>CM053575.1:77601933-77687696 GCA_028646485.1 Cryptoprocta ferox
CCTAAGAGGGACTCTATGAGGGAAATGTTGCAAGGAGCACAAGGTACCAGAGACACCACTACAAGCATGAACCCTTCAGAGAACACAATGACTCTAAATCCATATTTTTCAATAATAACACTGAATATAAATGGACTAAATGCTC
This sequence comes from Cryptoprocta ferox, assembly GCA_028646485.1. Classification (NCBI taxonomy): domain Eukaryota; kingdom Metazoa; phylum Chordata; class Mammalia; order Carnivora; family Eupleridae; genus Cryptoprocta; species Cryptoprocta ferox. The sequence continues at coordinate 77,602,079 of CM053575.1, forward strand.
CAATCAAAAGACATAGGGTAGCAGAATGGATAAAAAAACAAAATCCATCTATTTGCTGTCTACAAGAGACTTACTTTAGACCTGAAGACAACTTCAGATTGAAAGTAAGGGGATGGAGAAATATCTATCATGCAACTGGAAGTCAAAAGAAAGCCGGAGTAGCCATACTTCTATCAGACAAACTGGACTTTAAAGTAAAGGCAGTAACAAAAGATGAAGAAGGACATTATATAATAATTATAGGATCTCTCCATCAGGAAGAGCTAACAATTATAAACATCTACATGCCGAATTCGGGAGCACCCAAATATATGAAACAATCACAAACAGAAACAATCTTATTGATAAGAATGTGCTAATTACAGGGGATTTTAATACTTCACTTACAGCATGGATAGATCAATTAGACAGAAAATCACTAAAGAAACAATGGACCTGAACGACACACTGGAACAGATGGATTTGACAGATATATTTAGACCTCGACATCCTGAGGCTAGAAAATTCACTTTCTTCTTGAGTCCGCATGGCACATTCTCCAAGATAGATCACATGCTGGGTCATAAAGCAGCCTTCAATAAATATAAATGAATTCAGATCATACCATGCACACGTTCAGATCACAATGTTATGAAACTTGAAATCAATCAGACACTTAGCTAAGCCACTCAGGCACCCCAAGAACTTGACAAATCTTTAAGTTGATTTAAATGCTAAAAGAGGGGCTCCTGGGTGGCTCAGTCAGTTAAGCATCCGACTTCGGCTCAGGTCATGATCTCATGGTTCGTGGGTTCGAGCCCTGTGTCCAGCTGTGTGCTGACAGCTAGTTCAGAGCCTGGAGCCTGTCTTCAGATTCTGTATCTCCCTCTCTCTCTGCCCCTCCCCTGCTCGTGCTTTCTCTCTCTGTCTCTCAAAAATAAATTAATAAAAACATGAAATGCTAAAAGAAAAGAGTTATTGCAAAGATTGGATTAACAAATAAAATAAGAATTTCCATTGTTTAAATGGTAAAGCAAAACCTGTGGTTTCCACTTATCCTCTTGGAAATAACCCTAATTTGACAAGGAAATGAAAGAGAAAAATGCAAATTTCCATGTTCTTTGAAACTAAAAGATATCAAACAAGACAATAGGCCCCAAATGGAGTCACTTAAGCTAAGCCTCACCAAACCAAGAGGCTTACTTACAGGCTTTAGTTACAGGTTCAGCTCTCCCAGAAATGGAATCTTAAACCGGTCAGTTAGGAATCACCCCATCAACACTAGTGATGTAATCTTCCTGATACACCCACTGCAGTCCTCTAAAGGAAAGTAGGTTTACATAAAGCAACCCACTCTTTTGCCAATATAACTTCCTTAAACCCTCTCCTTTCAAGCTATTAAAAGTCTGCTATTTTTGGGGCGCCTGGATGGCTCAGTCGGTTAAGCATCGGACTTTGGCTCAGGTCATGATCTCATGGTTCGTGGGTTCGAGCCCCGTGTCGGGGTCTGTGCTGACAGCTAGCTCAGAGTCTGGAGCCTGTCTTTGGATTCTGTGTCTCCCTGTCTCTCTGCCCCTTCCCTGCTCATGCTGTCTCTCTCTCTCGAAAATAAATAAAACATTAAAAAAAGTTTAAAAGTCTGCTATTTTGTATGGTTCCTCAGAGATTCTTCTTCTCTGCAAGACTGAATGCTGCCCAATTTGAATTGATTTTTGCTTAAATAAACTTTAAAAGTTTTAGTGTGACTCAGTTTATCTTTAAACCCCCATGTCACAGTTTATGAAGTAGGGCATATAAAAATGACCCCACCAGCAAATGCACTAGCTGTCTCCACAGAGACCTGGGCTGAAACAAATCAAGGTCACTGATATGGTTCTAGCCTATGAACAAGCAAAGCCCTGCATTCCCTAATGGAGATAAGGAGCCCAGGAGTCCATTCTGTTTATACTGGCTCTTGGAGCTCACACATAGTTCCTCTCTGTGTCCTAAAGATGCCATTCTGATGTCAAGGACTGAATTTGCCTCATGTTAGTGTTAGGTCTCCACCGTATAGTAAACACACAGTATGTTACATATGCTTTGTTCAATCCACATGCTCCATCTTTCCTCATGGCTAATCATAAGTTTCTCTGTCCTTTCATCAATATGTATGTAATCCCAACCCCTACAGTTATTTTTGTTTAAATGTTTACTTATTTATTTTGAGAGGGGAGGAGGGTCAGAGAGAGAGAATCCCAAGCAGGCTTCACATTGAGCATGGAGACCAAGGCGATGCTTAATCTCACAACCATGAGATCATGACCTGAGCCAAAATCAAGAGTCAGACCCTTAACAGACTGAGCCACCAGAGCGTCCTCCAACCCCTATGATTATTAAAAACTTGTTCTAACCTAAGTTGAGGAGCCAGATTTGTGTTAGCCTCATGTCTCTTCATTTGGCTGCCTCTACCATAAACCCTTTCCTTGCTGCATACTCCATCTCTCAGTGATTGGCTTTGCTGCACATCAGACAGACAAACTTAGGTTTGGTTACCTGTCACTTACCTGAAATGTTATGTCTTACAGTTCCAAAACTATATTTAACAAAAGATCTTATTTAGACAGTGTCTCTGAGGTCACCATCACACTAATCCTCCTCTCTGTCCATTCCAGGTGGACAGTTCTTCAGATGTAGCCCATGTCCTATGATCTTGTTCTTTTACATCATATTTTTAGCCTTCTCTTTTACTTTGTATTTTTCCAATAATTTTATGGTTTGGATTTTCATCAAAATAAAAGCTCCCATAAGTCCCCTCAAATTTACCAGTCTGATCATTTTTTGTTAACAAAAATAAAAAGGTGAATTTTTATGAGTGCCACTGAATACATATTTGAACATTTATTGTGTTCTTTTGCCTTTGTAATCAGAAATAGCAAGTCTCAAGGCAACTGATTATTTTAACTAAAGTTGTTACATGAAAAGTGTGGGTAGGAGAGGCCTGTGAAAAAAGTACAAATAAGTAAACAATAGTTTCTCTAATAAGAAAATGTTCAAAAAGTGGCCCAAAAGCGACCATGGAGGGGAAATTCACTGAATATTCATTATTCGTAAGACGACTCTGGACAGCATTCTCCTAAGTGAGGTATGTCATTGCATTTGGCCTAAGTCAAGCACTGACTCTGTGAATTTTATTATATGCACATTGGTGTACAACCAACTGATTTCTTCAGCCCCAAAAGAGAACTGGTAACAAAGAACAATCCCTCCCTTCTATTGAATCTTAAAATTTATAGAGAGTAAGTTCACTGATATAAATTCTATGTATGGAAAATCAAATCTATTTATGTCATTAACAAACTTCAAATTTTATCACATGCAGAGTTTGGATTGAAATTAGAAAATGTCATTTTAGTTGTTATAGAAACTAACATTCTCCTGTATCTTAAAATGACTTTTAAGAAAGAATGACATTGTAGCCTGGTAAAGTAATTGTGTGGTACATTGATTGTGTCTTAATGCCAGAACTTTCATATTCATTGCTACTGGTGGTGTGAAGACCTTTAAGTGAAATCACTAAGTATATCGGCCCTTTCCAACTCAGCTGAATGGAGGTAGACTTGGAATATGTCTAGACATAAAGGGAAGCCAGAGAAATGTAAATATGCCCAAATTATTTAGCCTCCAATTTAAAGTATATTAGTTTACTAGTGCAGAGTACAGGCTCAGAAGGAGGAAAGCCTCTCAAGGCTTATGAATGTGTTTTGGTAGCAATAGGCAGAGAAGACAGAACTGGCCATCCCTTGAGATAAAAACACAGCATGTCGTTGGTCTTTGTCAAACTGCTTTAGAGTACTATGTCAACTACACTTCCACTGGGGAAAATATTCATGACTTAATATGAATGCTATTAGAACTGAGTTGCCAATGTTGTGTTGGTTTTGCAGCGATCTTTCCACACCAAAATGAATGTTAAAAAATATGTTTGTGTGTCTCCTGGGTGATACCATGAGCTAGATTCAAAGACCAATCATGTTTCCTATTCTCAGGCCATTCGAGACTTGAGGAGGTGATAATCGTATAAAGAGAAGTTTAAGATCGAGGACGTATGTTAAGCACAACAATGGAGAGAGCCCTGGACAAGACATTATGAGGAGAAAGGGATTCATTCAGTCAGGAAACGGTTTATTCACTTGAATAATCTCTTGAAGAGTGAGAAATTCTCCAGGTATATAAATGTGGAAGGACCTTTAGGCCATAACAAGGTATATAAAATCAAAATGCCAAGAAATTAGAAGATATTTTCCAGAAGTAGAGAAATACAGGTCCTTGGAATTCCTAAAGCAGAACATAAAAGGTGATGGGCCTGGCAGCTGAGGCTACAGAAGCAGAGTGTTCAGACTATGCTAGAAGTTTAGACTTGACACTTTAGGGAAAGAAGAGTAAATTAAGGTTTGGAACAGAGAGACATATGCTCAAATTCATATTTCAGCAAGCACTTTTAAGTGGTAGCAGAAAGAATGCATTGTAGGGGACAGTAGTGATTACCCTATAAAACCATTAAAACACAAAGATCAAATTAATGACATGTAAACATGTTGAAAGCATAGTGTTTAATTTAAAAAACAAATTTCAGAACAGTATGCACAGTACAGTCCCATTCATGTGTGAGTTGCTTGCTAAAATGAACAAGATCATTATAACAGTAACAGCTTCTACCTTTTGAGAGCTCACTGTGCTTCAGGCTTTATGCTAAATAATAGACAAAATAGCTGTTCTCTCACTTTTGCTTCAGAGTAACCAACTGATATCGGTGAAAATATGGCTCCCATTTTCTAGCTGCAGAATGAAGGCTTTGCCTGAACAACTTGCTCAAAGTGGGAAAGCCTGGAGCTGAATCCACAAAGTACCAAGGGCACCTGCTCAACTCCCCCATCTGCACCAAGATTAAATCATAGAAAATGAATATTTTAACAGAGTAAATCTATATCAGTTATGGAAAATATATTAATATTTCTCCAGTGAAACATCTGAATATTCATATTAAGGAGGATAAATAAAGACAATTAAAACATGTCAGGTCAATTCATAATAGGTTTTGTTAATTAATTTTGTTAATTTTGTCAAATTAACTCACATTGGGTCAAGATTTGCTGTCAAATCAGTTAGTAAAAAAAGTTTCACCGAATTTTGTAAATGTCAAAATTATGGATAAGATATTATAAGCTTGAAAATTTTGACATTATTATTGGAATGTCCATAAGAATTATAGTTACATATCCTGCAGTCTTCCTCCTTGGATTAAACAGTGGAGATGATCAAGAAGACAGATTTTATCTTCAATAAGTGAACCATAACCTAATTCAAAAGCAAGGGGAAAAAAGCTCAGAGGTTGAGAAAATAGAAATCCCATAGAAACCAAAGCAAATTGGATTCTATAAAAGAACGTAGCCACTTAGAATAGCCATGGTGAGGGCTTATCCCCACAAAAGAAGGGAGAAACCTGTGAAAGCCCCAAGCTTAGCGTGGTGAAATCCAGGAGTTACAGGAGGCCCAGGGTCAGACTACAGAGAGAGTGTTTTTGATCCAAATGCAGATCTTGCCAGCTCTGGTAGTAGCTCACTCCCTTTGGCTCTCAGGTCTAGGGGTGGAAGTGTCTTCCTTATTTCCTGCTGATGCAAGCCCCAAAGTGCTTCATTATCCCTCACTGGTTTTCTTTAACTTCACCCCTTACTATGCTGACCTCAATCACCCCTTCTGCCTGTGCCTCCTCTTTTCTGTTGGAAACCTAACTGGTAGAGTAATTGATACAAGAAGTGGCCCCAGAAAATAGACCTTTAAAATGAGGTTTGGGGACTAAGTTACAAGGATGTTTAGTAAACACATAGATAACCTTCTTGGTGGAGAGAAATGGGACATTGTTGGTATTGGTGTTGGCATGATTATGCAAATCGACACCATGACAAGCATGGGTGGAGTGCAGGTGGAAGGCAGGCACTAGGAGATCAAGAGGCTGGGCATTGGTTCCCAAGGCAACAATGGTGGTTACAAAGATTGTGAAATAGGTACGGTGTGTACACTGCCCAAGAAAAGTGGAGAAAAAACAACTTAAAAGCTTTGAATTTCCAACTCAGGAAAAGAGAAGAAAATCAGAAAGAATTTGATGAAGGCTGGTGCAGGGAGAATAGACTCAGTCAGATGGGGCTGAAAACAAATCCCTCCAAACTTCCCTTAAGCCAGCTATCCCCCATTTCACCATGGCTCACTAGCAGAGTGCAAGACCTGGTCCAGAAGGAAATGGTCTATGGATTAAAGAGTTTTGGGATTTTCTTTGAATTGAAAATAAATTGAAAGCAATTTGTTTCAACAGGAAACTGGGGATTGTATATGGGACTTGGACCTAAGGGTGTTAAGCTATGCAACGGGGGGCAAAAATATAAGATTAGAGCAGACAAAATTCACTAATCTCAGGAAAAAATATATAAATAGTTATATATATAGCTATAGATGGCCAGTAAAATCCCCAAAATAGTGGGTATAGTAACATTTAATAAGCGATACATACAATAGGGTTTAAGGCAAAAGGATTTAATAACGTTAAGGAATGCTAGTACTTAACGTACTAAATTAAATGAGGAAAAGAAATCTTCAAATAAAACCTAACAATCCTGATCATGTATAAATATAACAATGTAATCTCAAAATACATAAAATATAAAGTAACATAATTACAAAGAGAAATTGACAAATTTAGTGTTATATAGTGGACTTTAATATATATACTTCTCTGAAAACGCTCTCAATCAGACCAAAAATAAATAAATTGAATAACGTTTTTACTAAGCTTAAACCAATATATTATTACACAGTCTCTTACAGGCATAACAAACGCATACAATTTTCCACATTTGAATATAAGTTAGGTTCCAAATAATTTTCTAACGAAAATTTCAAGTAAGTGACATTTTATGAGAAGTATTTTCCATACACAAACACTGAATCGGAAATCACCATCAAAAACATTGAAAAAGCAGGGGGACCTGCGTGGCTCAGTCGGTTGAGTATCTGACTTCAACGCATGTCATGATCTCATGGTTCCTGAGTTCGAACCTCACATTGGGCTCACTGCTGTCAGTGCAGAGCCCACTTCAGATCCTCTATCCCCCTCTCTCTCTGCCCCTCCCTTGCTCACATTCTCTCTCAAAAAAAATCAATAAACATTTTTTAAAAAAATGATTCAAAAACCAAACTAGTATATGCCTCAGGTTATTTGAAAGTTTAACCCAAAACACGGATGTCAGACCAAATCATACAGTTCAATGACAAGTTTAAAAAAGAATTGAAGAGATCCCTATATGCTCTGTTTTCTCAGCTTGGCCATGTGTAGACATTGCTTGGTACCTGAGAGGCATGACACTGCTTTTTTTGAATTTGAAAATGACAGAAAAGCTGAAATGGCTCTGTCTTTCAGAGATTTAAAAATACCATCTCATGCCATGAAGATTACCTATGCCAAGACATAACCTACGGGATAGTTATCTTTAAAGAACTTGGTGGAATTTATAGTGTTTGTTTCGATGACATTTGGCCAGGCCATTTTAATAGTTGAAGGGGAGTGAAAGTGAAATTTTTGTGGATGATAGAGGAAAAAATACCTAGTCTTTTTTCAACCTTAATGAACTATGAAATACAAAGGCTTTAATTTTTTACAGTAAACTTTTATTTATATTTTAAAATATTCTAAAAAGCCATGCACTTGGAAATGAAAATCACACCTTAAAATAATCCATGGATTAAAAAACAAATCAGAATACATATTTCTAAGTATTTAGAACTGAATGTTATTGGGTATAATACACATCAACATTTGGAGCTTTTTGGAGCCAGACCACACACAGGAAGCAAATATTCTCTGCTTTTGGGAGGACAAATGTCCTGCAGTTTTCCACTGCTGCCTATGCATGAGTGGGAGCAAGTATTGATCCCAAGCACTCCTGATAAATGCCCTGTGCACCAATGTCTATTTCTGAGGCGGCAAGACTAGGAGCCCTAACAAGGTTACAGGAGATGTTTACAAAAATAAATGACCTGTATCTCATACAAGTCGTTCCACACAATAGAAGAAGGTGGAAATCTACCAAGTCCATTTTATGTGGCAAATCAACCAAACAAAGGGAATATAAGAAATAAAGAAACTCATAGTAAATGATATCATGAAATAATAATGAATAATAATAAAATAATAAGAATAATGAAGTGAAATAATACTAAATGACTAATAAATATAGACGCAAAAATTCTAAGTACATATAGCAAATCCAAGCCAAAATATAGTAAATAAATAGGATTTATCTGAGCAAAGTAACTGCTCATTTCCAACATGGGAAAAAACATTAACAGACCAAAAGAGGTGCCTGGCTGGTTCAGTCAGTTAAGCCTCCAACTCTTGATTTTGGCTCAGGTCATGATCTCACAGTCTGTGAGACTGAGTCGTGCATCAGGCTCTGCTCTTGTGGCATAGACCTTGCTTGGGATATTTTCCCTCTCTCCCCCCACCACTCTCTCTCAAAATAAATAAATAATCTTTAAAAATCAAAGGAAAAATAGCATTTAATCATCTCAATAGAGGCAGAAAGGCATTTAACACATAAAATTAATAATAATACTTTCAAAAAATTAATATTTTCAGAAAACCAAAAGTAGAGTGGAAATTCTGTTACATGATAAGGTACTGAATCAGTACAGAAAGTTTTTATTCAGCTTCTTTACAATAATATTTTGTTATTTATCAAAACAAGAAATCTGGATGAGAATAACTCTAGGATCAGTTATTTCAGGGATATACTTATCTTCTCTGCAGCCCTCTGAGACCTATATTGCTCCCTAGAGCCCCCTAGAGACATGGTGCTGAAAGATATCTAGTGCAGACTCAATAATATCAGCGTTGACACCTATTTGTTTATCTCTTATTTTATTTTATTTTTTTATTTAAATCCAACTTAGTTAATATAGTGTAATAATGATTTAAAGAATGGAATTTAGTGATTTATTACTTACGTATATCACCCAGTGCTCATCCCAACAAATGCCCTCCTTTGTGCCCATCACCTATTTAGCCCATTCCCCCCCCTCCCAAACAGCCCTCCAGCAACCCTCAGTTTGTTCTCAGTATTTAAGAGTCTCTTATGGTTTGTCTCCATCTCTGTTTTTATCGTATTGCTGCTTCCCTTTCTTCCCCTATGTTCATCTGTTGTGTTTCTTAAATTCCACAAATGAGTGTAATCATATGATATTTGTCTTTCTCTGATTGACCTATTTTGTTTAGCATAATACATACTAGTTCCATCCACGTTGTTGCAAATGACAAATTTCATTCTTTCTGATTGCTGAGTAATATTCCATTGTGTGTGTGTGTGTGTATATATATATATATATATACACACCACATCTTCTTTATCCATTTGTCTGTTGATGGACATTTGGGCTCTTTCCATAATTTGGGCTATTGTTGATAGTGCCGCTATAACCACTAGGGTGCATGTGTCCCTTCGAATCACCATTTTTGTATCCTTGGGATAAACACCTAGAGGTGCAATTGCTGGGTCATAGGGTGGTTCGTGTTTCCATTTTTAAATTTTTGAGGAAACTCCATACTGTTTTCCAGAGTGGCTGCACCAGTTTGCATTCTTACCAGCAGTGCAAAAGTGTTTCCCTTTCTCTGCATCATCACCAACATCTGTTATTTCTTGAGTTGTTAATTTTAGCCCTTCTGACAGGTATGAGGTGATATTTCATTGTGGTTTTGATTTGTATTTCCCTGATGATGACTGATGTCTGTTAGCCATCTGGATGTCTTCTTTGGAAAAGTGACTATTCATGGCTTCTGCCCATTTCTTCTCTGGATTATTTGTTTCTTGGGTTTGATAAGTTCTTTATCAATTTTGGATACTAACCCTTTATCTACATGCAATTTGCAAATATCTTCTCCCATCCCACTGGTTTCCTTTTAGTTCTGTTGTTAATAGTTCATTTTTGCTTTAGTTTCTCTTGCCTCTGGAGACATGTCAAATAAGAAGGTGCTGCAGCCGCGGTCAAAGACGTTGTTTCCTGTTTTCTCCTCAAGGATTTTGATAGTTTCCCATCTCACACTTAGGTCTTACATCCATTTTGTATTTATTTTTGTGTATGCTGTAAGAAAGTGGTCCAGATTCATTCTTCTGCATGTCACTGTCCTGGTCTCCCAACACCATTTGCTGCAGAGACTGTCTTTTTTCCATTGGATATTCTTTCCTCCTTTGTCGAAGATTAGTTGGGCATACGTTTTTGGGTCCATTTCTGAGTTATCTATTCTGTTCCATTAATCTACTAGCCAGTACTGTACTGTCTTGATGATTACAGCTTTGTAATACAGCTTCAAGTCCGGTGATGCCTCCAGCTTTGGTTTTCTTTTTCAGGATTGCTTTGGCTATTCACGGTCTTTTCTGGTTCCATACAAATTTTAGAACTGTTTGTTCTAGATCCACAGAGAATGCTGGTGTTATTTTGATAGGGATTGTATTGAATGTGTAGATTGCTTTGGGTAGTATCAACATTTTAACAACATTTATTCTTCCAATCTATGAGCATGGAATATTTGTCCATTTCTTTGTGTATTCTTCAATTTCTTTCATTAGCTTTCTATAGTTTTCAGTGTATAGATATTTTGTTTACTCTTAGGTATTTTGTGGTTCTTGGTACAATTGTAATTGGGATTGATTCCTTGATTTCTCTTTCTTCTGCTTCATTATTGGTGTATATAAATGCAACCTATTTCCATACATTGATTTTATATCCTGCAACTTTGCTGAATTCATGTATCAGTTCTAGCAGTTTTTGGCGGAGTCTTTCTGGTTTTCTACATAGAGTATCATGTCTATGAAGAATGAGTTTGACTTCCTCCTTGCCACTTTGGGTATCTTTTATTTCTTATTAGTGTCTGATTGCTGAGGCTAGGACTTCGAGTACTACATTAAATACCAGTGGTGAGAGTAGACATCCCTGTTGTGTTCCTGACCTTAGGGGGGAAAGCTCTCCGATTTTCCCCATTGAGGGTGATATTAGCTGTGGGCCTTTCATATAAGGCCTTTAGGATGTTGAGGTATGTTACTCTATCCCTACTTTCTGGAGGGTTTTTATCAAGAAAGGATGCTGTATTTTGTCAAATGTGGTCTCTGCATCTATTGAGAGGACCATGTGGTTCTTATCCTTTCATTATCCTTAATGTGATGCATCACACTGATTCATTTGTGGACATTGAACCAGCCCTGCATCCCAGGAATAAATCTCACTTGACTGTGGTGAATAATTCTTCTAATGTATTGCTACTATCTTGTTGAGAAATTTTGCCTCCATGTTCATCAGGGAAGTTGGTCTGTAGTTCTCCCTTTTCATGGGGTTTTTGTCTGCCTTTGGAATTAAGGTAATACTGGCCTCATAGAATGAGTTTGGAAGTTTTACTTCCATTTCTATTTTTTGGAATAACTTCAAAAGAATAGGTGTTAACTTTTCTTTAAATGTTTGGTGGAATTCCCCTGGAAAGCCATCTAGCCCTGGACTCTAGTTTGTTGGGAGATTTTTGATTACTGATTCAATTTATTTACTGGTTAAGAGTCTGTTCAAATTTTCTATTTATTCCTGTTTCAGTTTTGGTAGTTTATATTGTTTCTAGGAATTTTTCCATGTCTTCCAGATTGACCAATTTGTCGGCATATAATTGCTCATAATATCCTCTTGATATTGTTTATATTTCTGCAGTGTTGGTTTTGATATCTCCTGTTTCTTTCGTGATTTTATGTATTTGGGTCCTTTGTTTTTTCATTTTGGTCAATTTGGCTAAGAAGTTATCAATTTTGTTAATTCTTTAAAAGAACCAGCTCCTGGTTTCATTGATTTGTTCTACTGGTTTTTTTTTAATTTGATATCATTTGTTCCTGCTCTAATCTTTATTATTTCCCTTCTTCTGATGGTTTTGGGCTTTATTTTATGTTCTTTTTCCAGCTCCTTTAGGTGTAAAGTTAGGTTTTGTATTTGAGAACTTTCTTCCTTGGAAGAAATCCTTGGTCTGGGATTGCTATATATTTCCTCTTATGACCTCCTTTGCTGAATCCCAGAGGATTTGGACTGTCATGTTTTCATTTTCATTGGCTTCCATGTACTTTTTTATTTCCTCTTTAATTTCTTGGTTGACCCATTCATTCTTTAGTACGATGTTCTTTAATCTCCAAGTATTCATGGTCTTCCAAATTTTTCTTGTGGTTGATTTCAAGTTTCATAGCATTACGATCTGAAATTATGTATGATATGATCTTGATCTTTTTGTACTTGTTGAGGGCTGACTTGTGACCCAGTATGTGATCTATTCTGAAGAATGTTCCATGTGCACTCGAGAAGAATGTGTATTCTGCTGTTTTAGGGTGAAATGTTCTAAATATATCTGTTATGTCCATCTGGTCCAGTGTGTCATTCAAAGCCATTGTGTCCTTGTTTATTTTCTGCTTAGATGATCTGTCCATTACTGTAAGGGGGTGTTGAAGTCCCCTACTATTATGGTACTATCATTGAAGAAACTATCAATGAGTTTCTTTATGTTTGTGATTAATTGTTTATATATTTGAGTGCTTCAAGTTGGGGGCATATATATTTATAATTGTTAGATCATCCTGGTGGATAGACTCCTTAATTATGATATACTGCCTTTCTTCATCCCTTGTTACAGTCTTTATTTTAAAATCTAGATTGTCTGATATAAGTATGACTAGTTCAGCTTTCTTTTGATGACCATTAGTGTGATAGATGGTTCTCCATCTCCTTACTTTCAATCTTCAGGTGTCTTTAGGTCTAAAATATGTTTTTTTTATAAGCAGCATGTAGATAGGTCTTGTTTTCTTATCCATTCTGATACCCTACGTCTTTTGATTGGAGTCTTTAGTCCATTGACATTTAGAGTGAGTACTGAAAGATATGAATTTAGTGCCATTATTTTTTCCCTTCTTGCTTTCATAATTCTTTCTTTGTCTGTGTACTTTGTGACCTTGACCATGATATGCCTTGGTGATGGTCACTTTTTGTTGAATCTAATAGGAGTTCTTTGTGCTTTTTGGATTTTGATGTCTGTGTCCTTCCCTCGATTAGGAAAGTTTTCCACTATAATTTGCTCACACAAACCTTCTGCCCCTTTTTCTCTCTCTTCATCTTCTGAGACTCCTATGATTCAGATGTTATTCCTTCTTAATAAGCCATTCAGTTCTGTAAGTCTTATATCACGACATTTTGCCTTTGTTTCCCTCTTTTTTCTGCTTCAATACTCTCCATAATTTTATCTTCTATATCACTGATTTGCTATTCTACTTTGTTCATCCTTGCCATCATGGAATCCATTCGAGACTGCATCTCGGTTATAGCATTCTAAATTTTGGCCTGACTAGATTTTAGTTCTTTTATCTCAGCAGAAATGGATTTTCTGGTGTCCTCTATGCTTTTGTCAACCCAAGCTAGTATTCTTTTAATCATGGTTTTAAATTCTAGTTCAGACATCTTAATTATATCTGTGTTGGTTAAATCTCTTGATATTATTTCTTCCTGTCCTTTCTTTTAGGGTAGAATTCTTTCATCCTGTCATTTTGGAGGAAGAAAAAAATTGATAAAATAAAAAGTAAAAATTAAAAAATTAAAGACAAAATGAAAAAGAATCAAATACAGTATACTAGGTGCGTTTTGGCTTGCTTGTTGAAAGAAGCTTGATAGAATACAGAAAAAAAGGGAAAGAAAAAGAAAAAAGTTAAGAAAAATTTACAAATTAAAAAAATGTATAGGGGAGCCTGAGTCGCTCAGTCAGTTAAACAGCCAACTTCAGGTCAGGTCATGATCTCACAATTTGTGAATTTGATCCCTGCATTGGCCTCTGTGCTGACAGAACTTGGAGCCTGTTTCAGATTCTGTGTCTCCCTCTTTCTCTGTCCCTCCCCCACTCACTCTTTTTCTCTCAAATATAAACATTTTTAAAAATGTATAAAATAAAATAAAGAAAATAGAATTAAAAAAATTTAATACAATAAATAAAATAAAAAAATAAAAAGAATATGCTCTTTCTTTATCCAAGAAAGAGAAAGAAAAGAGAAAAAAGAAAACAATTTAAGTAAAAACAGAAATAAAACAAACAAATAAACGAACCAACAAACAGAGTGAAACCCAAATCAAGTTATATCCAGTTTTCCCTAGAACTGAAACTGTGAAACACATTATAGTCCAGCAAGTGGAGGGATTTGTGCTTGTCTTCTGGGGGACATGCGCAGTTGGTTAGGGCTTGGTGTAGCAGGTCCGTTCTCCACTAGATGGTGCTGCTTAGCTTACTGGGGTGGATCCGTGGGCCGGATAGAGGTGAAAATGGTTTCACCAAGTTCCCTAGTCTCTGGCAAAGGATCTTCGTGCTCTCACTGACCTGCAATAAAGCACTCCTCCTTTGTCTCCGATCTCTGTCTGCTCCCACCTCTACCCTGTTGGTGTCCAAGCTGTCTGCCTGCCAGGTGGCACCTCCCTCCAGAATTTTATCTCAGATGGGGCTGTTTTAAAACCTCATACTTAATCAGGCGGAGAAGGACAGATACCATATGTTTGCACTCATAGGTCTAACAGGAGAAACCCAACAGAGGACCATGGGGAAGGGAAGGAGGAAAAAGAGTTAGGGAGAGGGAGGGAGACAAAACATGAGAGACTCTTGAATACTGAAAACAAACTGAGGGCGGAAGGCGAAGGGGGGAATGTAAAGGGGAGGTGATGGTTATGGTGGAGGTCACTTGTGGGGAAGAGCACTGGGTGTTATATGGAAACCAACCTGACAATAAACTATAAAGTTAAAAAAATAAAATTAAATTAAAAAACAAAAAAACCTCATACTTAAGAGACCCCCATGGCTTGGACCCATTCCAACCTTCTGGGAGAGGGTCTCACTGAGCAATATAAGGGTGCTGGCATGCCCCTGAATATGTGCTGTCTTGCAGCAGCAGAGGTTCAGAGATTATGGCAAATCACAACACACAACCCCCACCAGGTTTGGTGCATTCTTATGTCTTTATCCCAATACCAGTAAAGGTAGCTGCTCTCCAGGGTCTCCTGGGACCTTTGCCTGCAGGGAGACCATATGGCCTTTACCAAATGAGTTCCAAGCAGGGTAACCGCTTCTTCCCATGTAGCACACAGACCCCTCAGACCACACTGCCTGCTCCTGGTGATTCGCCCTACTTCCTCACCAGAGCACCACCAGGCACTGAGCTCCGAACCTTCAAACTCTGCACTCCACTGTTTACAGAATCTTGATGGTTTTGAAACCTTCTCCTTTCTCCCTGTTAATGGTTTTGGGGAACAGATTTCTTGTCCAGTCCCCTGCAAGTGTTTTTCTTTCTCTTTCTCTCCAGCTACTTTCAGGGCGAGTGCTTTTCTTGCGAAGTCCCAATGTGCTGCACTCTCCCCCTTTCTCTTTCTCCACCAAAATGGCTCCCTACCCTCCCTCAGTTCACCTCTCTACACTACATACCTGCCAAGTTCTGTGGCTCAAGTTATGAAGATTGTTACATTAATCCTCAGATCAACTTCCTAGGTGTTCAAAATAGTTTGGTGCTGATCTAGCTGTGTTTCAGGGACAAGACAAGCTCAGGGTCCCCATACTCCTCCACCATCTTAACTCTGAGTCTCTGTATCTCTTTTTAAAAGTGAGGAAGTTTTCCAGCAGACTTCCTTTATGTCTTATGGTTTATTATAAGAACATAGGCCCACCTCCAAACCAATCACTGACAAACACAATAGGATTACCATAATTGGCTTAGATCAATGAGAATTTAGCTCTGCCAGCAGTTAGGGTTATCCTTTACTAAGGCATAGATTCCACAGGAAAACTTAAGTTTTGTATACCAGTAAGAGTGGAAGCATGGATATTCAGAAATGTTTTACAAAGAAATTCCAAGCACAGACCGTTACTGCCATGCAATACATATACACAATAAGCATTACTGGGGACAAACTTACAACTGGTGAAGTAGTAGAATTTATACAATTCCTCCCTTTTCTCAGCTTTTATCATCCCAGTGCCTAAGCCAAGTGGTCAGTATGCATCATGGCCCTCACCTATAATGAACTACATATTTACAGATTAGGAAGGCAGGAAACATTCACATGTCTATATAATAATGGAGGTTCTCTGGTTGAAAAAGTGACCTTCTTAGAAAAATCTCAGGCTGATAATCAGCTCATATCAGCCTTCTGTTGAAGTAACTCAGACCTGTGAAACCGGCTTTCTGCTAAGCTAACCAGATGTTAGAACAGGAAACTCCCGGGCCATTCAGAGTTATCACCCATAATCCACTGCCACGTCCTTTAGGGCTCATTAAATATAATTACTATCCCTACTAGCTCTCATTGAGCACAGCATAGTGGTTTCCATAACTGTGTCTTAGAATGAGACATCCATAACATCCATGGTCTGGGACAGATGAAAGTGGCATATCCAGCATCATGAAGTATTTGCGTGATGAATGACTGCCTAGAACAGTAGTGAAGGTTATTTGGGGCTATTAGTTCCATTTCTGTAACAGAAAAAGAGAATTTTTCACTCCACCTTTGTCGCATTTCATCTTTAAAGTCCTGACTTACATATGTCTAACTGATTGAAGTTCATCATCCCCTCTTGGAAACCAGCCAGTCTTTTTCCCCCAGAGAAATGAGTTCCATGGTTGCCATACTGATATTACAAGTGACCAAAGAGGCCAAAGAGGGTGGCCATAGGACAACCCAAGGTAGTCAATGCCCAAGTTCAAGTTTTTCCAGGTGGGTCTTGGTTCTGACCAATATGAACGGTAAGGCCATCCACTGAAGTCAAAGAAAGCACAGTATGCCCACCTGTCTGCTGACAGTGGACAGGCACAAAGAAGAAAACAGAAAAGAGGTAGGTAGTGTGTCATAAAAAAAGAAGAGGAATATTCTGTTCCTCCTCAAATTCTCTGAGTTCTCCAGCCCCTATTTCTGGATACCTGGGAGCTGAGCCAAGGAGAGTGGTATGGTTGTGTACAACACATAAATGACTGACAAGAGCCAGATGAGCTGACTCCATGGAGGCTGTCTTTGGAGAGAATGCTAGTTCCCATACATATGAAAAGAACTACTTTAGGGGGAATCCCAGTCCAGATAACTTTCTTTAGATGATGTTGCTTCATGCACATGTGCATTGTTATATGCACATGTAACATTTAAGACTGAGTATCTAGTAAGTTATATCTGTTTCCATAGAGAGTTCTTTCATAATCCAGTCCTATGTCACAGTTAGGACATTATTGTTGGTCCACTGGTCTATGTAAAAGTATTCCAGACTTTGCTCTGTAGCCATGAGCATCATTTGAAATTAAGCCCACTGTGAAAGAATTCAGTGATATGAGGCTATTGGCAATTCATCACTTCTAGGTTAGATAGTTGCAAATTCTATTGGATATTTCCACTTTAGGGCAAACTATTTCACCTGTGAAAGAGGCTGTCTTTTCAGGTGTTAAATCTTATCGATAAGACCCTAATCCAGTAATATAATAGGCAAGGGTAACTTGGGGTAAGGAGAAGGCGCCCTGTATGTGAAGGTGATTCTGGTCTTTGGAGCCAAGTGCAGCTCATAATAGGATATATCAATTTCATACCACAGTGGAGCTTTTGGGAGGTTTTTCTTTTAACCAGACGGAAATTTAGCTTTGAGAGGACCATTTTATTTTCTTTCCTTTTCTCTTCCTTTCTTTTCATGTGTGTGTGGGGGGGTGGGGTGTGAAAGTGGATTTTTAATGGCAAGAGAACACCATGAATGAAGCTATGACTTAGGGAGCAGTGAAAAATCCAGTTTACCCAATCTCAGTATGTGCAGAGAAGTAGTGGGAAGTAACTGGAAATGTAGACGGGGTCATGATCATTAAGAAGTTTGAATCTCTTTGTGTAGATTGTGGGATCTTCCATTGGAAGATTTTTTAAAAATCTGATTTATTGTTAAGTTGGCTAACATACAATGTATATAGTGTGCTCTTGGTTTTGGGGGTAGATTCCCATGATTCATCACTTACATACAACACCCAGTGCTGATCCCAGCAAGTGCCCTCCTCAATGCCCATCACCCATTTTCACTCTCCCCCACTTTATGGTTTGCCTCCCTCCTTCTCTGTTTGTAACTATTTTTCCCCTTCTCTTCCCCCATGGTCTTCTATTAAGTTCCTCAAGTTCCTCATATGAGTGAAAACATATGATATCTGTCTCTCTCTGATGACTTATTTCACTTAGCATAATACCCTCCAGTTCCATCTACATTGTTGCCAATGGCAGGATTTCATTCTTTCTCATTGCTAAGTAGTATTCCAATGTATATATAAACCATATCTTCTTTATACATTCAGTTGATGGACCTTTAGGCTCTTTCTATATTTTGGCTATTGTTGAAAGCACTGCTATAAACATTGGGGTACATGTGCCCCTATGAATCTGCACTTCTGTATCCTTTGGACAAATTCCTAGTAGAGCTATTTCTGGGTCATTGGGTAGTTCTATTTTTAATTTTTTTAAGGAACCTCCACACTGTTTTTCCAGAGCGGCTGCACCAGTTTGCATTCCCAACAGTGCAAGAGGGTTCCCATTTCTCCACATCATTGCCAGCATCTGTTGTTTCCTGAGTTGTTAATTTTAGCCACTCTGACTGGTGTGAGGTGGTATTGCAGTGTGGCTTTGATTTTTATTTCCCTGATGATGAATGACATTGAGCATCTTTTCATGTGTCTGTTGGCCATCTGGATGTCTTCTTTGGAAAAGTGTCTATTCATGTCTTCTGCCCATTTCTTCACTGGATTATTTGTTTTTAAGGTGTGAAGTTTGGTGAGTTCTTTATACATTTCAGAAACTAACCACTTATCTGATATATAATTTTCAACTATCTTTTCCCATTCTGTTGATTGCCTTTTAGTTTTGTTGATTGTTTCCTTTGCAGTGCAGAGGCTTTTTATCTTGATGAGGTCCCAATAGTTCATTTTTGCTTTTAATTCCCTTGCCTTTGGAGATGTGTTGAGAAATAAATTGCTACGGCTGAGGTCCAAGAGGTTGTTTCCTGCTTTCTCCTCTGGGGCTTTGATGGTTTTCAGTCTCACATTTAGGTCTTTCATCCATTTTGAGTATGTTTTTGTGTATGGTGTAAGAAGGTGGTCTAGTTTCATTCTTCTGCATGTTGCTGTCCAGTTCTCCCAGCACCATTTGCTAAAGAGACTGTCTTTTTTCCATTGGATACTCTTTTCTGCTTTGTCAAAGAGTAGTTGGCCATACATTTGTGGGTCCAATGCTGGGTTCTCTATTCTATTCCATTGGTCTATGTGTCTGTTTTTGTGCCAATACCATATTGTCTTGATGATTACAGATTTGTAGTAGAGGCTAACGTCTGGGATTGTGATGGAGAGGACTATTTTCAAGATGAAAATATTGGATCAGATAGTCATGACTGTTTTATGAGGCAATCTGTCTTCCACAGCTTCTCAGAAAAAGGAAGAAGTCTTCAATCCCAAAAGCACAGAGACTGATAATGTTAGTAGAGCCTCATTGCCAAAGGTTTCAATTGGCTCTGAGGTGGCCACAAATACTTGTAATCCTGTGGGGTTAGAGAAAATAGGACGTTCTGGGGAAAGGATGGATTTTCTCTCTCCTAGACTACTTTCAATGCTGTAGGATGTCCCAAAAAATTTGACCATCTTTCTAGTGACTAAGGATAGTAGTGTTAGCAAAATTCCCTTGTGTGAGATATATTGTCTAGAATTTTCAGAGACCAATCAAAGGCTAGGCTTTTTTCTTTGTAGTTAGTGGCTAAAGGACTGGCTTTTTATCTTTAATTGGTTGTAGAATGTCTCTTCAGGCTGCAGCCCAGAGATTTTTCCTAATATGAGCACTTAGGAAAGTGGGTCTTGGATTTTATCCTGATTCAATACCTATCTTTTCTTAATCAGCTGTTCTTGGGTGCCATGTAATGTTTGTGGAATACTGTAATGAAGTATGCTTTCTTAAGGACCAGAAATAGAAAGCCTATCGTAAGTCCCCCATTCCACTGCCCTGAAAAGGCAAGTCTGAAAGACTCCCTTCATTTATTTTACCAACCTATACTCATCTACTGTGAAGCTTCCTTTTCTCTCTGATTATTCTGAGAAATGTCCACCAATTGATGTCAGTCGTTAGTTCAGGATGAAATAGCTTTAAGGCACAGATGCATTGGAGGAGGGTGCAGGGCATGTGGGGAAACAAGTCTGTCTGAGCCTGCTCAGACCAGTTTTGCATGATCCTGATTATGATTCTTTAATTCTTGGGTATCATTTGTTCCAGGTTTATAAGCTCTTATTACAGGCTTGAATGCCTCTGTGCTCAGAGTTCTTAAAGCAAAATGGATACATTTCCATTTTAAGGCCAAAATAACAAGAGCTCACTCAAAATCTAAACTACTAAAAACAGGTTCTCTTTCCCTTCACTTTCTACATTTTAAATTATGTCAGGATGGGGTGCCTGGGTGGCTCAGTCGGTTGAGCACCTGACTTTGGCTCAGGTCGTGATCTCACAGCGGGTTCAAGTCCCGCATTGAGCTCTGTGCTGACAGCTTGGAGCCTGGCGCCTGCTTCAGATGCTGTGTCTCCCTCTCTGCCCCTTCCCCGCTCCATGCTCTGTCTCTCTCTCTGTCTCTCAAAAACTGAATAAACATTAAAAAAAAAAAAAAGAAAGAAAAACGAAAGTAAATTATGTCAGGAATTCCTTTGCAGGACAGCTTTTTAAAGTAATGGAACACTAGACATTTCAATCTAAATGGGAGCATAAACTGAGTGACAACTCTCTTGTGTTTGTGGGGTTTTGGTTTTTTTCAGTATTTGCTGTCTCTCTAGGTTTCTTTGTAAATAAAACTTCTCCTTAGCATAATAAAAAATTACAACTCTAGTATAAGTTTTTCCACCATCAGCATGTCTGTGAGATGTTCTGTTCCTCCCCTTTCCTGGGAGTCTCTCGTGTTATGTCTTGAACAGCAGTAGAAAAATTGAATGCATGTCTACTAAGAGCTAAGTACAGATAATTATTTATTTTGGGATTGCAATAACTCCACACTCTCCTCTGTCCTAATATTTTGTTTTTCACACTTGTATACAGAATAATTATTGCAATGTCTTTTTCATATGCATTAAGCTGTGAAATAAAAAAATCTACTTTCTGTGCATTTGTCATCTTATTTTTAAAAATTAGTAAAATAGAGAACAATACAGCAGTCCCTGACTTCTGTATCCTGACAGGATCTATACTAGCAAGTCTCCCCGTCCAATCCCAAAGATGTACAGAGGCTATAACTAGCTGTGCACAAGCCCTGTAATGACCAAGTTAGCTGACCTGGTGTGGAAGGAAACAGGAGCCCAGTGACAGAAAGGCAGGCATCAGGATTTAAGGATGGAGTGGGGCAGAGGAAAGCATTTGCACTGGATTTGTTTTCTTTCCCCGACTGCTTCAGTCAGTTTATTGCCACCTTTTTGAAACTCTGCAGTTAAGAAAATAATGAGACCCTGTTTCTCATGTATTAATTTAGGAGAACCTTCAAATGTAGCATTTTACAACAGCAGTTTAATGTGGTGGTCCTTTGATGCCCCAGAGTTGCACTGAGTCAATAGCTGCTTTTCAGATGGAGATTGTCGACCGGCCAAGTGCCCTGCATTTGTCTTACAGCCTTCTCTGGCTCTAGGCCTCACTCAAAACTGGTGGACATAAGTTCTGTTAACAATTAACACACATACAACACAGGCCCGTTTATGAGGACTGATCGTATTAGTGAATGTAGTAAACATAAAACTCTTAGAACAGTACCTAGCTCATGATGAACACTGTATAAATGTTTGCAATTATTGCCAGGTATTTTAATAAGTGCCAGAGTGAATCTTGCTTTCTTATTGGACTGCATGAATTTTAGAATTACTTGGATAAATGTCATGAATTCTTGGGATTTGGGTTGGAATTACATTAAAGTATACATTAGTTAAATTTTAATATTATTAAGTCTTCCTATCCATAACATGGTATATCTTTCCACATATTAAAGTCTTCTTTAATGTATTTCAATTGAAGTTTATATTTTTCTCCATAATGGTCTTGCACCTTTTGTTAGGCTTATTCTCAGAAAGCTTGTAGTATCTATTGTTATCATGAACAATATCTTTTTCCTGAGACATGCTATAATTGGTGCTTCCTGGTGTGTAGTCTTTTGATTAATTCTTATATTTCAACCTTGAGTCTAGTAACTTTCTAATTCTAACAAGTTGTCAATGAATTCTCCTGAGCTTTGTATAAAGATGATCATGTTGTCCACAACTACAATTCTGCATTTTGTATTGCAACCCTTTTTTTCATGTATCATTTTTGTTGTTGTCTTGTTGGCTAGGACTGACACTATAATGTTGATAAATGTTGATAGTGGAGCTGTTGGGAGCTTCTGTGTTTCTCCAGAATTTAATGTGAATATTTCTCCACTTGTACCATTGAATAAGGTATTTGATAGAAGATTTGTATATAGTATTGATTGTCGACCTGATGAGAGTTAAATCTGATGACCTGGGGCACATTGCTTTCCAACACAATCACAGTCTGTTAGCAAGGAAAAAAGGGGAAAGAATATTGAATAGACAACAATTTTGTTGTCATTATAGCCACTTCAATAATACAAAGGAAAGGAAAATAAGATTAAGATGTTAAAAAGTAAACAGAAACCATCAGAATTTGTGGATAAAACATTTAAGAGACAATTGGCAAACTTACAAGAGATGAGAGATTAGGAAGGTGGTGAGGATACCCAAACAATTTGCGTCCACTAGAAGCAGTGATTTTTGAACCTAGCTGCAAAATGGAATCATCTGGAAAGCTTTTAAAAACTCTGTGTCCACCAGAATATCCAAAACAACTTTGGAAAAGAACAAAATAAGGAAACTAACATTTCCTGATTTTAAAACTTAACATGAAGCTACAGTGATCAGGACAGTGTGATACTGGCCTAAAGACAGACACAAAAGTGAATGGAACAAAACTGATAGTCCAAAAATAAACCCACACATTTATGGTCAATTAATTTTGGCAAAGTTCCCAAGACAATTCAATGGGGAAAGACATTGAAAGTCATTTCAACAAATGGTGAGGAGACACATGGATATCCTCCTGAAAAAGAATAAATGTGGACCCTCAAAATTAACTCAAAATATATCATAGACCTAAATGTAAGAGCCAAAACTATAAGGCTCTTAGAAAACATAGAATTAAATTCTTTATAACTTTGAGTTAGGCAATGGTTAATGGTTTCTGATATATAAATGACATCAAGCATGAGCAACAAAAGAAATAGATGTGTTGGACTTCATTAAAATTAAAAACTGCGGTGCTTCAGATGACACTATCAAGAAAATGAAAATAAATCCCCAGAATGAGAGGAAATATTTGCAAATCATATTATCTGATAAGGGCCTTGTATCTAAAATATACAAACTCTTATAACTCATCAATTAAAAAATGACCCAAATTTAAAAAATGATAAAGGGCATGTCAAAAGATTTGAATAAAAATTCCTCCAAAGCAGGTAAACAAATGGCCAATAACTTCATGGAAGATGCTCCACATTATCATTCATTATCATAATATTGTATAATCATTAGGGAAGGGCAAATAAAAACCCACTGAAGTAACCACTTCACAAACACAAAGGATGACTAAAACCAAAATGATAGCTAACAATGTCAGTGAGGATATTGAGATATTGGGACCTTCATATATTCCTGGCGGGATTGTAAAATTGTACAGCTACTTTTAAAAGAGTTTGCAGTTCCTCAAAATGTTAAACATAAAGTTACCATATGATCCAACAGTGCCACTCCTAGAAGAATACCCAGAAGAAATGAAAACATGTCCACACAAAAGGTTGCACATGAATGTTCAGAGCAGTACTATTCATAATATCCCAAGAGTGGAAACAACTCAGATGTCCATCGATGATGAAAAGATAAACAAAATGTGGTCTATCCATACAACAGAGTATTCTTCGGCCAAAAAAATGAAAAAAAAAAACAAAAAAACCTGATACATGCTACAACATGGATGAACCTTGAAAACATTATAGTAAGTGAAAATAAGCCAGTCACAAAAGACCACATATTGTAGCATTCTATTTATGAAATGTCCAGAATAGGCAAATCCATGGAGACAGAAAGTAGACTAGTGGTTGCCAGGGACTGGGAGGAGGAAATGGGGTTAGTAATGGTGGCTATAAAAACGTTCCTGAGTTAGATGGTGGAGATCATTGCACAACTCTGAATATACAAAAAACCTCTATACTTTACACTTTAAAAGGATTAATTTTATGTTATATGAATTATATTTCAATAAAATTGTCATTTTAAAAGAGAGAAAAGGAGAATGAAGTGAGCCTGTCACTTGAAGGATGACAACTGACAGTACTTGTTGCTAATGAAAAACCTCAAGCTTTCAATTAAAAATTAGTATTTTGGAAGATTTGTATCCACCACCAGTAGCTTGATAGCCTGTCAAATCTTGACTTTTCTTATGATATTGGTGTTGATATTAATGACTGAATTTTTTCATATTGGATGATGACATGTGTCAATATTTTGAATATTGTCATAGTTCAGTGAACCAATGCGTGATGTTACCAGAACATGTTTGAATAAAAGATCCATGTTAAGTTAGACCAATGGATTTTAACATAAATGAGTTAAAGGAGTTTATATGATTTTAGATTTCACATTTCTATTAATCTTTAAGAAGGTAAAATTTTTTGTAAAATTTTTATATAATACCATAGAAGAATATCCAAAATAATTATTTGTGAAGGCTATTAAAATACTTGTCCTTTTTCCAGTTACATACCTGTGTTAGGATGTATTTTCTTCACATACTTCAACTAAAACAACATATCACAACAGAATGAATGTAGAAACAGATATGAGAATCCAGCTATATCATCTATTTTGCCTAAAGACAGTTGACAAAATGTAAAATAATGATATACTTCTCAGGGAATTTTTTAAAGTATACTTTTTAAATTTTTTCATAAAATAGTGAGTTTATTGATATTAATTTTAAATGAATTAATAACTAAATATTTTTTAAAAACTTGATATCTACACTATATCCCATACCTATCAAATCAAACCCTTTGGATGTGGAAAATAAATATTATTTTTACAAATTTCCCCCAGCTTATTCCAATGTACAGCCACATTTAGAACTAGTGCCCTAGTGCCTTTGAGCAATATTCTCTAGTTTTGGTGTTTATCAACATCACCTGGGGAACTTAGTAAGACTAGGAGATGTAGGTCCCATGCTACTTCAGTAGGCCTGGATCACTGTATTTTTTATTACCTCTCCAGATGAGCTGATACATACCAAGAATGAAGAACCACTACCTTATACAAGCAGGCCCCTTTCTTAACTGTTTGGCTACTGGATCTATAATTTGACATAATCTCTTCTTTCCAGAAGATGTGGGTTCACTTTTTCTTTTCATAGGTTTCAGTAAGCAAAATAACAACAGAAAATATCCTGCTTTTACCTGAAGGACTCTTACTGCATGTGGTATACTCAAGCAGAGATGCACCCCAGCTCCTGGGGGGACTGCTCCCTGTCCCATCTCCCAGAGGAGTCTCTCTTTTGGTCTGTGCTGCACAGTCATGGAGGGTCTGTCACCTAGTCCATGGGCAATAGCTACTAAAGTGATTTCAGAGGATGGTACTCTGATGGTTAGGACTCTACCACTCCTTTCTCCAGAATATAGGGTTCTCTGTTGGGTTGGTTTTGTAGTCTCTTCAGAAATGGGGGACCGCCAATCAGGATTTTTCCTGGTCAGCCAAAACTAGTGAAACATTTGCTCATCCAAATGTTAGTAAGCTGGGGATGGTGAATCAGTTATCCGCTGGACCTCGATGGTGTTACACTGGCATGGCGGAGAGCAAGGTATCCCCTGAGGGACATCAAGTTACAGAGGGTAACAGACATAAAGACCTTCCAGGCCCCCATGCTATTTAACTTACTTTCCTTTCATGCATTTGTCAAAAGTGAGCAGAGTTTGCATTTTCTGTATAAATTTAGGTTGCTTAAAAAAAATTAAAGGGAGAAAGGGGAAGGACCTCTAGGAACCAGCTAAGCTTTTAGCAGATTACAGAATGATTTCAGGTTCTCTACTTCCTTCCCAGACAGATTTGTGTTCCTATGGTTAGAAGGGTAGGAAGTTTATGGACAGAAATCTTGCTGTTGTGCAAAGGCCTCTGCATAATACAAGACAGGACAGACTTCTCTGTCAGCCCCCAACATCTTCAGCCTCTCCCTGAAGAACAGAACAGGCATTTAGGCCCCTGTTGAGCTTTTTGGCAGAATCTAGGTGAAAATATTCAATGTGACTAAATTTTCCTTGAGTATCTCTATGCTTAACACAGATTGACCCTAAAGACACAACAGTTAAAGAAGGACAAATATTCACACTGCAACTCACTTGAGTTGGGAAATTATATTTAGGCTATAGTTAATCTGGTATTTCACCCAAGGCACTAACATCTAGTTATCAGGGGAAAAAATAACATTAAATTGCTCTTAAAGCTACTTTGAGTAGGATATCATGGATTAAGTGAGAGAATTTGACTGGCCTGAGTTTTCTCTACATTACCCAAGACACTAAGGAATCATGAAGGCCAGGAACCAGTAATGAGATGTACCTTTTACAGCAGCACACCATATTGTGTTCATTTGTTTATAGAGTAATATTTGTAAAAGTATAATGTGATTTTCTTTTCAGCCTAACCACAGTTTACTCTAGGAATCCATTTATCTGTGGGAATATTAGAATTTCTTTCAAAAAGTAGTGCAAAAAAGAAAGAATAAGCTGTTTCTGTCATTCAGAACTAGGATTACACAGAAGAAAAACAGAGTCATCGACTGTCTATGACTATAGTCATAAGAGAGGATTTCCCAAATTCTGTCACTTTTGCCTTTTATTTATAAAGGGTTGATTGTCAAGGGTCCAATTCCTAGTGCTTTCCTGTAAGATAGGAAAAGCATCACTTCTAACTAGGATAACTGGGTGTGGTCTATGGCAGTGTTTCTCTCCTGTGGGGATTTTGCCCCCAGAGGAGATTGGGCAGTATCTGGACACACTTTGGTTGTCATAACTAGGGGAATTGTGCTACTGGCATCTAGTGCATAGAGACCAGGGATCCTATTTGGCATCCTAAAATGCACAGGTACCCCCACCCCCACCCCCACCACACAGAATTATCTGACCCAAAAGAGTAATAGTGTTGAGACAGGTTGAGATCCATCCTGCTCTATGATAAAGGAGCTCAAAATGTAGTCCTCACCTGGGAACTTGGCAGAAATGCAAACCCTCAGGCCCCACCCCAGACCTACTGAACCACTGAACCAAAAATTCTGGGGATAGAGCCCAGCAATCCATGTTTTAACAAGCCCTCCAGGTAATGCCCATAATAAGGCTTATGCTCTATGGAAGTCAGAGGCTACGATCTGGGACCACTCATGCTTTCCAGCTCTGGGTGATGGTGGGAGAGGAAGCAAGAGATAGAGGAAAGGAGTCCTGCTTCTAGCTTGCTGTTTCCTCCTTGGCAGGCTTGGACTGAGAGACGGGGCAGTGGGGTGGAACAGTGAAGGAAGCGCCAAGCAGGGAACTCACGCTCTTTGACCTCGTTGGGCTATGGAAGTCCTGGTCCACCTGGGTGCTGTTGCTCCCTGGCATTTGCACATGCAAAGAGTGGACTCTGGATCTTTACTCTGGGAGGGATGCAGCCCATTGTACAACTGGCCTTAAGTCTTGTTATGATTCCTTTTGGTCATGGCTTAGAAGTCTCCTCAGCAGCCCTTAATGCAGTGCCAGCTCACCTCCATGGGGACCCACTCTCCCAAGCTCCCAGGAAGGCTGTTAACTAACTCCAGGGCTGGTTTATACCGTGCTGGAATTTTCAGTGGCTTTAGAAAGTGAAGCTCCACAGATCTCCTCTCTGTCTGTCCAGGTTGTGCCACAAAGTTGATTTACCACCAATAAGTAAGGGCTCCCTGTGCCCTTGCTGTGGGCCAGCAGGGTTACAGCACACAGAGAACTGGGTGATGACAGAATCAAGAAGAGCTGCAAATCAGGTACTTAAAGTGGTAGCCAGGAGGTGGGTAATGAATAGTAAGGTGATAAGGAGTCACTGGACCAGGTAGTTGGTTGTCATAAGTCTCAAAGAAACAGGGCTTTCCCCCTGACTGTGAAAAAGCCAGTGGTGTGGTATGGAACAAGCACCAAAGGGTAAAAGGAAATTATATATTTTTTATAAACCTTGCAAACACAGAGTATATATGAACTGCCTGTCATTTCATGCATTAACGTTTACATTTATTTGATTTCTTTGAAAGATCACTTTTGCTTCATATTTACATTTGTGAGGTCAAGTATTCTGACCATATTCTCATTTTGTTAGCATTTTATTTGGTGGTCAAACAACCGTTATTGAAGCAATATGACAAAGAGTATGCACTGAGTAGTTTTATTTTGTTATAAGCATCAGAAAAAGATTACCTAACCTATGCCAAAAGAGGAATGTACTGGCAAATTAGGAAGTGGATGGTGGGCCTAAAGCAGAAATTGGGATAAGTGGAGAAGACAGGTTAGTTTCAGCAACTGAGGTGTCAGGACGGGTAGGTTATTCACAGCCCCGCTGATGAAGGGTCTCATCACAATCAATTTCCTACTTTATGTCACACTACTCAAGATTCAATATCCTGGAAAAGAAAGTCTGATTGGTCTTCTGTACATCACAAGCCCACCCTTGGCAGGGAAGGACAGTTGCAGGTGGGGAGGAAGGGCAGCTTGATTATCAGTCCCACAAAGACTCTAACAAAGGGAGCATAGCTGATTCTCCAAAAGGACATCTGGACCCTGCTGTCAACAAAAGGATCAGGGAGCCTGGGCACACAGGCACCAGTCATCCACTATGGGGAGGCACAGAGCGTCTGAAGCCTTCTCACCTGTGGTGGCTGGACTGTATGTTCCCTCCCTGTGGCAACTTGAGAAGCAGTACTTGGAAAAGTGCCTTGGAATGACCAAACATGGCAGCACAAGAGAGAGCAGTAGGAAACATATTTCAGAAAAGGCAAGAAGTAGAAAACATTGGGACCTTGGTTTACTATGAGGCAGGGATCCAGAAAGCACCGTGGGAATGTATGGAAGGAAAGGAGGCCCAGGGAGTTGGGTTAAGGCCGTTAGAGGAGTGAGCTAGTCAGGTCATCTGGAAACAGGAGGCGGTGAGCAGACTGTGCCAGGTATAAGAGAAAAGCTGTCTATCGTGCAAAGGCAGTGAGGAAGGGTTCAGATTCCTGGGAGATAGTACATTCTGCCTTCTTTATCTCTAGCTCAGCTAGAAAGATCCAGAAGAGTAATCTCAGCTGCTACAAATTTACCCTCCAGAATACCATACCTAGATGAAACATGTTTGTGAACCGAATCTCCTGGCCAGGTCTAAATTCTTCAAACGCAATGATCTGTCAAGAAGAAGGAGGTTTGGTGGCCATACGGTTCAAATTCTTACTCTCTGCAAGACAAAGGCAAATGAAGTGGACTGGGATGAGGGGAAGCTTATCTCATTTGATCCAGGATGAAGCCAGGTACATTCCAGTAGCGCCCTAGATTTTATCTATTGATGAATATTACACCTTTTGTCCAACCCTGAAAAATATTGGAATGGAGGATTCAAGATCTGAGGTCTTTTTTTTTTAATTTTTTTATGTTTTTTATTTATTTTTGAGAGAGAGACAGCGACAGTGTGAGCAGGGGAGGGTCAGAGAGAGAGGGAGACACAGAATCTGAAGACAGGCTCCAGGCTCTGAGCTAGCTGTCAGCACAGAGCCTGACGCGGGGCTCGAACCCACGGAACCATGAGATCATGACCTGAACTGCAGTCGGATGCTTAACCGACTGAGCCACCCAGGGGCCCCAAGATCTGAGTTCTAAATGTAAAGACACAAGGGTGAAGACACACACACATACACACACACACACACCCCATAAAAACACCTGATCATAGTCACAGACACACTCAGACAGAGTGGATTACCACACCTTGCCTTATATAGAAGGTTACCTGGACAGTTCTATGCTATTGCTCTTGGCCTGGGTTAGCTCAACACCCAGCCTCAAGAAGGAAGGCATTTATTTCTAACTCATCTCCCTGTATCTGCCCCAAGTCAGGGAAGGTTATTTCCATTTACCATCAGGTATTCATCAAAACATGTTGGGCCCAAAGCATAGTTTGAGTTGTAGAATTTTAGGATGGCAGTAAATGTGCATTAGAATCTCAACATCCCCACCACAGACTGCTGGATGTATGTTCTGAAGGGGCTGAGGGGCTCAACATCTTGGATTATGACTGGGGACAGGTGGATCATGCTCACCAAATTCTTCATGCAGTGGATTCTACAACTGTTCCCACTAGAACATACTACTTATGTCTCTGTCACATGTGTTAAGTACCCTTCACCCTCGTCAACACCAGGGAAGGGGCAGCCTCCAGATGGCTGTGAGTGGCTGAGGTCTCAGGGAGCTTACATTTCCTTTCACCATGCACCAAGGCAGGGCCCATGCACCAAGGAGTTTTTTTTCTCAAATGTCCTTTTGGGATGGGGGTAGGACACAGGCAGGGAAGAAATATCACTAACCTCCATTTTTATGAAGGTGTCTTTGGAATAATTACCCATTCTCAGGGTACCAAGGAAGAAGGCAGGGTCCCAAGGTTTGAAAGAGACTGGTTTCCAAACGTTAGGAAGGTCCCTAAGAGAGAGTCAATCACCAGTGGAAAGGTCATGCCCTTCTTTATGTGTCAGTTGTGACTTTTGAGGTAAGGCTCCTTTCTACCCGAGACTCACAACCCCTTTATAGCACAAGCACATGCCTCTCAGAGGGCATGATGGAGCAAAAAACAAACAAAAACAAAAACAAAAACAAAAACCACCAGACCAGGAGTTAGGTAATGAGGGGATGGTCACCACTTTGTCCCAGACAGCTGTGGAGTTATTTCCTTCAACACTCTCGATCTCGCCTTTTCTTAAAAAACCAAGGAGGTTAGTCTAGATGGTCTCTGAGCTTTTTTCCATCTCTAAATGGGGAACGTCTTTGATCAATCACTTTGTGTCAATGTGTCACTTTGTGTCACCTTTTTAGAAATTTAGTTTTCATATCCAGGCTGTAGATTTTAAATCTTCTTATTGGAGAATTGTTCAGATAGATCTCCCCAATTAATCCTGTAGGAGGGGAGTAAAGGGAACACAAAGAAGGAGAGCAGGGATGTGAACACAGAGATGTGACAGGCTGTGACCAGGGCTCTGCCTGAAGGAGGATGCTTTCCTGGCCTCATCATGTGGAAGGTTTCTGCAAAATCTTAAATAAATTATTCCTTCTGTTATACATGTACACCTCTTAGAGTATGCCTGTATCTCCCACATTAACAGTGCAAAAGTCACTGCACTTCCTGCCAGGTCTGGCCAGCACAGCAGTTCAGGCTACCTTTAACTCACAGATAGCTCAAAGCACTTGGAGCGGGGAAGGAATGTGTGACTCTGTGCCCAGGAGCCCAGAGGGAGGCCAGGATGCAGACACTGAGCTCCAGGGAAGGAAAAAAATCAAAGGTCCCAGGGAGTGATTCTAACCATATTTTTCTACAGCTTTCTTCAAAACTTTCCTGGAAGAGGAAAGACTTCTTCTGGCTTGGTAATGAGAGAACACACTTAAGGGACAACACCATCATCCTTTCCTATCAAAGCAAGACTTCATCATGGTTTCTACACATGACTGTCTCATTGGCTGAGAGATCCTGCTGTCTTCCAAATCATGGACTTGGTCATGACTATTCCTCAGCCTGGGGTAAGAATGACAGGAATTCAGTGCCTTAAGGTCTCAACCCTCTCCAACCTTGGAAGGAAGAAGGTCCACCTTTTCTCTCCTTGTTGATGTCCTGCCCATAGGCAAGGTGGCCTTGATTCTCCACCAGGATTCTCAGTATTGAGATATCCTTGTAGCCCTGTCCAAGACAGACCAGCCAGAATGGGTATCACTCAAGCACTCCTCTGTAGATCTCTTAAGTCTCCTCTGAAACTCAGATGAGGTCATAAGCAGGGTGACAGACAGACAGCAGGCCTCAGAAACATGCAGACCACCAGTTCTGGGTCAAGCAAATCCTTGGGCAAGGCCTTGCTCTTCATACTTACCCCACTCTCATCCCCAACCCATGCCAAGGCTTTCAGAAAATAGTCACCTGGATATTTTACAAGAGACTATTGAGGCTGGAGACAAACCTAGAGTTTTTTGAGCAGCAAATATCCAATATGGAGAAGTTCTATTCACCCAAATCATGTATACATATACTTTAGAAACACATACAACTCTCCCTCATCCTTGTTGAGCTTTTATGCAAGGAACATTCCAAAGTGGAAGAGAAAATAGGCTATCACTGGGCGCGGTCATGCTTACAATTGAGCCTGGGGCCTGGGCAGGCATTGAACTATTAGTCTATTAACACTGGATTATATACCATTTATGTGGGAATAGTCAGCTGGTTAGTGGAATGGTCCAGGGCCCCTATATAATTCTCATCCAAAAACACCTGCCAAAGAAAGAGAAGAGCACTATTAGGTCCTAATAAGGAAAGGGACAAAATGATCTTTGGAAAAGCAAAGAAGGCAAGTTCTAGGGGGATGATTAATTCTGTCTCCCAGAATATTACAAGCTGACTACAAGTTTAATAACCTACAACATATTCAAAGAAATACAGTCATTAGATGTATAAGGCAAAGTCCAGAGAAGAATGTCCTGATGCCATATCTGGGCTCTGGTTATACTATAGGGCAAGGAGGGAAATAATGAAATTTAAAAGACCTTCAGGGAATCAGGAGAAAATGGAGGTAGAGAATGAATGGATATTGTGAAAGAAAGGTGGCCAGGGTCGCCTGGGTGGCTCAGTTGGTTAAGCGTCCAACTCTTGATCTCAGCTTAGGTCATGATCTCAGGTTGTGAGATCGAGCCCTGTGTTGGGCTCTGCATTGACAGTGTGGAGTCTGCTTGGGGTTCTCTCTTTCTCTCTTTCTCTCCCTCTCTCTCAAGAAAAAAAGGAAAAACATGGTGGCCTAAAGGGAGGCAGGGGCTACAGGTACAGCAGGCATCCACCTGTCTAGCCTGCATTGTTCACTCCCATTATAAATCCAGTCTTCCAGGTTTTCCAGATTCTTATCTGGAAAGGCTGCTGTCACCACTATTTTTCATTTTAAGAATGACTTGGATGTACATCCATTTCTTTTCTATTACCTGTTATACTGCTTCAGAGTCAGATGGAGTCACTCTCAAGAATCTGCTCTAGCCATGCAGGACCACAGAAGGATACATAATTTGCCCCTGAGATTATCTGTTGGTTATAATTTTCATATGAAATTTGACTAGGAAACTACAAAAATTAGAATTCACAGATATTAAAAACACAAATGTTAATACTATACAGAACACAGAATTCACACTTTAAGCTATTTAGAGTCTAATTACAAGGTTTGTATACTCTATAATCATTTATTGAATGACTTGGGCAAGGAGTCACCAAGCTTAAAACAGAATCCCAGCCACCGAGGAACCAGGAGAGTGACACAAAGAAATGATTAGAATACTCCACAGTAGCTGACGTGGATCTGTGAACAGAATGCCACAGATGCACAGAGGAGGGAGTAACAAGTCCTGATCCACAGCAGAGTCCAGTTTATTC
Source organism: Cryptoprocta ferox (assembly GCA_028646485.1). NCBI lineage: Eukaryota > Metazoa > Chordata > Mammalia > Carnivora > Eupleridae > Cryptoprocta > Cryptoprocta ferox. The sequence goes on from CM053575.1 coordinate 77,635,915, forward strand.
ATAAACATACAGCAGGTAACTGGGAAAATCAGTGGAAGCTGTAGGCAGGGCAAGTGGAATGCTGAGGATTTTACCTTGGGAAGGAAATGGGGGCACAGTGAGGGAGGGATTTAGAAAGGAAGAGGGAAAAGGAGAGCTATCTGAAATAGACTTATGAGGCTTTAACAGTAGTATAGGAAAGATACAAGGGTGCTTCTAAGGCAATGGCAGCATGGAGTTTGAAAGAAGACCCACTGAGGGCTGCCTGAGTGGCTTAGTTGGTTAAGCATCCAACTCTTGATTTTAGCTCAGGTCATGATTTCGTGGTTCTTTTTTTAAATATTTTAAATGTTTTATTTTTTATTTTTGAGAGAGAGAGAGAGACACAGAATCCGAAGACAGGCTCCAGGCTCTGAGCTGTCAGCACAGAGCCTGATGCGGGGCTGGAACCCACCAACCGCGAGATCATGACCTGAGCTGAAGCCGGACACTCAACAGACTGAGCCATCCAGGTGCCCCCATGAGTTCTTGAGTTCAAGCCCCAAGTAGGGCTCTGTGGAGCCTCTCTCTCTTCCCTCTCCTCCCAGAATAAATAAATAAACGTGGAAGGAAAGAAGGAAGAAAGACAGAAAGAAAGAAAGATAGAAAGAAAGAAAGAAAGAAAGAAAGAAAGAAAGAAAGAAAGAAAGAAAGACCCACTGAGTAATACTGCACCATGCAGGGGCCAGCTGAGAATAAGGTGTAAAGAAAGAATGAGGGAAGCAGCATTTTCATTTTGGGAAGCTGCAAGTCTGTGAACTGATGTAAGGAGCACAGGATGAGGAGGATAATGAATCTGGTGTTGGATGTCAGGAATTTGAGAAGCCAATGTCACATAATATCTAAGTGAAGAGAAATGTTCAGCAAACAACAAGGAATCTGGGTCTGCAGCTCAGGTGAAGGAGGGAGGGTTGGTGTCACCTTTAGGAGGACCGGCACCTTGGAAGACGATGACACAAATGGCACGGAGATGGTAAGAGCAGGAGAATTTCACCAACACCTGAGGAAACTCCACCAGCTCTTAACCTGGAGTGTAATGTTGAAACTTTTCCCCTCAGCTCTGCTGTTTTCTAGTCAAATACCCTCTGAAAGCCACTGAACTTCTCTGAGTTGTCCTCATTTATAATAAATATCTTAGATGAGTGTTTTGTGAATTAAATGAGAAGAGCCAATTGTAATGTGCTGTGTAAATGTAGGGATTGCTGTGCAGAAAGTACAGGAACTTCTGAAACTCCTCCTGTCTCCTTAAAGAACTCCATCAACTCCCATAAGGGTCCAAAGTGTACCCCCTCCCTGGGAATGTTTACATATCTTGGAACTATGACAGTAGTAGCTTCTATATCAAACATTTCATTGAAGGGACAGAGGTGGAGAAATACTGATGATTTTTTGAAGGTCAAAACGATTTGACTATCATTTAGACATTCACCCCAGCCACACCACTGGATTTTATTTACCAGCAGAGAAATGTCACTGGGGGACCCATCCACTGGCCCCTACCTGACCTCGGTCTTGAACATGATTCTTTGTGGTGAGGAGGCCTCCAGTGGAGATCATAACCTCATAAAGTATGTACCCAGAGGACTGACCATTCCCCTGGTTCACAGACAGCTTCTCCATGCAAATGGGCTTGATAGAGCTGATGGCCTGTGGCAGAAACAGGAACAAAAACCAGGCTACATGTTCAGGCTGGAGAGAAAAATTTCAGAAACAAGAACTCAAAGCCCACTTCTCCAAAGGAATTGCCCCAAAAGTCTCAAAGACATGAGTATAAAAAAGGAATATGTAATGATAATCATGCTTAAGTGTCACATATAAATGCCCTTTTTGTTTTCCATACCAACATATTTCTCTGCATGTTCTAGACAGTAATGTATTCTTATTATTCAGATGGAAAAGATGAAATCAAGGAAAGAGAATGATCTGTTGAACTTGCTCATCAATTCATGACAGAGACTGGACTAGACTCCAGGTTTCAGGAACTCCACCCCAGGTCCAGATTCTGTCTACCCTTGGTCTTCCCCTCTTGTGCCTTCATACACTAAGATCAATCATCCTAGGGCTCCTGAGTGGCTCCATTAGTTAAGTCTCTGACTCTTGATCTCAGCTCAGGTCTTGATCTCAGGTGCATTCAAACCCCACTTTAGGTTCCACACTGGGTGTGAAACCTATGTAAGAGAAATCATCCTAACCTATGGTCTGACTATGACTATTCTATTCATGAATTGCTTATCTAACACAGACCTAAAGCACTCAATGTCTGGTAACCCCCACAGCTGTTGGATTTCTCTGTCTGGAAATAATTTTTTTAAGTAAATGATTTTTTAATATAATCTCTATATCCAAAATGGGGCTCCAACTCATAACCCCAACATTGAGTCACATGCTCTACTGACTGAGCCATCCAGGCACTCCTGGACTTCCTTATCTGAAGATACTTAGATGATTTTAATGCAGTATCTCCCAAACAGTATTCACCACAATGTGCCATCCTACTCTTTTTCCTTTCCCCAAAGAGCAACACCAACTATCTAGTCAAGAAGGTAAAAAGCATGAACAGTGTCTCCCCCTCTATCTCTCCTCCAACATCTCCCATCAACCAGTCATCACCTCTTTTAGAGTCTGACTCTAAATATCTAATCCTTCTTCACTCCCATTATCTAAACTTCACTTCTGTAGATTTCCACTCAATTTCAGTGTTCTGACAGGGCCGCACTCCACTCCATCCCCCAAATAGCTACCAAAGAGATCCTTCTGAAAAGCAAAGCTGGTCATCTGATTACCAAGCTTTAAAGTAGCTTCCTACAGGGGCATTTGGGTTGCTCTGTTGGTTGAGTGTCTGACTTTGGTTCAGGCCATGATCTCTCCCTTCCCAAGTTCAAGCCCCACTTTGGAGTCTGTGCTGACAGCTCAGAGCCAGGAGGCTATTTTACATTCTGTGTCTCCCTCTCTCTCTGTCCCACCCCAGCTCACCCTCTGTCTCTCTTTCTCTTTGTCTGTCTCTCTCTCTCAAAAATAAATATAAATTAAAAAAATTTTTAATAAAATAAAATAGCTTCCTAAAACTTTCAGGGAAATGCTCAAATTTCTTAGCATAAAAACATGGCCCTTCAGACTACCTTGGAGAAATATTCAAATCAGTGGAGCCACACAGCCTGAAACAACTTGGGGGACCAAAAAGCAAAGAAGATATCAAAAGCTACTGGACTCCTGTCAAGAGGGCACAGGAGCCAACTTAAAGGAGATGGGACAATTTGAGTATCAAAAAGAATGACTACAGACACCTCTACACAGGGCGCTAGGAGAGTGCAGAGTGTGCGGCCTGCAGCCTGGGCACCCTCTCTGTAACCGCCACGCCCTGCCTGCCCTCGGCCAGGTTCTGAGTGTGGGCGCCTGCTCTGCTCTCCAAGAGTAAATTCACTGACAAGTGTGAATGGATAACAACAGAAAATAGTATTGGAACAGTAGGAATCAGAAATTTTGCACAGGAAGCTTTGGGAGATGTTGTTTACTGTAGTCTGCCTGAAGTTGAGACAAAATTGAACAAACAAGAGAAGCTTGGTGCTTTGGTCAGTGTGAAAGCTGCAAGTGAACTCTATTCTCCTCAAATAGAAGTAACTGTAATTAACGAAGTCTTGCAGAAAATCCAGGACTTGTCAACAAACTTGTTTTGTAGATGGTTATGAAGTGATCAAGATAACACTCAATAATCCTTCAGAACTGGATGAATTAATGAGTCATGAAGCATTTGAGAAATACATAAAACCTGTTGAGGAATGCAAATGGAATCCCTAAATAAACTAGGATTAAATAACTTAATCTAGCATAGTTGTCTTAAATTAGTGGTGCATAGAAAATTTAAAATAGCAACTTTTTGCAATACCAGTGGAAAAGGAAACTACTCATGACAATGCTGATGAAAGAAAACACCCCTTAATTTTCTAATGATTGCAGATGAACCCAATATGCATCTTTTTTTTCTTTGCAAAACCCTATGATTTATAGGTTAGCCTCTGGTTATAATATTCAGAATCCATAAATTATCTGAGGTCAAAAACTAGTTATAAAAATTATGTAATTTAAGGATAACATTGTTATCTTAAGCCTTAGGGAATATTGTAACTTGCTTACATCTATCCCTGGATTGGGGTCAAAATACTTAGATGATCTTCCCATTGGGAAAGAAAAAAAAAAAATGACTACAATGAGGTAGAAATATGTTAAATGTATTAAAAAAAAAGAAACGTGAGTTTTCAGGAGGATCTTGGAAACATGATGGCAAAGAAAGATTCTGACCTCAACTCCTCCCACAGATACATCAAGCCTACAGGTGAAAATTGTACACCTCACTCTGAAAACAAAAGACTGGCAAAACTGATGTTCCACAGCTAGAAACATGAAGAGGAGGCCAAGATGCACTGGAACCGAACTCCTGGCACCGCATCTCACAAGCAAGGGGAATATTACAGGCAATTACAGGAGTATTAAAGTATTACTCCTCATCCCTGAGGAATGAGGGGATCAAGCCCTATATCAGACACCCTTGGTCCTGGAGACCTATACCAGGAAGACATCTGGCTTTGAAAGTCACACAGGGTCTAACTGCAGGAGAATCAGAGGGCTATAGGAGACCAAGTGTCTGCCTTAAAGAACCAGATGCTGTATCACTTGGTCCAAGACCCAGCACAGAGGCAGCAGTTTGAAAAGCAGCTGGGTTATGCATAAAGGAGATTTATGGTTTGATTTTAGGACATGTGCCTGAGGGGCAGAGATCTGTAGGAGATTTCTCCCAGAACAGAAGCATTGGTGGGAACCATTTTTCTGGCCCTTCTAAGCAAGCCAGTTCTGACATTATCCATCTACCTTACTAGCACCTTTTGACCCACCCTGGCATTCTCCTACAGATTGGCTCTGGCAGGCGCCCCTCCAAAGCAGGTCCCACAGCACAGCCTCGGTTGGGACCAGAGTCCCCCGAGAGTGACAAAACCGCACTATACACCCACTGGGCAGCCCTGGCCTATACCAGTGTCCTTCCAAAGCAACTCCTGGCCTGGGGAGGAGAGAGCCAGCCTTGCCCAAAATAAGACAATTAATCTATGACAAAGGAGGCAAGAATACAATGGGTAGAGTTTCTTCAATAAATGGTGTTGAGGCTACTAGGTATTTATCTAAGGGACATAGGTGTGCTGTTCCAAAGGGGCACATGCACCCCAATGTTTACAGCAGTGCTATCAACAATAGCTAAAGTATGGAAAGAGCCCAAATGTCCATCGACAGATGAATGGATAAAGAAAATATGGTGTGTATATATATGTACATACACAATGCAGTATTTGTCAACAATCAAAAAGAATGAAATCTTGCCGTTTGCAACTATGTGGATAGAACTAGAGGGTATGCGAGGCACCTGGGTGGCTCAGTCAGTTAAGCATCTGATTTCAGCTCAGGTCATGATGTCATGGTTCGTGGGTTCGAGCCTCGCATTGGGCTCTCTACTGACAGCTCAGAGCCTGCTTCGGATTCTGTGTCTCCCTCTCTCTCTGCCCCTCCCCTGCTCATACTCTGTCTCTCTCTATCTCTGTCTCTTTCTCACTCAAAAATAAATAAACATTAAAAAAATTTTAAAAAAGAACTAGAGGGTACGCTAAGCAAAATTAGTGAGAGAAAGACAAATATCATATACCTTCACTCATATGTGGAATTTAAGATACAAAACAGGGGCGCCTGCGTGGCTCAGTCAGTTGAGCATCCAGCTTCGGCTCAAGTCATGATCTCGTGGTTTGTGGGTTCGAGCCCCGCATCAGGCTCTGTACTGACAGCTAGCTTGGAGTCTGGAGCCTGTCTTCAGATTCTGTGTCTCCCTCTCTCTCTGACCCTCCCCTGCTCGCGCTATCTCTCTCTCTCTCAAAAATAAATAAAACATTAAAAAAAGATACAAAACAGATGAACATAAGGGAAGGGAAGCAAAAATAATATAAAAACAAGGAAGGGGACAAAACATGAGACTTTTAAATACAGAGAGCAAACTGAGGGTTTGCTGGAGGGATTGTGGGGGGGGGGGATGGGCTAAATGGGTAAGGGGCATTAAGGAGAGCACTTGTTGGGATGAGCACTGGGTGTTATAGATGGGAGATGAATCACTGAAATCTACTCCTGAAATCATTATTGCACTATATGCTAACTAACTTGAATGTAAACAAACAAACAAACAAATAAAATTTAAAAAATAATGGTGTTGGGGAGGAAAGCTACATGCAAAAGAATGAAACTGGACCATGTTTAACACAAAAATAAACTTAAAATGGATTGATTAAAGACCTGAATGTGAGACCTGAAGCTATAACACACTTAAAGAAAACACAGGCCATAAACCCTTGGACATCACCCTTAGCAATCTTTCTCTGGATCTATTTCTCCAGGCAAGGGAACCAAAACCAAAAATAAAGAATTGGGACTAAATCAAACTAAAACCTTCTGCATAGCAAAGGAAATCAGCAACAAAATGAGAAGGTAACCTACTGACTGGGAGAAAGTATTTGCAAATTATATATCTGATAAAAGGTTAGTCTCCAAAGTACATAAAGAACTCATACCATAAAAAACAAATAATCCAAAAAAAATAGGTAGAAGACCTAAATAGACATTTTTCCAAAGAAGAAATACAAATGGCCAATATACACATGAAAAGATGCTAAATGTCACTAATCACCAGAGAAATGCAAATCAAAACCACAAGGAGATGTCACCTCACACCAGTCAGAATGGCTACTATCAAAAAGACAGGAAATAGCAAGGGTTGGCAAGAATGTGGAGAAAAAGTAACCTTCATGCCTTATTGGTGGGAATGTAATTTGGTGCAGCCACTGTGGAAAACAGTTATGGAGGTTCCTCAGAAAATTGAAAATAGAAACACCTAATAATTCCACCACTGGATATTTACCTGAAGGAAACAAAAATATTATTTGAAAAGATACATGTACCCTTATGTTTACTGCAACATTATTTATAATAGTTAAGATATGGAAGCAACCTAAGTGTTTACTGATAGATGAATGGCTAAAGAAGAGGTAGTATGTGTGTGTGTGTGTGTATATACATATATATATGTATATACACATATATATATAATGGACTATTACTCAGCCATAAAAAAATAAAGTCTTGCCATTCACAACAACATGGATGGTCCTATAGACTATTATGCTGACTGAAATAAGTTACAGAAAGACAAATAATATCATGTGAGTTCATTTATATCTGGAACCTGAAAAACAAGGCAAACAAACAGAGAGACACAAAAATACAGAGAAAAAACTGATGATTGCCAGATGGGCGGGGGTGGCAGGACTGAAGAAAATAGGTGAAGGACATTAAGAGGTACAAAATTCCAAGTATAAAATAAATAAGTCACGGGGATTAAAAAGTAAAGCATAGTCAGTATAGTCAGTAATACTGTAATAACTTTACATGGTGACATACAGTAATTACACTAATTGTGCTGAGCATTTTGTAATGTATATAATTTTCAAATCACTATCTTGTACACCTGAAACTAATATAATATTATATGTCAACTATACTTCAATTAAAAATAATTTTTTAAATTGTGAGTTATAATCAAAGACAACAACAGCAAAACACCTCATTGGTCACCTTTGGAGGATATCCAGGAATAAATTCAGTATCTGATAAAAGAAAATATTTGAATTTCTGTCCTAACTTTTCTTTACAAACTGTACATCAAGGTGACAGGACAATTAGAGAAGGGAAGTTCTTCTATGTAGAAGAATTCAAGTGTATATGTAGAGATGGAATGATAGAATTAGAACAATACTATTTGAAATCCTTAATGAAATATTAGATATGAGTAATAATTGTGAATGATTGCTAAAACCATTAGGTAAAAGGCTAATGGGAACATTGACAATGGATAGACTGGGCTAACTACTCCAGAATGCACTGATCAATTATGAACACAGAAATGACCAGACATTATGTGCCTGGGATATGACGCATAAAAAATATAACAGCCCCACCTATGAAGTATACTTGCAAACAATATTTTAAAAAGCACCTAACTTAGGCGTACCTGGGTGGCTCAGTCAGTTAAGTGTCCGACTTCGGCTCAGGTCATGATCTCTTGGTTCATGGTTTCAAGCCCCATATTGGGCTCTGTGTGACAGCTCAGAGCCTGGAGTCTGCTTTGGATTCTGTGTCTCCCCCCTTCTCTCTCTCTGCCCCTCCCCCTCCTTTCAAAAATAAATAAACATTTTTTAAAAAGCACCTAACTTAAATCTCATCAAGCATCCAGATCAGTTTACAGAAAATGCAGGGAATATAAAGATATGTTCTCAGATACATGGGGACCTAATCAACAAAACCCAGAAGGTGGGGAAATCTACAATACAAATAATCTAGCTTCTTCAACAAATAAATGTAATAAAAAGATGAAAAAAACCCTTAGATTAAAAGAGATTTAAGAGACTATCAACTAAATGCAATGTGTAATTGACTTCAACTGGACCTGATATTAACAAATGAGTGCTAAAAAATTATGAGATAATTGAGAAAACCTGAACCCTGGCTGTTTTATGACTTTCAGCAGTGTTTTGCTAGAGCCAGTCTGGACCAGCCATGAGTGCCAACTGTGCACATCTTTTCCAAACCCTGTATTTTACCTCTGTATTCAGTGTTGTCATGCTAGAGGCTTGAAATTAGCCATAGTGGGAGTACTTAGGCCACAGGAATTGGCAAACACTACTAATCAAGAGTTTTGTTGTTGTTGTTGTTGTTGTTGTTGTTTAGAGAGAGAGCCTGTTACTAAATATTTCCCAGGAGAGGCACATGGGTGGCTCAGTAGGTTAAGCCTCTGACTCTTGATTTCAGCTCAGGTCATGATCTCACAGTTGGTGAGATCAAGCCCTCAGTAGGGCTCTGCGCTGACACCACAGAGCCTGCTTGGGGTTCTCTCTCTCCCTCTCTCTCTGCCCCTCCTCTCTCTCTCTCTCTCTCTCTTTCTCAAAATAAATAAATAAAATCTTAAAAAATGTATTTCCCACGGGGTGCCTGGGTCATTCAGCTAAGCAACCGACTCTTGGTTTTGGCTCACGTCATGCATGATCTCATGGTTCATGAGTTGAAGGCCTGCATCCAGCTCTGCACTGACAGTGCGGAACCTGCTGGGGATTCTCTCTCTCTGCCCCTTGCCTGCTCATGCTCTCTCTCTCCCTCTCTCTCTCTCTCTCTCTCTCTCTCTCTCAAAATAAATAAATAAAATTTTAAAAAGTAAAAAATAAAACTATTAAAAATATTTCCTAGGAAATCACTGAAAGAGTTCTTATTTTTTCAGACACATATTGAACTATTTGTAGCTAAAATTAATGATGACTGGGATTTGCTTTAAAATAATCTTCGGTGCCTGGTGACTCCATCAGTTGAGCATCTGCCTCTTGATTTCAGCTCTGGTCCACAATCCCAGTTTCATGGGATCAAGCCCTGCATTGGGCTCTGAGCTCAGTGTGAAGCCTGCTTGGGATTCTCTCTCTCTCCCTCTGCCCCTCTACCCCTTTCACTCTCTCTCTCTCTCTCTCTCTCTCTCCCTCTCTCTCTCTCTCTCTCTTTCTCTCTTTCTTTCTCTCTCTCTCTCTCTCTCTCTCTCAAAAAATGTTAAAAAGAGTAGAAGAAGGGGAGAGTAAGTATATAATTGAAACAATATTAACCACATAATTAACCACATTAATAAAGTCGAGGCTGGGTGTTGAGCACATAAGAGTTCATTACTTTTCTATCTGCCATTTGTTCATGTCTTCAAAATGCCATAAGAAAATGTTTAAAACAAAAACACAAAGGCCCTCTGACATATGCTACCTGGTCCCTTACTTAGTGCTCTTCCACAAACACTTTTCATTCCAGTCCTATTTGCAGTTCCCCAAGCATGCAGGTCCTTCCATGTCTTTACAAATGGTGTCCACTATGCCTGAAATTTCTTTCTCTCCTCCATTCTACCCCACTGTTCCTTTCATTAAGCCCCTGTTCATCCTTTTGATCTCAAAATCACCTCAACTTGGATATAATTTGGATCCTGTGATTGTCCAGCATGCTGACCATATCTCTAAATAATAATACAGCAGCTAGCATGCGCTCAGCACTTACTGTATGCCAGGTTCAGATATTAATGGCTTAATCCACACCACAATCCTGTGAGGTCAGTGCAATTATTAGTCTTATCCAGATAAAGGAAACTAGAATGAGGTTAAATGAGCGCCCCAAGGTAAATATTGAAATCTAGTCTCACTCCAGAGTTTACACTCTTTAAAAACACAACACTGTGTTCTTTAACAATGTTGTGCTGCCTTCATTCCTCTACCATATGATCCATAACTCCCCAATCACTACTCTACTCATCTTTCCTCCCTATTAGACTGAAAGTTCCCCAAAACAACATCTTGATAATACAGTTCTCTAAATGCCAATGTTTACCAAGGATTGTGTGACTGACTCTGCAGGTTTTCCTCTAGACCAAAGGTTTTCAAACTGTGCTCCTTCAAACTCTCAGGTAAGTCAGAAGTGGCACAAGGGCCATCCTAATATGTGCCATCCTAAAGAAAGGATAGCTGACTCGTAGGATGCAAGTACAGATCCTCAGAACCTCCACCCCTGATTTAACCAGTGCATGCTTTATGTACTGAACATTGCAGTGAGTTTGAAGGAGTCCCCCTACTAAACCAAAAGTTTAAAAATCATTGCCCTAGATCCAATCAGTGTACCTTTGTTGTAACCACTTCAGAAGGCAGGATCTCTTTTTGGCTACACTATATAAGGGAAATTTCCCAATATGCTGCAATGTTTACACTGTTTATTCAAATATAAATTTTCTGGATGTTCCTGAATTCTTATTCTAGGTTTCTTATTCTGAATTGTAAAATTAGAAAAAGGAATTAAAATGGCTAAGGATTGTTTTTGGTTCCTTAGTAATTTACTTCTTATTCTTTGAGCTAAGGCTTTTCCACCTTTCTCTTCAGTTCAAAGGCTATCCCATGCTTTTACACCCAGAAAAAACTTACCTCCTTTAGGTAGGGTATGACATCCCACAGTGAAATGTAGTATGGTGTTAGCAGTGACTTATATATTGCCTTAGGTATTCAAATCTGGTCGCTGAGGCATGGGAACCCCTGCAATGAAAAATAGGAGACCGGGCCATTCTGAGATCTTCCTCAAACCCATTCAAGGGCACCACGTACCCTGCTATTACCAAACCACCAAGAATGAAGGGCCCAGTCAGTTGAAGGGTATGCTTTCCCACTTCCAGGAAGAGTCATAAGGTAGGCAATAATTGAGTAAGATTCCTTTCATATCTATATAGGCTCTAAGGAGGAATGCTCTGCTGTCCTGGAAAAGGAGGTGGCAATTCAATCCCACTGCTAGACCAGTAGCTTTAAACCGTTGGATGCTCATCAGAATCTCCCAAAGTCCAATGGGAAAATATATATGCTCAGATTCTGCCCCTTCCTCTCCATTTCAACAAAGACATACTTATCTAACAGCTCTTGGAAGGGCCTGGCACCTCTGGTTTTTACAAGTTCCACAGAGGACTCCAATGTACAGCCAAGACTAAGCAATATGGCCCTAGATGTTGAGTACCTAGAGGGTGGGCCCTGTATTTTATGCATATTTGAATCCCTAATGCCTAATGATAAAATAAACTGGAACAAACTGGACATCTCCCAAAAACTACATCTCTATCCATTCCCTCAATCCCCTCTTCACAAGACAGAGACCAACTGAGAGGCTGAGTTATACTTCAGATTGAGGTTGTTGCTAGGTACCAAAAGAAATGATAAAAAAACTCTTGGAATATGAGGTACTTAGATGTATATTCTCCATTCTCTGTTAGCGGTGTACCATAGTCTGAAAAATATAAAGACATTTGTCACTTTCCCCAGAAAAGCTCCAGCTTCAGCAAAAGAAGGTATTAGAACTTAGTACTGAGCAAAAGGATCCTTAATATGGAAGCTTTGGCAGGAAAATCTTTTGGGGTGTCTTGGTGACTCAGTCAAGTAAGTTTTCCAATTCTTGGTTTTGGGTCAGGTCATGATCTCACAGTTTATGAGATAGAGCCTTAAGTCAGGCTCTGTGCTGATAGCGCAGAGCCTGATAGGATTCTCTCTCCCTTTCTCTCAGCCCCTCTCCTTCTCATTCTCTCTCTCTCTCTCTCTCTCTCTCTCTCTCTCTCTCCTTTTATTTCAGCATCCCCCCAGTCTCTCTCTCTCCTTTTCTCCCTCTCTTTCTGCTCCTCCCCAGAGAGGCAGCTAGCTCTCTCTCTCTCTCAAAATAAATAAATAAACTTAAAAAAAAAAAAGGAAGGAAAAACTTTTGGCATTAGACAAGAAAATACCAGGTCCCAATTAGTCCAAACCAGGAGACATTTGCTATACTTTCCAGGGCTTTCAACTGAAGGCAAATAACACCAGTTCCTGGATATCTAGTAAGTCCTGGATAAGAGCCCAAGACTACTCCAATCCACTCAATTCTTCTTCCTATTCAATTTCTAATTAAACTCCTTTCTTTCTTTCTTTCTTTCTTTCTTTCTTTCTTTCTTTCACTCTTGACTTTTCACTTCATCTCTCAGTGGAGTTATAGCCTGGGGAAGACCTATTAATCAATGCTCTGGTGTTATCAAGAGATCCAAAGTAACTGGTTTTGCAGTGAATTTCTAAAAACTAGGGTCTGCACAGTGGATAGACAAGATTAAGTGACCAATGCCTCTGCCTGCAAAGTCCCAGACAGCCTACATTCCAGGCGTGGATAAATTCTAATACCATCAAGAGGAATAAACATTAAACCCTCAATCCCCAGCATTTGTTAAAGGCAAAACACATGAACAGTCCCAGTGATTATTTCCAGAGATCCATCCTAGGAAGCTCCAGTCTCAAATGGTGGTATGACTGTTGGAGACAGTTGTGGAGGACAAGTACTTGCCATAGCTCGTGATCATAGGGAGGTAATTGTCCAAAGATGCAGATCCACCCATGAAGCCAAAGTTGGTGCCAGCATGGAACATATAGAAGTCGAGGGAGGGGCGCCTGGGTGGCTCAGTCGGTTAAGCATCCGACTTCGGCTCGGGTCATGATCTCATAGTTTGTGGGTTCGAGCCCCACGTCGGGCTCTGTGCTGACAGCTCAGAGCCTGGAGCCTGCTTCAGATTCTGTGTGTTCCTCTCTCTCTGCCCCTCCCCCATTCATGCTCTGTTTATCTCTGTCTCAATAATAAATAAACATAAAAAATTTTAAAAAAAGAAGTTGAGGGAGAAACTATTGTTGAACATATCACATATCTCTTTCATTAACACTGCACATAGGTAGGAAGAAAAGGAGAAATGGGTTAAAAAATTAAAGTTTGAAAGAATTAATAGCCCTTTGTAAGATGTTCAAACTGCATGTATTAAACATTTGTTTATGCATCATAGTCTTAGGTAAATATATGTCTAGCTCAGTGTTGCTGAAGCAGTTAGTGACTTCTAACAGTGAGTAATCTAAAATCATGGTACCAGGAACATTTGCCTTCAAACTACATTTTAATGATCTTTGCCAACTCTCCTGGAAGCACATGGCAGATACTGTGGTACCAGAGAAAATTCTACATTTTCCAACACACTCTCACTTAATTGCCCTGTCAGAACAACTCAGAACTCTGATTACTTTAGTAGCCTCAATAAAATAAAATCAGGCCCTGATTTTATTATAATTATATAATATAATTGATTATATTCTGTTCCTGCTAAATTTCAATTTCAGTTACAATGACCTCTGGGGGGGAGCATTCAATTTCATTTACAATGATCTGCACAGACGTTTGTTAAGGTGTTTACTTAATCACATTGATACTTATAAAGCTATAAGATCTAGCAGTCTTGTCCTCTAAATCTCAAGTACTCGAACCAGAAGGAAAAATTAAAAAAACAGGCCAGCGCCATCTGTGTCATCTATTCTCCTGAGAAAGGACCTAAGGAATACTCACTATGTGAGTCCACAGTATTATGGGCAGTGCCCCATCCATCCAAAGAGCTTGCTGTATACACCATCATCAGTATGGGGGTACGACCCTGAGAAAAATTAAGTGTGAATTTAGTAAAGTTTAGTACAATTTAGAAGCCCTGAATCGCTTAGGAGGGAACTGTAAAGTTCAGTTCTCACAACCCCCCTTTACAATTCAGAGCATCCCCTCACTGCCCACAAATTCTGAGTTCTACTCTCCATTCTCAGATCATTTCCCTGGTCTTATTACTCCCCTTGGGGTTTCCATGGACTTCTCCCTTGACCTTTGGTAAAATCAACTGCCATTGCCACATTTCCTTTTCTAGAACAATGGAATCTCTTCATTCCCTTAAGTGACCAGATTAGAGGTCTAGTAAAGAAGCGCCTAACCCAGGGGAAACACTAAAAATGTTCAACAAATGACTGCTAAAAATGTTGAATCCCACTAAATAAGAATTCCCAAATCCCAGAACTGTTTTCTTTTTATACAAGTATAATTAGCATGCAGTGCTATATTAGATTCAGGTGTACAATTCAGGATCAACAATCCTATACATTACTCAGTGCTCATCATGTAAGCTTAATTCCCTTCACCTATTTCACCCATCCTCCCACCAACCTCCCCTCTAGCAACTACCAGTTTGTTCTCTGTATTTAAGAGTCTGTTTTATGTTTGTCTCTTTTTTTTCTTTGTTTGTTCATTATTTCTTAAATTCCATGAGTGGCATCATATGGTATTTGTCTTTCTCTATTTCACTTAGAGTTATACCCTCTAGATCTATCCAACTTGTTGCAAATGGCAAGATTTCATTCTTTCTTATGGCCATGTGATATTACACACCCACACCATGGAATATTACATATGCATATTTAAAAAATCACATTTGTATACATTTACATTATTTAAATACATACACATTATTCAAATACATATAAAACAATCACGCTTTCTTTATTCATCCATTATCACACATAGGCTGTTTCGATATCTTGGCTATTGTGAATAATGTTGCTATGAACATAGGAGTACAGATATCTCTTCAGGATAATTATTTCATTTCCTTTGCATATATACCCAGAAAAAGACTTCTAGATCATATAGCAGTTCTATTTTTAATTTCTTTATGAACTTCTATAGTTCCATATATACACTATGTTTTCCATAGTGTTTGGACCAGTTTACATCTCTACCAACAGTATACAAGGGTTCCTTTTTCTCCACCTCTTCCCCAGCATTTATCTCCTGTCTTCTTGATAATTGGCAGCTTAACAGGAGTGAGGTGACATCTTATTGTGTTTTGATTTGCCTTTCCCTGAAGATTAGGGATATTGAGCAGCTTTTCATATATCTGTTGGACATCTCTATGTCTTCTTTGGAAAAATACCTATGCAGGCCCTTTGCCCATTTTTCAATTGGGTTTTTTAGGGGGTTTTGATTTACTATTGCATTGTATAAGATTTTATACATTTGGATATTAACCAATTATCAGATATGTGGCTTACAAATATTTCCCCCCATTCCATAGGTTGCCTTTTCCTTTTATTGATGGTTTCCTTTGCTGTGCAGAAACTTTTTGGTCTGATATAGTCTCAGTTGTTTATTTCTGCTTTGGTGTCAAATCCAAAAACTGTCAAAAAGATCAATATCAAGGAGCTTACGCATATGGTTTCTTCTAGGAGTTTTAAGGTTTCAAACCTTATGTTCAGTCTTTAATCCATTTAGGGTTGATATTTGTCTATGACATAAGATAGAATTTGGTTTCATTCTTTTGCATGTGGATATCCAGTTTTCCTAACACCTTATATCCCCCGAGTAAATTTCTCTTGATCATGGTATATTATCCTTTTCATGTACTGTTGAATTTGGTTTGCTAATATTTTATTGAGAGTTTGTGCATCTATGTTGGGGCTGTAATTTTCTTTTTTTCTTTTTTTTTTTTTTTTTGTAATTTCCTTGTCTACCTTTGGTATCAGAGTAATGTTGGCCTCATAAAATGAATTTATAAGTGTTTCCTCCTTTCTTTGTTTCAGAAGAGTTTGAGAAGGATTGGTGCTACTTTTGCTTTAAATGTTTGGTAGAAATAACCAGTGAAGTTATCTGGTCTTGGACTTTCCTTTATTGGGAGGTCTTTGATTACTGATTCAATCTTCTTACTAACATTTGGTTGGTCTGTTCAGATTTTCTATTTCTTCATGATTCATTCTCCATAGTCTGTATGCTTTCAGAAATTTATCTGTTTCTTCCAGGTGGTCTAATTTGTTGGTATATAATTGTTCCTACTAGTATATTTCTGTGGTATCAGCTGCAATTCTACTCTTCCACTTAAAATTTTATTTACTGAGTATGATCTCTCTTTTTTTCTTAGTATATTTATAGATTTCATCTTTTTTTTAAAAAACTTGGTTTCATCAATCTTTTCTATTGTCTTTCTAGTTTCGATTTTATTTATTTCTGCTCTGACCTTTGTTATTTTCTTCTTTCTTCTTTGTTATTTTCTTCTTTGGAGCTTAGTTTGTTCTTTTTCTAGTTCCTTGAGGTATAAAGTTAGATTGTTGATTTAAGATCTTTTCTTTATCAATGTATGCATTTATCACTATAAACTTCCCCCTTAGAACTGCTTTTGCTGCCTACGTTTGAGATGTTGTGTTTCCATTTTCATTTACCTCAAGATTTTTTTTATTTCTTTTTTGATTTATTTGACCAATTGATTATTCAGGATCATGTTGTTTAATCTCTGCAAATTTGTGAATTTTCCAGTTTTTTCCTTGTAATTGATTTCTAGTTTCATACCACTATGGTCAGAAAATATGATTTCAATCTTTTTTATTTAAAATTTTTTTACCTTGTATTTATTTTTGAGAAACAGATCATGAATGGGGGAGGAGCAGAAAGAGAGGGAGACACGGGATCCAAAGCAGGCTCCAGGCTCAAGCTGTCAGTACAAAGCCCGACGGGGCGGGGGTGAGGGGGCTTGAACCCATGAATTATGACATCATGACCTGAGCCGAAGTTGGATGCTCAACCGACTGAGCCACCCAGGTGCCCCATCATTTCAATCTTCTTAAATTTATTAAGACATGTTGTGTGGCCTAATATATGGTCTATTCTAGAGAATGTTCCATGTGTACTTGAGAAGAATGTGCATTCTGTTGCTATTGGTTAGAATTTTTGTAAATATTCTTTCGGTCCATCTGATAATGTATGGATGTATAATTTAAGTCCCATATTTCCTTCTTTATTATCTGTCTAGATGTTCTATCATTGTTGGAATTGAGGTATTTAAGTCCCCTGCAATTATTGTATCGCTATTTCTCCATTCAAATCTATTAACATTTGCTTTATATATTTAGGTGCTTCTACTTTGGGTGCATAATATTTACAATCGTTATATTCTTTTGATGAATTGACTCCTTTTATCATCATTTAAAGACTTTCTTTGACTATTGATACAGAGTTTACCTTAGTCTATTTTGTCTGATATAAGTATAGCTACTCTCTACTTTGTTTTGGCTTCTATTTGCATGAAATATCTTTTTCAATCCCTTTAATTTCAGTCTTTGTGTGTCCTCAAAGCTGTGAGTCTCCTATAGCCAACAGATACTTGGGTCTTATTTTTTTTAATCCATTCAGCCATTCTATCTCTTTTGATTAGAGCATTTAGTCCATTTATATTACAGTAATTATTGATAGGTATTATGTTAATTCTTTTGTGGTTGTTTTATAATTTCTTTGTTCTTTTCTTCCTCTCTTGATCTCTTCTTTTGTGGTTTGATTATTTTTCTGTACTAGTATGCTTTGATTCCTGTCTCTTTATCTTTTCTATATTTAGTACAGGATTTTGTTTTGTGGTTATTATATAAAAACATAAAAACATCTCATATTGATAGCAGTCTATTCTATTAATACAGGTTAACTTCAAACACATATTAAAGCTCTACATTTTTAACTCTCTCCCTACATATTTTTGATATTCCAATTTACATCTTTTTACCTTGTGTATTATTAAAAAAATGTAGTTACAATTATTTTTAATTCTTTTGTCTTTTAACTTTCATACTAAAGTTTAAAGTGATTTACCCATCACAACATTAGAGTATTCTAAATTTAACCATACATTTATCTTCACCAGGGAGCTTTATATATTCGTGTCTTCCTGTTAAAAGCTAGCTTTTTCTGTTACTAATTAGTTTCTATTTCTTTTCAGCTTAAAGAACTCCTTTTTACATTTTTTTTTGTGAGGCTAGTTTGTTGTCATGAATTCCTTTAGCTTTGTCTGTCTGGCAAACTCCGCTTCTCCTTCAATTCTGAAGGAGAC
Source organism: Cryptoprocta ferox (assembly GCA_028646485.1). Classification (NCBI taxonomy): domain Eukaryota; kingdom Metazoa; phylum Chordata; class Mammalia; order Carnivora; family Eupleridae; genus Cryptoprocta; species Cryptoprocta ferox. The sequence continues at coordinate 77,654,282 of CM053575.1, forward strand.
CTTCACAGGGTAGGGTATTCTAGGTTGGTAGTTCTTTTCTTTCAGCACTTTGACTATATCATCCTACTCCCTTCTGGCATAAAAGATTTCTGCTGAAAATCTGTGATAGCCTTATGGGGGTTTCCTTCTATGTAACAGTTGCTTTTCTCTTGCTGTTTTAAGATTTTCTCCTTGTCTTTAACTTTTAACAAATTAATTATATGTGTCCCAGTATGAGTCTCTATGGATTCCTTTTTATATGGCACTCTCTGGGCTTCCTGGATCTGGATGTCTGTTTCATTTTCTTAGTTAAGTAAGTTTTTAGGCATTATTTCTTTGACTAAGCCTTCTAGTCCCTTCTCTCCCTCTTCTCTTTCCAGGATCTCTATAATGTGGATATTGTTCTGTTTAATGTGTCCCATATGTTGTCCCATAAATCCCTTAAGCTATCATAACACTTTTTTCATTCTTTTTTCTTTTTCTCTTAAGACTGGATGAATTTTCCACTTTATCAAGTCTGCTGTTGAGGCCCTCTATTGGATTTTTTGATTCAATTATTATATCCTTCAGCTCTATGATTTCTGTTTGGCATTTTGTTAATATTTTCTTTTTGTTGAAATTCTCACTTTACATATGTATTGCACTCCTGACCTCAGTATCTCTAATGATGATTACTTTTGAACTCTCTATAAGGCAAATCACTCATTTACATTTCATTAAGATCTGTTTCTGGAATTTCTTCTTCTTTTGTTTGGAACTTATTCCTGTTTGTTTTTTGTTTGTTTGTTTGTTTGTTTGTTTTTCATTTTCTTTGACTCTCTGATAATTTGTGTGCATTAGATAAAACAGCCATTTCTCCCCATCTTGATAGAATGATTTCATGTAGGAGATGAACCTTGTTGATCAGCTTGGCCCATGTACCTGACTGTCTCTTAAACTTTTGTGATTGTCTAAGCTATCTTCTTTGTTTTTAGTGGCTCACAGTAGTTGAGTGTGTGCCAAGAACTGACAGTATCCCAGAGAAAAGGGTTACAGTCAGCAACCAGATGAAAGCTGATTAGAGGCTGGACACTCAACCACTAGCAAAGAATATATGTTGTTAAGCCCCTTCCAGGGAGAAACTGGGAGATGGAAATTTTAACTTGCTTTCTCTGTGCTGGGCCCAGATTTATAGTTGGGAGAGGAGATACTTCTCAGCTTGTTAAGGACTCTTTGTTTGCTATAGTGCTGAGGTACTTGTAAATGCAGGCCCCATTGGCTATTAGAACCAGATGATCCAGTAGCCTGTTCCCTGGCTTGCTACTGCAAAAGCTAAGCACTAGATGTATGCATAAGCTCCTTCTAGGGAGATACTGGGGACTTGGTTTTATTCTTGGAGTGAAGTGAAAGAAAGTATGAGAGTGTTTCCCAGCTTCCCAGAACTGGGAAGACTGCAGCCAGCCTCTAGTTGCCTGCTAAATTAGAAGCCTGGCCCAAGGGCAGCAACTTTTAAAGTATGTAGATAAACCTCTTCAGGGACAGACTGGGAGATGGGTGATTTTGTCTGTCTCTCTGTGCTGAGCCCTGGGGGAAGTAACCATGATTAGTTGTTTCTATTTTCATAGTCTTGTGGATCTCATGGACATATCTCTCAGAGCTAGGTGTTTGGAAGCCCATACCTTTAGTGAGAGTCTTAAAAGTTGGGGCACTTGGTATGGGGTCCAAACTCTTCACTCTTCAGGGAATAGCTAGGAGTTGAGGGTTCTCTCTTGATTGTGACATTGTGTCAGGGGGTGGGATTTATGGTGAGAATGTGTCTCAGCCTTTCCTACCCATTTTGGTGTGATTATTTGCTCATTCTCACAATATCTAGAGCCAGTCAGCTAGTTTCTGGACTGGAAGTGTTCATGTGTGTCTATATACTTGGGGCATCTGTGGGAGCGAGGGAGCTTAGGAGTCTGCTGTGTCACCATCTTGGTCAACTCCAAACTAAACTCCCAGTTCCTTTCATTTGTTTTTGTTTTTGTTTTATTTTATTTTTTATTTGAGAGAGAGAAAGAGAGAAAGAGAGAGAGAGAGAGAGCACATGAGCTTAGGAGAGGGGCAGATAGGGAGAGAGAACCTATCCATGCTCCAGACCTCGAAGGAGGTCTCGATCCCATAACCTGGGACAATGACTTGAGCTAAAATCAACTGACTGAGCCACCCAGGTGCCCGTCATTTATTATTAGAAAAATTCTAAACTATATTTCCTGGAAGCACTCCACTTTGTTAAGTGGAAGACACAATGGCCTGAGCAGAAAAACAAACGCAAATACTTCAAATGTGCTCCTACCAGTATGGAGAAATGTGGTAATGTCTGTCATAGTAATAAAACCCAGTATTCAAAACTATTGGCAGTAGATGTTACAGCTACGACTTAGGTGAAGGCTGCCATCAATAGCGTCCTAAATCTCTTTCATATAGACTGCTATCAGGATAGACTTCTCATTGTCTGCGTTTTGGTATTTCAGCTTTGTTGCTGTTTTGTTTTTAATTTAATGCAGAGACTTTATAATTACTGTGTGTTGACTTCAGCCTACTGTGACACAGCAGATACCTCATTTGATGGGTGAGCACTCTTTTCTAGCTATCTTATCTGGACCTTTGATAAGCACAGTTTCTGTATCTTCCCTCAGAAGAGATCAGACAGAAGAAAGCCAACAACAGAGCAGCCCCCATATTCAGTGAACAAACCTGGATATAGCCTCTGCAAGGACAAAGAAGACATCTTAGATCACTAGTATATACCTAGAGCCCAGCACCGAATCTGACACAAGGTACCCACTCAAAATAATGTGTTCATTCTGATCTAAATTTGAAACATTTACCTTCTCTTCCAGTTCAAGTGTTAGCTCCTCCCTAACTATGTAGCCTCTGTCTTGTGCAGTTTGGAAAGAAATCTGTTTGATAGAGAACACAAAAACAAAATCGAGGTTCAAAAGCTCTGCTTTCTCCCCATATTCAGTTACAACATCTGTCCCTAAAAATTGTGTTTCTCTCATGTTCACTTTCTTACATAAGAAATGCACTGGAGAGAAATCACAATGAATTTTCTAAAGCTATTGGCACTCATTTTCACTATTTAATTCCTGTCACTGCTTCACTACTATATCAAAGCATTTTCTCACCAGAGAAGGAGTTTAGATGGTGGATGATATAAGACAGTAAAAAGAGCATGGCATTTGGAGGCAGAAGGTTTGAGTTTAATTAAGCCTGGGTTATTCTATTGCATGATCTGATTATCTACATGTTATCTCAAATCAGTAATTCTGCCTTTCTGAGTCATGGTTTCCTCATCTGCAAAGATTAAAATTAATAGGAATAAGATTAATAGTTTTTTACTGAAACTTTTCTCTTTGCTCATGCAAGCTGACTTTAGGTCCACCTGAAAACCTGATAAAGGCAGGATGTTATCCATGTTATCAGGTAGATTGGTATGGTTAAAATGACCTCTGATTAGCAAATTTTATCTGGATTGGAAAACTATGAATGATGTATAAATTCTTACTGAAGTCATAGCTTCCTGTGTGCTTGCAACCAAGAGTGACCCTTAAGCAGACCCAAAATTTATGCCTATGGAGCTGTGAAAAGGGATAGTGGTTGGTTCCTCTACTGAGACTGAGGAGTCTCTGACAGGATGGCTCTCATTCCTTGAAACCTTAGCTGTCAGCTGGGGCAGGGGTAGAGCCCTTGGACTTGTGTGAAGATTCCCACTGATGCTGCCCTACTAATATGCTATGTTTCTCATCCTGTATCCTTCTAAAGGGCTATGGGCCAGGCATTGTAAGCATTTGAATTTGATTTAGTTATATTCCAAACTACCTAGAGAAGGCATTTCAAAGTCATAACAGATCCAAATTTTAACTGAACCAATTACTGTTGAGAATTTCCCCCCAAAGTGAGCTAGCAGATCCTAGCATGAGCAAGAATCAAAACATCTCCATCTCTGAAATATTCTTACCTGAATTTAAAAGAGTGTATCATAAGTTTCTTTCTTTATATTTCTCATGTGGAGAGTGGAAAGCACTGTGGAGGAAAAGGAGACACTATGCATAAGGTCCTACTACAAGCCCTGTAGGGCAGAGGGGAGAATGGGCTCTCAGACACTGGATGAAGAGCTGAGCCTGCATACCCTTGCACATACACCTCACAAGTAGTTCTCATGAACATTTTATGAACTGTGGTTAATAACAAAGATATGATCCTGCATGTGGATCTATACCTGCTCCATATAAAGTGCTTTCACATACATCCTTTCATTTAGCACTTACAATAAGTTACCCAGACAATAAGAAGGGCAGTTAAAATAAACCACGTTATGCTGATAGATAAATGAAAGCCAAATGAAGAAACTGACCCCAGAGAGCTGAATAGTCTAAGACCTAAACTTGACTATAGATCTCCTGACTTCTAATTCAGAACACTATCCTGCCTCTCCTACAAGATGCAGAATGCCAAAAGATAGTGGGAGGCCAAGAGAGGAGAATGGGCCTGACAGGCTACTGGGTGAAAGACTCCAAATAGCACTGCTCTCTGGCTCTATTTGTCTGCACATCACTTTTTTCCATTTTCCTAAATATCAATTCATACTTCCTCCTTATAATTCTATTCCATGTTTCCCTACTGTGTCTATTCCCCAAACTTATCTACCCCCTGAGCTCTGGGGCTCAATCCTTGACAGTACCATTTCTCTGACACTGCCTCTCCTTCATGTTGTTCAGTCATAGCCATTTCACAACAATGAAGATAGTCTTTATTCTGCTCCCAGCCCAGCCCCACTCTTGCCACCAAGGACTGAAGAGAATGGAGGAAGTGTCCTGTATTGTTATGTTCTGGGGGTAATGGCTGGTGCGGTAGCAAGGTGAGGTTCCTTAACTTAGCTCCACCACTTTTCCTTAGAAACTATGGGGACTCATCCATGGGAAACGGAGAAATAAAGCACCAGAAGGACTCCTGTTCTGTTTCAGACTTCACTAGTACAGGAAAGAGGTTAAAGAAAAATTTACCATGTTTTAATTGGCCTCTTTTCAGTTCTTTTCCATCATCAGCAGTCATAAGCAGCACCTTGATCCCTCTTGTGACCAGGGCCTGTGGAGAAATTTGGCAAGGTAAATGAACTGTCCCTGGTCCCATGGGATGGCTTCTCTCTAGAAAAAAAAAAATGCTGGCAACACTATAATGAAGCTGAGGAATGGAGGAAAAGTCTAATTCCCCCATCCAACTACTTGTAAGTTAGCAAATTAGAACAAAAACATCATCGCTGCCTCAGCCACACTCAGGAAGGCCAAACTGACTGTTAAAATGTCAGACCTAAAGGAAGAGGCAGTGGGACTGTTTGCATTCACCTTAATACAGTGCAGTGCTTTCCCTTAAGGACCTGAATCCTACATTTTGTCTAGTGCATCAGAGAGCACCTCCTCCACACCCATGCTCAAATTAACCACACACCATGTACCAACTCGCAGGACAGATTTGGGAACACACACACAAATGTTGGTTTTCCTTTGGTCAATGGCAAACTCAGGTAAATTCTGATTTAGTTGATCTGTGGTCACACTTGTTGCTATGTGAGACTTTAATATCTCTACTTTTTAACTAGAAATATATCTAGGAGATTATAAATCAAAGAGAGGGAGAAGAGGCTAATAAACTAATCTATTTGAAAGGCAAAATTCTGAGACTATGGCCATAAGGGCTGAGAAAAGTCAAAACTATAGCTTCCTGGGCCTGTGGATCACAATATCCTGAAGGTGAAACTATTCCTGCAATTATCCTAAGGCTACTTCTTGGCTCTGAGAAGATGGTTTGCTTCTACCAAACTCTTCTGAAAAACAGGGAAGGCTGAGAGGTGAACAGAATGAGTGAGAGGAGACAGCATGTCATATATTAATTACAGTCAACTTTCCACTACCATAGGTCTTGTTAGATGCAACATTTCAAAGTTCTAGCTCCAGTGAGCAATATGGATTATTGGTAGGTAACCACATAACTTCTCATTTAAATGAGAACTCTTGATAATGAAAAAGGTGTTAACCAGGATTCATGGACCACTACTCATAGGGACAGCAACATATCCCCTTCTAGGGATGGTGAGCAACTTTGTTTCAGACTAACCATCCTGCTAATAACAACTAAACTGGACAAAATTTTTTTATACTCATTTGAAGATATAAGATATATATCTAGGAAAGACTTGAGGATTCAAGTTTCCAGAAAGTCAGGGAGCTTAGAGAGGTGAAGCTAGCATGTCTTATGGCTTTTTCCTTGAGACATTGTCTGATTTCCAAAGCATCGGCTGAAAGGCTGAAATACTGAGCAGATTTCCCAGCAATTTATGAGAAGTGGGGAAAGTAATTGTAGTTCGTAGACTGCCAAGGTGGAAGAGGAGCCATGACAATTCTAGGCTTTAAGCTGGGACCCAAAGGGCTATCCCCTACGAGAGAAGTTCAACAAGAATTAGACTTGCTCTCCTAAGAATTAAAGCTCAGCTCCAAATCATTTCAATTACCTTCTGGAAGCAAAAATAATTCCATCTGAAAGATTACCAATAGTTTCAAATGATTTCAGTCATGTTTTCATAAATAAATTGGATTGAAAAATAATTAGGTGTACCACAAGATATTATTTTACTGAAACCATGAGCCAAAAAGACAACAGAACAAATACATAGGAAATTAGATATTAGGTCCCTTAAACATAGATTTTGAAATAACTATAAGGAATTTTTTAAAAATGGAAAATTTTGGTTAAATAAAGCAAACTATAGAAAAGAATCAAATGAAAATTCTAGAACTAAAAAATCACTATCTTTGAAATTAAAAACAAGGTTTCACATCAAAGTAGACAGAGCTGAAGAGAAAATTCATAAATTACAAGACATCTTAGAAAAAACTCTCCAAAAAAGAGCAAAATAGCTATGTGGGATATGATCAAAATGTATAATTTTGTATAATGGAAGTCCCAGAGGAGAGGAGAGAGAAAATGGAGTTGACAGTTGCTGAAGATTTTCCAAAACTGATTAAAACTTCAAGCCACATATTGAAGAGTGCAAACAAATATAAGCAGAATAAAAATAGAAAGAAAACCACACCTAAGCAAATCTCAGTAAAGTTGGTGAAACCCAAAAAATAAATCTTAACAGAAGTCAGAAGAAAAAGACATTTTACCTTCAAAAGAACAATAATTTTATCAATACTTTACTTTTTAATAGAAACAATGTACACCAGAGAATGATCAAAGAAAATAAATTGCCAATCTAGAATTCTACATAAGTAAAAATATTCTTCAAAATGAGGGTGAGCTAAGCACATTTTAAAAGAAACAAAAAGTGAGAAAATTTGTTAACAGCATATCTGCAATAAAGATAATACAAATAGATATTCTTTAGACAGAGGAAATATAAGAGATGAAGCTTAGAGATGCAGAGAGAAGAAAAAGGCCACAAAAAGTAAATTATGTGAGTAAATCTAAATGACTCCATACAATAATAAAAATAATATCTTGTGGGTACAAAATATATATAAAATTAAGAGAAATAATAATAGTACTGAGGAAAGAAATACAATTAAACTGTTCTCAGGTGCTTTCTTTGCCTTGGAATTGGCAAACATACTAATTTATATTAGACAATAATTCTAGGATGAATACTGTAGTCACTATCACCAATATGAAAAGAAAAGTGAGAAATTTTTAACAAACTAATACAGAAGAAAATGGAATAATAAAAAATACTCAGTCAATCCAAAAGAAGGAAAAAAAAAGAAGAGAAGAAGCAACATAGAACAGGTAGGACAAATAGAACGAAAATAACAGGATGGTAGATTTAAATGCAACTGTCATTAATTATATTAAATGTAAACAAGCAAAATACCTAATTTAAAAGACAAGAATTTTCATAATGGATTAACAAAAACAAATTCTAATTATATTGTGCTCTATCTTAAACATATCCAGAATAACTGAAAGTAAAAGGATAGAAAAGTATGTATTATACAAACGCTAACCAAAAGATAGCTGTGATGTTCACAGAAAAGAAAAATATTTTAACATCACTCATGAGTTGTGTAGGTAGTTTCTTGTCCCCCCTCTAGGATATAAATGCATGGAAAAATTACACTGGACCTTATTCATCTTCATATCATGCAAACTATAGCTACTCAGGATATATTTTCTCCACAAACTAACAAAGTAAGAAAAGAAGTATGTAAATATGAAGAAAAATTAAAGGAGCACCTACCTTTTTAATATATGACATGTATCTTTTTTCCCGATGATATGGACCATATTCATTTTCAACCTGCACAGCAATGATGGGGCCTCCCTTTCTGTACTTAGGGTCAAGGAGACAAGAGTTTGCAAGTGAAGCTACTGGTGAGAAAAGGCTGGATTTTCTCAATTTGCTGTTGCACACACATATTTAGAGTGTCATAAAAATAACCTATTCCTAAACTCAACGCCAAGTTACACTATAGTTCAAGCAATTTCTCTCATTCCAAAGTCAGTAGTCACTTCTAGGAGGTAAATTGCTCTTAGAATCTTTTCTCTAGCATGCCCTGTTAACAGATTTCCACCCCTTTCTCTCCTAATTCAATCCATTAAGCATGTTGCTTCGAACCTCCACTTCCATCCTTTCTACCTTAGCACTAATTAATGATTCAAGTGTCTCTCATCCTATCTAAGGGTTGTCTCAGCTCCTTCCCACTTCTCAGGAACTTTGCTTTTTCTGGAGTACTCTTCTGTCTTCTGTATCTTCATCGCCTTCTTTTCTAAACCCTCCACATCATCATTAACTTGACTCAAAATCCTCCATTTAAAATAACTTGCCTGGACCACATCCCCCTTCAGTTCCCACTATCTTGCCCTTTTCACCTTCATGGACAAAGCCTGAAATATTTCTGCACTCACTCTTGACTCTTTATCCTTTAATTTACTCTTTTAGTCACTTCCACTCTTTCCATTCCCCCTTTCCATTAACATTACATTCTCTTTGCTAAATTCAAACAATAAATTTTAATCCTAATTTACTATCATTCTCAGCAATATTTGACATATTGGCTACCTTCTTCTTCTTGAAACTCTCTCTTCTGTGGTCTCCTATTGCTCTCTCCCAGTTGCTGGCCTGCCTTCTGGTCATCACTCTTCAGTCTCTTTTGTGAGCTCCTCTTGCCCTACTCACCTCTTAAATGTTGTGTTTCTCATGGTTCTCTATTAATCCCAATAGAGATTGTGCTGGATTGAATGTGCTGGATCACATCCCCTACTACTCCCCTAGTTATGCCTTCTTACAAACATCTTCACATTTCCCATCCCTACTGACTCCTGTTTTTGATGGTTACATGCTCAGTCATCCTTTATCTTTATAACCCTTTCCAGTCCAGCCAATGTATTTCCTCTCCATATCTTGCACCTGTCACACCTTAGTCAAGCTTCATCGTGCTGACATCTGCATCTCCTCAACCTACTCTTGGAAATACAAGGGCGACCATGAAGTACTCCTCCCAGCATGCAGAAACAGAAATAGCGTTGACTTCTAAGAAATCATACAAACCATGCAAGTAGGAATCTGGGCAGAGCCCAGGACTACGTATAAGTGCCAATGAAGTGTTTGCTCATTAAAACCTGTGATCATCATGGCCCAGGAGCAGCTGGGTGTAAAGAGTTGAAATGGGAGATTTTTTAGCAATCGAGGAATAACTGACTTCACTGTATCCTGATAGTGGGAAAAAAAAGAGGACACAAAGCCCAAAATAATGTTTCTCAAATCTTTAAATCTTATCTTCTGCTGACAAACGTTGAAAACCATTTTCAAAATCTGCTTCTGTCTTCCCCTTTCCCATCCATCCAATTATGAATCTCACAGATTAGAGAATATATAAGGAAAGAGGGAAAATCCAGAAGTTGACAGTACCTGAGATTAGCAAGAGACCCTGAACTGGATTGATATGACTAAAAGTTCTAAAAGAAGGCTACTCAGGTGCAAGTGCTAAGGCCATGAAAAAATGTTTTCAAAGACCTCCCAGCCTCCTCAGGCCCTGATTTTGTGCTCACTAAGCAAGGTTCTAATTACTAATTTAGTTTTCCAGAAGCTTCAAGACTGAGAAGTCTTATTTGGGGTGAGCTGAGTACTCTGATTCAATGCTGCTAAGCAGAACTTTCTGATGATGAAAATGTTCTGTATTTGCACTAATATGGTAGCAACCATCCACACATGGCTATTGAGCACTAAAAATGTATCTGTGTAAATGAGGAAATAAACTTTTAATTTAATTTTATTTTAAGCAAGTTTAAGTAGCTACATGTGGCTATGGGTACCATACTGTACAGAATGGCTCTAACCATTGTAAAGAACTATCTCTATTCTCCCCAAATGGCACACTGATTCACACTCTTCAGTCATGTAGTGGCTGGCTTCCCTGAGTCTGATTAACTCTGAGATACTCACAATGTTAGGAACGAATTCTGTCCGTATTAAATTCAAATTCACATTCTGTGAAGCCCTCTCCTAGCCATGTACAAGTTTGCTATTGCCTCCATTCAATCTACAATACTATCTCCTTCCAATGATTACCATGAGAATGAAATATGCTAGGTAAATGTTGATTGCCTCACAGAAAGCTTGATACCTAGTAGATGTTATACTTCTGTTCCTTCCTCCTGTTCATTTTCTACCTAGTATATAGACCTTTTTATATTTACCAAACATTTTAGAAAAATAGTAGCACTAAACAATGAGTATGTATAGAACCATGGTTTTATTTTGGTGGAGGGATATTCAAAAAATAATAATTAAATAATAATAAATTTAAAAAATAATAAATTACAACTTCTACAAAATCAGAGACCTAAGTCACCCATCTAATCTATTATGTGTGAAGGACTGACAAGTAGCTATCTTTAGCAGCTAAACTAAGACATTTTGAAGACTATCATTAATTTCCTATTTATGGTGACTGAGGGCAAATATATAAAGAGGAAGAGAAAAAAATATACAGAGTGCAGTTCTTGAGGTAGGAAATAGCAACAAGCAATGTTCAAGCATGAGGCTGGAAAACATGGACAGTCATATTGGAACAATATATTGTGAGATCTTAATCCATCTTTAAGAAAAAACAATCTATGTTCCAGTTACAAATAGCTCAGCACTTTAGCCACCACCACCTCTTTCCTCAAAAATACACATCAGAGCTGTGTAATGATGAAATGATCCAGACCAGAGTTGTCAAGCTGCAGTCCACAGGACAAATTAGAATCTTTGTCTGTTTCTGTAAATAAAGTTTTATTGGAACGCACCACACCCATTTGTTTACTTATTGTCACAGTTGTGTTCCTGCTATAACATCAGGATTGAATAGTCACAACAGACAGTGTATGTGGCCCTTAAAGGTGAAAATATTTATTATCTTACCCTTTACATAAAAGGTTTGCCAAACCTTAGTCTGGAGTGTGATTTTTATAAAGCTGTTTAAAGTGTTTAAAAAATGCTCTATGATGGAATATTATTAGGCCATAAAAAAGGAATAAAGACCTGTACATGCTACAATATGGATGAACCTTGAAAACATTATGCTAAGCAAAGAAGCCAGTTACAAACAGCCATATATTGTATAATTCCATTTATATGAAATATATACACCCTTCTTGGGTGGCAAAAAAGTCTAGAACTAGAAAGTGGTGATGGTTGTTCAACATTTTTCATGTACTTAATTGCCACAAACTGCACACTTCCGAATAGTAAATTTTATGTCATGTGTATTTTACCACAATTAAAAAACAACTGGAAGCTAACAAAGGGAAAACCTCTCTCTAAAAAGTGATAATAAACCCAATTTATTACTATTTGTACAGCCATCACAAAAACTAGAACTTAAAAAGGTATTGCTTAAGTGGTAGCCATTAGTTTTTATTAAAATAAAAAAAAGTACTCTATCTTATTTACACTGTAGAAATGAGATGGAGATTTATATAAAACAAATACATACTATATAAATCCCAATATATCAAAGTTCCTTTTCTATGTCATTAACTGGAAAAGAATAGTGTAGTTTAAAAATGTACACCGAAAACAGGCAAAACCCCTTGCTCAAACTTCCATTTGAATGAGCTAGGGCCCCCAAATGGAGTCATGGCCTGGGGCCTCAGACTACAACTTACCTGGGCAAGGCTCCAAGGTCTAAGTCGCCACCAATATGGGGTCCTGGACACAGAATGACCCACAGCTCCACCTCTGAAGCCACGGATATAAAAGTCCTGGGAAATGAAGCAATAAAGATAATTTACTATTCAGTATCAGGCCTGGAATCACTGCTATTTAGCACTCTGAGGTCTCTTCTTGAGGTCACAATGGGAAGAACTCCCGGCCTGGTCTACAAAAGTCCTTGTAGGTGACATGAACCAAAGGGACATGGAGCCCTACACTTGGTAGGAAAGGGGCTCATTCAAGGCACTAGAAATCAGGACAGGAAGTGAAATCCAGAAGTCCTAAACCAGACACCAACCTTCCCTCCTGAACCTACTCCTTCCCATGTAATCTGCCACCACCATGCAAGAAAACCACCTAAGGCTGACTCTTGAAAAATCGTGCTCCACCTTCTTCCTTATCTCCTACTTTTAGTCACCAAATCACGTTTATTACTACTTAATGTTTTCAAACATGAAACTCCTCTTAATTTTAGTGCTACCACATTTGTTAAAGAACTCATCATTTCACATGTGCATTATTATAATGGTTTTCTGACTTCTTTCCTTCCTTCTTAGCTTCCTCCAGTGCTTCTCCAGTCATTTCCATAATCATCAACAACAAAAGTAGGAGTTAATTTTTACCTCATATCACCATCCGGCATAAAGCTCAATTCTTTAGGACTGTTATTTTATTTGATGATTCTGTGAGATAGGTATCAATATCGTCTCCATTTTACAGATAGGAAAATGAAAGCTCAAACAAGTCAGAGCTTCCTAACATTCACATTTTGAGCTAAAAGTACAATCAGGCAGAGAACCTCCAGAAATGAAATATCAACTATGATATTATTCTGACTCTTTAAAATGCTCCTGGCACAATCGTTCTAAATGCACAAACTTCCCAAATTAAAATTCTTCTAATGACTCCCAATGCCTTCATAAAGGATTCCAAATTCTGCAGCATGGTAAACATAAAGGCAAGATGTGGTCTATGATCTCTCCAGCTTTGTTTTTTGGCAGTTTTTCTACTTAAACTAGTAGGACAACCAGACACATTATTTGCAGTTTCCAGAAAATATAATCAGTTAATTACCAAAGCCATTCCCTTTTCCTCCTGGGCACACAGCTCACCTACATTTTCCAGACTCCCATGCACTGAGGTATTGCTGTGACTGACCTCAAACAAACAAAATGAACAGGAAGGATGCATTCTAATTTCCTAAAAAGATTCTCCATGCTCTTTCTTCCATTTGATGGCTTGATGCAGACAAGAGTAGCAGCCTGGAAGCTATGTGATAAAGATGGTGAAGCCACAAGATAGAAAGACCCTGAATCTCTCAATTATTTCTTGGAAGAGAGACATAATGCATACCAGGAATAAAGATTTTAGATTTTACTTAAATGAAAATAAACCTTTATTGATAAAGATGTTAAGACTTACTTGTTCCAGAAGCTAACATCACCTTAATTAATGTGAAATGTTTCCACATCTCTGACTTTACCTTGTTAGACCCTCTGCCTGAAATACATTCAGCCCCCTCTAGGAAACTCCTGGTCAGCATTTTAATTTATTTCAGCTGTAACCTCACTGTTGTCTTCCCTGAACTGTTCCCCTAGTTTGGGTTGTATGTTCTTAGTATATTATTTGTCTCCTTCCCTACAGAGAATCTTTAGTCTTGACAGCACAAAGTGTATTATCTGTATATTTCCTGCACCAAAGACAATGTCTAAACTATAGCAGACAGCTAATATATATGTTTTAACAAACAATTATAGATTTTCTGAACTTAAGATGTGGTTACATCCCAATAAACCCATCATTATTTAAAAATATTGTAAGTCAAAAATGCATTTAATACACCTAACATATTGAACATCACAGCTTGGCTTAACCTACTCTAAAATGTGCTCAGAACACTTACATTAGCCTACAGCTGGGCAAAATCATCTAACAGAAAAGCTATTTTATAATAAAGCATTGAATATCTCGTGTAATTTTTGAACACTGTACTGAAAATGAAAAACAGAATGGTCATATAGGTACAGAATGGTTGTAAGCATATCAGCTGTTTACCCTCATGACTGCAAGGGCGACTGGGAGGTTTAGCTAGCTACTGCTATCCAGCATCATAAAAGTGTATAGTACAACATATTGCTAGCCTGGGAAAAGATCAAGTTTCAAAATTTGAAGTACAGTTTCTACTAAATGCATATCACTTTCACACCATCATAAAGTCAAAACATGGTAAGTGAACCATTTTAAGTTGGAGACTGTCTGTACTCTGCTGTGTCATATCTTAGAAACATTGTAAACTATACCTCAGAAATATCTTCTGATAACCTGAGAAAGCAGGTTCTTCATGATAGATTAAAACTGCAGCACTCATGATGTGGACCTCCTAAAACACACTAGTAAATAAAGTAAGTAAAATGTACCGCAGATACTAAGGTCTAGGCTCCACTGCAGGGTAACAGATTCACTGCTCAAGAGGGTTTCAATCCAGGGAACAAAATTATTAGAGCTTCCTGATAATTCCCCAAACAGAAAGTAAGGTGCTTTTGTTCATCTGATCCCATAAAGTCAAACCCCTATCTTCAAGCCACAGAAACAGGCAACCTCCACATTAAGACATATGTGAAATCCAGGTTTGCAGTAAAATAAAACCAGCCCTTTCTTGGCTCGTGAAAGTTCCAGGGAATATGCCTGCAATGGAAAAAAGAGAAATAGAAAAATCTTTTATCTACTTGCCCTTATTCCATATTGATTCTTCCAGTTTTAATATAGCAGCTGAGCTATATCTACTGTGAAGGAAATTGAAGATTTCAGTAGCCAAGCCTCTGTGTGTGAATGCACTTTGTATTAACTTCAAAATTTCCTCCTTCAAATCCTACTGCAGATCCAAGCACTCAATATTGTTCGTTGATTCTGAACTTCAGATAAGATAGATTTGCATGTAATGCCCTCTGGAGTGCAACCACAAATTCCTTGTTTTTAAAAAATACTAATGAAAACATATAAAACATTTAAATCCATATCTATCATAGCAAAAAAGGAAAACCATTAGCCATAAAACAGAAACCAGAAGGAGCTTAAAAGCTTATAGAACTGGAGTATAGAGTTTTCATTAAATGAATAAAATAAAATCCAGCAAGCAATTCAGTAATACAAGATTCATAATATCCAGAATCCAGGATCCATTAAGAAAATTATTAGACATGCAAAAATAAGCAAACAAGCAGGAAAATGTGATGCAAACCAGAAAACAAAATCAAGAATAGAAACAAACACAGCAGTGTTTGGCACTTCTAAATTTTAAAAATAGAGTATCTGAAATTAAAAAAAAAATACTCTGGATACTATCAACAGCAGGAAATGAAAAATACTGGCTGAGACAAACAGCAGAGTAGATACAACAGAATATATGGTCAGAACAAAAACAACTATACAAAATGGAAAATAGAAAAAAAGAAGACTAAAAATAAAAATTAACACAGCATCAGTGATATGTAGTTTCTTATCGAGAAGTCTAACATACATGGAATTGGAGTCCTAGGGAAAAAAAGGAGCAGAGGCAAAAATAGTAGCAGAAATAGAGCCACAATTTTACAAAATTTGATGAAAACTATAAACCTACAGTTCTAAGAATTTCAGTGAACCACAAGTAGAATTTTTAGGTAGATCTACACCATACTACATCACAATCAAATTGCTGAAAACCAATGGAAAAGAGAAAATCTTAAAAGCAACCAATGGAGGGGGAAAAAAAGATGAGAACTACAATGAATTTGTCATCAGATAAAGTGCAAGTCAGGAGACAATGAAGAAACATTTTTTGAAGTCCTTAAATTAAAAAACAAAAGCAAAAATAAACCATGTCAACCTAGAATTCTATACTCAGTGAATTTATCCTCAAAATAGAAGATGAAAAAAATCAACGTTTCAAAAAAACAAAATCTAAGAGAATTCACTACCAACATTCTTGTACTGTAAGAAATTTCAAAGAAAGTTCTTCTGCAGAAGGAAATAATACCATGTGGAAATTGTAATCTACAAAAAGGAATGAAGAGCACCAAAAATGGTAAACATGTGGATAAGTAAAAAAAGTATTTTATCACTATAAATTTCTTTCAAATATAAATAGATATTCAAAGCAGAAAAATAACAATGTATTAGGAATTTTATATCTTATAAAAAACAAAGCACATGACACAGTACAGCACAAAGGTTGAGGAAAGTGAAATGGAAGCATACCATTGTAAGATTCTATAGTAATAGCTTTATATGTGCAGAAAAAAAAGGAATCAATTCAGGAATTTAAGAATTTAGATACAAAACTTTATGTAAAAACTTTGGAAACAAATCCAGGATCCTTAAAAAATAATCTAATTCCATATCGCACTTTCAACAATGGATGGATCATCCACAGGCAAAACCAATACAGAAATACTGTAATTGAACTAGACATTAGATCAGATGAGCCTATAAGGCATATATAGAACATTCTACCCAACAGCAGCAGAACACACATTCTTGTCAAATATACATGAAACATCCGAAATAGATCATATGTGAGGCCATGAAACAAGTCTAAATAAATTTAACAATGAAATCATATCTATCAAGCATCTTTTCTGACCACAATGGTATGAAACTAAAAATCAATTATAAGAAAAAAAAAACTGAGGGCGCCTGGGTGGCTCAGTCGGTTGAACATACGACTTCGGCTCAGGTCATGATCTCACAGTTCATGGGTTCAAGCCCCACGTCAGGGTCTGTGCTGACAGCTAGCTCAGAGCCTGGAGCCTGAGTCTGTGTCTCCCTCTCTTTCTGACCCTCCCTTGCTCATGCTGTCTCTCTCTTTCTCTCAAAATAAATAAAACATTAAAATTTAAAAAAAAAGAAAAAAAACTGGAAAATTCACAAGCATGTAGAAATTAAACAACATAAATAAATGGAAAGATATTCCGTGCTCTGAGATTGGAAGAATTAATATTGTTAAAATGTCCATAACACCCAAAGCAATCTACAGATTTTTTTTAAATTTTTTTTAACATTCATTTATTTTTGAGAGACAGAGAGACAGAGCATGAGCAGGGGAGGGGCAGAGAAGGAGACATAGAATCCGAAGCAGGCTTCAGGCTCCGAGCTGTCAGGCCAGAGCCGGACGCGGGGCTCGAACTCACGAACCGCGAGATCATGACCTGAGCTGAAGTCCGTCGCTTAGCCAACTGAGCCACCTAGGTGCCCCGCAGTCTACAGATTTAATTCAATCTCTATCAACATTACAATGGCATTTTTCACAGAAATTAAAAAAATCCCAAAATTTGTATGAAACTACAAAAGACTGAAGAGCTAAAGTAATCTTGAAAAAGAAGAACAAAGCTGGAGGCATCACAATTCCGGATGTCAAACTATGTTACACAGTACCACAACAGTGTAGAATCGGCATAAAAACAGACATATAGGTCAATGGAACAGGATAGAGAGCCCAGAAATAAGTCCATGCCCATATGGTCAATTAACTTATGACAATACAGTTAAGAATATACAATGGAGAAAGGATAGTCTCTGCAATAAATGGTGTTGGGAAAGTTAGGCAGCCATATGCAAATGAATGAACTAGCTCTCTATCGTACACCACACAAAAATCAACTCAAAATGGATTAAAGGCATAAATGTTAAGATGTGAAACCATAGAAGTCCTAGGAAAACACAAGGGTAAAGTCCTTGACATCAGCCTTGGCAATGATTTTTTTTTTAATTTGACACCAAAAACAAAGACTACAAAAGCAAAAATAAACAAGTAGGACTACTTCAGACTAAAAGGCTTCTGCACTGCCAGGGAAACCAGCAACACAATGAAAATGCAACCTTGATTGAATGGGAGAAATTATTTGAAAACCTGAAAATCTAATAAAATTTGAAAATCCGATTAGGGATTAACATCCAAAATATACAAGGAAATCATACAGCTTAATACCAAAAGACAAATAGCCCAATTTAAAAATAGGCCAAGAACCTGTATAAACATTTTTTCCAAAGAAGCATACAACAGGTACACAAAAGGGTCTTCAACATCCTTAATCATCTGAAAAATGCAAATCAAAACCACAATGAGGTATCACCTCACAGCCGTTAGGGTGTCTAATATCAAAAAGACAATATATCACAAAGGTTGGTAAGGATATGGAGAAAAAGGAATACTTGTGGCACTGTTGGTGGAAATATAAATTGGTGCAGCCACTATGGAAAACAGTATGGACTTTACTCCAGAAATTAAAAATAGAACTATCATATGATGCAGCAATCCTATTTCTGGGTATACATCCAAAGGAAACAAAATCATTATCTCAAAGAAATATCTGTACTCTCATGCTTATAGCAACATTATTCACAATAACCAAAGTATGGAAACAATCTAAGTGTCCAATGACAAATAAATGGATTGAGAAAATCACACACACACACACACACACACACACACACAGAGAGAGTAATAATTTTTAGTTTTAAAAAAAGAAGGAAATCCTTTATTTATGACAACATAAATGGACTTGGAGGGCATTATGCTAAGTGAAGTAAACCAGACAGCAAAAGACAAATACCATATGGTATCTCTTATATGTGGAATCTTAAAGTAAAATTTTAAAAATGAACTCATAGAAACAGAACACAATGGTGGCTTCCAGGACCTAAGGGGTGAGGGAAATGGGAAGAGATTGGTAAAAGGGTAAAAATTTTCATTATAAGATGAATAAAATCTGTGGATCTAATGTGTAGTATAAGTATAGTTGATAATACTGTATTATATAACTGAAATTTATTAAGGAAGTAGGACTTAAGTGTTCTCATCAAAACAAACAAAGATAAATATGTGAGGTGATGGATGTGTTAATTAACTGGATTATAGGTTGTAATCCTTTCACAATGTATCAAATCATCACATGGTATATTTTAAATGTATTATAGTTGCTCTCTTTGGGGAAGGGGAAGGAGTGCTGCTGTCAGTGCTCAGCCAGTGGCCAGAAGGCCCAGGTGGCTTTTTCAGCGGCATCCTACTGTGGGGCAACTGTGTGGCCTACCTGCCTACCTGAGCCTACTCGTGCACCCCAGTTCAGGAGGGTCCTCCTGGATCTGAGAATGGACTCTGATCACAGTGAAGCCAGATGAGGTGCAGAGATAACTCATCAGGGAAAGGATCCAATACTTTGAGAGGGGGGGCTTCAGGCTGTAGATGAAGATGCTGTATGTGCCAGACAGCATCCTTGTTGAGTGTTACCATGGCCTACAACCTTGCAGGGAAAGACATTCTACCTACCCTTCAACAGCTACAGGAACTCTGGCCCCACACAGGTCATGGCCTGCAAGGCTATGGTCTGGGAAGGTCCAACATGGTCCACACCAACTCAGCTGAGGCCGTGGCACCACTGTGGAGACTTTATTGTTCACATCAGCAAGAGTGTCATCCACACCAGAAACTCTGTGGAAAGGACCCTGGGAGAGATCCAGCTGTGATTCCAAGGCAACGAGCTGGTAGATTGGGCAGATGAGAACCACCACAGTAGCATTTACCCATCTTGAGCACTAAAGGTGCCTTCAGCTGCCCCAGCATCCACCCAAGACCAACTCTGTGAACAAGAACTTGAGCCCACATCCAAGTTCTGCTCATCTGCCATAAATCACTTCCTTGTCCACCTTCTGCTCCACCCCAGGTCATAGGAGTCTGAGCCACCAATTTTATGTGCTTAAGCCACCAAGATATTGGACCAAATTCTCTGTACCAAAGTATCAGATAACCTAAGGGCTGTCTCCAAAAGTGGGGAGTGTAACATCCCCTCACCAAAGGGAGGACATTATGAAGTTCACTACACTGTGCAAAACAAAATTTTTAATAAATCAATTATAATTTAATTGGTCAATTATACCTCAGTAAACCAAAAAAGAAAAAAGATTTTAAAAACTGGAGGGGTACCTGGGTGGCTCAGTCAGTTGAACATCCAACTCTTGATTTCAATTCAGGTCATGATCTCACTATTCATGGGTTTGAGTCCCACATTGGGCTCTGTGCTGACAGAAGGGAGTCTGCTTGGAATTCCCTCTCTCTCCCTTTCTCTCTGCTCCTTCCTTGCTCATGCATGTGCTCTCTCTCTCAAAAGAAAAATAAATAAATAAATAGAACTTTAAAAAGCAGGAAAATACTGTATAGGAAATTGGAAATTAAAAAGAAATAGAACTAATATGGTAAAGGATATTAAAATAGCTTATAGGATATAATGCCAAAATTATATAAAAATAAATGTGGAACTCTCTAGTTGGTGGAAAATTTTGTTGAAAAATAGAAATTACCTATTTGAATAAAATTTGAATAAATTAGAAAATATAGAAGAAAACTGCAATAACTCTAAAGATACAAACCCTTGTACCAATACCATCATCAAAATGATGTTTTTAGTAAATTATTTTCTCAATTATAAGAATCAAATTCCAAGATTCCATGCTGTGTAATCCATGTCAAATCAAAGTAAATTCATTTTATGAAGTTAATATTAACAACTGAAAAAAATAGAAGTCATTCATAAATTTTTGAGCACTTACTATGTTCCAGGTACTATTAGAAGCATCAAAGATCATCAAAACAGACAAGAAAAATCCTGCTCTCACAAAGCTCATATTCTAGGAACTAAAAACTATAAAACTCTTAGAAAAAAATGTTGGGGGAAAGCTTCATGACATTGGATATATCAATGATTTCTTGGATAGGACAACAAAGGTGAAGCATGAAAAGGAAAAATAGACAAACTGAAATTCATGAAATTTTAAAACTTTTGTGCATCAAAGGACACTTTCAACAAAGCATAATTCACAGAATAGAAGAAGATATTTGCCATTAATATCCAGAATACATGAAGAATTCCTACAAACCAACAACAACAAAAAAGAAACTATCCAGTTTCTGGGCAAAGGATAAGTATTTGAATAGATATTTCTTCAAAAAAGGATACATAAATGGCCAATAAATACAGGAAGAGATGCTCAGTACCACTAATCATTAGGGAAATGCAAATCCAAATCACAATGAGATACCAGTACACATCATTAGGATGGAATGCTTGTGCTTTGCTAGTAGGAATGTAAAACAATGCAGCTCCTGTAAAAAACGTAAGCATTACAATTTGAGCCAGCAATTTCACTTGAGTACATATACAAAAGAACTGAAGTTAAGAATGCAAATAGATATTTATACACCAATGTTCATAGCAGCATTGTTTACAATAGCCCAAAGGCAGAAACAACCCAAGGGCCTAATGGATGAATGGATAAACGAAATATAGTATAATATAAAATGGAACACTATTCAACCTTAGAAAGGAATGAAATCTGATAGATGCTACAAGATAAATGAATCTTGCACATCATGGTAAATGAAATAAGCCCAGACATAAAAGGACAAATATTATATGATTCTATGTATATGAGGTACCTAAAGAAGTCAAATTCACAGAGAAAGAAAGAACAGTGGTTATCAGGGAATGAAAGGAGAAAAGAATGGGGAGTTATTTTTTAATAGAATAGTATGGGATGATGAAAAATTTTGAATATTGATAGTGGAGATGATTGCAAAACAATGTGTATATACAGAATGCCACTGACTTCAGAAAGTCTTTGGAATCTGTGGAAGACAAGTTGACATTATTTACTAAAACTAACCATACACCTACCTCATTGTCCATCATATTCATTCCTAGATGTATATCCAACAGAAATGTTTACATATTTTCACCAAAAGGCAAGTACAAGATTGTTCACAGTCCCACTCTTTCTAGTGGCTAAAACCAAAAATATCCTAAATGTCTACCTACAAAATGAATATATTTTGGTATGATTCCCAGTAGAATTCCATACAATTATGAGAATGAACAAGCTAAAATATCTGGTAATAAGGATGAATATTATAGAAAATCTTGAACAAAAGGTATCTGACACAACACAGTACATATTGTCTGATTTCATTTATGCAAAGTTCAAAAACAGGCCAGGGTAATCTATGTGTTAAAATAATTAGTAGTAGTTATCTTTTGGAGGGAAGTGATGACTATACACGGGATGGGAGAGCTTCTGAGATGTTGGTGTACTACAAGGTTTTGGGGGTTGGTTATAGGAATATGTTCACTTTATCAAAATTTATTGAGCTAAACCCTTATATACTAAATATATGTTAAATTTTAATCAAATATTACTTTAAAGCAAAACTAAAATCAAAAGGAAGGCAGAAAAAAATAATTGAGAATATTTACTACCAGCAAAGTAGTAGGTAATTTGGGCCAAACCTCCTAATGAGGAAAACAAGAAAAAGTGAGCAAGTTTTTCATTAACATAAGGCATCATTAAGACTTCCAATTTTTGGTCCAAGAAGTAAAAAGCATAGAAGTTGTCACTCCCATCTTCACAAGAATAAAGCTGAAAAGCTGAAAGTTGTTAAAAAGAAACAACTCTTCTTATCCATCAGAGAAGTGAGGTCACAGGGAAAATTCCTACCCCAAAGGCTAGAGTGGGAGACAGCTGATGTAATGGTTAATTCTTTCTATCGACTTGACTGGGCAATCAGGTGTCCTTGCACTTGGTCAAACAGTAGTTGAGAGTGTTTCTGGATGACATTAACATTTGAACTGGCAGACTGAGTAACACAAATTGCCTTCCCTAATGAGATAGGACACATCCACTCAACTGAAGACCTGAATAGAGTAATTATTAATAAAATACATCATATCAACAGCCTAAAGAGGAAAAATAAACTCCTAATTTTATCAGTAGATGCATAAAAACAATGTAAACTCTCAGTACACTAGGAAGAGAAAACTGCCTAAACTTAATAAAAAAACAACTATAGAAAATGTACAGCTAAAGCCAGAAACTTCCCTGCTAAGATTAGGGAAAAGGCAAGTTGTCCCTTCTCGCCACTCTTTTCAACGTTGTACTAGAAAATCCAGTTAATACAATATGACAAGAAATGAAATAAAAGGTATAAAGGGAAGAAAAACATAGACTTTTCCTTGTTCACTGATGATATTATTTGTCTATTAGAAAATTCAAAAGAACTGACCAAAAAAAAAACCTCTTGGAACTACTAAGCAATCAATAGCAGGGATCCAGAAAACAAGGTTAATATACAAAAGTCAATCATTTTATTTAACAGCAATGAACAATTGACAAATAATACTACCCAACTTCAAAACTCACCATGAAAGTACAACAATCAAGACAATGTGGCACTAATGAAAAAGAAAAAGACAAATAGACCAAGTAAACAGCATAGTGAGAGTAGAAATAGACTCACGCAAATATAGTCCACTTATTTTTTACAAAGGAGCAAAAGCTATATAGTAATGAAAAAATAGTCTTTTAAAAAATGGTGCTGGAGCAATATGCACAAAAAAATGATGTAGATATAGATTTTATAGCCTTCACAAAAATGAACTCAAAATAGATCATAGACATATAAATGTAAAGTGTAAAACTACAAACCTCCTAGAAGATAACATAGAAAATCTAGATAACCTTGGGTTTGGCAATGACTTTTTAGATACAACACTAAAGGCACATTGCATGACATAATTAAGTTGAACTTCATTAAAATTAAAAAGATATGCCCAGCAAAAGACACTCTCAAGAGAATGAGAAGACAAGCCACAAACTGGGAGAAATCCTTACAAAAGGTATATCTCATAAAGGACCATGATCCAAAATATACAAAAACTCTTAAAATTCAAAAATAAGAAAATAATAATGTTATATAAAATGTGCAAAAGATCTGAACAGACAGCTCAAAAAACTATAGAAATGGCAAATGAGCATATGAAAAGATATTCAACATGATATGTCATTAGGGTATTTCAAATTAAAACAAGAATGATATACCATTACACAACTAGTAGAATGTCCAAATCCAAGAATACTGACAAAAGCAAATGCGGACAAGCCTATGAGGCAATAGGAATGTCATTCATTGCTAGTGGGAACGCAAAATGATACAGCCACTTTGGAAGATAGTTTGGCAGTTTTCTACAAAACTAAACATATCCTTACCATACAATCTTCAGTATTTACTCAAATGAGTTGAAAACATGGTCACACTAAAGCCTGCACACAGATGTGTATATCAACTATAATTGCCCAAACTTAGAAGCAACCAAGATGTCCTTCAGTAGGTAAATAGATAAGTAAACATGGTGCATTCATACAATGGAAAACCATTCAGCACTGAAAAAAGTAAACTATTGGGGCACTTGGGTGGCTCAGTCAGTTCCGACTTCAGTTCAGGTTACGAGCCCCATGTCAGGGTCTGTACTGACAGCTCAGAGCCTGGAGCCTGCTTCAGATTCTGTGTCTCCCTCTCTATACCCCTCCCCTGCTCACACTCTGTCTCACTCTCTCAAAAATAAATAAATATTTTTAAAAAAAATTTTTAAGTAGATTATCAAACTGTGAAAATACATAGAGGAAACTTAAATGCACATTACTAAATGAAAGAAGCCAATCTGAAAAGGCCACATAGTGTATGATTCCAATTACATAACATTCTGGAAAAGGCAAAACCATGGACACAGTAAAAAAAAAAAAATCATTGGCAGCCAGGAGTGAGCAGAGAGGGAAGGGGCACAAAGGATTTTTAGGACATTGAAACTATTTTCTATGATACTATTAATGGTGGATATGTTTCATTATACATTTGTCCAAACCCATGCAATATATAACACCAAGAATAAACTGTAATGTAAACTATGGACTTGGGGTGATTAATGGTGTGCCAATGTAGATCCATTGACTATAACTTATATACTACTCTGATAGGGGATGTTGATAGTGACAGAGGCTCTGGCCAGGGGTGGGGGGGATGGTGTTATATGGGAAATCTCCGTGCCTTCCTCTCAATTTTGTTATAAACCTGAAACTACGTACTCTAAAAATTAAAGCCTTTTTTCATTGAAACACTAAAAAAAAAAGAAAGAAAATAACACTAAAAATAAAGGAAAAATCTTGAGAGCAGCCAGAGAAAAATGATGCATTACTTATAGAGGAACCCCACTGGGAACTACAGTCAGTTATGAGACATGGAGTACAGTCCTACTCTATGGAGACCAGCAGGAAGTAACAATATTTTTCAAGTACTGAAGGAAAAGAATTGCCAGCTTCAAGGAAAACTTATCTCCCTTTAATCACACAACAGTTCTGATACCAGGTATGTAGGTTTTTCCACTCCAGGCAATTCTCCAATTTCCAGGAGATACCAACTGAGTGTCCCTATAATTTAATTCAATTCCGACACTAATTGCCCACAGTTAGGACAGACTCCACAGATTAAGGGCTCAGTCCCACACGATGGCTCCCTCACTCCTCCATTTCAGATACCATTCCCAGCTTGTCATCTGTATTTCTGATCAACCATCTACAAATCAGGGGTTCCCATGACCTCCTCTTCATATTTGATAATTTGTTAAAACTTCTCACAAAATTCTTGGAAACACTTACACTTAGCTTTACCAGTTTATTATAAAGGATTCAACTCAAGAACAGCTAGATAGAAAAGATACATAGGACAGGTATAGGGAAGGTACATGGAGCTTCCATGCCTTCTCTGAGCATGCCACTCTTCCAGCACTTCAATGTGTTTACCAATCTGGAAGCTCACCAAATCCCTTCAATTAGGGTTCTATGGAGGCTTCATTATATAGGCATGATTGATTAAATCATGGCTATTGGTAATTAACTTAATCTTCTCATTGGTAATTACCTCTTCTCTCCCCTGAGGTAAAAGTCTCTGTACTTTCTGCTCAATTTTGCTGTGAACTTAAAACTCCTCTAAAAAATAATGTCTATTTGGAAAAAAAAAAAAGCAAATTCTTCAAGTCCTCAAAGTAACTACAGAAAAGGATACATGGGCCTCTAAGGAGTTTCAGTTAAATGAACAGCTGACTTTACAAAGGGATAATGAAAGCCAGAAGGCAGCAGCATTATCTTCAAAATGCTAAAACATCTGCCTACCTAGAATTTTATAACAGTGAAAATACTCCTCACAAATGAAAAGAAAACAAAGAAATTTTCAAATAAACAAAAGCTGAGTTTGTCACCAGCAAATTTACACTACAGAAAATTCAAAAATGTATTCTTTATGCAGAAAGATTCCAGAACAGCAATAATAATAGTCTTTTCATTTAGAATTAAAATACATAACAATAGCATACACATTAAGAGAGAAATAACTAGGGATAAAGCATTCTAATGTCTTCACATATAAAGTGGGTAAAAGTATAAGGGAGAATTAGTCGATAAATCAAGGATGAATTATAAATTCTTGAGCATCCAGTAAGAGTATTTACCTCTCAAGCTAATCAAAGAAAGGAAATAGACACTCCAGCATTCCAAAAGAAAGCAATGTTTTGTAGAAATAGCAAAGAAAATAATTCCTTAAGGCAGGCAATAAAAGGCTGAGAAAGCAACCTAGCCTAGCCTAAAACAGAATATAAAACTAAAAACCCACTATCATATTTGGAAAAAGGGGGAAACAAGCATAACTAAAACATAAAGATAAAATAATTAAGTGTTGTGATAGTACAAGAATGAATAGAGAATACAAAATGCAACTAATGACAGCCAGGTTAAAACCCATCATCGTATTCTCAAACATTGGTCAAGTTTTTGTGATAGTGAAGGTGAAGTTTTTGTGAATCCACAGTAAAAATATTTAAAGATTGAAAACCCGTTTAAGATTTCAAGAATGGAAATTAGCTTGACTGAAAAAGAAAAACCACCCCTACAATTTTCAGACTGGGAGGCAGACACAGATTAAAGCCCCCTGAAAAATTAATAGGAAACAGCGTTGCTCCCAAGACGGTATAGTTGTTGTAAAATGTCACATCTTTGAATGATTATTGCTTTCTCACCAAAGACACCCCCAGAGCTTCTCTGCTGTACCCATCTACTTCTAGGGAGGCCTAATGGCTAAACTCCCCTCACCATAGCACTTAGGTGGCTCGGTCAGTTAAGCACCCAATTTTAGCTCAGGTCATGTTCTCATGGTTCATGGGATGGAGACCCATATTGGGCTCCGTGCTGACAGCTCAGAGCCTGGAGCCTGCTTCGGTTTCTGTGCTCCCTCTCTCTCTCTGCCCCTCCACTGCTCATGCTCTGTCTCACTTTCTCTCTCCCTCAAAAATAAATAAACATGAAAAAAAAATTAAACTACCTCACCTCATGCCAGCACCCAACCCCGGCTAACCTCACTTTTTCTAATCTTGCATCAGAAACAACAAATCCAGAGCTGTCCCTGCTTTTCTTGGACTCCCTTCAGAATCCTTCATTTAAAGCCTAACCTTGTGAAGTGTCTTCTCTCTTCCCCTTTGTTGAGACTGGCATTCCACCATTCCTCTGGAACTCACTCCCTCCCTTAAAGTTGGGATATCTAATTTTGTCAGACTCTAGGTTTGTTTCTTCAAGACTAGCTGATTCATTTTTAATAACTTTTTTAAAAAGACAATGCAGGGATGCCTAGGTGGTTCAGTCAGTTAAACATCTGACTCTTGATTTCAGCTGAAGTCATGATCTCACAGTCCTGGGATGGTCTTGAAGCTTGCATAATTTCTCTCTCTTTCTCTCTCTCTCTCTTTCTCAAAAAAAAAAAATTTAAGACAATTCAGTCTTATATGCTAAATGTATCCAATGTATAAGCCTGCCTTGATTCTGAGAAAATGTTCTCTTCCTCTTTGAGAGACTTAGAATGTCTTACAGCTTATGAAATAAGGGTGACACTTTTTACTTTTGTAAGCAACAGTTCAATGCTATACAAAGGAACAAAATAAAGAGGAAGAAAGAGGAAAAATAATGTGATGTGTAAAAGGCATTATGACAGTTTAGAGGGTAAATACTTTAAGACATCACTTCTATCATTCACCAAATCAAATTCTAATTAAACATTTTTTCTTCTAAACCTATATTTTAAAAACCAAACCATTGAAAAAGAGAACAAAACTAAAACTGATATCAAAACAGTAATGGATAAGCACTTTCCAAGCTTAGAAGCTTAGAAAGAAATTACTAATATTTGTTAATTTCAGCTTCCCGGATACGGATAATTTTATTACTTGCCAGGCCTGGTTCTCAATGAAACCCACCTTTAAGAGAACATTTTCTGGAACAGTATTCTATCCTTGGACTCATCACTGGGGCTATGAGTCCTATGGCAAGCGAGGATATCCAAGGAGGAGAGACGCCTGCTGTACCTGAACTTGTTCAGTAGTTAGGGACCACTGACCCACAGCCACCTGTACTGGCCACTGCCTCTGAAGTTAGGCCACAAGGACCCTGCTTAGAAGGAGCTCTTTCAGATCAACCAGAGCAGGCTCTACCAATAGGATATTCTGGAGATATCAAGTGGAGACTCAGACATCCTAAGAACAATGAAGAAAGTACTAAAAGGGTCAACCCTTAGACTGGTCTAATAAAGTCTCAGAGCTAGAAATTCAAACTATAAATTCTTGAAATAATTACTTAAGGGCTAGCACTCACGTAGTAAGGGTGTTGAAGCCACAGGCCTTCAGCTTCAAGCGGTCCCTCCAGTACTCCCTGGGCACCAGGAAATAGTGAATAGTACCTGCTATGATCAGGAAAGGAGAGCCATCTAGTGTGAAGCTTGACCCTTCAACTTTCAGACCCACATTGAGATTTTTTATGTGGAAGGGAGTCAGGTAAACTTGATTCTTCCTGCAAGGACAACGGAAGTGCATGAAATCCTAAAGATGTTACCCATGTGGCATACAGTTCAGTCAAATCAGAAGGTCTTTCCTTCAGGGGCCCTAAGCACACCTCCAGTGCAAAGAGAAACTTCCCAACCTTTCCCTCTCAAACATACCTGGGTGAGAGGTCTCCTCCAAGTTAAGCCATTACCAATAACCCTGAAGACAGGCACAGAATGCCCACAGGTCTCAACAATAAGGTCAACATGCTAAATGGAGAAGACAGAGCAGAAGTCAGACACCCTGGAGGCAGAGAAGGAGACAGGAGCTGAGTGAGATCTTGGCAGTGGAGGATGGTGAGGAGGACAGAGGTGGCCTTGCTGGAAGGCAGAATTCTGTATAGTTGTCTCTTGGCTTCTGCACCACTTGGACCCATGACAGACAGCACCTCAAGGCCATGTCTATTGACTGGAGGGAGGTCAGCTGCAACCAAGAGCCTCCTGATAATAACTGGGTTTTCTCACATCAGTTACATTTTAGAGAAGATCGAGCCTCAGTCGAGTAAGTTTCACAAAGTAGAGGCTAATCTGTGGGAAATTTGCCAGAAACCTTTTATTCCTAAAGTATGAACCCTAATAATGTGCTGCTTAGCAGAGAACATGGCTGGAATGCAGGACTTACTCTGCAGCGGGGTCCCAATTTCTATCCCTAACCCAATTTTCTACTTCTCTGCTACTGCAGGACACCATCGTATTAGCTCCCAGAACACACTCATCTTTGTGTGGGCCATGATTTTCTTTATGGGGCTCACCCTGGGGCTCTTTCCTTCATGGATTAAAAGTTCTGAGTCCGAGGTAGGCAGAGCCAGGGCAGCCTAGCAAAGCCGAGGTGCACAGCTTCTAGGACTGGGAAGCACTCTGCATGGGGCGTGGCTGTGTCCTCACTATCCAAAGCAGCGCCTGAATCGCATCAAGTGCTCAACAAATGTTTTCTGAACAAATGCAGGAGTTGCCAGAATCAGTAAAATATCTCCGTTGCCTCCATAAACTTCATAAGCTTTACCATGGGGCTTCGTGAGTATTCCGTTAGGCAGAGTCGGAAAGGTAGAACTCGACTGTTTTCTGTCGGGAAATCGGATGGAAAATAGAATGGGGCCCAGTGATTAGAGAAGACAGACCGGGGAAGAAATGCGGGCACAACCCTCTGGACGCCACTCGGCTCCTCACTGCGGGCGTGAAGAGTACTGGGAAATCGAAATAGATCAGGGGACGTTCAGAGATTTCCAGGGGAGAAGACAAAAGGGACAAAGGAGAACCTCGAGGGAAGCTGAATGAAGGTCCTAGAGAAAAATTCGATAAAGTGAGGAAACCCGACGGGCCGGGGCTGCAAGGTAGGCCCAGGGCTGGGAAAGAGGCCACAGCGCGGTTAGTGTGGAGAGGTCCCGGGGCTGTCGCGGGCGTGCGTGCTCCAGCGGTCGCCCGGGCCAGAGCCTACCTTACCCCGCGCGGAGCTGCTCCAACGCCAACTTTGCAGAGGTGGCTGGGCAGCAGCCGCCAGACTGGGGACACAGCGGGAACTAGCGAGAGCCGCGCTCCGCCTCCGGGCAGCCTGGACCAAGGACTACCTCCCACCTCCGGGTGCCCTCCGGCCACCGCAGACGAGCCGCCCCACCTCGGGGACCACCCCTCCCCCGCAGGCCTCCCCACCTCAGACCTGCTCCCAACCCCGCCCCTGGCAGATCTTCCCCCACATCTCCTTACCAGCGGCAGAACGGCCCCCAAACCTCCAAGTGCGCCACTCCCCTTTGTAGCCCCTGGCCCTCCCCCAGGTAGCTTATCCTTCCTCCCTTCCGCTGAACCGCCCCCACCCCAAACCCCTGGGCTGAGTGGCTGGCGGGCAGACCCCTCCACGTCTAGGCGCGCAGTGCGCCTGTGGGTCCATAGCCCAGTTCAGCTGGCCCTCTCCGCCCCTCTGGTCCTTGAGGTCCGGGAGGCTGGCTCTGGCCTTCGGGGACTCCAACAGTATTTATTTATTTATTTATTTATTTATTTATTTATTTATTTTTAAGTTTTGTTTTTTTTTTTAATACAACATCCATTTATTATCTCACAGTTTCTGTAGGTCAGAAATTCAGGTATTGGTTAGCTAAATATTCTGCTCAGATCTCAAGATGACAGCTGGAGTTCCATTCTTTTTTGGTGGTTAGGGTTCTCTTCCAAGTTCATGTGATTATTGGCAGAATTCAGTTCCTGCTTCTATAGGTTTGATATTCCCTTTTTCTTTCCAGCTGTCAGCTAGAAGCACTTTCAACTCCTGAAGTCACCCCTCAGATCCTAGCCAGGTGACCCTTCTCATAGGCAGTTCACCATGTGCTTATTTCCTTTCTTTCAGGTCGGCAAGAGGGTTCCTCTTTTAAAAACTCATTTGATTAGGTCAGCTTAACCAAGGATAATCTCTTTCAAAGTCAATGAATTAGAGATATGAATTATGCGAAAATGCCTTTCCTTTGCAATGATGAGTGAACCTAATCATGAGAACTATATTTCATCATACACACAGGTTCTGTTCATACTCAATGGAAGGGGATTATACCAAATATATGCAATCAGTGGCAGGAATCTTGGGAGCTATATTAGAATTCCACCCACTACAATCTGCCCTCTGGCCCCCAAAGATTCACATATTTCCCAAATGCAAAATCCATCCACCCTTTTTCACAATTCCCAAATCTCATCCCATCACAGTATTGGCTTGAAATTCAAAATCCCTTAATCTAAATCTAAATCACATCATATCTCCAAATCAGAGTCCAACATCAAATCTAAACATCAGCACTTCAAAGTCCAAAACCTCATCATCATCAAAATCATCCTAAGTCACATGCAGTTGAAGCTCCTGTTTTAATTCTTTAGTATAGCATCTTGGGGCAGTTTCTCTTCATCTGTTTCCTTCCACCTGGTCCCATCCATATGTCCTCTTACAAAACAGAAATTTGTGTCGTCTTCCATCATTCCCCCAACCCACCAGATTTGTTGAAAATTGTACATATTAAAGTGTTCACTATGATAATTTAATATACATGAAATGATTACTACAACCGACTTAATGAATATACCTTTTACTTCACATAGTTACCTTTGTGTATGTGTGAGATGAGAACACTTAATACCTGCTCTCTTAACACATTTTTAAGTATGTAATACAATATTGTTAACTATAGTCACCCTGTTGTGCATTAGATCTCTAGAACTTACTCATCACATAACTGATAGGCTGTACCCTTGACCAACATCTTATTTCTCCCCACAACACTCCCAGCCCTTGGTAATTGCCATTCTACTTTGTGTCTATGAGTTTGAATTTTTTTTCTTTTTTTTTAAGTTACACATATAAGTGAGATCATACAGTATTTGTCCTTCTCTGTCTGACTTATTTCATTTAATATAATATCCTCTAGCTTCATTCATATTGCTGCAAATTGCAGGATTTTCCTCTTCTTATGACTGAACAATATTCCATTGTGTGAAATACTTATTTATTACGTTTACCTTATCCATTCATTACTTCAAGGCCAGCACAAGAGCATTTCTCTGAAATCTCTCCCTCTCTTAAAGGGCTCACCTGATTAGGTCATGCCCTCCAGGATAATATCACTTTTTTTTAATCAGCGTCACCTACTTAGGGTTAACTACATCTGCAAAATTTCTTGTTCCACATAACATAATTATGAGAGTTATACCCCATCATATTCACAGGTCGAGCTCACACTTGAAGAGGTGGGATAAAGCAGGTATGTAAATATCAGTAGGTAGAAATCTTGAAGGCCATTTTAGAATTATGCCTACTCTAATAGGCTATAAAAAATAAGGTCATTTCCCCAAAGCTATTTTTTTTAAACTTTATGGTTTATTGTCAGATTGCTTTCCATATAACACCCAGTGCTCTTTCCCACAAGTGACCTCCACCAAGACCATCAACCCCCATTACCTTTCCCCCTTCCCCTTCCTCCCTCAGTTTGTTTTCAGTATTCAAGAGTCTCTCGTGTTTTGTCTCCCTCCCTCTCCCTAACTTGTTTTCAGTATTCAAGAGTCTCTCGTGTTTTGTCTCCCTCCCTCTCCCTAACTCTTTTCCTCCTTCCCCTCCCCATGGTCCTCTGTTGGGTTCTCCTGTTGGATCTATGAGTGAAAACATATGGTATCTGTCCTTCTCTGCCTGACTTATTTCGCTTAGCATCGAGGTCCATCCACTTGCTACGAATGGCCAGATTTCATTCTTTCTCATGGCCATGTAGTATTCCATTGTATAGATGAACCACATCTTCCTAATCCATTCATCAGTTGATGGACACTTAGGCTCTTTCCATGATTTGGCTATTGTTGAAAGTGCCGCTACGAACATTGGGGTACATGTGCCCCTATGCATCAGCACTTCTGTATCCCTTGGGTAAATCCCCAGCAGTGCTATTGCTGGGTCATAGGGGAGTTTTATTGATAGTTTTTTGAGGAACCTT
>CM053575.1:77688196-77725352 GCA_028646485.1 Cryptoprocta ferox
TCCACCATGTATACTTTGGCTTGTTTTTTGATGTATCCCTGAAAAGGAAACAGACTAGCGTACAGGGAACAAAAGCACGCAAATGCACAGAGAAATCAAACAAACAAGCAAGCCAAAAGGGGAAAGAAGTAAAGAAAAGCAAAGGAAAGGAAAGGAAACAAAACGTAACAAAAGGAAAGGAAAGAAAAAAGAGAAGAAAAGAGAGAAGAAAAAGAAACTAAAACAAAAAGAAAAAAAAAACAACAAGGTGGGGACAGAGACAGCAAAAGTCTGTGGGCAGTCTAAAAGCATATAACCAGCCAAGAGGAGAGATAAGAATATGCTAAGGGATATATATCTGGATGGCAGCAGAAAAGAAGGAGAAGCAAAGAAAAAAGGAAGAAAAAAAAAGAAAAAAAAAGACAACTCCCCTGTGCGATGGGAGTGGTCTCGCGTCAGGTCAGGTCTCCGGGGCTGCTCTCTCTGAGGCCCCGCCTTGGTGGTTGCGGGGAGAAGTATGGCTCCGCCTGAAAGCTTTGCCGGACCAAGCGTTGCAACCGCCCTTCTGAGTCCGATCTCCCTGTGCCGCGGGCGAGCCAAACTGTATTCTCCAAGCTCCGCCTCACTTCGAAATCCCAGTCCGTGGAGTTCAACACCGTCACCGGGGATGAGATGCGTTCCCGCTGGCGGCCGGCCTCCCAGCCCGGCTTGCGCCGCCCTTTTCGCGGAGCAGCGGCCGCCGCCGCTGCCGCCGCTGCTTTTCAAGGCGCCTTTCTTGGCGCCGCCGCCGCCGCTTTTTGCACCGCTGCCGCTCCTGGTGCGGCTTGGAGTGGATGCCGCTGCCGCTGCCCCCAAGGAAGAATTCGCCGGCCAGATGGGACGGATTTCTCTCCCGGCGCCCGGCAGTTATATATGGGGAGGCGCGTGAGTTTTTCCTCCCTTATAGATGGTTCTAGGTGCGTTTTCCGCCTCTCTTTCTCTTGCCCTGGTCTCTTCGGGGCACAGCTCGCTCTCCCTGTGTTGGGCTCAGGGGCTCCTTCCCCCTGCGCCACCAGGACCTGACCGTCCCCTAATTTCCCAGATCACAGTCACTCACTCAGGCAACTTTGAGTTTGTCTTCTTTCTGATGTCTGTTTCTTCTTTCCCCCACTTGCAAATCCAAGTTTTATCCCTTCAGTCCTTCTCAGTTCAATCCATACGGGCGTGCGCGGATTACAGAGCTCCCTGCTTCTCCGCCATCTTGCCCGCTCCAGCCAAGTTTATTTTTGAGAGAGACAGACAGCATGAGCAGGGGAGAGGCAGAGAGAGAGGGGGAGAGAGAGAATCCCAAGCTGGCTCCGCAGTATCAGCAGGGACCCCCATGCGTGCTGCGAACTCACAAAACCATAAGATCATGACCTGAGCCTAAACAAAGAGTCTGTTTCATCAACTGAGCCACCCAAGCGCCCCTAGGACTCCATCAGTTGTGACAGCTAACAGTTTCTGGGCGCCCCTCAGCAGAGTGCTGACAGCTTTCCATCCACCCCACCTCCGCAGACCTGCGGGGCTAACTTCAAGTACTCTTTCCCGAGACCTGCCTCTCCGCCTCTCTACTAGTGTGGCACCCATACAGGCACACAGGCTCGACCTTTCCCCAGCCCAACGCTGCTCTGAGCTACCTCAGGGGTCTGGGAGCCCAAGCAAACCAGCGATTGGCATACTCTCTTGGCAGCAGCAGGGATTCATCCCCACCCCGACCCCCGCCTCCCAGTGTCCGGCTGCGGGATGGGGTGCCCTACTTTGCACGCAGACCTCCATTCCTCTCTGTGTGTTGCTGAAGCAAATGTTCACAAACCGCAGTTGCCCTGTTGCTAGGTGCTGAGGACACGGATAAGGAATATCCCCTTATCCCAGTAGGGAACGCCTAGCAAGGCCCCATCTTGGGGGTGGAGGACCGTTTTCCTTTACGGTACCCATCCTCAAGATAGTAACTTAACGCGGCCTGGAGCACTGGCCCACGTGGCCTAGGTGAACCTGGTCAACATGCAGATGTTCTGTCCCATTTCAGCCCTACAGAATCTGAAACGCTGGGGGCCCGCATTCCGTCTGTGAGCCGGCAATTCCAATGCACGGTAACGTGGGAAGCTACAGGTCTACAGCTCCCCTCTCCGCCCCCGCCCTTTTCTCTGCAGCATAGCTGGTAGAGGACACCGAGGAGGCAGAGTGGGTATGGGGTTGGAAATAGAGGTAGAGGAGCATCTAAATTAATCTCACCAACGCAGACACACCTGTGTGGTTGCCACCGCCCTTCTTTCAGCTTTTGAGGTGGGCAACCAGGCTCCCTCTTGAATGGGAGACCAAGCTCTATTTAAAATTCTCACAGCTCAGGGGCATCTGGTTGGCTTAGTCTGTTAAGCGTGGGGCTTCAGCTCAGGTCATGATCCGGTCGGACTCAGACCATGATCTTGTGGTCCATGGGTTGGAGCCCGAGATGGGCTCTGTGCTGACAGCTCAGAGTCTGGACCCTGCTTCGGATTCTGTGTTTTCCCCTCTCTCTTCCCCTCCCCTGCTCGCTCACTCTCTCTCGCGATCTCTCAAATATAAATAAACATTATTATTATTTTTTTTTTTTTAGTTCTCACAGCTGGATCTATCCATAATCCAGATCCAGGCTACAAGAGTAGTTAAACTCTTCCTTTTATAGCAAATTTTCTGGACCTGAAAAGGGAACACCACAGATGGCCTGCAAGCTGCATTCCCCAATGGGTTAACTTCTCCAGAGGCAGCAGTGCCTGGGGTGTCTACATTTAGCATAAAGCTGTATTGGGGTGCCTGGGTGGCTCAGTCGGCCCAGCGAGAGACTCTGGCTCAGGTTATGATCTTGCCTTCTGTGAGACTCAGTGTTGGGCTCTGTGGTGACAGCTCAGAGCCTGGAGCCATCTTCAGATTCTGTATCTACCTCTCTGCCCCGACCTTGCTCATGCTCTCTCTCTCTCTCTCTCAAAAATAAATAAACATTAAAAACATTTTTAAATAGAGTAAGGCTGTATTTTACAACAGTCTACTCTTGACTATACTGGTGTATCTTTCATTGCTTTGCCTCTACCAGTAACCAACCAGAACTTGGATTGATGTTCAATCCAACTAATTATTTCCCTTTCATATTGCTTTCCTAATTGCATAATTGCATTTGTGTTTTTCTGCTGTCTTTCCTCCTTGCTTTTAAAACCCCTTTCTGGGGCTCCTGGGAGGCTCAGTCAGATAAGCATCTGACTTCAGCTCAGGTCATGATCTCCTGGTTTATGAGTTTGAGCCCCGCATCCGGCTCTGTGCTGACAGCTCGGAGCCTGCAGCCTGCTTCGGATTCTGTGTCTCCCTCTCTCTGCCTCTCCCCTGCTCGTGCTCTGTCTCTCGGAGTCTCTCAAAAATAAATAAAATGTTAAAAAAAAAAACTTAAAAAAAGTGAAACCCTTTTCTACTCTCAGTACTGCCCCCCAAATACATCAGAAGAGAAACGTCCTTTTAAAATCTGCTCCACTATTGTGCATATGACCTTTTCTGTACTTTTCTTAATTTACAACTAGCCTGTTGCCTCCAGCTGTTCCCCAACAATGTCCTTCCCTACTTGTTATTATCCATAATTTGCAGAGACTATTCTTTCTCTTTCACTGCTAAACTCCGCTTTGCCTACTTAATTTATTTCAGCAGGAGATTTAGCCTTCTCTTTCCCTTCCCAGACATTATCCTTAATGACATCTCCATCCAAGACAATGACCCTTTTAACGCCAGGCATCATACCCCTACCGTTTCACCTATCAAATTACATATCCTCATTTGCAATAAAATATATTTCATCTCCAAGATGTAAGGTTCTAAAATTCTGCTTTCTGACAACAGTCATTTTTTTATCACCATATCTCCTAAACTTGCTTTGCCCTTCATCAGTCTTTGAAATTCCGGTTTTTTTTTTTTTTTTTTTTTTTTAATGACTCAGATCCCTCTTCAAGGAAGAATTCCCATATTCTTGATAGGGGAGGCAGTTAGCCAGACATGAGTAAGGAAGGGGTTTTTCCAAATGTTAAAAAAGCTGGAATCCACCACCCATCTCTAGAGCACAAATAGCTGAGGAAATTCCTGAGAGAAAAGGACACGTACCCTCCCTGTACCCGCAGTCCTCAAATTTGGGACCCTTGGTTTCATTATAATACGTTTATATTGCGGTTTCCCGTGCTCCCCCTCCGTGGGTTTTCACAAGATTTGATGGGAAACATCCAAAATGTGCAAAGACTAATAAATATGGAAGCCAGGGGTGGAGGGAATGATGGAACCAAAGGAACCAGGAAGAAACTGTCGCTAAAAAGGTGGAAGTACTGGACACAACGGGTTTCTCTCTCTCCCTTTGTCCCTCTCTTCTTCCCCTCCCCCACTCAGAGCCTGCTCCACCTTCCTTTCCTTGCCAGTGCACTTTCACTTTGGCTGCTAGTAAACGCTTGCTTACTGAGAGTTTGGCTGTAAATTCTTTCTGGGAAGAATTCAAGAACCGAGGACAGGGGGTCGCCTAGGTGGCTCAATCTAAGCGTCTGACTTCAGGTCATGATCTCACGGTTTGTGAGTCCTACGTGGGGCTCTGTGCTGACAGCTCAGAGCTCTGAGCCTGGACCCTGCTTCAGATTCTGTCTTCTCTCTCTGCGCACCCCTCACTTCACTCTGTCTCCCTCTCTCAAAAATAAATAAACATTAAGAAAAATTTTTTTAAGACCCAGGGACAGGAAGTGGTGTTCCTTGCTGACATCCTAGTCTCTTTTTCTGCAGTTTATCACATTCCTTCTGGCCACACACTGTGTTCTGCTATCTCAAATAGATACTTTCTTCCTTGTCAGAAATTGTTATTTCCTTAACCTCATACATTCTTACTTTGCCAAGCCTCAGATTTTGGTAACAAACCAATCATTCTCTTTCCTCTGCCCTGAGCTGATGAGGTGAAATGGTTAAGGTCATAAAACCAAACTTACTTATCCCCAGGCAGTAGGGATATAAAATATA
Organism: Cryptoprocta ferox; assembly: GCA_028646485.1. Classification (NCBI taxonomy): domain Eukaryota; kingdom Metazoa; phylum Chordata; class Mammalia; order Carnivora; family Eupleridae; genus Cryptoprocta; species Cryptoprocta ferox. Next base: position 77,693,198 of record CM053575.1, read on the forward strand.
TACAAACTCGACACTACACACACACACACACACACACACACACACACACACACAGATATACTAGTGTTCCTTGCTGGTAAATATAACCCATAAACCCTCAACTCTAAACATCCACACTCTCAGCTAACACTTTTCAGGGGCCACAGAAACACTTCTCCACATCTTTGCTATTTGTCTTCAAATAAAAGATGATTATATCTGAATATCCTAAAGGGCTGCAAGTGGGCAGTTTCCAAGATTGTAAACAGATAATGAAATGCTTCCATGTGCAGGAGAATATACACAGTGGAAGTGCTTAGGTAAAAGAAGACAAGTTAACTTGTTCAATCCTTCCGACCAAGTATAATAACTACACAAGACGCGTACATAATGAAGGTATTCTGGTAATACTGAGCATCCATTTACTGGCTTTTCTTCATGTTTTATTCATGGGTCCATGTAATATTTACAACTATTGTACATGGCAGCTGAAGAGCATTTTATAATATTAAACAATTCATGTTACCCTTGTATTTGTATATTCTTGATCTAGAAGAACATATGTGAAAGGTAATACTGATTATTTACATTGCCAAACAGACATTGAACACAATAATTATAAATAATTTTATTTTTATAATATTAACTAAAAGTTAAAAAGGTACTTAAAATTTAAACTAAAATAACTATTTAAATAATTTTTACATTTATTATTTGCAATTTGTATTTTCCTCTTAATTTTAATAGATAGTTTTCAGCTTTAATTTTTCCATGGTCAGTCATTCTGGGCATTTTTTGTGTATTCTTTGATTTGTATGTGTTCCTGCAAACACAATATTATTTCTTGTGTGGATTAATATATTAATTATCTATATGTTTAATATTGATTGTAGATCTTGTTACAGTCTTGCTATATAAGCTGTAAACACATTCCTATGTGAGTAATTCTGTAGGTTATTCTATGATGTCTATCTTTTCTTCTAATATTTCTGTAGTTTGTTTTTTTATTTAAATCTTTAGTTTCCTCAAAATTTACTTCAATATAAGTTTGCATTATGTATGAATCTTTCATTTTTAAATGACTAGCAGATTACTCTCAAATATAACTCTTCCCTCATCAATTTGAAAAGATCTTAATTGTATACTAAAATACCATTTACACCTTGTGTTTGTTTTTGGGTTCTATATTTATTCCATTCCTTTGTCTAACCAGATCCAATTTGCAATGACAGCTTATATTGTGCCAGACACAGTTCTAAACTCACTACATGTGAACTCATTTATCATCATCATAATACAGTGAACTAGTACTCTTATCCCTGTTTTACAGATTTAGGAACTGAGGCAGAGTGAGTTTAGGTAACTTATCCATGGTGACACAGCAGTGAGTGCCACATCCAGGATTTAATCCCTAGTGACAGAGTTCCAAAGCCTGCACTATTAAGCTCTGTGCTATGTAGTATATACTTTAATATTTTGTAGCATCTTGTATGGGAAATTACTTTGATACAATGTTGGCCTCTAAGTACACTACCAGCAAATTATCCCATAGGTCTGGGAACAGAGAGGCTCACAGACCAAACTAAGACACTCAAATCATATGGTTTATTAAATAAATTTGAAATATACAGTGAGAACCAAAAGAGAGAGATAGAGTAGATTAACACACTTAGGACAGAGTGCCAGTGGACAGAAGGACCACACTGCCTGAGTCCAGCTAATGATCTGAGTATGGGAACCCAAGGAGGCCGTATCAGAAGGAAGGTGCCTAGACCAATGTCACTCATTTTCTCCACAGGAGTGATAAGTGGCAAGCATGCCTGGCCAATAGCTGTTGTTCTCCATTTAGCCTGTTGAACATCTATGGGTTTTATCAGTGTTTCTTGAGTAGGAGATCCCTAAAGCCAGAATGAGTATCACTAGTAGGTGAGGGAGTTAGGACCTCATCAATTTCGAAGGGCCTTATATGCTTCATATACATTTAACACATGAACATTCAGGCTTATATACAGGGTGTGACTGAAATGGGGTATATGGGGTGCAGAATTTAAAGAGGCACTCTCAGAGTGTCATAAATATTTAGTCTATGTTTGGTCATTCCACCCCAAACATAAACCAAATATTTCATACACATATAATCTAGCTACTTCATCTAACAAGTTTCACAGCTGACTAATTTATCTATGCTTAATACACTTTATGAATGTTATCCTTTCATTTGTTTTGTTTTATATAGTGGATCTGAATGTTCTTAAACAAAACAGCAAATACACATTGCATAGCTCAAGTCCCTAACTTTGTTTTTATATTTAATGAGTGCTCCAGGGGTGCCTGGGTCCTACTCTCAATTTTGGCTCAGGTCATGATCTTACGGTTCTTGAGTTCAAGCCCTGCACTTGTGCGGAGCCTGCTTGGGATTCTGCTCTCGCCTGCTCCTCCCCTGTGCACGCATGCATGTTTTCTCTCTAAAAATAAATAAGTAAACTTTTTTAAAAAAACAAGTCTTCCTGATTATTCATGCATTATTCCAGAAGAATTTTGGAATCATTTTACCAGGTTCATCAAGTTGTAATTAGATCATCCCATTTAAGCTCATGGTATTTAAATGTTTGAGATCCCTTTTCTGGGCCCAAAAAAATAGAGGTTTTCTCTCTCATAACACCATCCTTTAATTTTTATTTATTTGTTGAATTAATGAATATTTATTGAGAACCTACACTATTCCAAGCAGTGTTCTGGGTGCAAGTAACACAACAACGTAAAATAATAAGACAATAAATTCTTGCCCTCATGGATCATCTTTTTTGATGTAGTAGATAAATAACAGAAATGATAAATATGTAAAACTTTTATTATGTTAGATGCTGAGTGCTAGGGAAAGATGAAGGATAAGGAGTTTATGGATAGAAAACAGTATTTCAGATAAGGTAGCCAAAGAAAGCCTCACAAGAAAGTAATATGTGAGTGAACCCCTTTAAAAAGTGAGGAATGGAGGTTTTGGTTCAAGGTCACAATACAGAAAGATCTTGATCTCATATCCTCCCATGGCCATATAAAATCTACAGATACATATGGAACAATTTCTTCTGAAACAAAACAAAACAAAACTAGCTGAACAACTCCTACACATTGAGCAAATGAGAAAAAAAAACACATCAAAATCAGCAGGAGAGACTAAGACACAATCTCCCCATAAACCCTATCCCCACTGTGGTAACCCACACTCAGAAGGGAAATCAAAATCCAAAGCTTTGCTGTGAGGAGCAAAGTGTTTGAACCTGACATCTGGTGCTTCAACATTTAAGACCCGCACTGGAGAGAGGAAGCCCCATACCATCTCTTTGAAAGCCAAAGAGGCTTATGTTCATGAGACCCATAAGTCTATAGCAAACTGTGAAACAGTTCTTCAAGGGCTCGCACATGTGGACTGATTCACCCCAGAGGCCAGCACAGGGGCTGCTAGATGACTGAAAAGTTCCCAGACCTTCTGTGGAAAAGGCTTATTTGTTTATCTTAGAGCATTGGCCTGAGAAGCAGAGGCATCTAATGTAACACATATCTAGGGGCCTACTGAAATATTCTCCAAAGATGGAGACTGGCAGGTACCATTTTAGTGATCTCACTCTGCCTCATTCCAGCTCACTGGTAGCTCCTGGGAAGCAGCTTGTACTCTTGTCTGGCACCACAATTTTTTTGGCTACTAGCCAGGGGACACCTCTAGATTATCTGACTCTGGCAACTAGTAGAGCTATGCTCTGGGTCCCACAGGACTGTAACAAATGGAGAAAGAGTTCTTAATCAATATCACCAAGGGCAGAGCAGAGGTAACCTACTAAGACACTCAGCCATTATTTAAAAAAGCCCCATTAGCTTATCGTCATAGCTGTGGCCTGAAGGGTAGGCCTCTAATTAAACACACATCAAAGGGCTGACTTTAATCTTCTCCAGAGATCTCAGAGGGTGGTTGCTATTTTCACTCTCTTTCTGCCATGCTCCAGAGATCTGATATTTCCCAGGAGGGAGATGTACAAACATCCTGTGCCCAAGTTTTTACATGTGCTACTCCAGCTTTCATGGCTGCAACCTAGGCAATGTCCTTTGATCACCTACCCCTGGTGACTAGTTGGGCTTGCGTTCATGAGACTCTTAAGACTATGACAAATACAGAGAGATTTCTGGGCATGCTGTCACTCTCAGGGCACAGTGCAGAAGGCAGACTGAAACGTGCCTCCAGTGTTTCTGTGGAAGTGGCTTATTTGCTTACCCTGGAGCTTCAGACTGAGGGACCGGCTCCTGGTTTGGTACACAACTAGGAACCTAGTAAGATGCTCTCTGGGGACAGAGTTGTTGAGTGTTATCTTCGAGTTCTTCCTCTGCCTTATCCTAGGTCACTGGAATCTGTCAAAGAGGCCTATTAGCTTCTTTTCATAGCTGTGACCTGAATGGCAGACGTGTAATTAAGCAGTATCTAGGGGCTGACTACAATCATCTCCAGAGAGTGGGGAGGCTGAAAGTGCCATGTTCACACTCTCCATCTGTCTCATGTGAGATTATTAGTGTCTCCAAAAGAGGAGCTTATGTACACATCTGGCACCCTGGTCTTTGTGATGGCTACCTAGAGGATACATGCCTTGATAGCCTGGCTCTGGTGACTGCTAGAACTTGTGTTCACAGGATCAATTGGATGATAGCAAAAAAAAAAAAAAAAAGAACAGTTTCTAACAGGCTATCACCAGAGGGCTTAGTGCAGAGTAAGCATACAGAAACTCCAATCACCAGTTTTCCCCTGAAAGAGGTATATTTGCACACTTTAAAAGCTGATCCCTGAGTATCTTGCTCCTAGTCACCCTGCATCTAGGTGCTGAGATCTTCCCATTTGGGGCACTGACACGTCTTGATACACCTTCACTACTGGGAGCTACTAAAAATAAAGTAGTATTCCTGAATGATAAGAATAGTTTGAGAGAAAACCAAGAACTAGGGCATGGCTGAATGGTCACGTTTGTCTCCTACACAAGACAACACCTTCAATACCTGGAGAAGTGGCAGTTTTATATAATAGACAGAAAACAACACAGAGAGTCCAGGAAAATGAATAAACAGAGAAATATGTTCTCCAAAATATACAAAGATAAAACTCCAGAAACAGATCTTAATGAAATAGAGATAGATAATTTACCTGAGAGTTCAAATAAAAGTTATAAAGATACTCACCAAGCTCAGGAGAAGAATGAGTGAACAAAGTAAAAAATTTCAGCAGAGATAGAAATAAAAGGAAGGGGGTGCCTGAGTGGCTCAGTTGGTTAAGCGTCTGACTTAATTTTGACTCAGGTCATGATCTCATGATTTGTGAGATTGAGCCCGACATCAGGCTCTGCACTGACAGCATAGGGCCTGCTTGGGATCCTCTCTCTCCCTCTCTGTTTGCTCCTTCCCCACTATCTCTGACTCTCTCAAAGTAAATATATAAACATTTTAAAAAAGGAAAATAAAAGGAAATACCAAATAGAAGTCATAGAGCTGAAAAACACAATAACTGAACTGAAAAAAAAAATCCAATTAAGAAGTTCAACAACAGAATAGATAAAGCAAAAGAAAAGATCAGTGAACTTGACGACAATGTAGTAGAACACACCTAATAGGAGCAGTAAAAAGAAAAGAGAATGGAAGAGAGTGAAGATACTTTAAGGGACTTACATGACAATATCAAGTAGACCAACATTGGCTTTATAGGGGTCCCAGAAAGAGAAGAAAGAGAGAAAGGGGCAGAATACTTATTTGAAGAGATAACTGCTGAAAATCTCCCTACCTTGTGAAAAAGAGCAAAGATATCTAAAGGGAGTTATATGACAATATCAATCTGACCAAAATTTGCCTTGTAGGTGTCTCAGAAAGAGAAAATAGAGAGAAAGGGGCCAACTTTTTATGGAAGAAACACTTCCTATCTTGGGAAAGGAATCAGACATCTAGATCTAGGAATCTCAGAGAGTTCCAAAGAAGATAAACCCAAAATAGATCTCCACCAAGACTCATTATAATTAATGTGTAAGAAGTTAAAAAGAAAAAAGAGAATAAAAAAGCAGCAAGAGAAAAACAACTCGTTACATACAAGAGAACCCCCATAAGACTATCAGGAGCTTTTTGCAAAATCTTTGCAGGTCAGAAGGGAGTAGCATGATATATTAACAATGCTGAAACAAAAAACAAAAACAAAAACAAAAAACAAAACAAAACAAAAATATTTCGGCAAAGTTGTCCTTCACAATTGAAAAAGAGATGAAGAGTTTCCCAGATAAGCAAAAGCTAAAGGAGTTCATCACCACTAGATGGGCCTTACAAGATAAGGATTAAAGGGCTCTTGAAGCTGAAACAAAAGGTACTAATGAGTAAAGAGAAAACATATAAAAGTATATATTTTACTGGTAAAGGTAAATATGTAGCAAAATTCAGAATAATCTAATGTTGTAAAGTTGGTGTATTAATTACTTATAAACCAGTATGAAGGTTAAAATAAAAAGTAGTAAAAATAACTTTAGTTACAATTACTTGTGAAGGGATATACAGATAAAATGATGTAAATTATGACATCAAAACATAACATCTGGGGTGGGGGAATAAAAATGTAGAGCTTTAGAATGCATTCAAACTTAAGTTGTTATCAACTTAAAATAAACTTTTATTAACATATGCTGTTTTATGTAAGCTTCATGGTAACAACAAAGCAAAATCCTACAGTAGAAACACAAAAGATAAAGATAAAGGAATCTAGACATAATAATACAGAAAATCATCAAATCAGTAAGAAACAAAAGAATCATAAAACAGCCAGAGAACTATTAACAAAGTAACAATAAGTCCATACTGATTGATAATTCCTTTAAATGTAAATGAACTAAATTCTCCAAACAAACAACAGAGTTGGCTGAATGGATTTAAAAAAAAAGCAGGATCCATTTTTTATTTTTTTTTATTTTATTATTTTTTTTTATTTTATTTTATTTTATTTTAATTCCAGTATGGGTAACATACAGTGTTATATTCATTTCAGGTGTACAAGCAAGTGATTCAACATTTCCATAACCTTCTAGTGCTCATCACAAGTATACTCCTCAATCCCCATCACCTATTTCACCCACCCACTCCCTTCTCTCTGGTAACTATCAGTTTTGTCTTTATAGTTTCTCTTGGTTTCTCTCTCTCTCTCTCTCTCTCCTTTCCTTTTCTTATTTATTTTGTTTCTTGAATTCTACAATGAGTGAAATCATATGGCATTTGTCTTTCTCTGACTTATTTTACTTAGCATTATACTCTCTAGCTCCATCTGTGCCATTGGAAATAGCAAGAGTTCATTCTTTTTTTATGGCCAAAAAATATTCCATACATACCACTTTTTCTTTATCCATTCCTCTATCAATGGACACTTGGGCTGCTTCTATAATTTGGCTATTGTAAATAATGCTACAATAAACAATAAATAAAAATGGTGCATGTATCCCTTAGCATTAGTGTTTTTGTATTTTTTGGGTAAATACCCAGTAGTGCAATTACTAGATCACAGAGTAGTTCTATTTTTAACTTTTTGAAGAACCTCATACAGTTTTCCACAGTAGCTGCACCAGTTTGCATTCCAACCAACAGTGGAAAAGTGTCCCTTTTTGTCCGTATCTTCACCAACATTTGCTGTTTCTTATGTTTTTTATTTTAGGCATTCTGACAGGTATGAGGTGATATCTCTTTGTAGTTTTGATTTGTATTTCTCTGATGATAAATGATATTGAACATCTTTTCATATGTCTGTTGGCCATCTGCATGTTTTCTTTGGAGAAATGTCTCTTCATGTCTTCTGCTCATTTTTTAATTGGATTATTTGTTTTGGGGTGTTGAGTTGTATCAGTTCTTTATATATTTTGGATACTAACTCTTTATTGAATATGTCATTTGCAAATATCTTCTCCCAATCAATAAGTTGCTTTTTAATTCTGTTGATTGTTTCCTTCATGGTGCAGAAGGTTTTTGTTTTGATGCAGTCCCAATAGTTTATTTTGGCTTTTATTTTCCTTGACTCAGGAGACATATCTAGAAAAATGTTGCTATGGCTGGTGTCAGAGACATTACCACCTGTGCTCCCTTCTAGGATTTTTATGGTTTCAGAAAAACAAGACCAATTTATATATGGCCTATAAGAGACTCGCTTTGAATATAAGGACACACATGGACTGAAAATGAAGGGATGGAAAAAGATATTCCATGAAAATGTAAACTAAAAGAAAACTTAGATAGTTATACTTATGTCAGACAAAGTAGACTTTAAGACAAAGACTGTAATAAGAAACAAAGAAGGTCATCATATCATGATAAAGGGATCTTTTAACAAGAGGATATAATATTTGTAAGTATTCATGCCCTCATAGTAGCACCTTAATATGTAAAACAAGTATTAAAAGACCAAAAGGTAGAAATAGATAGCAATACAATAATAGTAGGAGACTTTAATGCCCCACTTTCATCAATCCATAGATCATCCAGACAGAATATCAATAAAGAAACATTGGCCTTAAACAACACATTACACCTGATGAACTTAAGATATTTACAGAACATTCCATTGAAAAGCAACATAATACACATTCTTCTCAAGTGCACATGAAACCTCCTCTAGAATGTATCACATATTAGGTCACAAAAAAGTCTTAATAAATTTAAGAAGATTGAAATAATATCTAGCATCTTTCTGACCACAATGCTATGAAACTAGAAATCAATTATAAAAGAGAAATGGAAAAATCACAAATATATGGAGATTAAACATGGTAGTGAACAACCAATGGGTCAAATAAGAAATCAAAAGAAAAATTAAAAAATACCTTCAGAGAGATGAAAATGGAAGTACAACATCCATAACTTCTGGAACACAGTAAAAGCATTTCTCAGAGGGAAAATTCATAGCATTAAATGCCTACATCAAGACACAAGAAAGATTTCTAATAAGCAACCTAACTTATATCTCAAGGAACTATAAAAAAGAAGAACAAAGAAATCCCAAAGTTAGTGGAAATAAATAAATAACAAAAATCAGAGCAAACTAATAATAATAATTATAATAATAGAGATAAAAAATAGAAAAGATCAATGAAACTAAAAACTGGTTCTTTGAAAAGATCAACAAAATTGAGAAATATTTGACCAGATTGATGAAGAAAAATAAGAGATAGGGCCAAAATAAATAAAATCAGAAACAAAGGAGAAATTATAATTGATAACACAGAAATACAAAGGATCATAAGAGATTACTATGAATAATTATATGCCCCCAAATTGGACAATCTAGAAAAAAATAGATAAATTCCTAGAAACACACGATCTTTCAAGTCTGAAGAATGAAGAAATAGAAAATATGAATACGTCAATTAATAGTAATTAGATTAAATCAATAATCAAAAACTTCCAACAAACAAAAGTCCAAGAAACATGGCTTTACTGATGAATTCTACCAAATATTCAAAGATTTAATAGCTATTCTTCTCAAACTATTTCAAAAAAATGTAGGATGAGGGAATACCTCCAAACTCATTTTATGAGGCCAGGATTGCCCTGACTAAAACCAGACAAAGGCATCACACACAAAAAATTACAGGCCAATATCTCTGATGAAATATATACAAAAGTCTTGAAGAATATATTAGCAAGTCTAATTCAATGATACATTAAAAGGATCCTATTACCATGATCAAGAAGGGTTCAACCTAGAGATGCAAAGATGATTCAACATCTGCAAATCAATCAACATAATACACCACATCAACAAAATGAAAGATAAAAATCACATGATCATCTCAATAGATGCAGAAAAAGCATCTTGACAAATTTAACATCTGTGTATGTAAAAAACTCTGTGCAAAGTAGGTGTAGAGGGAACAAACCTCAACATAATGAAGGCCATAGATGGCAAACACACAGCTAACGTCATACTCAACATTGAAAAGCTGAAAGCTTTTCCTCAAAGATGCCTACTCTTCCCACCTTTATTCATAGTGTTGGACATTCTAGCCACAACAATTAGGCAAGAAACATAAATAAATATCATCTAAATTGGAAAGGAAGACATATTTGGAAACATGATACTGTATATATATATATATATATATATATATATATATATATATATATAGGAAACCCTAATGACTCCAACAACAAAAAAACTGTTAGAACTAATACATGAAATAAGTAAAGTTGCAGGACACAAAATTAATATACAGAAATCTGTTGCATTTCTATACACTAATAGCAAACTATCAGAAAGAGAAACTAAGAAAACAATCCCATCTAAAAGAATAAAGTACCTAAGAATATATTTAACTGAAGAAGTAAAAAACCTGTATATTGAAAACTATGAGACATTGATAAAAGTTAGCTGAGGAAGGCACAAATAAATTGAAAAATATACCATGCTATGGTGTGGATTGAAAGAATTAGTATTGGTAAAATGTCTATACTACACAAAGCAATCTACAGATTCAATGCAATCTCTATGAAAATACCAATGGAATTTTTTACAGAAATAGAACAAGCAATCTTAAAATTTGTGTGGAATTTGTGTGTATTCACAAAAGGCCCTGAATAGCAAATGCAATCTTGAGAAAAAGCTGGGGGTATCATGCACCATGATTTTAATCCATACTATAAAACTATGGTAATCAAAACAATACAGTATTGGCACAAAAACAAACATACGTATCAGTAGAACAGAAAGAGAACTCAGAAATAAACCCATCCAGGGTCACCTGGATGGCTCAGTTGGAAGAGTATGCAACTCTTGATCTTGGGGTTGTGAGTTCGAGCCCTATGTTGGGTGTAGAGATTATGTAAATAAATAGGTAAACTTAAAAAAAGGAAATAAACCCATGCATATATGATCAATTAGTCTAACCAAAGGAAGCAAGAATATACAATGGGAAAAACATAGTCTCTTCAATAAATGGTGTTGGTTAAATTGGACAGGCACATTCAAAAGAATGAAGCTGAACCACTCTCTTATATCATATACAAAAATTGATTCAAAATGTATTAAAGACTAGAATGTATGATCTGAAATCATAAATTCCTAGAAGAAAATATAAGTGTTAAGTTCCTTATATCAGTGTTAGTGACTTTTTTGGAACTGACTCCATTGGTAAGAGCAACAAAAGCAAAAATTTAAAAATGGGACTATGTTTTGCACAGTGAAGGAAACTATCAACAAAATGAAAAGCCAGCCTACTGATTGGGAGAAAATATTTACAAATCATACATCTGATAAGGGACTAATATCCAAAATATATAAAGAAATCATACAACTTAATAGCAAAAACAAAAAAACAAAAAAACCACCCAAACAATTCAATTTAAAAATGAGTAAAAGTTCTAAATAGACATTTTTCGAAAGAAGACATACAGATCGCCAAGAGGTACATGAAAAGATGCTCAACATCACTTATTGTCAGGGAAATGCAAATCAAAACCACAAAAAGATATCACCCCCTTCCTGTCACAGTAGTCAGTATAGAAAGAAAGAAAGAAAGAAAGAAAGAAAGAAAGAAAGAAAGAAAGAAAGAAAAAGAAAGAAAGAATGAGAGAGAGAGGGAGGGAGGGAGGGAGAAAGAAAGAAGGAGGGGAAGAAGGAAGGAAGGAAGGAAGGAAGGAAGGAAGGAAGGAAGGAAGGAAGGAAGGAAGGAAAGAAGTGAGGGAGGGAGGGAGGGAGAAAAAAGGAACAAGTGTTGGCAAGGATGTGGAGAAAAGGGAGCCCTTGTGCCCTGTTGCTAGGAATATAAATTGGTGCAGCCACTATGGAAAAGAGTATAGAGATTCCTCAAACAATTAAAAATAGAACTACCATATAGTCCAACAGATCCATTCCTGGGCATTTATCTGAAAAACAAAAACAAAATTAAAAAAAGCAAAATAAACATCGCAGCAATAGTTACAATAGCTAAGAAATGGAAGCAACATAAGTGTCCATTGGTAGATGAACAATTGATAGATAAAGAAGATGTGATAATGGAATATTACTCAGCCATAAAAAAAGAATGAAATCTTGCCATATGCAGCAACATGGATGGACCTTGAGGGCATTATGCTAAGTGAAATAAGTCAGAATGAGAAAGATAAGTATCATATGATTTCACTTATATGTGGAATCTAAAAAACAAAACAAACAAAACAAAACCAGACTAATAGATACAGAGGATAGACTAATGGTTGCCAGAGGAAAGGAGGTTGGGGTAGGTGGAATGGGTGAAAGAGATTAAGAGGTATAAACTTCTAGTTATAAATTGATTAAGTTATAGATATATAATGTACAGCATGTGCATATAGACAACAATATTGTATTAAATTTTGTATGGTGACATGATAACTAGACTTATTGCAATGATCATTTGTTTATATATATATAAACATCAAATCACTATGTTGTACACCTGAAACTTAATATAAGATTGTATGTTAGTTATGCTTCAATAAAAAAGAAATACATAAAATAAATGTGTTTTCAGCCCCAGCCTCACCACTTTTTTTTTTAATTGAGGCACGATTGACATACATTATATTAGTTTCAGTTATGCAACATAATGATTCAATATTTGGATACATGTCTAATTAGCGTCTATAACCATACATAATAACAAAATTCTTTCCTGTGGTGAGAACTTTTAAGTTCTACTCAATCAGCAACTTTCAAATATGCAATATGGTATTATTAACGGTAGGCGCCATGCTATCCATTATATCCTTTTGACTTATTTATTTTAAAAAATTTTTATGTCTATTTATTTTTGAGAGAGAGAGACAGAGCACAAACCAGGGAAGGGTAGAGAGTGAGACACAGAGTCTGAAGCAAGCTCCAGGCTCAGAGCTGTCAGCATGGAGCCCAATGTGGGGCTCAAACCCATGAACTGCGAGATCATGACCTGAGCTGAATTAGATGCTTAACCGACTGAGCCAACAAGGTGCCCCTTGACTTATTTATTATATAACTGAAAGTGTGTACCTTTTGACCCCATTCACCCATTTCTTCTACCCCCATTACTCTGCTTCTGTCAATCATCAGTCTGTTTTCTGTATCTATGTTTTTTTTTTATTCCACATATAAGTGAGCTCATACAGTATTTGCTATTCTTTCATTTAGCACAGTGTTCTCAGGGGTCATCCATGTTGTCACAAATGGCAACATTTCTTTCCTTTTAATGGCTGAGTAATATTCCTATGTATATACACCCACCACATCTTCTTTATCCATTTATCCATGGATGGACACTTGTGTTGCTTCCATATCTTGGCTATTATAAGTAATGCTGCAACAAATATGGGGGAGCAGATATCTTGTTGACTTAGTGTTTTTGTTTCCTTTGGGTAAATACCCACAAAAGGCATTGCTGGATCACACGGTAGTTTTATTTTTAAATTTTTTGAGGAACCTCCATACTATTTTCCATAGTGGCTACACCAATTTACATTCACACGAACAGTATACAAGCATTACCTTTTCTCCACACCCTTGCCAATACTTATTTCTTGTCATTTTTATAATAATCATTCTAACAGATGTGAGGTGATATCTTACTGGGGTTTTGATTTTTATTTCCCTGATGACTAGTCCTGCTGACCATGATTTCAGATACCTATTAACTATATGTTTTCTTTGGGGAAATGTCTATTGAGATCTTCTGCCCATTTTTAAATCAGATTTTTTGAGGTTACTGAGTTATATAAGTTCTTTATATATTTTGGATATTAGCCCTTTATCCAATATATGATTTGCAGATATTTTCTAGGTTGACTTTTCATTTTGTTAAGGGTGATCTTTGCTATATAGAAACTTTTTTGGATTAATGTAGTCCCATTTGTTTATTTTTGCTTTTGTTATTTTTGCTTTTGGTGACAAATCCAAAAAATCATCACCAAGATAGATGTCAAGGAGTTTATTGCTTATGTTTTCCTCTAGGGGTTTTATGGTTTCAGATTTTACACTCAAGTCTATTCAATTTTGAATTAGTTATTATAAATGATGTATGAAAGTGGTCCAGTTTCAATATTTTGCATGTACCTGTCCAGTTTTTCCAACACCATTTACTGAAGAAAAAAATCCTTTCACATTGTATATTCTTTGCTCTTTTGTCTTAAATTAATTGACCATAAAATGACCATAAAATGACCATGCACTTATTTCTGGCCTCTTTATTTTGTGTTTCACTGATCCCTGTGTCTGTTTTTATGACACTGCCATAATGTTTTAATAACTATATAGCTTTGAAATCATGGAGCCTTATGCTTCAGCTTTGTTCTTTTTCAAGATTGCTTTGGCTATTTGGGGTTGTTCGTGGTTCCATACAAATTTTATAATTGTTTGTTCTATTCTGTGAAAAATGCCATTGAAATTTTTATGGTAATTAGTTTTTATTTTTATTGAAGTATAATTAACATATAATGTTATATTAGTGTAAAGTGTACACCATATTGATTCAATAATTCTATACATTACTCAATGATCACCATGATTAATGTAGTCACCATTTGTCACCATACATTATTGAATCTATAGATTTCTTTGGATAGTATGGACATTTTAACAATATTAATTCTTCCAATCCATGAGCATGTGATATCTTTTCATCTATTCTGTCTTCTTCAATTTCTTTCATCACTGCTATAGTTTCCAGTCTACAAGTCCTTAACATCTTTGGTTAAATTCATTCTTAGTATTTTATTATTTTGATGCAATTGTATAAGTTTAGATTTCTCATTGCTTTTTAAGCTCATTATACAAATGTCATGTGATTTGTCATTCAACTAAATATTTTTCAAAATCTATTATGATTTTCTTGATGCATGATTTTTTATGAATCACTGTATTGTACACCTGAAACAAATATAACAGTGTAGGTTAACTATATTGGAATTATATGTATTTCACAGCAAAATCTTGTCATTTTGATGAAGACCAATTTATCTATTTTTTCTTTTATGGATTATGCTTTTCGTGTTAAGTCTAAGAATTTTTTGCCTAGCTCCACACCCTGAAAATTTTCTTCTATGCTTTTTACCAAAAGTTTTATAGTTTTATGTTTAACATTTAAGTCAGTGATCCATTTTGAGTCTAGATGTCTTGCTCAAAGCCTATATCAAACTTTTATACTGTCCCTACTGTCCCAGAATAGGAAGTCAATTCAAACTAGATATTCTAGTGTTTACAGTTTGCAACATCTCATTCTTAGCATTTATTTTTATATTAGTATTAATAATAATTAATACTGATAACACTAATTATTATATTAGCATTTGCATTAGTATTACTAATTATATTTTATATAATATTATTTTATATAAGCATTATGACTACATTTGTGGGATTAAAATATATTATTACAAAGTCTGGCATATACATAAATATTTATCAATTTTAACTCATTTGGTATCTCAATTGTCAACTGGATAAATTCAAAAAGAAAATATGCATACTAATTTAACCAAATATGAGTATTAAATATTTAACCAAATATTAATTTGATTTAACCAAAAATCATGGTCTAACTGTATAACTGTATAACTCCCTATAGTGGGAGGATAGGTAGATAGAAAGATTACATGAATGAGTAGAAGAAGTGCAGGAGCCAGAAATTCTAATTTCTTATATCAAGAAATAATAAAATGACTCAAAAATAAAAGTCAGTACCTAGGAATTTAAGCATGTTATTTAGAAATTGAGATAATAACTAGAAGAAATAGATGAAAGTTTTGAAAATGACTCTGTCAAACTGTGGAGAGAGATTGGAAAGAGGGTTACAGTTTTCATTAAAAGCCTTGTGGTGGAGCACCTGTATGGCTTAGTTGGTGAAGCAATAGACTCTTGATTTCGGCTCCAGTCATGATCTCACAGTTTGTGAGTTCAAGCCCCGTGTTGGGCTCCACACTGAGCATGGAGCCTGCTTGGGTTCTGTCTTTCCCTCTCTTTCTGCCCCTCCCCTTCTTGGGTGTGTGCTCCCGTGCCCTCTCAATCTCTCTCTCTCTCTCTCTCTCTCAATTAAAAAAAAAAAGGAAACAAGTTGCCACAGGCAGTTCTCCACCAGTTGTGCTATCTGCTGATAACTCACCATTGATGTGAAGAACAGTGGCTTCTCTAAGGGGAATGGATTGGAAAATAAAAGTAATCACCAGACCAAAGAACACTGCATGCTCCCATGCTTCAGTGGACCCACCTGCAGGTGTGCATGTGTGGAAGAAAAGAGCAGCTATCTTCTGGTGAGTTTGGAAATCTCTTATTAGTTAGATCCCACATGCCCAGGAATCTGTGGAAACTGATACCTGGAGCTCTCCACACAAATGGGGATGATGTTAGGTGTATATGCAGTACTAAGTGACCCACTAAAGAATTGGTAGCCTGAAAAAGAGCTGGCCAAGGATAGATCTAATTTGTCCCATAGATAAGCTTCAAGACCTTAAAATAACTTGCATCCATTTTTATGGGGGAAAGGGCTCAATTATCTCTGAGGTTGACATGTTAACATTTGAGGGAACAGAATGCTTGTTTCCAGGCAAAGAAAGAGGTTCTGAGAAACTGCAGGGGCTGGAGGTAGCTCTGGTTGGGTTTTTAGCTCCCATTCAGAAAGGTCAAGCACCAGGGACAGGTGGCAGAGGGCTGGTGAGGACACAGGATGTCTCAACTTTAGGAAGGTTTTCCACTGGGGCCTGTGGATTTCTCTCCTGCAAACTTCTGGAAGAGGTCTCCTACAAAAGTGGATCAGTGTGGACCTTGGTCAGCCATACTCACTGGGGGCAGCATGTGGCATCGAGGACCCGAGGGCTATCCCAGCCCAAGGAGCTAATTCTTAGGGATGGCAAGTGACAAGTTCTTTCATGCCAAGAACCACCTTTTAACCATTTTTATGTCCCTAGCTTCTCTCCCCACACCATGACAAGTGCATGAATTTCCTTCATACAGCACTTACTCAACAGATAGATAAGTGTTACTTTCAGTTGAAAATGCAAGTGTTAGTCCCTTAGACACCAGTTTGTATGTCACAGAAAATACTCTATTGTATTTTGTATCAACCAACTTTTCTCATCCTGGGAAAGTAATAAGTTCATGTAATGAAGTAACTATTACTTTAGTTAGGAGGGTCCTGTACAAAAATCTTTGTCTTTTAATTAAAACTTCAAATTGAATTCTATTAATTTCCCAAGTCACTAAATTTGTCAAATTTCTAATAAGAAAGAGGTCTATTATAAGAATTAATATTTTTTATGGGGACATTTTTAAGTTATTGTTTCCAAGAATTAGTCAAATCAATGGAAAAATTAACACAAATTTAGAAGATTAAGTCTTTAAAAAGTTAAAATAAAAACCAACTTGTGGAGACCAAATCAGTGGCCTAGATTAGTGCCCTGGGCCACTATGTAAAAAACAGTTAACAATGAGAGAGAGAGAAAGAGAGGGAGAGAGAGACAGGGAGAAGAAAAGGAATTCCAGAAGTATTCATCAAGAAGAGATTTAGAAACCCGGAGCGTCTTGGTTCCATACTTCCTCACTTCATATTATTTTTTTCAAAGACAGAATTTTTTTTTTTAGCAATTTTAGGTTCACAGCAAAATTGAGAGGAAGGTACAGAGATTTCCTATACACCCTCTGCCCTCTTCCACTATCAACATCTGCCAGCAATGTGGTACATGTGTTGCAAATGATGAGCCTACGCTGACACATCATCATCACCCAAAGTCTATAGCTTACATTAGCATTACATTACATTACATTCACTCTTGGTGTTGTACATTCTGTGGGTTTGGACAAATGTATAATGACATGTATCCATCATTATACTACCATACAGAGTATTTTCTTTTTTATTTACTTATTTTTTTTCAATTTACATCCAAGTTAGTTAGCATATGGTGCTATAATGATTTCAGGAGTAGATTCCAGTAATTCATCCCCTATGTGCAACACCCAGTGCTCATTTCAACAAATGTCCTCCTGAAGGCCCCTTACTCATTTAGCCCATCCTGCCACCCACAACCCCTCCAGCAACCCTCTCTGTATTTAAGAGTCTCTTATGTTTTGTCCCCCTCCTTGTTTTTATATTATTTTTGCTTCCCTTCCCTTATGTTCATCTGTTTTGTATCTTAAATTCCTCATATGAGTGAAGTCATATGATATTTGTCTTTCTCTGACTGGCTAATTTTGCTTAGCATAATATCCTCTAGTTCCATCCACATAGTTGTAAATAGTAATATTTCATTATTTTTGATTGTCGAGTAATACTCCATTGTATATATCTACCACTTCTTCTTTATCCATTCATCCATCAATGGACATTTGGGTTTTTGTTGATAGCACTGCTATAAACATTGGGGTGCACGTGCCCCTTTTAAACAGAACAACTATAGTAATGCAGTTTCTGGGTTGAAGAGTAGTTCTATTTTTAATTTTTTGAGGAATCTCTATACTGTTTTCCAGAGTGGATGTACGAGTTTTCATTCCCACCAGTGGTGCAAAAGAGAGCCTCTTTCTCCACATCCTCGCCAACATCTGTTGTTGCCTGAGTGGTTTATTTAGCGATTCTGGCTGGTATGAGGTGGTATCTCATTGTGGTTTTAATTTGTATTTCCCTGATGATGAGTGATGTTGAACATTTTTTCATGTGTCTGTTAGCCATCTGGATGACGTCTCTTTTGGAGAAGTGTCTATTCATGTCTTTTGCCCATTTCTTCACTGATGTATTTGCTTTTTGGGTAATGAGTTTGATAAGTTCTTTATAGATTTTGGATACTATCCCTTTATCTGATATGTCATTTGCAAATATATTTTCCCATTCTGTCACTTGCCTTTTAGTTTTGCTGATTGTTTCCTTCACTGTGCAGAAGATTTTTATTTTGATGAAGTCCCAATAGTTCATTTTTGCTTTTGTTTTCCTTGCCTCTGGAGATGTGTTGAGTTATAAGTTGCTGCAGCCGAGGTCAAAGAAGTTTTTGCCTGCTTTCTCTTCTAGGATTTTGATGGCTTCCTGTCTTACATTTAGGTCTTTCAACCATTTTTAGTTTATTTTTGTGTATGGTGTAAGAAAATGGTCTAGGTTCGTCTTTCTGCATGTCACTGTCCAGTTTTCCCAGCACCATTTGCTGAAGAAACTGTCTTTATTCCATTGGACATTCTTTCCTGCTTTGTCAAAGAGTAGTGGCCATATGTTTGTGGTTCTGTTTGTGGGTTCTCTATTCTGTTCCATTGATCCGAACGCCTGTTTTTGTGCCAGCTTTCTAATACATCTTGAAGTCCGGAATTGTTATGCCTCCAGCTTTGGTTTTCTTTTTCAGGATTCCTTTGGGTATTTTCCGGTTCCATACAATATTAGGATTGTTTTTTCTAGCTCTGCATTCTGAAGAATGCTGGTGTTATTTTGATAGGCATTGCATTGAATATGTATATTGCTTTGGATAGTATCAACATTTTAACAATATTTGTTTTTCCAATCCAGGAGCATGGAATATTTTTCCATTTTTTTTTTTTTTGTGTGTGTCTTTTTCAATTTCTTTCATAAGCTTTCTATAGTTTTCGGTGTATAGATATTTCACGTTTGGTCAAATTTGTTTTATTTGTTTTTGTGCAATTGTAAATGGGATTGATTCTTTTATTTCTCTTTCTGTTGCCTCATTATTGGTGTATAGGAATGCAACCGATTTCTGTGCATTGATTTTATATCCTGTGACTTTGCTGAATTCATGGATCAGTTCTAGCAGTTTTTTGGTAGAATCTTTTGGGTTTTCCATATAGAGTATTAGGTCATCTGCAAAAAGTGAAAGTTTGACTTCCTCCTTGCCTATTTGGATGTCTTTTATTTCTTTGTGTTGTCTGATTGTTGAGGCTAGGATTTCCAGTACTATGTTGAACAGCAGTGGTGAGAGTAGACATCCCTGTTGTGTTCCTGACCTTAGGGGGAAAGCTCTCAGTTTTCCCCCCAGTGAGTATGATATTAGCTGTGGGCTTCTCATATATGGCTTTTATGATTGTGAGGTATGATCCTTTTATCCTTACACTCCTGAGGGTTTTTATTTAAAAAATGCTGTATTTTGTCTAATGCTTTCTCTGCATCTATTGAGAGGATCATGTGGTTCTTGTCCTTTCTTTTATTGATGTGATGCATCACATTGATTGTTTTGCAGATATTGAACCAGACCTACATCCTAGGTATAATCCCACTTGGTCATTGTGAATAATTATTTTAATGTATTGTTGGGTCCAGTTGGCTAGTATCTTGTTGAGGATTTTTGCATCCATGTTCATCAGGGAAACTGGTCTGTAGTTCTCCTTTAAGTTGGGGTCTTTTCTGGTTTTGGAATCAAAGTAATGCTTGCTTCATAGAATGAGTTTGGAAGTTTTTCTTCCATTTCTATTTGTCATAGACTCTGGGTCTGGAGTTCTCTTGTCCAGCAAGACAGTCGATGCAGGATTAAAATGCAAGATAGGCTAATGTCCAGGAGGAGACAAGATCCCTGAGAAAGGGTCATTGATCCTTTTTTTTTTTTTATTAGGATCAGAAAGCTTACAAGTATGATGGACACGAACAAAGAGACAATGAAACCATGAACATTAACTCATGTGTGTGAGGGAAAGGGGATTTTGAAGATATGGGTGTTAGGAGTTAGGGTCAATACAAAACAAAATCTGGTGCGCAGCAGATGGTTGTTTATGGCAGGTATGAGGCACCATATCTGTTTATCTTAGCTAGCCTAGGGGATAAAACAGGTAGAGCATGCTACCTCAGAGTCAACAAGGCACCTTTCTTTTGCTAATTAGCTCCGCTAGGGAGAACTATGCTCTGCTGAGGTCTATGCCCTGTTTACCAGTTTAACTATACTACTGGTCCTTCCCTCCTGTGAAAGCAGATTTCTGCTATTGTACTAAGTTGGGGGGGGGGGGGGCACTTCTGTCCTGAGTACCTAATCTTGATTACCTAGTTTTGGATTCTTTCATCCTGAGGCTTCCTATTTCTATATGCCTTGTTAACCCATGGGTGCAAGCTCAGGGAATTCCTAAACTTATTCCTCATGTCTATTTTTTGGAATAGCTTCAAAAGAACAGGTGTTAACTCTTCTTTAAATGTTTGGTAGAATTCCCCTGGAAACCATCCAGCTCTGGACTCTTGATTTTAGGGAGATTTTTGATTACTAATTCCATTTCTTTACTGGTTATGGGTCTGCTCAAATTTTCTATTTCTTCTTGTTTCAGTTTTGGTAGTTTATATGTTTCTAGGAATTTGTCCATTTCTTCCAAATTTCCCATTTTATTGGTATATAATTTCTCATAATATTCTCTTATTATTGTTTGTATTTCTGCTCTGTTGTTGTGATCTCTCCTCTTTCATTCTTGATTTTATTTATTCTGGTTTCATTGATCTGTTCTCCTGTTTGTTTGTTTGTTTGTTTGTTTTGATAGCATTGATTTCTGCTCTAATCTTTATTATCTCCTGTCTTCTGTTGGTTTTGGGTTTCATTTGCTGTTCTTTTTCCAGCTCTTTAAGTTGTAAGGTTAGGTTTTGTATCTGAGACCTTTCTTCCTTCTTTAGGAAGGCCTGGATTGCTATGTGCTTCCTTCTTATGACTGTCTTTGCTGCATCCCAGAGGTTTGGGGCTGTGGTGTTATAATTTTATTGGCTTCTATGTACTTTTTAATTTCCTCTTTAACTTCTTGGTTAGCCCATTCATCCTTTAGTAGGATGTTCTTTAGTCTCCAAGTATTTGTTATTTTTCCATTTTTTTTCTTGTGGTTGATTTTGAGTTGCATAGAGTTGTGGTCTGAAAATATGCACGGTATAATCTCGATCTTTTTGTACTTGTTGAGGGCTAATTTGTGTCCCAGTATGTGGTCTATTCTGGAGAATGTTCCATGTGCACTCGAAAAGAATGTGTATTCTGCTGCTTTAGGATGAAATGTTCTGAATATATCTGTTAAGTTCATCTCGTCCAGTGTGTCATTCAAAGCCACTGTTTCCTTATTGATTTTCTGTTTAGATGATCTGTTCATTGCTGTAAGTGTGATATTGAAGTCCCCTACTATTATGGTATATCAATGAGTTTCTTTGTTTTTGTGATTAATTGATTTATATATTTGGGTGCTTCCACTTTTGGAACATAAAAGTTTACAATTGTTAGACCTTGGTGGATAGACCCCTTATTTATGATATAATGCTCTCTTCATCTCTTGTTACAGTCTTTATGTTAAAATCTAGATTGTCTGATATAAGTATGGCTACTCTGGCTTTCTCTTAGTGACTATTAGCATGATATATTGTTCTCCATCCCCTTACTTTAAATTTGAAGGTGTCTTTAGGTCTAAAATGGGTCTCTTGTAAATAGCATATAGGTGAATCTTGTTTTCTTATCCATTCTGTTACCCTTTTGATTGGAGTATTTAGTTCATTGACATTTGGAGTGAGTACTGAAAGAAATTAATTTATTGCCATTACGTTCCTTGTAGAGCTGGAGTTTCTGGTGGTGTTTTCTGGTCTTTTCTAGTCTTTGTTGCTTTTGGTTGTTTTTGTTTTTGTTTTTCATCTTTTCTCCTCTCAGAGAGCTCCCTTAAAATTTCTTGCAGGGCTGGTTTAGTGGTCACAAACTCCTTTACTTTTTCTTTGTCTGGAATATTTTTATCTCTCTTTCTATTTTGAATGACAGCCTTGCTCGATAAAGAATTGTTGGCTGCATATTTTTCTGATTCAGCACATTGAATATATCCTGCCACTCCTTTTGGCCTGCCAAGTTTCTGTGGCTAGGTCTGCTGCAAACCTGATCTATCTTTCCCTGTAGGTTAAGGACTTTTTTCCCTTGCTGCATTCATGATTCTTTCCTTGCCTGAATATTTTGTGAATTTGACTATGATATGCCCTATTGATGGTTGGTTTTTGTTGAATCTAATGGGAGTTCTCTGTGCTTCCTGGATTTTGATGTCTGTGTCTGTCCCCAGGTTAGGAAAGTTTTCTGCTATGATTTGCTTGCATAAACCTTCTACCCCTTTTTCTCTCTTTTTATCTTCTGAGACCCCTATGATTCAGATGTTATTCTTTTTTAATGAGTCACTGAGTTCTCTAGTTCTTATACTGTGCTGTTTTGCCTTAGTTTCCCTTTTTTTCTTCTGCTTCATTATTCTCCAAAAGTTTGTCCTCTATATCACTGATTTGCTGCTCTGCTTTATCCATCCTTGCCACCGAGGAATTCATTCAAGATTGCAGCTCAGTGATAGCATTTTAAATTTTGTCCTGACTAGATTTTTGTCCTTCTTTTATCTCCACAGAAAGGGATTCTATGCTTTTTTTCAACCCAGCTAGTATTTTTATTACCATGATTCTAAATTCTGGTTCAGACATCTTGCTTGTATCTGTGTTGATTACATCCCTGGCTGTCATTTCTTGCTGTTCTTTCTTGTGGGGTGAATTCCTTTTTTTCATTTTGAAGGAAGGAAAAGAATTAATAAGATAAAAAATAAAAATTAAAAAATTAAAA
The DNA here is from genome assembly GCA_028646485.1 of Cryptoprocta ferox. Classification (NCBI taxonomy): domain Eukaryota; kingdom Metazoa; phylum Chordata; class Mammalia; order Carnivora; family Eupleridae; genus Cryptoprocta; species Cryptoprocta ferox. The sequence continues at coordinate 77,716,697 of CM053575.1, forward strand.
ACAACACAAAAAAATCAAATAAAGGATGCTAGCTCTTAGGTGTGTTTTGGTCTGGTTGTTGAAAAAAGCTTGATAGAATAGAGGAAGAAGGGAAACATAAAAACATTTATGCCTGTCTGTATCATTTCAGTTTAACTAGAGAAGAGACCTTGCAAAGGAGAGTTGGCTTAATTTTGTTTCCCAAACAAAGGCATCAACATTACTGAGAAAAAACAAACAACAGAAGAAGGAGTCCTCTCTTCTTTCCCACCACTGTAGAAAATCCACATTAGCCCTTGAGAGACCCCAGGTCAGAGGTAGGGTTTAGAGATCTTTTGACAATGGAAAGGGAGTGCTACTCAGCACCACAACCCACCCCTGGAGCCAATAATATATAAAAATATATATTATTACATAAAAGTAGTTTTATATGTTACATAAAAAATAAAATATTAAATATATATATATATTTTTAAAAGATTTTTTGATGTAATCTCTATCCCTTATATGAGGTTTGAACTCATGACCTTAAGTTCAAGGGTCTCATGCTCTACCGACTGAGCCAGACAGATGCCCAAAGAAATATATTTTTACCTATTCAGTTTGTGAACAAAATCTCATCCTCTTCATATCTGAGTTATTCACAGTCTAATTGCACTTTAGAAACAAAGTATTCTAATATTTATTTTAGCTTAATATTCAGCAGAGTGTGACACAGTAAGTTGATAAGTATGAGAAATGTGCATCCACAGCTATTGCTCAGTAAGAGACAAAAGAAAAAAGAAAAGGAGAGAGGAGGCACCAAGGAAGGCTAGGAGGACATTGCCCTGCCTTCTGCTTTCTCTTGTTATCTAAAACACAAAATCGGAGAATCGAATCCCCTTAAAGAAGTGAAATATTGGGATGCCTGAGTGACTCAGTTGGTTGAGTGTTCGACTCTTGATTTTGGCCCAGGTCGTGATCCCAGGGCCGTAGGATCGAGCCTTTTTCCCCTGTTCATGCATGCTGTCTCTCTTTCTAAAATAAAAAAGTGAAATATCAAAATAAAGGGAAATTAAGACTACTTTTATTCTTCTCTACAATTCCCACCCTCCATCAGTGTGATTCTCCACAAAACAGCAAGAATGATCTTAAAACATTGATCAAATTATCTCACTCTTCCCCCTATATAAACCCATGTGATGGCTTCTCAGAGCAATGAGGATAGAAACCCAAATGCCTTACTTTCCTCAAAAGACCTGTCTCTGTAGGACCACCAAGAGCTGATCTGGGTCTCGGTTAAAAACAAACAATTCTGAATGATTTGATAGTCACTATACTTGAGCTTGGGCAGCCTTCGGATGACCAGACCCCAATAATCCATGTAGACTTTACCCCTCTCATTCTCAGCCCCTGCCTCCTGCCCATCTCTCCAATGACTCTCACCTCATGACTTTTCTGCAGCCATTCAAATCTGTTTTCACTTCCTCTCACACATTAGTCTCTTCTGACTTGTAGGTGTTACATGTGTTACTTCCTCAATCTAAAATATCCTCCCTCCCACCCTTCATATGGCTAGTCCCTCTAAAGGATTCTATTTCTAACTAGCTTTCTCTCTGTTGCCCTCCCCCACTTTCTCTTTCCCAACACCTTGCTTCCTTTATAATACTTGTCAAACTTTAAGTGATTTTCTTTGTTTACTTTGTTTTTACATCTGTCTCTTGACAACAGGGATAGTATCTGGTCAGCTAGTACATCCCCTGGCACATTGTCGACTCTCAATAAGTATGTTTTGAGTGGATACATAATTTAGGAAGCCACTTAATGAAGGTAGAGTCTTCCTGACTCAGGAGAAACAATGTCAGTGATGAAGATGAAGAAAACACTCAAGAATGTTGGGAAAAGAAGGCATAGTGTGGAGATCAGTAAGTAGCCAGGGACTGTTTTTAATGACTCGAAAACAGCAGTCATTTTTTCCTTTTCTTTTTTTTATAGCACCTCACTAATTCTGCACACCAAACCAGTCAAGTAGGTATAATTTAGTGGTTAAGGCTTGGATTCTGGAATCAGGCTACCTGGTTTCAAATCCCCATTCTGCTGCTTAGTAGCTGTGTGACATTGGGCAGGTGACGTAATCTCTTTGGGCCTCAAATGCCTGCAGCTTATTATTAAAATAAAATACCTTAATCATATGGTTGTCGCGAAGTTCCAAGGTAAGATATATAAAGAATGACCAAGTGTATTAGTCTGGTCAGGCTGCCATAATAACATACACAGACCTGGTGGCTTAAACAACAGAAGTTTATTTCTTAGAGTCATGAATCTAGAAGTCCAAGATCGAGGTGCTGCTGATTTGGTTCCTGGTGACACCTTTTTTTCCTGGCTTGCAGACAACCTCCTCTCAGGGAGTCCTTCCCTCTGTGCTCACAAGCAGAGAGAACTTCAGTGTCTCTTCCTCTTCCTCTAAGAGACAAGCATTATTGAATTAGGGACCCTCCCTCATGACCTCATTGATCCTTTATCACCTCCTCACAGGCCCTATGTGGAAACACAGTCATAATGGGGGGTTAGAGTTTCAACATATAAATTGGGGGTGGTGATGCACAATTCAGTCTATAGCAACAAGCATGTAACATGTCTATAAATGTTGCCCATTGTTATTATGATCATCATATTCCATTTCACATGAGATTGCGGAGACCCAGAGAAGGTACAATGCTTGCCCATGGAAGTGGTAGAGTCAAGACCTGAACCCAGGACTGGTCTAACTTCAAAGCCCGTGGCTGTAACCAGTGCTAAATGGTTGACTCTTCCCACCAGATCTCAGGGGATTCGACTCCCTGTGAAGCACCCTCTAGTGCTTTTTGATCAATGACCACTCCTTTGGGCACTAGGGAAAGTGTCACATCTCTTGGCCAGCAAGCCAAGATTGTCAGATTGTGGGTCTAGCCCAGGGGAGCCCTTGTTCAGGGAGCTGGAGAAAGTCTTCCCTGTTTTTGTCTTCTCACCTGAATCCTACATCTCCATCCTAGTTCCTTTACAGGCCTTGTATTACCTACTTGCAAGGCTTGGTCAGGTGGGAAAGGGAAAAAACACAGCCACAGCTACTGCTTCCTGTCACTGAGGCTCTACCCGACCCCTCAAGAGCCAAATGAGGTTGACCTTAATGAGGTTCTTGCTCCAATTGTATCCAAAAGAGCCAGGAGTCTCCTCTGCCCCATAGCTAGGCTTTGGTAGTAAAACATGTAACAAACATCTGCCTGCTCAGTGCCCATCCTTTTCTTCTAGAAACAGCATCTGGTATTGCTTTTAGGAGCCATGCATCAAACATTCTGTCCATTGGGCTAACTCTAATCAGTCATGTGAGTCACTCTGGCCAATCTGAGCATCACATCTTTCTAGATACTATAGTTGATACAGGGATGAGCACATGTCCAAATCTGGGCAAACCAGAGCAAAAAAGAGTCAATTCCAGGATTATCATTTGCATAATCAAAGACAAGACATACTCCTCACTGAACTTATTTCTGAGGTAACAGAGATCACCCTCAATCAGCTGGCCAGCATCCTGCCACCATGAGAAAGAAGAAAGAAAGGAGAACAGAGCTGAGAGAGGCTGAGATACAGAGTCCCAATGACATTATTTAAGCCCCTGGATATAGCTGTGCCTGAAGACATTCCAAGGCATAATGGTTACCTAACCCAAAATATTTCCTTTCTCTCTAGTTTGACTTGGATTTGGTGGCTTGTAAAAAAAAAAACATCCTTTAAAACAGAGGGAAGAAAGAGGAATTAGAAATTCTGAATAGGGTAGAGGCATTCAGGAGTCAGTTTGTCCCACATGCTGGAGATGAGAGTCATTCCTTCTTATTCTTTGTCATGGGGACCCCTAGCATTAGCCTGATTTGTATTCTAGAAATGGCAGAGTATTCCCCAAAGAACTGGGGAGAAATGTCACTGGCCACGCTGAGCCAGAAAAGACAATGGGATTTTCATCATTGCAGTTTGGAGGCGCTGGGCTCTTCATGGCCCAGAAATCAATGCACTATCATAGGGAGCCTCCATTTGAGAGGAACATGGCATTGATTGGGGGCAAAGCAGGCCACAGATACATCTGGCAGGCCTGACTGGTCTCATGGCTGTGTGCCCACCAGAGCAGGCTGGTTAGGAATGTTTGATTCCAAGCAGATAGTAAATCAGGGTTCAGGAGGCAATCAGAATGGAGATAGGGCCCTCTCAGCCCCAAGCTTCACTCTGGGCCAGGGTCAGGACTAGAGCCTATGACTCCAAGTAGGCCTGGGCACCTTGAGGATCTGGAGCCTTCACCAGCTCCAGCTTCACCTTCACCAGCACCAGCTTCACCTTCTCCAGCTTCACCAAGGAGAAGTTTAAGGATGAGGAACCAAGCCCCTGTGGAGACTGGGAGGGAAGGGTGCCACCCCCCACACCCACTCTTCACTTGCCTGAGGGTTTGTGAGGGAGGAGAATCAAAGTGCGTCCCTTTGGTCATGGTTGGCCCCTCCCCCTACCCCAAATCAAGGATAGCTTCTGCAAGGAGGACCTGATGGCTAAATTCAGCAAGTCTTGAGAAATAGCTACTGGCACAGAAGACAGGTACCTTTAAGCAAAGGCAGGAAGACAGTTGAGATGGATTTGAGCACCAGAGTCTGAGTAATGGATTGCACATCAGAGGGGATTCATTAAGAGGGCAAAACTCTCTGAGAAAAGTGTCCCTGGGGTCGGGGAAGTCAGGCTGATATTGCTCAGTGTTTTCTTGAACCCTGTTCATGCTGGGTCAGCCAAGTTCTGCAGGATCAGGGAGACTGGAGCTGGTGGGCTGTCCTTCCTTCCTTCATCATGGATAATTGAAGGATGTTCGCTCTTGGTTCCACCTGGCTCCTTTAATACCTGAGGTAGACAGCTGGGACCTGTCAAGTATTTCGGGGGCAAGCAACAGAGACTAGCCTGGCTGGTGTTAGCACAGAATGGAGCTGTCTGAAAAGGTGTGGGGTACTCTTCAGAATCAAAGGAAAAGGCAAAAAGCTAGGCTCAAAAGACAGAGGAGAGGGACCCAGGTGGCAGCAACCTGCTATACAAAGTCTCCTCAGATGGGAATCCAGCTCCAGCCCTGAAAAAGGCAGTCATTTAGAAAAATAAACTTTGATTTTTGGAAAATGATTCATCTTCTCTTAGGCTAAAGAAGAAGAAATGCTTTAACAGGATTGTGATGGAAATTAAATTAAGCTTTGCCACAAACTTATAATGATACTTTGCCCTTGAGGATATTGTGCATGCTAATTTTACTCATGAAAGATGATAGTGATAAAAATAATGACTAGATCATAAGGGCTGCATGCTTAAATGCTTCAGAAGATGGGCCTATATACATAATTCTGACCTGTGGTTTTAGGAAATGAAGGATCTAGAGACTGAAACTGACATATATCCTTTATGTATATAAACCATGACGATCATAACATCTATAACTATCCATAATCAGATAAGTTTGAATTTTGGTTTATAAGAGAAGTGTCCAAGAAAACCCATAAAACAGTACATAGCTAAGAAAAAGCTGATGGCAAGATATAGGTAGTACTCTTTTCTTTTTCCCCAGATATCCCTTAAATATTATAAAAAGAAAGGCTGAGATTCTGGTTATATTCCACTGAATCTCCTCAAAAAGAACATTTTCTGGCCAACAGCAGAGAATCTATGGTGAAACTGAGACGTCATTCTATCTTGGAACAGATAGTTTGAGTTTAGAGAAACCCAAGTCAGGTTGGAGAAGAAGAGTGAAAACAATTTTTCAGCTTTGAAAATACTAAATATTTAGAAGATCAATGATCCACTAACCCATAAGCTGTGCATGAAACATCCCCAAATACTGCTGCCACTATTCTTACTGAAGAGGTGGCAGGTTCTTTGACAGCCAACACAATGTGCTGAATGTTGCTTGCCAGTCAACAGAAGATATGCTACAAATGCATGATAATTCTTGGGGAAATAATTCTGGAACATAGCTCCTTCTCACAAAAAAATATGCTGGATTTTCCCATCAAGTAGAAAACTGGAAGTCTAACCAGAATATCCTTTGAGTCAGCAATCACCTTGCATGATATCCAGAGAGTTCTGAAATAACAGGTGGTTATTTGAGACAGACAGAAGAAACAGAGGGCAGGAAAAAATTTCTAAAAAATTTTAGAGGATCAAGTGCAACTGGACTTCAGCTCCAATTCCAAAGAATGTTGATGGGGTCAAAAAAGAGAGATAAAGTTGAGGGGAACCTGGGTGGCTCAGTTGGTTGAGGGTCCAACTCTTGATCTCAGCTCAGGTCACAGTCTCAGGGACAAGAGTTCAAGCCCCGCATTGGGCTCTACACTGGGTGTGAAGTCTACAGAGAGAGAGAGAGAGAGAGAGAGAGAGAGAGAGAGAGAGAGAAAAGTTGAATGATCATAAACTGACAAGACATTGAACAGAAAGTAGTGTGAGAAATCGAAGGAGCAAAGGGAGAGTGGTTAAGGACATTTTCATAAGTGGAACCAAATATGAAAGTCATGGGGAATCTGGTTAATAGGGAGCTGTTAGATATTCTTAACATTCTTTTTGGGTACCCTTAACTCCAACAATTCTGATTTAACAGTTCCACAATGTATGAAAAAAGAAAATTTGAACAAGAGAAAAAGCCTCTTTTTTTTTTAACAATAGAAGTAATCAAACAATCCATCCATAGTTCAGAACAATGTAGATATTGGAGAAAGAGTCTGACACAATATTACAGGAGAATTGACAAACATAAAAGTTTAATTAAATTAGACAAAATTGATAGATTTCTACAAATAGTTAACTCAATTATTATGTATTTACGGAGGTCAAGGCTCTCTAATGTACCAATGTAAATGAAACTTTAAAAGCAGTTCTCTTTGAAAATAATTGTGTTTTTTATTGAAAGAAAAAAATTGTCTTCAAAACAAAAAAGTCATAAGAATGTAAGTGCTTGGTTAATCTGTTAAGGTACAAGCAATGCCATATTAAGTGATCATCTGTCAGCTGTCAAAGGAATAAAAAGTGGCCATGAAAATATAGATAAATAAAAAGTAAAATGTACTAAACCTGGAGTCAGAAGTCCTAATTTTCCACAATTTTTTATTTAAATTGCAGTTAGTTAACATACAGTGTAATATTAGTTTCAGGTATAGAATTTAGTGATTCAACATTTACACAGAGTACCCATTGTGGGGTGACTGGGTGGTTCAGTCAGTTGAGCAGCTGACTCTTGATTTTGGCTCAGCTCATGATCCTTGGGTCATGGGATAAAGGCCCTTATCAGGCTCTCTTCGGTGTGTGGAGGGTCCTTGGGTTTCTCCTACTCTCTCTCTCCTGCTGCCGCTCTTCCCCACTCACCCTCTCTCTTAAAAAAAAAACAAAAACCCTGTTGCTCATCACAAATGTACTCCTTAACCCATCACCTATTTAACCCATCTACCTGCCCACCTTCCCTCCGGTAACCATTAGCTCTTTCTCTATAGTTAAGAGTCTGTTACTTGGCTTGCCTCTCTTCCCTCCACCCATGTTTGTTTGTTTTGCTTCTTAAATTCCACATGAGTGAAACCATATGGTATTTGTCTTTCTCTGACTGAGTTATTTCACTTAGTATAATACTTTTTAACTCTATCCACGTAATGGCAAATGGCAAGATTTCATTTTTATGGCTGAGTAATGTTCCAGTGTGTGTGTGTGTGTGTGTGTGTACACCACATCTTTATCCATTCAGCAGTCAGTAGACATTTGGCCTCTCTCCATAATTTGGCTATTGTTGCTAATGCTTCTATAAACATTGTGGTACATGTATCGCTTTATAGCAGTATTTTTATATCCTTTGGGTAAATGCCTAGTAGTGCAATTGCTGGAGGGTAGGGTAGTTCTATTTTTAACTTCTTGAGGAACCTCCATACTGTTTTCCACAGTGGCTGCACTGGTTTGCATTCCCACCAATAGTGTGATAGAGTTCCCTTTCTCTGTATCCTTGCCAACACCTATTGTTTCCTGTGTTGTTAATTTTAACCATTCCTGTGTTGTTAACTTTAATCTCACTCAACAGGTGAGAGGTAATATCTCATGGAGTTTTGTTTTGTATTTCCCTGTTGAGCATCTTTTCATGTGTCTGTTAGCCAACTGTAAGTCTTCTTTGGAAAACTGTCTATTCATGTTTTCTGCCCGTTTTTAATTGGATTATTTGTTTCTTGGGTGTTGAGTTTTGTGAGTTCTTTATGTAATTTGGATACTAACCCTTTATCTGATATGTCATTTGCAAATATCTTCTCTCATTCCATAGGTTGCCTTTTAGTTTTGTTGATGGTTTCCTTTACTGTGCAGAAGCTTTTTATCTTAATAAAGTCCCAACAGTTTATTTTTGCTTTTGTTTCCCTTGCCTCAGGAGACCTCTCTAGTAAGAAGTTGCTATGCCCAACATCAGAGAGATTACTGCCTATATTCGTTCTCCTCTAGGATTTTGATGGTTTCCTGTCTCACATTTAGGTCTTTCATTCACTTTGAATTTATTTTTGTGTATGGTGTAACAAAGAGGTCCAGTTTCATTCTTTTGCATGTTGTCCAGTTTTCCCAACACCCTTTGTTGAAGAGACCATCTTTTTTCCATTAGATATTCTTTCCTGCTTCGTCAAAGGTTAATTGACCATAT
>CM053575.1:77725852-77743671 GCA_028646485.1 Cryptoprocta ferox
ATATGGTCAATTAACCTTTGACGAAGCAGGAAAGAATATCTAATGGAAAAAAGATGGTCTCTTCAACAAAGGGTGTTGGGAAAACTGGACAACATGCAAAAGAATGAAACTGGACCTCTTTGTTACACCATACACAAAAATAAATTCAAAGTGGATGAAAGACCTAAATGTGAGACAGGAAACCATCAAAATCCTAGAGGAGAACGAACATAGGCAGTAATCTCTCTGATGTTGGGCATAGCAACTTCTTACTAGAGAGGTCTCCTGAGGCAAGGGAAACAAAAGCAAAAATAAACTGTTGGGACTTTATTAAGATAAAAAGCTTCTGCACAGTAAAGGAAACCATCAACAAAACTAAAAGGCAACCTATGGAATGAGAGAAGATATTTGCAAATGACATATCAGATAAAGGGTTAGTATCCAAATTACATAAAGAACTCATAAAATTCAATACCCAAGAAACAAATAATCCCAATTAAAAAATGGCCAGAAAACATGAAAAGACAAATTTCCAAAGAAGACCTGCAGAGAGCCACAGACACATGAAAAGATGCTCAACATCACTCATTATTAGGGAAATACAAATCCAAACTACAATGAGTTATTACCTCACACCTGTCAGAATGGCTAAAATTACCAACTCAAGAAACAGTAGGTGTTGGTGTGCATGTGGAGAAAGGGGAACCCTATTACACTGTTGGTGGGAATGCAAAACCAGTGCAGCCACTGTGGAAAACAGTATGGAGGTTCCTCAAAAAGTGAAAAATAGAACTACCCTACCATCCACCAATTGTACTACTAGGTATTTACCCAAAGGGCACAAAATTCTCATTAAAAGGGAAACATGCAACCCAATGTTTATAGCAGCATTGTCTATGATAGCCAAATTATGGAAAGAGCCCAAATGTTAATTGACTAATTAATGGATAAAGAAGATACAGTATATAAATACAATGGGATATTACTCAGGCATAAAATGAATGAATTTTTGCCATTTGCAACAACACGAATGGAGCTAGAGAGTATTAAGCTAAGTGAAGTAAGTCTGTCCAAGAAAGACAAATACCATATGATTTCATGCACAAGTGGAATTTAAGAAACAAAACAAATGATCATAGGGGAAAAAAAGAGAGAAGCAAACCAAGAAACAGACCAGAAGGGATATGGGTGGGAGGATGGATTAAATAGATGATGGAGATTAAGGAGGGCACTTGTTATGATGAGCACTTGTAATGATCATTTATAACAGAGTTCTCCAAAAAGTCTCCATTTCAATATTACTTTAAATCTACTTTCATAAATTATAAACAATTCTTTTTTTAATGTTTATTTCTTTTTGAGAGAGAGTGGGAGCACGAGCGGGAAAGGGGCAGAGTGAGAGGGGACAGAGAGGATCCCAGGCAGACTCCACACTGTCAGCTCAGAGCCTGATGTGGGGTTTGATCTCACAAACTGTGAGATCATGACCTGAGCCAATATCATGGTCAAGAGTTGGACGCTCAACCGACTGAGCCACCCAGGTACCCCATAAATAATTCTTAATTTACAAATCCATTAGTAATTCAAGGAGCCTATTTTTTACAAGCTACTGTGGTCAAGGACAGATTTTTTATTATTCCAAAATCTAGTTAAATGTTTAATTAAATATCACAAAATTAAAATAATCGTTGTAGAGGTTTAGAGGATAAAATAAAAATTAATTTCGGCGTGCCTGGGTGGCTTAGTCAGTTAAGCGTCTGACTTTGGGTCAGGTCCTGATCTTGCGGTTCATGAGTTCAAGCTTCACGTCGGCCTCTGCGCTGACAGCTCAGAGCCTGGAGCCTGCTTCAGATTGTGTGTCTCACTCTTTCTCTCCCCCTCCCCGACTCGTTCTCTCTCTCTCTCTCAAAAATAAATAAAACATTAAAAAATTAAAAAAAATAAAAAGTAACTTCTACAGAACTGGAGATGATACTGAGGGGGATAGATTTTATTTATCAATGTGGTGACTAAAATATTTATAAAGAGGAGCAACTTCAAGAAAGGAAACAAAAATGCAGAAAAAATATGCTCAAAGTACTTATCAGGAAGGGTTATAGAAACCTGAGTATCATTCCTAGATCACACACTTCTAAAAAAGAATATAACAAATATTTAGAGTTCCACATAATCTTAGCCTTTGATGTTCACAAGTCCACAAGTATGGGTATCCCCTAAATCACAGTTTAGGAGTTAGATTGCCCGAATACTCATTTTATCATGATTCACATTCACAGCACTACTACAAAGAAAATGCAACCTACAGAAACCTTCTGCATGTTTAGCTGAGTTACAGAGGACAGCAAAAGATAGACGGACATTTTTTCTCCATTTCTCCTCTCCCACACCTTTGCTTTATAATCAGGAAAAACCCTCAATGGAAATATCCAGACCCCTGGAAGTGGGGTTCAGTGAACCAGCAAAATGCACACAAGTCAAGACAATGTAGATCCAAAAAAGGACATTGATTTGGTGATGAATCTTTACTGGTCACCTTTCTGCATTGGGAAAACAAGGTAGTATGCCTTCTAGTGACACTTCCAATCAGGGCAGCTCCTCCAGTTCTGCTCAAGACTCTGTCCCAGTCCTTTAGCTGATACTGCTCCCAACACACAGATGAAGGATCCAGGTGAAAGAGCTCAGGCCTCCAATCTAATCCATGACTCATCTGTAACATAGCAGTCCACATGAATCACTCAGTGCTGATTCGAGTTGTATATTAACTGTCACGCCTGAACATCAAGTCTGCGTGCTACTCCTGAAGCAGGCTTCGAGAGATCAGCATCCTCATCACTTCATTGCTACCTAAAAGGGAGAGAAAGAATAAGGATTTAGTTGCAGCGAAGTCTGAGAGCTCCGTAAACCTCTAACTAGGGTGCTCCAAGCCTCACTCAGGGTAGGAGTAGGTGTAAACTACAGTTTTTGCTTTAATGCTGAGAGGGATGAAATTGTCACGGACTGCTTTCCAAAATACAGAAAAATGTCAGGAAGTAAGGAATAAATATACCCTTTAAAAACACCTCTTCTGGGAGAGGGGAAAGATGGTTGAGTAGGAAGATGCTGAGCTTACCTCCTCCCATGAACACACTAAGGCTGAAACTACATACAGTGCAACTGACCAAGACAACCTGAACTCTAGCAGAACAGCTATTCCATACCTAAAGATATAAAGAAAATGTCACACTGAGGAGGGTAGGAGAGGCAGACATGGTCAGGAGCCCAAACACCATAGCGCAGTGACCTACAAGCAGGAAGATATCACAGGTGTGGAGGTCCTTCCTGAGGAGTGAGGAGTTCAAGTCCTATTGGGCACCCCCTGCCCTGGGGATCTTCACTTGGAAGATGAGGCCCCATATTGTCTGGTTTTGAATATCAGTGGGGCTTAAGTCCAGTAGAGCCAGAGAACTACAGGAAACTGAGACACCACTCTTAAAGGGCCCACACACAGTATCAGTCACTCGGAGCTCAGCACAAGGTAGCTGTTTGAAAAGCTCCTGGGCCATATATGAGGGAGGTTTAATGACTAATTTTTGAGTGTGTGCCAGAGGGAGAGGTATCTGTAGGAACTTTCACTGGGAACTGAAGTGTTGGCAAGTGCACTTTTCTTGTACTTCTACAGCTTAGTTAGCCAGATGCTTGCGGGAACAAGATCTGACACTCTCCACCTAACTTGTTAGCACCATTTGTCCCACCCTGGCATTTTCCTGCAGATGTGCCCCGCCCAACACACTCAACCCAGCAGAAAGATGTCCCTCTAAGCAGATACCACCCACCATACCCAACAAGACTGAGGAACCCCTAGCCAGCATTATTAAGAAAAAAAAGAGAAGACTCAAATAAATAATATCAGAAATAAAAGACAAGAAGTTACAACCAACACCATAGAAACATATAGGATTTAAGAGGCTACCACAAAAAAATGATATGCCAACAAACTGGAGAACCTGAAGAAAGAAACAGATAAAGTCCTAGAAACATACACTTTTCTAAGACTGAATCAGGAAGAAACAGAAAATGTGAATGGGCTGGGGGCGCCTGGGTGGCTCAGTTAGTTAAGCATCCTACTCTTGATCTCAGCTCATGTCAGTTCAAGCCTCACACTGGACTCCATGCACTGAACATGGAGCCTACTTTAAAAAAAAAAATCTGAACAGACTGATTAGTAGTAACAAAATTGAATTGGCAACAAAAACCTCCCAATAAAGAAAAGTCGAGGACTGGACAGCTACACAGGTGAATTCTACCAAACATTAAAGAAGAGTTAATACCTTTCCTTCTCAAACTGTTTCAATTGTCAAATTACTGTGCTGTTTGCCTGAAACTATTATAATATTGTATGGCCATTATACCTCACATAAAGAAAACCCATCTACAAAAGCACAGAAAAAGCACCAAAGGAGATATTTTGGACTTATATATGAAAGGAATCTGAAATATTAATTCTGAATGTGGAAACCTGAGTGATTTGTATTTTTTACTTTTCCTGTATAAGTTTTCAACAGTAAGTACACCAATTTCACTGGTAACCAGAAAAATAAATTTTAGGGGGCCTGGCTGGCTCAGTCGGTAGAGTATGCAAGTCTTTTTTTTTTAATTTTTTATGTCTTTATTTTATTTTTTGAGAGAGAGAGTATGAGTGGGGGAGGGGGAGACACAGAATCAGAAGCAGGCTCCAGGCTCTGAGCTGTCAGCACAGAGCCCGACGCGGGGCTTGAACCCACGGACCACGAGATCACGACCTGAGCCGAAGTCGGACGCCTAACCGTCTGAGCCACCCAGGAGCCCCGAGTATGCAAATCTTGATCTCTGGTTGTGAGTTTGAGTCCCGCGTTGGGTATAGAGATTACTTAAAAATAAAATCTTAAACAAATAAACAAAAACACGGAATTTTAAAAGAACAAACAAAAACTTGTTCCCTGAAAGGAGGGGTCAATTTCTTGTTTCATTTTTACAGTGGGTTTTAATGCAAAGAGAAATATGAGCCCGTATGAGGAATGAGTAATCACACATCTCCACTAAAATCAAGTCTAAAATTTCAGATTTATCCAGTAACAAAGTCCACAATAAAACAGTGATCAAGATCAGTGTCCCAAATTTTCTAGAAGTGGATGACGGCATGGCCTGAAATCTATGTATCTGGCTTTTCCCATTTCTTCTTACAAGGTTAAAAGGCAGAGTTAGAATAAAGGTGAAGTCTCACACACTCATAAACCCTGGGGAAGGAAACAATCACAGGAGTAATCAAAGGAATTTGAGCACCAGTGACTGAGCTCATTGATGTGCATCAGGGATGAGGTTTGCAGAAGAAAGCGAACTCTAACTTTTAGAAGCCTGTGATTTGGTCATAACATCAGAGCAGTGGGTTTGGTCTCAGAGTAGTGTTCTCACTCAGTGGCAGCCTCACTTGAAAACTTGTTAGAGATGCAAGTTCTTAGGCCTACCCAAGACTCACTTAGTGAGAACTTCTGGGCATGGAGCTCAGCAATCTGTTTTCACAAGCTCTCTAGATGATTCTGACACCTCTTCAGATTTGAGAAGAATGCTTTGAAAACGGCAGAGAGACCAATGCCCACAAGCCTCTCCTATGTCCCCATGGAAGCAGCTCCACATTGCATCACTGAAAGTCATGTAGACAAGCGTTTGTCCCATCTGGCTTTCCTACAGTGTAACCACCCCTGGCTGCCTACACTGGGACAGGAGTCACTGGTGCAGTTTGGAGAAGGCGATGCTCTGGGCCAGACTCCAACAGCTTACACATTTCCCAGCCCAATCCAGTCTGTGATTGCCAAGATACTCATATGATCTAGTTTACTGTAAAATCCATTAGTCATACTGTAAAATCCCTTATATCATGAATTTATAAGGGTTGCTGGTGATCAAATGGGGTCACATTTGGTCGGTTAATTACTATACAGAAGTTTTGGGATCCTTGAGGACAAGTACTTTATGAGAGTAAATAACAGTTACTGTTTTAGTTTTCAAAATGCTTTGTCATATATTATCTGAGTTTGAGTGTTCTCTAAAGTTTGCAAAGAAAAAGAATAGAAATGGAGTGATTTGACAGCTTATTTCTGGTGACAAAGCAGAGGCTTCTGACTCCCAGGATAGTGCTCCTCTATGGCACCAATAGGCACTTCCAGAGTAGGGTCAGGAAAAAGAGGAAGGAGGAAGGCAAAAGACAGATAGGGCCTGATGGAACCCCGAGAACCAGCCAGCATGGGGACAGACAGGCCAGGGAAAGTGGTGACCCTGTAACCATTCTGGAGAACAATCTCTGGCAATTTTTACCTTCTAGGATTTGATGGACCCTGGAGTCCCGCGCATACTGCTGAACAGCATAGTCCTTCAGGTAGCCATAACCTCCATGCATCTGTAAAGCCTGGTTGCAGATCTGCAGGGAGATAGGGACTAGACATCTCTGATTTGGGGAAGACTATGGAATAAGAGGCTTCTCTTTCTACCCCAGCCCCCAATCTGGCAGCCTGATGTAAACTAATATGAGGAAGAACAACCTACAGATAACCGACCAAGTTCAAAAAGGGGCTCTGTATTCTGCGTGGTTGGACAACAGCTACTAAACTTACCAGTTCCCACCAGGCAGGCAACTCAGAGAGCTCTGCCTTTCTTGCATGTTATCTGCAGGGGAGGGGCTGCCCACAAGCACTTTGACTGGGATTATGTGAAGCCATGGTGTCATCTAGTGGCAACACAGTCTCAGGGGGAAATGGCTTTACCCTCGGCATTTTAAACACAGCATGGGGCACCTGGGTGGCTCAGTTGGTTGAGCCTCTGACTTTGGCTCAGGTCATGATTTCATGGTTTGTGAGTTCGAGCCTCACGTCGGGCTCTGTGCTGACAGCTCAGAGCCTGGAGCCTGTCTTCCGATTCTGTGTCGCCCTCTGTCTCTGACCCTCCCCTGCTCACGCTGTCTCTCTTTCTCTCAAAAATAAATAAAAACATTAAAAAAGAAATAAAAAAATAAACACAGCATAGTGCTAAAGTTGAACAAGAGGCACTGGAAGGCACTGAACCTTCTTCCAAAAGTAGTGTCTCATCTAGAACACAATCAAATGAAAGTGCCACAATGGAGAAAGTAATGGCACAGGGCAGGTAAAAAGTCAGCTCCCAAGCAGATCTCTCTTTTGTTCATTTATATCCTTAAGCCCCAAGGGAATCTCTGCAGAATCTGAGGAGTTAACTAATGGCTCTCAACATCTCTGGACCCAGCAGCTGCTCCTTGTTCACCCAAGACAGCCAGAGGGCATCATCACGCACAGCAAAGCATTCATCTGTAGCAAAAAGCTTGGCCATGGAGCACAGAGCCACTGCATCTTCCCGCTCCTCCTGCAGAGCCACTGCTGCACTTCGGATTATCAGCCTCGAGGCCACCAGCCTTGTTGCCATATCAGCCAGTTTGAATTGCAGGTACTGCAGCAACAGGGGAGAAGAGAACCAGACAAGATAGACAAGCTTAGGCCAGCACCTGGTCTGGGGACCTCGATAAGCCTTCTCTGATGAGATACCTTTTCCAAGTGACCCCAAGCTTCAAAGTCTCCTGCCTCTTCTATAGAGAAAATGTATTGCCTTGTGAGTTCTAAGAGCACTTCGCTTACCCTGCACTTCATATGACCTCCTGAAAAAGATTACTGATAAAATTAGAACACAAGTTCTAAGATGGGGGCAGAATTCCAGGAGAAATAACAGCCTCACCCTCCTAGAGGAGGTGGACCACAAAGCAGGTCTCACGCAGAGCTGAAAGCAAATGCAGGGGCATCTGGGAAATGACCTGGTTCCTGGCCAAAGTCTTTCCAAACTGCTTCCGAACATTGAGGTAGTCTCGAGTGAGGATGACCGAAGCATGAGCAGCTCCTAGAGAGCAGGAAGCTGGAAAGGAAGAGCACCAACATTTCAAGTGAGCCAGCACAGTGCTGCCTGCTGGAGCCCGCTACCTCCCTGCCCCATCCTGTTGTGTTCTCACCAACATTGATCCTCCCTCCATTCAGTCCTTTCATGGCAATGATGAAGCCCTGCCCCTCATCCCCAATTCTGTTGGCCACGGGGACTGCACAATCTTCAAAGATCACGGCGCGAGTTGGCTGTGAGTTCCACCCCACCTGGCAAAAATCAGGGACTGTATGGCTGCCCAACAGGGCAGCATTTAGGGCACCATTCTCTGTTGATGAAACCCTGTGAAGTACAGGTTCCATTATCCTGGGACTTAGACCTTGAGAACTTAAAATCAGAGAAAATACAAAAGTTTAGACTTAAACATTTGTCAATTGTCATAGATTGTTTTTTCAGTGAAACATTTTTAAATATATTACCTACTTTCTAATGTTTACTTTACCAGACTAACCTATCCGCAAACATATTTCACAGGGGCAGGACTGTCCTTGTTTTTAGTGCCTCTACAAGTACATTCTTAAAAAAGGGGGGGGGGGCACCTAAGTGGCACACTTGGTTAGGTGTCCAACTTTGGCTAAGGTCATGATCTCACAGTTCGTGAGTTTGAGCCCCATGTTGGGCCCTCTCCTGTCAGCACAGAGCCCCTTTGGACCCTCTGTTCCCTCTCTCTCTGTCCCTCTCCTGCTTGTGTGCTCTCTCTCTCAAAAATAAACAAACATTAAAAAAAAAACAGACAATAAAAGGATTATTTGATTTGTCCTTCCATAAGGATAACATAAGGATTATCAAGAACAACAATCACACTTCTCCTTTCAAAACCTTAGTGTTCTTCTAAGATTGTTATCATTAGATGAGAGGAATAACCCTCACTGTGCTGGCAATACCTGGTTGAGCATTTGGCTACAGAGAGATCTAATGACGTGCTGTCAGCAACTCACGTGAACCAATTACACACATCTTTTCCCAACATGGCATTCAGTGATAGCAGGTTGGTAGCCTTACATATGAGTGTTTTGGGTTTTTGTTTTTCCTAGACAGCTGATTTACCAGGACATCCTTGAATATGTTAGCCATGAGCCCAGAGAAAATTCTGAATATCTAAGATGTAGTCCATGTTATGAAACTAACTATCTGTATTCATCTCTGAACAAATCACTTGGTTTCTTTAGGGCCTCGGTTTTCCTTTACGTAAGAGAACTGGTCTGGAAAGCCAGCAGAGCCACTTTCTTCAAATAAAATCTTATTCAGATGTCTCATATATAAATAGATAAAGGCCGTCACTACTTGATCCCCTTCATCTTTTCTTCGAGGTACTCCAAGTTTTCAAAGAACTCCAAGGCTTGGTGAGGCAGATTTTGAAAAGTACAAGACTATATAAAATCTCCCTCTTTCCCTGTAACTCTGTAAACATTACTGCCTTTATGTGACCATTTCCTTACATAAAAACACTCAATAGCTCCCTCTGTTGGTAAATAAACTTTATTCCTCAACCTTTCATTTAGGCGTCTTCTATAATTTGGGACATCCTTCTTTCCCAGCCTTCTCTTCTATTGGTCACCCACTGGTCCAGTCAAACTGGTCTGCTTACTGTGCCATTAGTTTTTTCAATCCATATTTTGCTTATTCTACTCTGCTGGGAGGAGTCCTTATCACCAATCTCTATCAAAGTCTGACTTAAATGAAACCTCCTGAGGCCTTCCAGGTCACTTGAGCCAACACTGATCTTCTCTTTCAGGCTCGCATAATCTCTACAAGTCCCAAACCTCCCAATATTGGCCTGTATGGGGGTTACCTGAGAACTTATCTCCCCAAATAAACACCTAAAAGCAAGGCTGGAACAAAAATTATGATTTTAATAATATTTCTAAAGGGCCCAAAACAAATATCTGCTACCTCTTCACTTCTAACCCCTTACTATAAAAACATCTACTTTCCTCCCCTATGCAGAGAATTCCTTCCCTAATCCTTTCTGGGCCCCTGGGGAGCTGCAGCCAGTGAGAACAGATATCCCTTCTTCCCTTTCTGAAGGCCCTGAACCGCTGGACCACTTCTACTAGAGCCCATTCCTTCTATCACTTTTGACTTTTGTCCTACATCTTATCTTCATTCCCTCTTCTGAGAGTCCTCACTTCCAGCACTCCTATGACAAAACTCATTCTTCTATACAAAACCTTTTAACAATTAAATCCAAGATAAAGTCCTCATTACCTTTCCATAAGGTCAATGCAAAACTAGTAATTTAAAGCTCTCAGCTATATAATGTTAAATATGCCAAGTCAGAGCATGTGCATACAGGAAAGAGCATGGAACAAGGAGAAAGGCCAGCTGTTTGTGTCACCAGAACAGCCAGGTGAACCATGGGGATCAATGGGTGATTACTCATGTCAGCCTCAGGCCCTGCCTGCTGTCCAACTGCATTTTCATCCTACTGCATTCTTTTCTTTGCTCACTTCCATACTGAACATTTTTTTTGTTTCCCAAATAGGCCATCTGTCTATTTGTTGTCTCTGCCCAGAATCCTTCCTATGGTTGTTCCTTCTAATATACTTGGGATCTCATCTCAAAAGTCATGAGCCCTCAAAGTCCAGGTCTATTGTAGAAGCTCTCAAGCTCTCTTCAATCAGCATTCTATCAACCTGTTTTTATCTCCTCTGTAGCACAGAACACTTCCATAAGGCATCTTGCTTATTCACCTGTCTGTGGCTGGTCCCTGCTTGCTGAAAG
Source organism: Cryptoprocta ferox (assembly GCA_028646485.1). Classification (NCBI taxonomy): domain Eukaryota; kingdom Metazoa; phylum Chordata; class Mammalia; order Carnivora; family Eupleridae; genus Cryptoprocta; species Cryptoprocta ferox. Next base: position 77,736,500 of record CM053575.1, read on the forward strand.
GTTAATTTAACGGAGGCAGAGCTTGTCCTTGTTCACTGCTCCATCCCTACTGTTTAGAAGAATGCTTGGCACACAGTGGGCACTCACCAGCTGTCGAATGAATAAAGAGATGTCCTTCCAGATTTCCCTTACATTAAAACATATATAAAGCAAAACTAATAATTAAAAAAGAAAACAAAAAAATGTATGCACTTAAAAAGTGAGAGAAAATAGAAAATGAAGGGAAGAAAAGATATACCTTTTGTTTCTGGAACTTATTTGCAACTTTTCTCTAGGCACTAAACTTGATAGCTTTGGTACTCTGTCAACAGATACCACAAATACTGAGGTGGATACTATCTTTGTGTGTTGAAACAATCATCACTACCTTTATAAGCACAGACATCTGAATCAGCATAACTCGATCCTGTAAAATTATGTGTTAGACTATGTAAGTCAGTCTATGTCATATGACCCAAAGCAGACATTCCTAGAATTAACATATCCTGTAGCTGTATATCTTCACATATACAGCTTATATACCTTATAAACATAAGGCAGCATATGTCTTACAATTTCAGACAAGGCTAGGGGTGACTTTTGTATCCTTGCCATTCCAGGAGCCAGCATCAGGCTTTATACATAGCAGGAATCTAGTAAAAACCTACCATCCTATAAAAGAGAAGGGGCACTAAAACCTCTAACTGTTTGGCAGTTTATAAAATATCAGGAAGGCTCATGAAGGGAAATATGGAAACCCTAGGAGCTATGAAGGAAGTATATTTAGTGGTCATTTCATTACCTGACTTCTCCCCCGAAGTCCTAACTATAACAGTACATATTGGAGGCAGATGACAAATCTGGTCACCTGCCCTAACAAATCTGAATAGTCTCATCTTACCACCAGCTAGTTATGTAATCACAGTTTTACTGTTCATGGCCTGGCTAGGGGATCCTTTATCCTAGAAATGTCTTTCCAAAGCACCTGTGGAAACACTCTACTTCTTACATTATTGAAATTCCCATAATCATCTGCAGTGAGTTTTATTCTATTTTTATTTAAAGAAGAAAAGTGGCTGATATGGTTTTCATTACTCAGACTTCTAGTCATCAACAGATCTTCTGTAAATATTTCTTCCTGGGCTAAAATAATGCATAAAATAAGAAATTGGATAAAAAACACAGGTCAGGGGCTGTGGCTGGGTGACTCAGTCAGTTAAGTGTCCAATTCTTGATTTTGGTTTAGATCATGATCTCGAGGTTTGTGAGTTCCAGCCCCGAACTGGGTTCTGTGCTAACAGTGTGGAGCCTGCTTGAGATTCTCTCTCTACCTCTCTCTCTTTGCCCCTCCCCTGGATCGCACTCCTTCTCTCTCTCTCTCCCCCCCACCTCTCAAAAATAAACTTAAAAAAAATTAAAGAAAAATACAGGTCAAAAGTGGAGGCAAGACAGACAATAGAGAAATCCCTCACACTAAAATGACAGGCAGCTTATGGAACTTACTGACAAACTCTGCCATTTTTGCCAGTGGCATAGTATTTCTATAGGCATGCCCTATTTATTTCACATGCTCCTGTTGAAACTGTAATAGAAGCAACTGCCTCTAATGCAAGATAACAAGTATGCGAACCTACTGAAACAGAACAAATACAACAGAGGCTGGTCTGGCAGGTGGCAGATTCTTTAACTGCTTGACCTTGAATTGTTTCATGTCCATTAGCCACTCACCTTTTTTTCCTTCTTGCCAAAGCTGAGGCCAGGGGTCCCCTTCTCAACAACTACACATGAGATGCCTTTGGGGCCTGGTCCTCCTGTTCGGCACATGACTACATAGACGTCTGATTCACCTCCACCACTGATAAAGGCCTGGTATTTAGAGAGGGGGTGCACAAGGATCAGGAAACACATGCATTTCCTGTAGCCTAACACCTGGGGAAACAATTAGGGTTCTCCCGACAGTAGGTTGCTAAGAGGTATATGATAACACAGAGAAATGAAGAAGGGGTAAAAAGAACCTGTGTTGACTGGGGAATCGGGGATCTAGCTGATGAGACTATAAAAATGATAGACAAAAATAAGCGAAATTATCTGGACTCAGATCAGAAGAAAGAGAAAGCAGGGCACCCGTGTGGCTCAGTCGGTTAAGCGTTTGGCTCTTGATTTTGGTTCAGAACATGATCTCATGGTCATTGACATGGAGCCTGGTGTTGGGCTCCGCACTGAGCATGGAGTGTGCTTGGGAGTCTCTCTCCCTCTGCCCCTCCCCTACTGGCGTTCTCTCTCCCACCCTCAAAATAAATAAATGAACTTAAGAAGAAAAAGAGAGAGAGAAAGTGAAGGCAAATAAAGGGAAATAGGTCAGAGGTTCTCTACCCAATATGTAAAAGTCCTAGGAAATTTTAACTTGCAAGGATCCAGGTGATATCAGCAGAAAGATGGGAACGATCTCCAAGTTGTTCTGTAAGGTGGGCATGCTGATACCTTGGAGCCATTGAGAACGTAATGATCTCCTTGTCGTTTCGCTGAGGTCAAAAGGGAGGCAGCATCACTGCCACTTCCTGAGGCAGGGATCAAAAGGAAGCAAAGAGGGTGGGAGAGAAAGTCAGTGAAGTTAAGGGAGATCCAGCACAGCTCCACTTCCAAGGAAATCTTCCCTTACAACAAACAGCTCAGTGTTTCCTACTTTGAAATGCAGACAGCCAAAGGAATTTTCTGTATTTGGTAAAAATGGTGGCCAGCAATCATATCATTTTCCATCTCCCAGAACACTGGCTTGCAGTGAGCCTCCTACAAGGAAGTTCCAGTCTACAGCCTGGAGAGACTCTGGGCTAGAGGCCTCTGAGTCTTGTGACATCAGGCCATGGGAATATGTTATCCCATGACCGAACTTCATGGTAAATAGCAGTTATATGTGTCAACAGGCTGAGAAGGAATGCTCAGTGACTTCACCTGAGCAGCATCTCCTGCTTTGTCTTGCTGGCAGTGTGGCAAACCCACCTGGTTCAGTTAGGCAGTAGGAAGCAAACTTCTCCATGGTACAGAGCGGTGGGCAAAATTTGTGCCTCTGTTCCTCATTTCCAAATGTATCAATCATCCAGACACACATGCTGAAAAAAAAAGAAGAAACAACAATGACAGAGTTAATATGGAGAAAAGGACATCTGAATGAGGACGGTCTGGAGAAGAAGGACACAAGCAGCAAAGCAGAGTGAAGCAGAAGACAGAGCGGGGAAAAAAAACCTGCCACTGAGAAAATTCAACTTTAAAGGAAAGGCCTAGGTTGAAACATATTCCGGGAACACGTACTACCCACAGATAATCAGGGCCAAGGTATTTCTCACTTGGATTTCATGCTACTTCTAGTCAGGTTCAATGAGGTCCCTAAAAATCAAAGAATTATATATATACTTTTGCAAATTCCTGGAGACTTTGTCTTTGGGTTGAGGAAGAGGGGATCAGGGCCCTGACCACTGTCCTAGAGAAGTCTGTTGGTTTCAGCTCAATCTGGGATTTGAGAGAAAGCCTGACAGACCTCATTCTCTAAGCAACATACAACATGACAGGTTCAAGCCCAAGAGTCAATAGCAGACCTAGCGTGAACTTTACAGTCAGTTCCTCAACGGTAGTCAACCTTCAAAGAAGAACTTTTCCCTCTTTATCTGAAATTTCCCAGTCAACCCGTACGAGCACTTCAGTGTGCTCACCAAGCTTTGGCACTCACTTGTGGATGCTTATATAGGCTGTGGTGCTGGTACAGCCTGTAGCCAAGGCTTCAAAGATGACAGATGTATCGAGCCGTGACAGTCCAGACCCACCTACGTCTGTTCGTACGTAGACCCCCCCAAAGCCTAGCTGAGCAGCCTTTCGCATCGCGTCCACTGGAAACAGCTCCTATGTACAAAAGAAAACAGGGTCATCAGTAAGTGATTCACAGATGGACTTTTATTTAAAGGGCACAATGAGGGATTAAGATGTTTGCATTGGGGAGAGTACAGTATTCCCTTAACTTAACAGGCTATTTGTTATCTATAGCAGTTAAAATGCATTCTATAAGTACTGGTTTTCTAGCATTAAAGTTTCTTTTCATTATCAGTAGAATTGCTTTGGTTTTAAGAATATACAAATCTTTGTACAATTAAAAAATTACTGGTCTTGGGGTGCTTGGGTGGCTCAGCCGATTAAGTGTCCAACTCTTGAGTTTGGCTCAGGTCATGAATTCATGATGGGGAGATAGAGCTCCACATTAGCTGACAGCACAGAGCCTGCTTGGGATTTTCTCTCTCCTTCACTCTGTACCCCTCCCTGACTCGCACGCACGCTCTCAAAACAAATAAACATTTTAAATAAATAAATAATTAATTAATGAAAAAAAACTGGTTTCTACAAGATGATGAGGATGCTTTCTAGGAAAGGAATCACACCATTACCAGTACTCTCATCTGCAGTAAGAGTTGTGCCTGGGGAATAAACACTGAATAGTTAGGACTACAAGGAGACCAAGATAAGGGTCACCGTATGAGGCATTTGTTGGAACATCTAGCCATAAAGAAAACTCCCACCTTCTGGTCCCACTCTGCCATATGTGGAGCCATCTCCCGGGCAGCAAAGTCAAAGGCCACTTTCTGAAATTCCTTCTGCTCTTCATTTAGTCCCATGGAAGCTGTGGGCAAGATTGTATACATTCAGTTCCAGGACAGGGGTCAGGGAAGGGTATTGCCAAGAGTAAGAACCACAAAGTTGGGACAGTGGACCTAATACAGCATTTCTCTTACACATTAAGAGATGTTTTAATCATTAATGGCTAATCATTAATCAAAAATGATTAATGTCTTAATAATTTTTCACTTATTAAATTATGCAATGAAACAAAGAAAATTTGTTAATCACTCCCATTAACTTGATATTCTAATATGTGGAATGATACATTAATTTCCTTTAATTTTACTGATTGAGAGATACTTTTTTTTAAAAAAGGTGAAAAAGTACCTCATTTGTTGAAGTTATACAACTAGCTGCTGGAAATATTCCAACATATTTAACTTATTTGTTATTTAATATTTAATATTAATCTATTTAATATTTAATCTATTTGTTGCCAGAACAACTCCTTACCTGCCTTGGAATCAGCAAGGGTGACTTTCTTTACCAAATTCTCATTGCTAGAGCAGGGCAGCACCTTGTGAAGGAGTTTTAGGACATGGAGAAGAAAACAGTATTCTATACTAGTGTATTTATAGATCCTGGGTGTAATCGAAGGAATTTATCACCTATTCTACAATAAAAAAAAGTGTCATTTATTTGAAAGATTTTTTTTCCCCAGAAGAAAAAATGTGGTTAGAATCACAAAGTGGCTGGGGATCTATCCCTAATCAGCCTTGGCCCCCATCACTCCCTGTTCTTCACATCCAAATTATTTGTCTGGTGCTTAAAAACATTTGGGTCTGTCAATTCTGGTAGTTTCCCATTTGCAATAATAATGATTTTACCCGCAGGGATTTCAATAGTAAAAAGCTTTAGGTGTTAAGTCATAAAATTTACGTGAGCAAATCTTGTATCACATAAGGAAGAAGCATTCCTTCATCTAACACAACCAGCACCAGGCTTTTTACATTCTTATTACTTTTATGACCTTAAATGACCTATGATTAAAACAAAATAAAATGAAACAAAGTCACAAGTCTCTGCACCTCTCTATGCACCCACTCCTTACCAGGAACCAGGGGTAGTAACAGAATCTACCTCAGAGTTGGGACGATAATTGTAAAACCCTTAGTTACTGTTTTCACAAGTAAACCTTACTAAATGTGGTATCAAGAAATTGATAATATCAACTACGTTTAAGGAGATTTGAACAATTAACAAATAGCATCAGCAGCAAAGATTAAGCTGTAACTACAAGTATTTTTTCCAATCTTAATATATCTTCAGAGGGCCCCTGTGAAGTAGGCAGAAGGGAAGACCGGGCTTAAGAGCCAGCGGACGGGCTGGAGCACAAGTTCGGACGGCTGGCTTCCCAGCCACGGAGGGTATGGAGTGGAAGAATAATAGACAAGGGCCGGGGCGGCGCTAAAGAGGGAAACAGCAGAGAGCGAGGACAGGTGACGGGAGGGGGAGACCCGCCAGCGAGGGAAGCCGACTCGGGAGCGGGCAGGTGGGCCTGGGGGTGATGGCCTTGATGACCGTCTGCGACGACCCAGGGGGTGACAATGCGCTCTACGGGCGCGCAACCACTGCACTCCCTCCCCATCCGGGGCGCGGACACCTACACCCCCGGGGTGAGACTTACGATCGATGCAGGAGACCAAACTCCGGTGGCCGCTCTGGGAGGGGGTCTGCAGACCACCGCGCAGGCAGATGAGTCGCCCCCGCAACCGCCAGCTGCTGCTTCGCAACATAGCAGCCTTTTCTCCTGCCAGAATCTGCAAGCGGGTAACATTTGCTACTTCACGGGCCAGCCCCGCAGTGCACCCTGGGAGTTGTAGTGCATCCAGCGGCCCTCACAGCCAGGATTCGGGGGGCAGGGGGGGGCTGGTTCAGAAGCAGGACTACAACTCCCAGAGATGCCGGAGTCTAGGCGCACCAAAGCGGGGCTTAGTGCTGGGGCCTGGGACGCAGTGTCCGGGGTTCTGGTGCCGGGGGAGGTTGTCTTTAATTGTGTCCGCGGAGCCATTGGGTCTGCGTAGCTGGAGAATGGTGAATAAATGGGAGAAGGATCAGGTTACGAACCGAAGAGACTTTAGCGGCAGGTTATGCAAGAAGGAAATTGTTGGTAGATAACTGGGGGAAGGATTTGGCGGCCCAAGTTCAGGCGTTCTCCGCAAAAGACTCTCGGGGCTGAGACTCCGCTTCCTCTCATTGTCTGATTCTTTCTTTGCAGAGGTTTCTGGGGGGCAGATTCAGAGTTGCCTCTTGTATTCTCGGTTGATTCCAGAATCCTCTGCACTTCAGCTCTCGCAGGGGAACCATGCCGAGACCCCGGAAGAGGTTGGCTGGGACTGCCGAGGCTGCTGGGCCAGGTGAGCTGAACGTAGGCTGCAGAAAGGCGGCCCTAGTTTCTCTAGGACCCGTTTCATACTGCCCACTTCCAACTCCCTGCCTGTGGGGAGAATCCTTTTGTGGATTTTCTGTTATGTTATTCCTAATTGCCCTCCATCTTCTTTTTTCTACCCCCCCCCCCCAAGCGGATACCCAGA
>CM053575.1:77743771-77820326 GCA_028646485.1 Cryptoprocta ferox
TTGTTCCCCACTCTCTCTGTCCCTCCCCAGCTCCTGCTTGCTCTCTCAAAAGCAAATAAAACATTAAAAAATTAAAAAAAAAAAGAATATACAGTTCTGCTGTCATGGAAAATGCAAACAGATATAAATTAAAAGGTCTAGGAAACTGGATGGCTAAGGGTGTGAGAGCAGGAAGGAAACGGAAACGGAAGTGGAACTTGAATCTAGCCTTAAAGAATGGGAAGGCTTTCCCCTGCAAAGAAAATGCGATGACATTTTTATATTCACAAGAATGAATGGCATTCTAAGTAGATGAAGAGCAGAAACAAAGCAATTGAAGATGGAGAATGTATTTTTGGGAATGGCAGAGGTTCCAGATTGACTACAATACATTGTGTTATTTATAACAACACATAATGGTGTTTGCAGTGTGCTTTCTTCCAAAGGGACCACCTGATCAACTAGGCTATAGAGAGGTTCTGAGTACTAGACACCCATAAATGATACTTAATGAGGGCTGATGTAGGAGAGATGGGACTAATTTCGGAGGCAGTGTGGTACAGTCATTAAGGGTGGATCCAGATAGACCAGGAGACAGTTCCTGATTATACTGTTTACTAAAATGTGTAATCTGGGACACATTTAGCAGATGAACAGAATATTTTATATTATAAGTTAATCTTATTATATAGATTAACTGAGTTACTGTTAGGGTAACAAAGAGAGCTTAGGGTCTGTCATATAGTAAGAATTTAACAACTGTTAGCTATTGAGTGCCTAATATGTTCCAGGAACATTTTTTCTAATTCTCTTAGGATAAAGTCATCTTTGCCATGTCTACAAAGTCCAGAATGAGCTGTTTTATTCAACTTCTGGCAATTTCAAGGAGCTGAAAGGAGGCAGGCCACAAAGCACAGTGAGCAAACAAGAAAGAACTATGAGATGATAATGATAATAATAGCTAATATTTATTGAGCATTTATTATAATGCCAAAGACCATCGTTTGCACTATCTTATTTGATATCCAAAACAAGTCTGTGGAGTAGGTGCTCAGTTTCCTCATTGGGGAGAAGTAGCCTCAGCAAAGGCACAGAAGAGAGTGAGGTAAAGAAAGGAAATTACTTGACAGAAGCCAGGACTCTGCTAGGACTGTCAATCCTAACCCACAACCATGTAAGGTATTCTTATCCCACTGAATGGATAATCCAGAAGATACCCCGTAAAGATGGGCATTCCTGTCCCATTTTTATAAACTGAAGTTCAGCAATTCAGCTGCTACTGCTAGTAATTGACAGATTCCATGATTTCAATCCAGGTCTGACTCCAAAGCATGTGCTTTCCCCACAATGGAACATTACTTCTCAGCCAGCATGACCAGTTTCTTCTGTTTGCTTCTATTGCAGACAATAAGGGGCCAGCAGGAAAACGTACCAAGACTAAGAACCCAGCAGGGGCATCAGCTAAAGTGGTTAACTCCAGTCCTCAGAAGACTTCAGCCTCTAAAAACTGTGGGAATAATCTAACTAGTTACTGGCTGATGAAGTCAGAGCCAGAAAGCCGACTAGAGAAAGGTGTAGATGTGAAGGTGAGACCAGATACTTGTCTTTAATCCCTTCAAGCAGTTTTTTTAGATAAGAAATAAATATGGGACACCACAGGGTCCACCAGCTTCTCTGAAGAGTAGAGTTAAGGACAAGATAATAAGGAAATAAGGAATAAAATCAGCATGGTTTATTACCAGCAACTATCTGTTTTGTGAAACTTCTGGCTAGGGCAGGGTGGTAAACTTTTCGTAAAAGGCCATATAATAAATATTTTAGGTTTTCAGGTCTTGTTGCTTCTGTTGCTTTTTGCTTCTTGTTGCAATTCTGTTGCAAGAAAAGTGGTTTATGGATGACATGTAAATAAATGGTGTGGGTGTGTTTCAATAAAACTATTTACAAAATCAGGCCTAAAAGCTATAGTTTGCCAACCCAGACCTGGGCAACATTTCAATCTTAGGTGGCCTTATTCTTGCCACCTGCCATGTTCCTATGTATCTCTCTGCCAACAGTTAGTATATATTCAGTGAATTAATATAAACCAATTTTAATAATAGCTTAGAGAAAACAAGTATTATAGAAGAAAGATGTAATACTTTAATGAGTGAAATACAAATAACCAACAGATTATTTTATCATCTGGATTATCCATTCAACTACTTAGCAAGGACTACAAAGGTAACACAAGGCTTACTTACATTGCCCAATAGAAGTGGCTTTGTGGAACTGCTTCCCAGTAAACTACATACTCCCACTATAGCCAGCAGCACCCTCAGTGTAGGGGAAGAAACTATCTACTTCCATATATTTCCAGTTGGCCCCAAATCTGTTTAACGAATGGATTCATTTCTTGTTGCCTAGTTCAGCATTGAGGATCTTAAAGCACAGCCCAAGCAGACAGCATGCTGGGATGGTGTTCGCAACTACCAGGTAAGAGGGTAAAAGCAGGGCGTGAGACACAGGTGTTGGGTAAACTTCTTCCTCCTTCCGTGACTTAGTAGCAAAATCTCTTAGCCAATGTTGGTTTTTTCCCCAGATTGTAAAACTGAAACTGTATTCAAAAATACCTTAGTTACTTTGCATGCAGTTTGCAACTGGTCTGTGTTCTGGCCAGTGTCTGGATACAAGTCTGGGTGTCTTGGCAAAGGCAAGTATTGAATTGAGTTAGGGAGAAGCTGCAGAAAAGAGAACCTCATCTAATGGAAGCAGACTTGATTTCTGCTAACAGCTAGTGTTTTCCAGTGGGTGAGGATAGTCGTTGTTTATTCTCCCCTGGGACAGGCCCGGAACTTCCTTCGAGCCATGAAGCTGGAGCAAGAAGCTTTCTTCTACCATAGCAACTGCAAAGAGCCAGGCATTGCAGGACTTGTGAAGGTTAGTTGTATAGGCGTCAGTCTTAATCCCTCTCCCTTCAGGGAAACTTACTCATGTAGATATAAAGGAACACAGCTTAAATCAGTAACAAAAAAGAAGTATCCTACTCCCCATCCCTGATGTCACCACTCCAGCCTGTTCAATACAAGGACTATAATAAGGCCTTCATCTCAGGTTGCACTGGTACAGACATCTCTTCATTTCTGTGCCTTGGTCTTTCACTCAAAACCAGGCCTGATGGTAGCCTCTTCCAAACCAGAAGTTACTAGGATAAAATTATTAACAGTAGATGGGAAGACAGTGGCACCAATAATAGCCTTTAATACTTGGTTTTAGAACATTACTTTTACGATTTTATCAAAACAAGGTTGATTTCCTATGCTTGCTCTAGCCCGTGTATTATTTCCCAATATCTGAGCCTTCATTAGCTCTACAGCAAGGCAGAAGAGGCAAGAATGTGCAGGGTCAGAAGTGAAAGTCAGACTTAAGTTAAAAATTGGCCATGGAGCTGACTGTACAGGCAAGTGATTAGAGACTTGGTTTTGGTTTCAGATTGTGAAGGAGGCTTACCCAGACCACACACAATTTGAGAAAAACAATCCCCATTATGATCCATCCAGCAAAGAAGACAACCCCAAATGGTCCATGGTAAAGAATACTATTTTTCCTATTTCATGAGAGGAAAAGAATGGACAATGAGAGGGAGGAAGAAGGTGTGGGGTGTCTTTAGGTCAAGGTACAGAGTCCAAGTCTTACTCAGATGGGGTTACCCTGGCTTTGGGAATAGGAACAGAACACTGGCAGCCCTACCTATAAGAACCTCCCATAAGAAGCTAAAATACACAACGGACAGAATCTACCTGCTCATGTCTTTCTGTCCCATACACCTTCTGTCACATAGGTGGATGTTCAGTTTGTTCGGATGATGAAGCGTTTCATCACCCTGGCTGAGCTCAAAACCCATCACCAAGCTCACAAAGCTACTGGAGGCCCCTTAAAAAATATGGCTCTCTTCAGTCACCAGAGACTCTCAGTTCAGCCCCTGACCCAAGGTAAGAGTGGGCCCTTTCCTTTATATTTACTCACATACCAGAATGACTCCATGGACTCACATTTATTACTGATTAACCTTGGGCACAGTATTTCACCTGAGTCTGTTTCCTCACCTGTAACATCCATAAGTGAGGAAATAATATGTTTGGAGTTACTCATTTTTATGTACCCAGCTATGTACTCTGTGCTTGGCATATAGTAAAACACTCCATAGTTTTTGAATGAGTGACAAGCTACCTCAGTAACAATATGAAATGTTCAAAAGGAGACACACCACCTAATTCTTTGCTTTCTTTTCCCTCTTTTTTTTTGGTAGAGGAGTTCGATTTTATTTTGAGCCTGGAGGAAAAGGAACCAAGTTAACTGGGACACTGTTGCTGGAATAGGCAAGACATTATTCCAAAGAAGTCAAACTTTTGTAAGACAGAAGGAGGTGTGAGGAGGCTTTCTGTTATGTTCACCTGGGGTTGTGTACATAGGTGATTTTCATGTACCTTTTCCAATAAAACATTAATATCAAAGTTGGGAAGCTTTTCTTTTAAAATAGCACTGGGTGTGGTAGAATACTCCACTGCAGATCTTCTGGCCATCAGTAAGATGCAGGGGTACCATCTACCATCTTCCTTTACTGTAGCAAATACCAGGGTGCAGGGTTCCATGTGTTACTACCTACTGAAATGAACTTTTGTCTTTCTACACCAGCCTTCCTCAGCTGCCCGCAAAGTTATCTGGGTCCCAGAGGGCTTTAAACCATCAGCAGTATCAGCACAGGTTGCCAGATGAGGGTACAGCTGGAATTCCTTTCTTAGCATGCGTTTATCTAAATGGGTGTGAATAAAACATCAGTGTTCACCAGGGGCCACAGCCACGGAGAGAGCAGGTGTCGTGTTGGATCAGGATGGAGGTCTGTCTCCCCTTTTGTGTGAGCGGGACAGTGTAAGAAGAAACCGCAGAACCTGGTGCACCAGGGGCACAATGCCTCTAAGCCACAGGGGCTTGCTTTAATCAGAGAGACAATTGAAACAAGTGGTTTTTTTTTTTTGTTTTGTTTTGTTTTTTTTAAAATACAGCCATTGAAAAGACGACACATTAAGAAACATGTAAACACTGCAGCTGCTTAATTACAAGTTGCACTGCTTGGTTTAGTACCTATGCACTCCCAGGTATGGGGACCTTTAAAGGAGGGGGTGGGCCCTCCTCTCACTTCCACAGTCTCACAGAGAAGTAGAGAGAATGGGGGCAGAGTGAGAGAAAACAGAAGACCTGGCTTGTGCACAGCTCCTGAGAGAATAAAAGCAAATTCTATCTTCTAGTTCTCCCAGAAAAAAGGTTTAAGATGTTAGGAAAGTTGGAAAATGAATTTGGGTTGTCATTTGGGAGGCAGAGGAACCGACAGGTCCTTTCTAGTTAGAATACCTGCTATTATGGGAGGCACACCAGAGCCTAATCTCATGATCTGGAAAAGGCAAGGGGCACACAATCTGCCTCCCCCATATCCTTAAACTCCAACCTTGATAATCCAGGGGCAGCTGGATGGGTGATCCTCTTCTCATGAGATTGTCCGTCGCACCTGAACTCGGGGTCTGGCATGGGGGGAGCCACCTTACTTTCCATGGTTCTGCTGTCCCCAGTCAACCTCTAGTGTCATCCCAGTGTCTTCTCCCCCCAGTCTCAGCCCTAACCCATGAGCCCTGCCTAGTCAGAGGCCCACAACTACACTGATTTCTGAGGAAAGAGGAGTCCCATTTTCTACACTAAAAGATGACAAGGGAACCAAACCCCCTGCTTTCCAAATTATAGAGAACTCAGACCCCCAGATACGACTCACTGGCCAGTGGGGTCTGCCTGAAGGGAAGGGAGGCCAATTGGTCATTTCCAGATGAGGCAGAAAAGGATGTCAACACCTTTACTCCAATAGGCCTGAGCACAGTGCAACAGAGGGAAGGTCCCCTCTTCTTTAGCACAACAAGAATACCCACAAGAGCTTTTGTATGTTTTTAAACAAAAACATCAACGGTCCTAAAGTCTGGTCAGTCAACTGGTGAAGGTGAAGACATAATTTGGCAAGCAGAATTATTCTTAAGTTGTGTAGCAGGGTCTTCTGCTGGGGCTCTCCTCTCCCTACTGAAACTCAGAGAGTGAAGAGGTGTGGGCAACAGTAAGAACAAAACTTACAAGCCCCACTTCCCACAAATTAAATGAAGGGAGAGCAAGGAGTGATGAGGACCCATTCTTAGGGAAGTAAAGAGATCAAGCCCTTCTCCAGATCTCTTAAAGGAAACACATGCCCTTTTCCGGGCTTGCTGTGGCACACAGCAGTACCCTAGAGCCACCCAGCCCTCGGGGCTGGGGAGTGCAGTCACGGGATGCAGGCAGACTGCCACAACACACAGTCACCATACTTCTGGCTCAGCCTCCTGTGTCCACTGCTGCCATCCATGTATGACACTAACCCCAGGGTGTCTCTGTGCCCAGAATTTCTCACAGGTGAGGGGACAACAGCCAAAGGCCCTTTCACAAGCTTCTGTTCCAGGACGTTACTGACAAGAGTCCATAGAAGATGGAGAAGGGAGGTGCCTGGGTCCCAGCAGTGAGAGAAAGGCCAGAAAGGAGGTGGCTTGTGGAAACTTCAAAGCACCACATCCAAGACTCCCAAAGAGGTAGCTTCCTGATCTTGAGTCTCCTCCCTGCCATTTAGGATGGGGCAGGCCCAGATTCTTCTGCCACTACCTCAGACACAGCAGAGGGGAGAATAAGATAGGACTATCCCCCCAGCCCCACTGGCAGCTCAGAATCCCAGGGACATGCTCAGATCCTGGATCGGGAAGCTCAGAGACCCAGAAGCCAAGGATACCCGCTCTCTGCTCCCCTGTAAGATGTGAGGCAGCCCCCCCACGGAAGGCCTCAACAGAAGGCTCTTTTCCCCAGAGAGATCAGCTACCAGTATGTTACCTCTCCCTGTTCCCACATCAGCCGCAGAATCTCAAGGGGACTGCCTCCCAACCCAAGCCCCTTATGTTCTTTAGAAAAAAGAATTTAAGTCAAAACATGATTTGTTTTCAGGTTGCAAATAACGGGTCAGTTGAGCATCACACCGTCCTCCCCTCCCCCAGCCGCTGGTGTTTGGTAGACAGGGGTGCTGGGTGGAAGCCCAGCAGCTTCTTGGCCCTGGGGGCCTACTGCCTGCTGTTGTTGTCAGACAGCTGGCTGGGGGTCCGCACCTCACCCAGGGAGGTTGTACCCTCGAAGCGCTGTGAGGCAATGGCTGCCTGATGGGACATGCTCTTCCGTACAATGTCACCCTTCCGCCACAACACCACTTCCTGCAAAATTGGGAGAAGAAGGCAACATGATACCTTGAGAGGGAGGCATGGGGGTGGGGTTCCCAGAGGCTCCGATTTTCTCCCAGAATCTTAGCAAAACTTCTCTGCTCTTCTCTCACCAAAGATAGCCAGTGTCCATACCACCCAGGGCTCTTTCTGATGGTGTGGGCAGGAAGGGCAGAGTGGTCGCTGGGCTTGGGCCTATGAAAACGTACATGAAGTATCAAGTAGGAGCCCTCATTCTTGCTGCGGGATTCCCTCTTGGTGAACCAACAAGTAGCACAGAGACTAATAAACTCTTTCCCCTGTACCATTCAGCTTAATCTGTCAGAAATGGAGCCTGATCTTCAGAAGGATGATGCCCTTCCTGTGCTGCCTCTAGGGCAGCCAGGTGTCTCAAGGAGGTATCTGGGCCTCACCTGCTGTTTGAAGTAGCGCCGTTCTTCCTCATCTATCAGCACCAGGTTGAGGTAATAGCGCACAGAGAACTTCTTGTTGATGTCTCGCATGGTGGGGGTGAGCTCGTAGCCCGCCAGGAAGAGCCGGATCGGGATGGACTCTCCTAGAAGGCAGAGCAGGAGTCAGAGCAAAGGGCAAAGTGACCCACCTTACCTTACACCAAGTCACTCTCTGCCTGCAGCAGGGGAGGCGCCACCTGAGCGTGTCATGGCACACTCAAGGGAATGCGTCTGGCCTTTGGGAAGTTGCATTCTGTGGCTCAGTGATCTGCTGAAGCAAAAACCTGACTCTATAATTTGATTCCAGGTCCTGTTGCATCTTCTCTCACTGTCCTGACATAGAAACCAGTGATTATGAACAGCACAGGATACTACTGCTAAGCATCTTTTGATTATATGTAATGTGTCCAGTTGTTGTGTTTTCACAAGTCAATTGCCAAGCCCCAGCTAACTCATGTCACCGAACAATTTCAATGCCACCTTCCTCCAACCTAAATGGTGTATCCTCGCCAAAACATGTCTCACTCTGATGGATTGGCAGAGTGGTATAGTGGTCTGAAAGAGAGAAAATGCTCATTCTGGTCCCAGTTCTCCATTAACCAGTTATATGACTTCTGAGTAAGTCTATTGCTTTCTCTGGACCCTAATTTTCTCATGTGGAAAATTGTGGAATCAGACTACATGATATTTTAGGTCCCTTCTAGCTCTAACACTGTGCCTTTCCTAATTTAAGAGAAATGAAATTAGGGCAGTGATTCTACTGAGAAAGGCCAAACCTATAATGTAATCTAAAGCTAAATATAAATGCACTTTTAATTATCTACTGTTTTGTCTTAATTCTCAGGGGAAATGACAAGTGGGTCTACTTGCACAGCTGGTGAAAAAAATGGAACATGCAGAGAGTCAGAAGAGTTCAGTCCTATCCCCCACAAGGACCTGGCATGATGAGGTCCAAGAACTAGCTGTCATTGTCCCCTCCTTCCACATGGAAGACATGTAGAATAAACTGAATAAAACCTTGGCCTCACCAAGCACTTCTAAATGAAAAAACATATTCTTCATCATCAGTGGCTACAGGGCCAGAAGAACATAAATGATTGCTACTCCCAAATAATCACAGATTCCCCAAATGACAAAGCTTCCAACTCCATTCACTCCAGATATAACATCAGCTCCGGGATGGGTGGGGCGGGAGGCGCACTGTTTCTGTCCCGTTCCCGGTGCTGTCTGTGGCACCTGGTAGTGCTGGCCAAAGTATGTGCACTTGGTGAATGAATTCAGAGAATGAGTCATTTAACAAGAGCTAGAATTAAGGAACAAAAATGATTATTCTGCATTAATCTCTTGCTCCCTAGCAACAAAGAATGTCAGTAGGAAAAAGTGGTAAAATGTGCAAACTATCTGTTAAACCAGTACTTTTCAAGCTTCTGTTGTTGTTTTTAAGAGGTGTAACTCTTAAGATGCAATCTCCAGTACAAGCTCAATGTGTAAACGAGGCCGAGGTGGAGCTCTTCTGGGGGAAGGAAGGTGGAGAAGGAGCCTGAAGTTCCACATACCCAGCCCTCCTTTTCCTCTTTACTGGGATCCGCAGTGAACAATAGATGAGAAATTATAGGTGAATAGGCAATCTTACTTCAGCAGTATAACCCCCTAAGCCCCTCTACAATTCGGTGCGGGGCCTGGGAGAACAGGGGAGGTGGCTGTGGGCTTAGGGGCCAGGACACTCACCTCTCACGGGCGCCCCGTCCATGATCTCATACTTGGCTATCGTGTCGTTCTCGTGGTACACATTGGGGCCTGTGCCTGTCGTTTCCCGCTTGATGATATCTATCTCCATGTGCTTGATTTTGATTCTCACCAGCAGGAAGTAGATCTTCCCTACAATGACATCTTTCAAGTGGTATCTGGGGAAGAGAAAGCAGAGAAAACAAGATGTGAGTGCAGCAGCTGACCTGTGCACATCTCCAGGCCTTCTGGGTTTCAGAAGAGGGGGCGCCACCATGCAGGCTGGCAAAGGATGGGAGTCACGGTGCACACTCACCCTTATTCTCACTGCAACTACCACTGCGGAATGATTTCCCAGTATGCTCTTTACTTGAAGCACAGTGGCCTCTATCCCTTCCATTCTTCCATATGCCAGTCATAGGACATTTTTCCTGCATGTTACATGCTCATCTGCTCTATCTCCCCAGTACTTTAATTCTGTTTATGCCTTTTGTATTTGTGTGTATGTTCTTAGACGTCCTGATGTGTGGAAGTCCAGCCCCACAAATGCAGGAACCAGGTCTTGCTCTTTCTCTCTGAACTCCACAAGATGTCTTATGGGAACTGGGCCTTGGTAGCCTACAGCAAGCAGCTTTGTCTGCTGTGGACATGACAGGTCAGTGCATGCGTACTGCTCCATGGGCACCTTCTCTCTGGGCCCTGCTGACATGGCTTGTACTCTGTGAACTGTTGTAATTTTGGCCATGCTGCACAATGCTTTCTGACCTTTCAAGCTTTTGAGTCAGTCTGTGTTAGCAGTGGTCTGTGTGTGCACGTGCAGGCAGAGGGGAAAATCTTCAAACCTGAAGCTCAGAATCATGGGATGTAAGTATTGGCAGGGACTTTAGAATTTAACCTCCTTATATTACAGGTGAAGAAAAGAAAGTTCAAAGAAGATAGAACCCCTATCCTGAACCCCTGGTTCAAACCTGAACCAGATTGGAGTAAGGGACAGATACAGGGTATAAACCCAGGTGCCTGATTTCTAGGCTGCTCTTCTCCCCTCTATTTCATTCTGTCTTTCTGCTTAGTCTAACTGGGAAGACTGCAGACATTCTCAGTAGATAACTTAAGAACACTTACAAAAGCAGAACAGAGGCTGCTCGCAGCATTTTAGAAGGAATGCTGAGAGAGCATAGACTCTAGGGGTTTTTCAAATTTTGAAAAACTGAACATTTCTTTTTTTCTAAAATTTTTTTAATGTTTATTTTTAAGAGAGAGAGGTAGAGCACAAGTGGGGGAGGGGAAGAGAGAGAGGGAGACACGGAATCCGAAGCAGGCTCCAGGCTCTGAGCTGTCAGCACGGAGCTTGACGTGGGGTTTGAACCCACGAACCTCGGGATCCTGACCTGAGCCAAAGTTGGACTCTCGACTGACTGAGCCACCCCGACATCCCTAAAAAGTCCTTTATTCTAAATGAAATTGTACATGCAAGCACTAATATGTGACAAACGTAAAAGTGTCTCTCCTTTGGAGGGCAGAGAACCCTGGTTCCTGGCTCTTCCTTCACTTTATCCTTTCTGTGTTTGAAATCCACTAACCTGTTCCAGGACTCCACTTTTCAGATGAGACATCTGAGGCACAGAAGTGTTAGTACCTGATAATCTTACCCCAAGGGCAATCCTTAACGGCAGAATAGAATTAGGCTCTCCGTTAGACTGTCTGCTTTTGCACAGCACAGCCTGCTGAGAGGCAGGACAGGTCTGAACATCCAGTTCTTGATGTTATGAAGTAGATTCTCTGAAGTGCCTTTCACATACCACACTTGGTCTTGAACATATTGCTGACTGACAGATATTTTGAGCTCCTACAAGGTGGCACTGCCTGCCAACCACACCTTTTACCAGGTAGCTGGAGCGTTGGTGAGCATGCACTTTTGGTGGCTCCTTTCCAGAGGGTCAAAGAGCCCTGAGACTTTGAGGAGAAAGGGGAAGAAGGCTATTTCCTTACGTGTCCCTGCCTGGCCCAGATCAACACCCCCCAGCTCATCCCACCCCATTCCATAGGTGGGACCAGCCAAGCAGGACCCATTCTGGGTCACAAGTGCTTCCAGGCCAGAGGGCAGGGGAAAGAATATGCCTTTCCCTCACCCCTGTTCTAGGAAGCATGTATGTTGCTATTTTTTTTTTAAAGCCCTGTTCTTCTCCCTTCACAGCAAAGCCAACTGGCTCAGCCCCTGGAAAACAGTGGGTCTGATGTGAGGGTCTTCCCAGTGAGAACCCTAGTTAGAGACTCTAATTTCTTTTTTTTTTCTTAGCTCTCTGTGAATTTAGAATACACTTTTACTTTGCATGTTTGACTTTCAAACATTTTCAGGAATGTATTATACTGAAAAGAAAGATGTCTGTGGTACATTTTTGAAGTGTCAGTAAGTTCTGTGCTAAACTATTTAAAAGTACGTAGTTTCATGTTCAGACAGCAAACAGTTTAAAACACACATGGCTTCCCAACTTGCTAGCTAAAATTTAAAGACCTTTATAAAAAGGTGTTTTTTGCTATAATTCATTTAAGCTCAGGAGGAAGCAACAAAGTGTGGCCAGTGTTTGGTTTCTTCACATTGATCTGTACAGACATACTGTAGATTGGACACAAATGATAACAGGAATGGTATTCTGAGATGATTCATGATCACCAGTAGAAGCCAGGAGCTGTACCTAGATCCAAAACAACCTTAAAGTTTGTTTAGCTTGACTCTGAAAGACAATGTAGGGTATTTGACTTAAATGTACCTTTTCAATTGCAAACAGTTTAGTTTAAGTAGAAGGAAGTTTGATTTCCTGGTCTACCTTTCTCCAGCCTGGCACATACATTCAGGGTACCATGTCAGTGAACACATCGCTACGAGCCAGCCAAGGCCAGGACTCCACCAGCTTGCATTCTCATTAAGTCTTATTAACCTCCCTCAATAGTTCACAACCATGAGGCCCCAGATACTTACTTAGACTTATTATACTCAAACTCAATGTGCAGGCAGTCCTCAATCCCAACCTCCATCTTGATGGAAGAGTTCAGCTCTGGATATGTGCTGAGTGTGTGAACTACTATGTCCATCTCTTTGACAACATCATTGAGACGGCGGCTGATAGTGGCTCGAAGGAAATACCTGTAGGAGATAGATGTGTTGTGAAGGAACACTCCTGGTCTCTAGATGCTGCCTTGATTTACCCACCAAATAGACCCACTGGAAAGAAGCCCTTACAGTGGTTAACCTTTGGGGCTTTGTATCCCTTTGAGAATTTACCTCAGTGGACCCTCCTCCCAGAAAAACAAACAAACAAAAATGAACATATGCACTTATAACACAAAATTTTGCAATTATAGTTCCAGGGAGTTCAAAGACCTTCCCTCAAATCCCTTTTTGAGTCCATCCTCTGAGCTGAGAGCACTGCCCTAAATAAAAGTGGTTTCCCTGCTCTATACTCCTATATCAAGTTATCCTAATGCCTTTCATGTCTCTCACCACTGTCTACCATGTATATTTCTTTACGGGTTTTAACTTATTCAACTAAATCCCAGCTCTTCAGGCACATGGATTTGTTTTACACTCTTCTATTTGTATGCCTGTTTACTTAACAATATTCAATCAATAAGCATTTTTCAAGTCCCTCAAGTTAAATGGGAGGCATAGAGAATGGAGAAAGTAAGTGAGCTCTTCATTCAGCAAATGTTTATTGTTCGGCATAGGATGAATAAGATACAGCCTCATGGGAAGCTCATAGTCCACTGGGGAGGGTGAGTCAACAAACAGAAAAATTAGAACACACAGCAAGTGCTAAATTAGATAGAGGAATCAAATGCTAGAGAGAGAGGGGGGGGGCACGCAGGCAGAGCAGACCTTACAAGTAAAGCAGCAGAGGTGGGAGAGGTCCTGGTTTGAACAAAGAAAGTCTCTGGCTGAACCATGGATCCTTGGGGGAGGTGTTGCTGTGGTAGGAGACAAGTAGGGAAGAACAGAGAGACACGGCCCCTGAAGGGCTTAGTAAGCCAAGCCTGATCTGTCCGGTCAGTCACCCTAGCACATCCGATCCCCAGCATCCCTGTACCGTGGACTTATTCTGTGCTAATACCCAGTGAATGGAGGAACACCCCTTTAATATCTTCTTCTAAATAAAACTTAGATATTCTGCACACCTATCAACTGTTCCTGGAGAAAGCTGCTAACCAGATCAACTGCGCATTTAGGCTACTCTCCTCTGGTTGGCCCTGACCAATGCTTGGCAATCCTTTTATTCATCTCAGTAACTTCTGCCACATTCCCCAAGACTTATTTGTCCCTAACCCTTTTCTAATTGCTCAGGCTCTCAAGCCTCCTCTCCGTCTCTGTGGTTTTCACAGCTTTTACTCTACTGAGAAGAGGAAGGCCACATCAAGATTTCTGATTCTCTCCCTTCTCTGCTTTGTGCTGTTTCTAACCTAGGGTTTAAACATGCATCTGTATCTTTGCCCATCCTTTCCTCCTTCCAACGGCACCTTGGTCTCTCAAGACCTTTCTTCTTCTCCATCGGGTAGAATGACTTTCACTCTGGGTGCACATTATAATCACCCTGGTGGGGGCGGGGTGCGGGTGGAAGGGAGCAGCTTCCAAAATCCTGAGGCCCAAGTAGAGCTGACATGTAACTGCTTTGCAGAGGGATACAGGCATCAACATTTTTTAAAACCTCCCAAGTGATTCTAATATGGGAGTCTTGGTAGAGAACTACTGTCTGGCATCTTGATTCTTCAAGTTTTCCAATTTTCTCAAGATATTGAATATCTCTCCAGTATAGTCCTCCTCCTTTGAGTTTATACAAAGTCCCAAGCTCAATAATCCTGCAACATTCCAGGCCTTACACTCTTGACCATCCTTCAGGGACAGCTGTCACAGAGGGGTCCTGTTTAACTACTGGAGCTTCTTTCTGGTCACTACTACTCACCTCTGGCTTCTGTCTCCACCACCAGAAACTGCTCTCCTGAAGGTAACACATTCCCCCCCGCCCCCAGTTTCTAAATCCAGCGGTCTTTTCTTTCAGCTTGTTTCTACACTGCAGTGTACAGTACTTCCTCCTCTTCCTTGAAATACTCTTCCTATGGTTCCACAAGAGGGCTTTACTCTGCTTTTCCACCCCCCACACCCATCCTCTTATCCCCTACCAATTGCCCCAATAGGTCCTGCCTGGGCTCTTCTCCCTCAGCTCTCCTCCTTGAAAAATGTACCAGCTTTTACCCCTAAGCAGAGGACTCTCAATGGTGCATTTCTCTGTCCTGAGTCCCAGGCTTGCATTTCCAACTGTCTAGTGAACTTTTACCCATTCTGCCAGTGCTGCAGGCTTTATAATTGGATCAATCATCTTAACTATATATCATCTCCTCTTATTGATAGCCTGTCTGCATCTCCACTCACTGATCAACTCTGTTGATATCTATTAAATTCCTTATTTTCTGCCTGTTCCCATTGTGTCTACTATGGGACCTCATACTAGCCTTCTAAAAATTTTGTCTCTGCACTCCATCCATTCATTAAATAGTATGGGTTGACTTCAAATTAATTGTCCAAAAGAACCACTTCCTCACCTAAACACAAAGGAAGAGGAGTTCAGAATGATCTTTTCATGTTTCCTACTGCCTGATAAGATACAAACCCTTAATCTGGAACTGACATTTATAAATTGCCCTTAACTAATTTTCCCTTCTTGACCTCTCCTCTTTCTCAACATGAACCCTGAAGTCTTCATCTAATTGGATAGCTACACCTTTTTCTCTTTTGTTCATTTTGTGTGTGTGTGTGTGTGTGTGTGTGTGGTAAAATACAGAAGAGGTTCAGAGTATGCTACTCCAAAATATGCCACTCCGGCATAAGGATTATATCAAGCAACAAGAAGCAGACACAGGAAAAACTCTCTGCCCTCCCCACTCTCCAGTAGGAAGAGCAGGACATTCTAAATCACTGGAGACAACTGTTATCAGCCCAGAGACTGCACTAGAGAATTCTATATAACAAGTCTTACTAAACCAACTCTTACCTTCCATTTGTTTCCCCCCTATATTTACCTTTCCAAAATTTGTTGCCCCTAAAAGCTGACAGTCCCTTTCCTTTGTTTCATCATTTCTCTGTAAAATTATTATTTTTCTGTTAAGATACCTACATAAGCTTTGAGTTCTAACCACCCTTTTGCATGACCAATCACTGAGTTCCATGTGTATGCACAGTGCACATGTGAATCAACTGGTCTGCCTTTCTCTTGCCAGCCTGTCTTCTGTCAGTCTGATTTGCAGAGCCTCAGCCAGGGGACCTAAGACTGACAGAGGAAAAAAACCTTTTTCCTCCCCTACAATATACATAACAAAATTCAACATTTTAAGCATACTTCAGTGACATTAAGCACATTCACATTGTTGTGAAATCATACAATATTTGTCTTTTTATGACTGGCTGATTTCACTTAGCATAGTGTTTTCAAGGTTCATCCATGTTGTAGCATATGACAGGGTTTACTTCCTTTTATAGGGCTGAATAATATTCCACTGTATGTGTATTCATTTATCTACTGATGGGTTGGTCCACCTGTTGCCTGTTGTGAACAATCTGCTATGAGTGTGGGTGTACACAGATGTTTGAGTCCTTGCTTTCACTTCTTTTGGAATTCCTGGATCATATGGTAATCCTATTTTTAATATTCTAAAGTATCACCACACTCTTTTCAACATCTTTCTTTTTGACTTAAAAACATTTTTAAGAGCAATCAACTGCAAATATGAAATTAAATAATAGTAAGTCCCACAGAAAAGTTTAGGTGACAACTAGATAGTCCTCACTGTTGCAGCCTTTTCTGAGTGCAATTAAGAAATGCTGTCTTTTGGGGCGCCTAGGTGGCTCAGTTGGTTGGGCGGCCAACTTCAGTCAGGTCATGATCTCGTAGTCTGTGGGTTCGAGCCCCGCATCAGGCTCTGTGCTGACAGCTCAGAGCCTGGAGCCTACTTCCGATTCTGTGTCTCCCTCTCTCTCTGCCCCTCCTCTCCTTGCTCTCTGTCTCTGTCTCTCTCTCAAAAATACTAAACATTAAAAAAAAAAAAAAGAAATGCTGTTTTTGGGTAATGTCAGTGTTGAGTCCTCTCTGCAAAGATTGAAAAAGAAGAGCCTACAATCACTCTTCTGATGGAAGAGGGGAGACCAAGGAGACAGAAGGAGAGGAAAGGTCTTGCTATAGTCCACACCATCCAAAAACCAGGCCTTAAGGTGATAAAGATGAGCTGATCTTAAGACAGAATCAAGACCTGGAGGCAGGTGTCCAAGGTGATGGAGGATGTTGGCTTCATCCCAGTAACTCCACATAATCTCAGGTTACGTCCAAGAGACTAGAGCTGTTCTGGATTTTTTTATTTTTTACCCAAGAGGCCCTGGAATCAGTCCCTATCCTCAGAAACTAGAACAATAAAAACAGTCCCATGTACTTAAATTGTGTTTATTAAATTTAAAAAAACGGTGTTATGTTTTATTCTTCTGTCACCCCAAAAGGTGGAGGACAGACCTAGAACTAGAATCCAAATCCATTATCTACTTTTCAAGCAAGAGCTCAGGATCCCACTGCTGCTGTGTGGCAGAGCTGGACCGAGGACACGCATGTCCTGACGTGCAGCCCATGGTGTGCTGGGGACAGCGTATCCCCAGTGTATGAAAGCTGACTATTCAGTTTTCAGGAATTTTATAAACTGGTTGTTAAACATAGCAATTATTTAAAATTATCTAAATTTAAATGGATTCTATTAAAAACAAAGGTAATACGTACTCAAAACTCACTGCTTCTTAATAATTTTGCTACAGTTTATGATTCTCTCTGCATTAAGGGAACATCTAGTGTATAACGGTAATGCTATATAAAGGTGGTTACTGTACATCTCTCCCCAACTCTGTAATCAGGGACCTCAGGTTGGGAGCTTGAAATTGGCCATGGTAGGAATATTTACATGACAGAAACTGACAAATGCTACAAACTAGGGCTTTTCCTCCCAGAGAGCCCATTGTTAAACATTTACCAGCACACCACTGCTCTCAGCTCTCTTCCTTCTTGATACCCATATAAAAAGACTCAAAAATGTAGACAGCTTCAAGGGCGAGGTAGGGAAACAGCAAGACACAACTTAACTTACCGTAGCTTCACATTCTGGCCTGTGTATGACTCATAGGGCTTCTCCACGTGGGTGAATTCAAAGTCGAAGGCCTGTGATTGGCTAATTTCTCCCGGCCGGGCCAAATCCTTCACCAGGGACACAAACTCATGGTGGTTCCCACGGTCGTAGTAGAGCTCTGGAGAGAGAG
Source organism: Cryptoprocta ferox (assembly GCA_028646485.1). Lineage (NCBI taxonomy): Eukaryota > Metazoa > Chordata > Mammalia > Carnivora > Eupleridae > Cryptoprocta > Cryptoprocta ferox. The sequence goes on from CM053575.1 coordinate 77,761,558, forward strand.
CATCAGCCTCTGCTACTGGACCCTGAGCTACACAGGGCTTAACAAGGGGGCTCCCAGCTGCAGGATCTCCTGAGAGATCTTCTGAGAGACCTCCTCCCAAAACAAACTTCCCCCAGCCTTGTTTTTGACTCCCTTTCCTTTCCTAATCCCACTTCTTCACCACATTCTCCATATGCTGGTCTCCTTCCCTTGCCACTTTCCAAGCACTTCAGTTTTATATAGAGAAATCCTGTGGCACAGTAAAAACCCAAAATAACCCTTCTCTAGCACATCAGGCTGGTCCCTTAAGAGATATATTGGGAGAACTGCTAACAAAAACACCACATTGCTTTAATTGCTTAAACATCAATTGCTTTAAAAACATCTAAAGCTATTTCTAACTTTTGAAAGCTTATCCATAGTTATTTAATCCTATCTTCCTTATAATAATCTTCTAAAGTACCTAGGACAGGCCTTGTCACCCATTTAACAGAGAAGGAAACTGAGACATAGCATGGTTAAATGACTGGCTTAGAGTCTCAGAGTTGGCTGCAGAGCTGAGATTAGAGCAGATCTGCTAGAATGAATCTGTTTTTATGACCTGGTACAATTAGAGCAGATCTGCTAGAATGAATCTGTTTTTATGACCTGGTACAATGGAGTAGTAACATAATGCACTTTGTAAGGTTCTGTAAGAATTAGAGGAAGTAATGCAGGTAAAGGACTCAGAGGAGTACCCAGTAGATAGTAAATACTCAAAACATATTAGCTGCTAGGCTGCTACTCTCCTTCAAGGAGGAATCCATGTGGACAATCTGATGCAGAAGTTTTAATGTTACTCTCTCCATGTTAATCAGGAGTTCCTCAACTTCAGTGAGTGCCAAAATCACTTGGAGAGTTTGTTAAAACCAGATTGCTCAGACTCACCCCGAGTGTCTGGGGTGAGGCCCAAGAATCTGCATTTCTAACAAGCCCCCAGGGGATGCTGGTCCTGTTGGTCCACGGACCACACTTTGAGAAGCACTGCTCTAAATTCATCCTCCTCTGGAAATAGTTCTGGCATTTGAGTCTTAATTATAAGTTCATGATATCAATTTATCCTATATTATTTTATAACTATTTGTACTCTGCTATTTAAGTGTTAACTTCTCTATGTGCATGGTCTTTAGAGATAAGGCCTATATCTCCAGGTTCCTGGCACACCCTCAGTACTTGGCTGTGCAGAGGGGACACTTAATACTGACTGAGTATACATGGCCACATTACAGTCAAGGTACCATGCCTCGAGCATTTCTAGGCTCTGGTCCTATGCAAGGCTACAACCTGTGATTGGGTAGACCAACTGGGAAAACTGGAGCAGGTAGAGTGCACTTGCTGCTTCTGCTATTGGCTGCTTGGGGACAAAGAAACAGGTCCACTGAGAGGAGTGTCTGGGACAGCCGCCTACCAAGCCAGCTCCCATATCTACACAGCACAGCAGGCAATCTCTCTCAGGGATAACCGGAGTGTCAGGGCAGTGGGGCAGAGATGCGTTTGCTCAGGTCCGCCGCAGACAGCACAAAGTCTAAGTCCCGATCAGGACTGAAACTTTGGGCCCAAGAAATGCGTATCCAGCCCTGCTCCAGGGGAGAACCAGGCCCAAGAAGAGAAAATGGTTTCAAGCAGTGCCTTCAGTCTGAGTGCAAAATCAACCCCTTGCTGCCCTAGGAGCTGGTCCTGACAAACCTATTCCATAAGGAGCCTTTTTTCCCCCCAGGCAGGGAAACATTCTAAAGCACAGTGGGCTTTGTTAAGATTTATCCAACTCAGGAAGGTGGCAGCAGCGTGTCACCAAACTAGTGTCACTTCTTATGAATTTACATTGTATTCTGTGATTACAGTTTGCTGCTGATTTTCTATGTAGTTACACTTTGATCCACTTTGTATTACAAACAATCCATCTTCTCTTCCAAACACTAAATGGAATCAGTAGCAGGTAGCATTCTGAGTGGTGAGTAATACTCCACAAAGTCACTAAACAGGAGATGACACTTACAAACAATAGAGGAAAGGACAGGGAAAGGTGAGCAATCCCTTGTTTTAAAATCCAAGAACTGTGCATCTCCCGCCCCACCCCCCCAATAAATGTAAGGAAGTGCAGTGAGTAGGTGGGAAGAGACATGGTGACAAGGGCTCTTTCACTTACTCTCATGGATCTGCTGCTATAGAAGTCCTTGTTGACAGTCCTGGAGCCTACATGGGAACTGACCCCTTAACTGGGGGACCTCGTGACTTAGCTCCCAAGCACTGGATTCTGCCCATAGTTTCAGGGTACAGAAGCAGGTAGAATAGCGCCCCAGTGTCCATGAACTTTATTTTTTTTAATAATTTTAATTTTTAAAAAAATATTTTTATTTTTTATTTAAAAAAATTTTAAACATTTTATTAATTTTTGAGAGACAGAGAGAGACAATGTGATCAGGGGAGGGGCAGAGAGAGAGAGAGAGACACACACACAGAATCTGAAGCAGGCTCCAGGCTCTGAGCTGTCAGCATAGAGCCCGATGCGGGGCTTGAACCCACAAACTGTGAGATCATGACCTGAGCCGAAGTCAGACGCTTAACCGACTGAGCCACCCAGGCACCCCATGAACTTTAAATGAGAAATCCCAGAGTCAAGAAAAAGATGGAAAGAGAAGGATGGAAAAATACACAGCTGTGATCACACAGCCTAAAGACAACATGAGAAACAAAACAGAGAATGACCCGAGAGCATTCAGAGAGCACACAGACTGCCAAGCATCTGGGGATCCTAGCAACGTTCTGCCTGACCCAGCAGGGGCACCTAGCTGTGGCCACCTTTGGCAAGAGAGGTCCTTCCCTGAATAGCATCACATTCTCCCTAGTGGTTTCCCCCCTGGACACATGTTAATACCAGCTCCTACATTAAATGTCATGGAACAGTGGCCAGGGTGTAGTCTGAGTGAGGCTGGACTCGGCTTTTTAATTTATAATTTATAAGCCATTTGCAATGTTTTTTGCAAACACTGTGGTGCAAAGGGGCAGAAATAGCAGACATATTTTGGTATTTGCCAGAACGTTTGATTTTCTCTCACATAAATTAGAAATCCCAAGTTGTTTTAGCAAGAGGTTTAAGCAGTCAAGAGTCTATAAAAGGCCTGTATCTATCTATCTCAAAGATGCAGTGACAATTCATCCCTAGTTCTCTCCAAACTCCAAAGCCCTCAGCAACTAGCCGTCTCAAGTTAAAAGTAGGAACTGGCCGTGTTTTTTGTTGAGGTAACTTCCCTGTCTTGAGCCTCTTTCTCAGTCCAATAGGAGGAAGTAACTTTTGTAGTTGGGATGTTTTCATGATGAAACTTGCCACCAACGGCTAAGGAGTGAATTTGCCACTTTGGAAGGAAATTGAGCCAGCTCTGCATCACAGGGTCATCGTTAGAAATGGCCTGAGACCTGCTACAGAGCTGGAACCACATCTGGTCCATCACACAGATCTTGGAAGAAAGTTAAGTCAGCAAGGGCAAAAAGACCTTCAAAGAACTTCGTCTTCATCCTGATTTTCCCAGCCACTATTTGCTGATTCGCAACTTAGTCAAGATTCATGCTGGCCACATCCACTCAGATCTCCCAGACTCTGGAGCAGTAACAGCCCCAGGCTGCCCATCCCCAGTGAGATGCAGCTCTCCAAGGGTTCTCTAAGCCCTGCAACAACTGGGCCAGAATCAATCCTTTTACTTAGCTTTTCACGGCTTAATGAATTAAAATACAGAAAGCCTCTGGAGTTTTTAGAAGTATAGGCTTCACTAGTACTGATGGGTTCAGATCCATCCAGTGGCATTACTTTTAAAAACTTTTTTTAAAAATCCAGATATTGTTTATTTGGCTTTGAAGGACAGGGGTAATCATGTCTGCCCTCCCTTGTAAGTTTGACTTTCTAATTACCTTTGGTTTATCTAACCTCATTAGTCTCCAAGGTGGCCCAGCTCTGCCTTATGTCCTGCATTAGAGTTCCCCCAAATGAGTGTAGATGAAAAAAATGGTCTCTCTTAACAATTAGAAAACTTCCCTCTATGCTCCTTAAATACCACACTGCATTCTTCTAAAAATGTGGGCCATAGCTGCAACAGTGACGTGGGAGATGTCCTCACCACACATTTGTTGATTTTGTTACAACAGACCAAGCCATTGTAAAAAGTACACTAGGTGCAGGAAGACATCCAACATGGCTCAAAAACTTACTGAGTGTAACAGAAAACATATACAACACAGGTGCATAAATAACTCCTTCTTATACTCTCAGAGGACAACGTTCAAAGTGCAACATCCAAGCAGTCGGTGTAGGACTGAGTGGATCACAACTTGTATTTTCTTATATTCAGGGAGAAATCAACCTCAACTTAGAATAAGAAAATACTATCAAAGAAACATGCAAAAGAAAGTGAACTGACACCCGCTTTAATGTTTCTGTACTCTAGTTCCCTCAGTGAAGATGCTGTATGCGAGTGACTGTCGGTGGGTGTCATCTTAGTTCTCAGTAGCCTGGAGTAAGGACCACACCTACCTCACCAATGCCTTGGCCACTGGCACCAGCAGGAAGCCTTGTCTCTTAACAGTAAGCAGCAAAGCAAATCTACAATCTCTATTTCCTTCATTCAAGTAACTCTGGTTTATCTAGGAGGAGTTGAGGAAAAAATCCAAACAGCCTCTATAAATTCCTAGATGTGACCATGTACCATTAGCAATTATTTGTTGAGCACCTACTTTGTGCTAGCCACTGTGAGTAGAGATTAGCCACCACACTGATTTTCAGTGAGGAAGCCCTGTAGAAGAACAGTGGAAGAAAGGCTTAAGTCATCCTAGGGTGGTTTGGGAAGGCTATCAGGGATTACATATTTGCCAGGGGCTTTCAGAATGAGTATGAGCCTGGGTAGAAGGTCATACCTTGCAGAAAGATGTTCACAAAGGGAAGATGCCAAGATTCTAAAAGGAACAGATTTTAAGGAAGTTACAAGGGTGAGAATGAAAGGTAAGGGAGTGATGAGGCTGGGCAGAAAGGCAGGGCCACTCAGGAAGGAGCTGGGTACACTTATGCCCTTCAACCAATAGGGAGTTGATGAGCAGAATTTTAAGGAGGCGACTGAAAATGTCAGAACTGCCTTTTAGAAAGTTCACTTGTACTGAACTGAAAGACAAGGATGAACTGAAGATGAGGAAGGCAAAGGCAGGAAGGCCAGTTAGGAGGGGGCCATCAAAAGAGATTAAAAAAAGGCAGTAGCATTGGGATGGAGAGGAACCATAGAATAGGGATGTATTAGAGAGGTTTTGGAGAGCCAACTGGGCATGTGGAAGGAGTTAGTCTAAGATGGCTTCCAGATTTTTGAGGCTGAATGGACACGGGTGACAGAGGCCACAGTGGAGAAACAGGACAAGAAGCAGGGCTGGGGCTGGAGCACAGAAAGAAAGGGGTTTTGTTTTGGATGTGTTTCAGACGGACCTATGGGGTATCCAGATGAAGGTGCCTCCCAGGCAGTTGGAAACACAGGCATGGAACTCAGTAGAGAGTTCAGGTCAAGACAAAGAAAGAGGTTGGGAATACACAAAATATAAAAAAGACACAGAAGTTACAAGTGCAGATGAGACTGCCACAGCAAGTTATAGAGAAGGGACAGGAAACAAAAGTTCCCTCTTCCTTTTGGAGGTAGGACCTCCAAAATCAAGATTGAGATAGAAGCTTTTCTGAGTAGGGTCTGGGCCATTATGAGGAATGGGGTCCAAAGAGGTCCAATGCAACAGACAGCCAAATAGCTGTCTCAGTAAGGACTCTGTGTAGAATCCCTCTCATAGGTTTTTACTTTCGTTAACATGCCTTTCAGAAGACAATGGAAGGCAATGGGGGGAGACAAACAAGCAGACCAAAGGGGAGGCAAACCTGGTCAAAACATTTCTCATGGATGGTCTGCACAGGAATCAGGGTGACTGCAAGGTGACATGTGTGAAAGGTCTAGTGCTGGAAACTTCTTGATGGGTCAAGAGAAAATGACAATGATTATCGTAATTCCCTTTTACTGCATACCTACAATGTGTGCCAAGACCTGCACATCATGTATATTATCTCCAGTCCTCATAAGACCCTAGCAAAGACTGTGCTATTATAAACTGAGCCCTATCTAATTTAAGTCACCCTGTCTGTTAGACCCTTAATCATGTACCAGGCTGTCCTTCAAATGAATACACAGGCGGGACAAATATACTTTTATCAGGAGGAAAAAGAAATTAGTCATAAAGATAAGAAGGTTAATTAAGTAAAGCACTTGATTTTCAAGCTGTGGAACTGTTCCCTGTAAGAAAGGAAGGAGGGAAGGAAAAAAAAGAAAGAACTAAATCCAAGAGACAATAGTTTATAAGAATGCTTTTGAGTTAAAATGGAAATCTACGAGGAAGATGGACAGAGCACAATGACATCAACTTTCTTACTTCAGTACAGTAAAATCTATACTGTATGTCACTCATACAGCCAGACCTAGGAACTCCACCAAAGCTCCACCCAGTTCATTCATAGTCAAAGAATGCAATGAAGGAGAAAACCACAGGACCATAACCTTGGCAACGTTACTCACTAGCCTCGCTCTGGTGCCCTGAGGTCAGTAGACTGTCAACATAAATAGATCATACTCTGCATGAAGCAAGATCCCTTGACAGCTCAACATTATTCTCACAAGGTGGTTATTATCGCTGCCTTACAGGTGAGAAAGCCGAGGCCCAGAGAGGAACACAGCTTCCTCAAAGTCACAGGGTCAACACTGCCCACAGTGCTCAGAGGCTCAGGAAGAATTATCAAGGAAAGATAAAAGGTTGGGAGAAAACCTGGCAGGGCTGCTGTCCTGGGATTCAAGGAGTTAGACAAGAAACTAGGCAGGTGGAATTCAAGGAGTTAGACAGGAAATCAGGCAGGGCAGCCCAGAAAGCAGCTTCCACAACTTCCTTTCATTTGGACTAGAGGGAGGCCTTGTCCCCATTACCCAAGAACAGCTCATGTCACATTGCTGGAGTGGGGGACATTCAGGTCATCTTTCACATATTAATGAGGTATCACCACCTGCAGTGTATAAGTGTATAAGACACAGACTAAATGTGCCTGTTTACACTTATAGAGCCAAAGAATCCATGCAGTAGCTTTGAAACTACTTGAAAATACAGATGCTTAAGTAGCCAAGGACTTCTCAACTATCTCATACATTATGCTTAGCATAAAATGCTTGGGATTCACCCTATATACCTAGTGGTCCTTTACTGGTGTGATTTTACCCTCCAGGGGACATAAGGCAATATCTCAAGACATCTTTGTGGGTGCCTTTTAAGGCTACTTCTGGTATCTGGTAGGTCAAGGCCAGGGTAAATATCCTGCTAAATGTAGTGGGACAACAAAGAATTATCAGGCCCAAAATGTCAACAGTACTGCTGTTGAGAAACCCTATCTAAGCTAGAGGCAGGAGAACAGAGGGTATGAAATTCCCTCTTTAGCCCCCTTCTGCTACATAAAAGGCCACTCATATTCTGGATTTAAAATAACAAAAACGTTTCCTACAAGAAGAGCCAGTATTTGACCTGATTTCATTTTCTTAACTACCAGAGGCAAATACTTCAGCCAGAGTACTATCCACATAGACTCCTTTTCCCAGGATTCCTCCTACCTGTGCCAGTGTTTCCTGCCTCTGTAAAACTGGGAGAACAGATTCTTTGTTGAACTCCCAGGATGTGAAAGTATTTAATGGGCTTTCTCAAGAAGTCCTTAAAAACCGTTATACATGCAGCATGTGCTATAGGGTATAAATCCTTTGACAGAAGTTTTTTTTTTCAGCCCACAGGGGTATTTAATGTGAATCTACTCCTGATGTAATGACACAGACCATGCATTTCAGAAGTACCTCAGAGTTTTTAAAAACACAAGACTTCCAATAGTCTTAGAATTAGAGACAACCCCACATTCACTGGCAGCTCCCAAATCTTCTGTATTGTTACTGCCTTTTACAGTCTAGTTTTAATTATTAATAATGTTTGAAGATTGTTAGAGCATTGAGAAATTTTGATCATTTAATTTTGGACTTAGAAGCATCATTTCTTTGTAAGAAGAAAATTGATCAACTGAAAACTAGCATTCTAATAAATCTTAGAAACACAAGCTAAGTAGACAGAAAGAGTGAAAACTGCAGGGCTGCTTTCTCAAAACACCCTTCCTTAGCTTTGAGACAGCTTTTTTCCTATGTCAAACACAGGAGATCAGAGCAAAGGTGAGACAGGAGAAGGGTGGTGAGCCCTCTCCAACACCACATCTGAAAGAAAAAGTGGGTGGATGGGAGTGAACTTAGTGAGGCACAGAGGACCAGCTTAACTTGGATCTGACAGCTGTGGATGTCCAGACAACGGTAAAAACAGTACTGGAGAAAGGTTTCCCCCTAACAAACCCACCTGCAGGCTATGGCAGGAGAGCATCTCACTCGGAAATCCTGGAGGCAGGAAGCAAAGCTGATGGCATATTGAAGGGACAACTAGGGTATCCTACCCTGAGCAAGGTACCTACAACAATGAGGCTCTGGGCGAGGTGGCTCCCTGTCGTCCTCGGCCACCCCCACCGCCCTCGCGGTGCGCTGTCACTTTTGGCAAGGAAGCTGGCAACGCAGGGGCTGTCGCCGGCGGGCGGGCCTCAGACTGCAGTGGACAAGGGGCTCCGACAGGCCTCACAGGAGCTGGGCCCCGAACCACCCCGCACCCCCTGCCCCCAAGTCGGCGCTATGAGCTAGCGGCCGCGGCCGGGGAGGGAGGCCCGGGATGCCCACTCACCGATCTGCCCAATGAACTCGATCTTGATGCCCTGGTGCTCCAGCCGCTTGTTGGGGTTCTTGAGGGCGAGGCTCACCTTCCCGGAGACCGTCTCTCCGTCGTAGAAGAGGAAATATTTCTCCTTCTTCCCGTCCTCCGTCTTGTGCTCGGCCCGCTTCCTACTCTCCGCATCGTTCAGCAAGATTTCCACCTCCACGCTCTGCCCGAAGCCGAAAAAGCTCATCTCACCGCCGGGCCGGGCCGGGCCGGTCTCGGTAAGACCGCTCCTCTTTGCGGGTCAGGGGCCCTAAGCGAAGGCCGGAGGGCTGGACGCGGGACCCAGCTCCGCTACCAGACAGCAGGCTACTGCACTACTCCCGGCTCCACCGGGAGGGGGGAGGGCCGGCTGCGGCGCCCCGGGTACCAGTGCACCGCGGCTCGCCAGTCCCCAGCTAGCCCGAGCCGCCGGCGGCAGTATAGGGCGAGGGCGGGCAATGCAATTGGAGGGGGGCAGTGCAGTTCCCGGGAGTGCGTGGCCACAGCCGCCCACCGGGTGGGGTGCGGCGCTGAGCAGCACGACGAGCCAGCCCTGGCCTCTGGCGGTGCAACGCACCGAGGTGCTTCGGCTGCTGCGGGCGGAGGTGCACAGGGGGGCGCAGTCTCCAGCCCAGACGCGCTGCAGACGCTGCACGCATGCGCTTGCCTCCGCCTCTTTAGGTTTCACCACCGGGCCTCCTGAAAGTGTGCTCACTGCGCATGTGCAGTGGTAGAAAGGGCGGCCTTTCCCTTAGTTGACATGGCAGTTACGGCGTTTTTCCAGAATGCGGGGCCAGACGTCCCGTAAAATTAAAAGAATTGCAGATAGCCTTTCTGAGTAATTTTTGTTTGTTTTCCTTTATTGTTTTAGTTCAATAAACGTTGGGCTACCATCCACATTCGAATATGTACAACGTTCGATCGCTGACAGGGTAAAGGTAGCCCTTTGACACTCACGGGAAATGTCGCTTGATGGGGCAAAGGTGACATTTAATACAGGAAGGATCCTGTCTCAAATTCTCTTAAAAGCGTCCCATTAAAAAAATAAGGGGAGAAAAACGCTTTTAACTTAAATTGATTACCCCCACTTTTAAAGGGAAACCTAAAAAAATCACTCCGTGGAACCTTGGTTCAACCTACAGTCCTTGGTCCGCCCCATTCTTTGCGCATGCGGCAGAAAACCTTGCTCATTGGTTAATAGAGTGGAAACGGCTGGGCGCGATGATTAGTCGGTGGGAAATTCCCCCACGTTGTGATTGGTCCGCAGGAACGTCTTGGAGCGCGCGCGGGAGCGAGCTTTGAAAGTTGACCACCGTGGTGGCTAGCCGGTTCTTGGGACATAATGGTGGCGCTGCCGGGCCTTGGGAGCGGCCTGCAGCCCTGGTGCCCGTTGGATCTCAGCCCTGGTGAGAAAACGAGGCCGTGAGTCTCGGGGAGGCCGAGCTGAGGTGCTTTGCAACTGCGGTGTTCCTCTGCCCGGGCCTGGGGTGGGGGTGGGGCGCTCCTCTTGGCAGAGTCTGGGATCTCCAGGTCTGTGCACTCCAGGGCATTGGCGAGCCGGCTCTTGAATAGGTGCTTTAATAGGAAGAAAAAAAAAAAAGGAGGGGGGAGGGCTTATATTGTCTGATCTTTTAGTTTCTTTGCATGTTTTCTCGGCCTTGCTTATTCCGCAGACCTTCACCGACAACCTCATCCATTTTCGTGGTTTTAAATAGCAAATCTATTTCTTCGTTCAGACTTATTTCCTGAACTTCATGTTCGTTGGTTTAAATAGGTGTCTCACAGGCACCTCAAACGTCACATGCGTGAAACGGATTCCTGAAGCTAGCCAATGGTACCAGCCAATACTCAAACCTGAGAGTCATCTTCTTCCATGCTTAACAACCACCGCTTGTCCTCACCTAGAGATGTCTACCGGGTCTTCCTTGCTCATTTTCCTGATGCTGCTGTCCAGCAGCAAGCCATCATTTTAGCCAACCTATGCAATTGAAGTATCCAAGCCGCTTTCTCATGCTAACTCCTCCAGCCCATTCCCCACACCTCTAACGGGGATCACTTTTGAAAACACCAGCGTTACCCTGTCAGGTCTTTAAACCTTTAATGTTTCCCTTCTGTTTCTTAAATAAATGACCAAATCTTTGGCATGCACGATAAGAGCTTTCACTATTCACTGTAGTGTTCTCTTCCAAGAGCTTAACTTTGAGTCAAAATAGTGGGTGGGATTGGTTCTACAGCTTCCCGTCTCTGTATCACTGGGCAAGATGCTTAACCTTGCTAAGCCTTAGTTTCCTTACATGTCAAATGGGGATTATAATAATATCCACCTCACAGGGGTTTTGTGAAGATTAATTTAGTACCTGGTACATAGTAACTGCTGAATACTAATAATGACTCTCCCCCTTCACACTAAGACTGAGTGCTGTAACTATTTTGTTCATTTTTAAACAGGTTATACTTTCTTTCCCTTTGTTTTCTCTGTCTGGGATGCACTTTTCTGCATTTCTTTCCCTGGTGAATGCCCACATTTAGGTCCAGTTGAAGCAGAATCATTCTTCCCACCTCTGGCATCCTTCCCACCTCCCCCATAATATTTTCTGTTATGCTGTGTATTGTTTTACATACCTGTTACTGTTTTAACACTGATTCATTGTAAAAATAATAATAGTAGCTATCATTTATTAAATTTTTTGAGAGAGAGAGAGAACATGGGGGAGGGGCGGGGAGAGGGGGTGCAGAGAATCCAAAGCAGGCTTTGTGCTGACAGCAGCGAGCAGCCTGATGTGGGGCTCAAACTCACGAACTGTGAGATCATGACCTGAGCTGAAGTTGGATGCTCAACTGATTGAGCCACCCAGGCTCCCCTGAATTTTTTTATTTCCTGACACCAGATCTTTTCTTTTTTTATTGAGACTTCGGTAGCTGTAATCCAGAAATGAGATTAGAATACTCGTATACATTTAAAATATGCATATAAAATAAACGGGAGAATATATGAAAGTAAAGAGACAGGAAAAGATACAAGAACGTTTTTAGGAAGAGGATCATATTTGTTAGGAGAATGATTAGGAAAGAGTGAATGAATAAAGTGTGGTAAACAGTCAGTTGCTTCATATGCCCCTTTGTGCTATACATTTTATTTGGGTTTATTAACTTGATTGTAAGACTTTCACAAAGGGATATCTGAGGCAATCTTTTATTAACCTCTCTTTTTTCTCCAGAATGACATTATGGGGTAGCCATATCATTAGTGTTTTGATGTGTCATTCCGTAAAACTGTCATATCTAAAATGTGTGTTCCTTCTTGATATTTTTAGAAGATGATCAATCTAATAGCAGTTGTCTGTTCTGATTTAAAAAAGATTTTTTACCTTTTCTGCTTTCTTTTAATTATGCTACACCTGTATCATATAGTTCTATGTGAATTGTGGCTAGTAACTTTTATCTTTTTGAACGTACCTAGTGTCTAAAATGATTGGTGTGGCTCAGTTGGTTAAGCGTCCGACTTCGGCTCAGGTCATGATCTCATGGTTCGTGGGTTTGAGCCCCGCGTCAGGCTCTGTGCTGACAGCTAACTCAGAGCCCGGAGCCTGTCTTCGGATTCTGTGTCTCCCTCTCTCTCTGACCCTCCCCTGCTCACGCTGTCTCTCTCTCTCTCTCTCTCTCTCTCTCTCAAAAATAAATAAAAACATTAAAAAAAATAATAAATAAAATGATTGGTGTAGGGGCACCTGGATGGCTCAGTCAGTTAAGTGTCCAACTTTGGCTCAGGTCATGATCTCATGGTTTGTGGGTTCGAGCCCCACCATCGGGCTCTGTGCTGACAGCTCAGAGCCTGGAGCCTGCTTCGGATTCTGTGTCTCCCTCTCTCTCTGTCCCTCTCCTGCTCATGCGCGCGCGCTCTCTCTCGCGCGCGCTCTCTCTCACTCGCGCTCTCAAAAATAAATAAACATAAAATTTTTTTAAAAACTGATTGGTGTTTTACTTGTGATAGAAAAGTTATTGATTTCATTGCATTTTCCCACTAGAATGGGTGGACACAGTGTGGGAACTGGATTTTACAGAGACTGAGCCTTTGGATCCCAGCATAGAAGCAGAAATCATAGAGACTGGATTGAATGCATTCACAAAACTATATGAAAGTGTTTTACCCTTTGCTACTGAAGAACATGGATCTACAGAGGTAAAAATAAATAAATAAATAAATAAAGCCATTTTTAGGTGTTAGAAGTGGAGGATGACAGCCATTATTATAATCAAAAGCTTAGCCCTTTTAGTATACAGTTCATAAGGAGTATGTTGAGAATAGTATAAAGAATGTGGTTCATTTGTTAGAAAATCCTAATAGCTGATAGCTAAGTCAAGTGGGAAAATTACAGGTTTGGTTTTAGGGTTTTGAATGTGAGATTCTGTTAGGAAATTCTTAGAGAGATGTAATGGGTCACTGGGAATGTTAATTGGAAGACTAGGAAAGAAGTGAAGATTAACAAAATAGAGAGTCCTCTGAATTCTGAATCAAGGTGATGGGTGAAGTGCAACAATGCATGAGGTCAGGGAGGAATAGAAGAGGACAGGACAGATTTGAAAAAGCATCCTGCGGATGCACAGAGTGTGGGGAGCGTTGATATGAAGACCAGGAAGTGACCAGGTACCAAGTGCTGCAGAGGTCATGGGCAGGCAGAGTTACCCTGCAGAGGTGATTGGATCCTCCTTGAACCTGCAAGGTCACGGTTACAGGGAAGTGGGGTGGAGCTGAAGTGGCATTAGGAATGAGGAGGTAACTGCTATAAAGGGAGGAGGTGATTTCTTCCAGAAGCCTCATGATGAAAGAATGCAGAGTGCTGACAGGATTTTAAATGGGCTCTTCTGTAAAAGTAGCACATGCTAAGTGGTGTGGCAAAGCCAAGGCATTACCTGCCACTTTCCCTGTCTTCAGGGAAGCTGGAAGTATAAGGTCTGATTGCTTGAACTTTCCTGGGCCTGTGTTTTTTTTTTTAAAGGTACTCCAGGATAAGCCATATTTAGTTCCTGCTGTTTGGTTTATAGAAATAACCCGTTTCCTCATCATGTGTTCAATTGGCAAAACATGGAACAATGATATGATTAATAAAATAGTGGCTTATAATCTAGGGTGCATTTCCTTTCTCACCTTGGCTATTTATGAAATCTGCTGAGGTAGAAACTGTGAGGTATTTCTTTTCCTGCTCCCATTGCCCATAGAGTATTTACATTTAAGTAAATGGCTCTAATTTCTTCAGTTAGTAATTAAAGTGATAAATGATTTTGAGTACATTTAATATAAGTAGAGGGGTAACTTGTTTGAGTAAACACAAGTATAGGGTGTCCCAAAGGTCTTAGTTTAGTTTTTGACTATGATAATTTGAGAAATATATATGCTTCAAACCTATTCCCAAATTATTTTGAAAATCTAATTATTTATATTTCTTGTATACTTATTTTTATAATTTTGAATACTGCATTTTAATTTTTTTTCAATCCCTTAGAAGATAGCAGACGTTTATAATTAGGAGCCACGTTGGTCTTTCTGTTTGTTTGTTTTTTTTAATAAGGTACTAAATACTTGCAAAAATCAAATAATAGGAGACTTTCCACTTTCTCTAATTATTGGCCTTTATGTTTCTCTGTCCCTCCAGAGCATATGGACCTTCTTCAATGAGAACAGTATTTCTCACAGGGCACTGGTGGCACTGTTCTATCACTTTGTTCAAACAGTCCATAAGAAAAGTGTCAGTGTGCAGTATCGACAATATGGCCTTCATGCTGCTGGGCTTTATTTTCTGCTGCTGGAAGTACCAGGTGTGTATATATTTGATATGATAAGATAAATATATTTTTGTTTTAAGCTTCTACATTGTTTTGAACTCTTATATTTCCTTTTCTCACTTCTAAAATGAGGCAGGGGCAACCCATCTCACAGAGTTGTTCCGATAATTAAATAGAGTAAGTCTGAAATACATGGTTTATTATAGGTGCTCAAGGAATGTGTTTCCCCTGTTTAAGTGTGTTTGTTTTCTAATTCTAATAATCATCTCAATTAATATGAGAAGAGTAAGGCTGAAGGGGTTTGTTTCCAAGCTACAAGAGCTGCATTCCCACCCACCCCCATCTAGTATAAAAACCTGAAACCGCCCACTCATCTCCTGATTCCCCATCCAGACTGAGAAAGACTGCTGGGGAGTCATTGTGTTATATATATATATATATATCCTATGCAGATATGGAAAAATAGGTTAAAACCATTCTAATAAAGAAAACATGAGAATAGCTAGTAATGCTTACTGAAGGAAAGCACAGGAAAGAAGTCTATTTATGAGCACTGTTCTACTTGCTTTACTGTCAGAGCACTCAGGTGGCTGTTCATCCTGTGAGCAATAAAGGAGTCCCTTCTACACACCCCAAACCTAAGGCAAGAGAGGCTGGAACAGAGGGAGATGTGGCTGGAGAACCTGAAGTTCGTATGGTCAAGAAAATCACAAGAGTAGTCAGCATTTATGCTGCTTGTCATAGTTTACACAAATTCATTTGTAATAAATGTTAAGGATTTATTCCATGTGATTGGGAGTTGGTAAAAAGACATATAAAGCCTTGAACATTAATTTGTATTATTGTTAAAGCTCCCAATCATGACTTTTGAAATAGGTTCCTAAAGACTAGTTGCTAAGTAATATCTCAGTTGGAACTGAGTTGTCTCGCAGAAGAGTGGTGATTTTAGGCACCCAGTTTTACTCTTCTCTTCTCTTGCTAGATGCACATCCTTCTGATTAAGGTTGAGATTTATGCCAAAGCAAAGAGTGTTGTTTGTTCATTATCGGCTCCTTGAATCTTTCCAGAGAGTTTTTGCTAATTACCTTCTGTTTTTAAATGTTTCCAGATTATGGTTGGGAAATTTTTAATCATATTGTGTTCTTTTTCAAGATTGTTTTGGTTGTTCTGGGTCCCTTTTATTTCCATGTGAATTGTAGGAGTTGCATGTCAATTTCTGCCCCCAAAAAGGCTTCTACAATTTTGACAGTTAACTGCACTGAATCTGTAGATCAATTTGGGGAGTATTGCCATCTTAACATTACTTCTTCTGATCCATGAATGCAGGTCTTTCCATTTAGGTCTTTTCTAATTTGTTTCAATGATATTTTATACTTTCCAATGTACAACTCTTGCACTTACTTGGTTAAATTAATACCTAAGTATTTTATTCTTCTCCATGCTATTGTAGATGAAATTGTATTCTTAGTTTCATTTTCAGATTATTTACTGGTAGTGTGTAGAGGTACAATTTATTTACTTATTTATTATTTAAGTATAGTTCATATACAATGTTGCATTAATTTCAGGTGTACAATATATTGATTGGATAAGTCTATATGAAAAGTCTATACCTTATGCTATGTTTACCACAAGTGAGGCTATCATCTGTCACCATTTAATGCTGTCACAATATCATTGAGTATATTTATATTCCCTGCGTTGTGCATTTTATCCCCATAACTTATTCATTCTGTAACTGGAAGCCTGTACCTTCCACTTCCCTCACCCATTTTGCCCATCTCCCAACCCCTCTCCTCTCTACCAACTACCAGTTTGTTCTCTATATTTATGGGTTTGTTTTAACTTTTTTTGTTTGTTTTGTTTTTTAGTTTTCACATATATGTGAAATCATATGATATTTGTCTGACTTATTTCATTTAGTACATACCCTCTAGATCCATCTGTGTTGTTGGAAAAGGCAAGATCTCATTCTCTTTTATAGCTGAGTAATATTCCATTACTTCCATCTCCCATCTTCTTTGTCCATTCATCTTTCGATGGAATCTTGGGTTGCTTCCATGTCTTGACTATTGTAAATAATGCTGCTGTAAACATAGGGGTGCATTTATATTTTTGAATTAGTGTTTTTCTTTGGATAGATACCCAGTAGTGGAATTACTGGATCTTAGGGTATGTCAATTTTTAATTTTTTGAGGAACTTCGTGCTATTTCCTTTCCATGGTGGCTGTACCAACATTACCACCAAAAGTGCATGAGGATTCCTTTCTCTCCACATCCTCGCCAACATTTGTCATTTCTTGTCTTTTTTATTTTAGTCATTCTGGCAGGTGTGAGGTTATATCTCATTGTGGTTTTAATTTGCATTTCCCTGATGATTAGTAATTTTGAGCATCTTTTCATGTGCCTGTTGGCCATTTGTATGTCTTTCTGGAAAACTGTCTATCCAGGTCCTCTGCCCTTTTTTTAATCAGAGAAGTACAGTTGGTTTTTTATTACTGATCTCGTACCCTGCAACCTTGCTGAACCTATTTATTGTTACTAGTAAGAATTTCTATGTATAAGATTATGTCGATTGTGAGTAGACATAATTTTACTTGTTCCTTTCCAGTTTGGGTGCCTGTATTTCTTTTTCTTGCCTAATTGCCCTGATTAGGACCTCAGTTTAGTACTGAGCAGAAGTCAGGAGGTGAGCATCTTGTCTTGTTCCTGATCTCAGAAGGAAACTTTCAGTCTCTTGTCCTTTAAGTATGATATTTGCTGTGACTGTTTTGAGGATCACCTTTATAAGGTTGTTATTCCTAGTTTGTTGAGTGTTTTATTATAAAAGGGTATTAGATTTTGTTATTTGCTTTTCTGTGTCTGTGGGATGATCATGTGGTTTTTGTTCTTTATTCCAATAATAGAGTGTATTATGTTGATAACTAATTTTGCATTTCCTTAATGATAGTATATCGTCTTTTTTACATGTTGTCAGATTTTATTAGCTAATATTTTATTGAAGATTTTTGCATCTATATTCATAAAAGATACTCTTTTCTTGATATGCCTTTGTCTGGCCTGGGTTTCAGGATAATACTAGCCTCATAGAATAAGTTGGGTAGTGTTCTTGCCTTTTTTATATTTTGGAAGTATGTGAAAAAGTGGTTCTTCTGCTTTGAATTTTTGGTAGAATTCAATAATGAAGTCAGGTAGGCCTGGAATTTTCTTTGAAAGATTTTTGTTTGTAGAATCTGTGATGATATGTCCTCATTAATGCCTGATTGATAATTTGTATTCCTTTTGTTGTGGTGGTGGTTTTCATCCATCTAGATAAAGGTTTATTAATTGTATTGATCATTTCAAAGAACCACTTTTGATGTTATTGATTACACTCTATTCTTTGTCCATTTCTTATTTCAGTGATTTTCGTCTCATCTCTTATTGCCTTCCATCTTACTTTGGTTTAATTTGCTTATTCTGATTTCTTAAGGTGGTTGCTTAGATCTTTCTTCTCTCATACTTCTCTTATCTGGCAAATTTCCCTATGTATTGTTTTATCTGCACCCTGCAAATTTTAATGATTTGTTTTCACTATCATTGAAGCCAAAGTAGTTTTCTGATTTTTCTTGTGATTTCTCCTTACATCTCTGAGTTATTTAGTAGTGTATCAGTTTCCAAATATTTGAGGACTATCCTGAAATGTTATTCTACAGTTGACCATTGAACAATGCAGGGTACTGACCTCTCCTGCAGTCAAAAATCCATGTTTAACTCTTGGCTCCCTAAAACTTAACAATAGCTTACTATTGACCAGAATTCTTACCAATAACATGAACAGTCAGTTAACACATATAATTGTATATTTATTTTATACTGTTTTCTTACAATAAAGTAATAGGGAAAAGAAAATGTTATCAAGAAAATCATAAAGAAAACACATTTACAAGACTATACTGTATTTATCAATACCATAAGCTTATGTTATCTCTTTACAAGATGAATTGTCTTGCTGTGAGTACCTGTATCAGCGTTGTCTTATGGGATACAAAACGCTGTAGATGTTATATGTATTATTAACACTAGACAAAAAAAAAAGAGAACATGAAAAAAGAACTCATATTTATTTATAGGTATAACGATTCATGCATTGATAAGAAGCAGCAATATGATTGCTTTATGGTAGCCTAGTATAAGATTAGTTCATGGGAGCCTAGCCTATACACTAATGAATGAATCATTACAAAGTTTTTATGGCATACAGTATTACAGCTGTATTCATAATGCTGCATTGGAAACATAGTTACATTTAAAAAAACACCTGTGCTGATAGGCTGATACACAGTTTCTTCAGTAACCAGAGAAAATGGCATACTATGTGGTAATGTAACTCTTTAAAACTAAAGTTTTTTTTTTTTAAGTTTATTTATTTATTTTGAGAGAGAGAGCACATGCGGGATCGGGGGGAGGAACGGAGAGAAAGAGAACAAATCCCAAGCAAGCTCTGCACTGATAGTGTGTTAGCCAGTATGGGACTCAAACTCACGAGCTGTAAGATCATGATGCAAGCTGAGATCAAGAGTTGGATGCTTAACCAACCGAGCCATCTGAGCTCCCCTGAAACTAAAGTTCTTTTTAAAGTTTATTTATTTATTTTGAGACAGGGAGAGAGAAAGAGAGCAGGAGAGGGACAGGGAGAGAAGGAGAGAAAAAATCCCAAGCAGGCCCCATAATGTCAGCGTGGAGTCTGATACTGGGCTCAGACTCCCAAACCATGAGGCCATAACATGAGCCAAAATGAAGAGTTGGATGCTGAATGAACTGAGACTCCCAGGTGCCCCTAAAGTTCTGAAACAGTAAGAAGACTAACACATCATTAATTTAATGTTAAATATCACTCACCTTATGCCTATGTAAGGATAGGTTGTCCACTTCTACTCAAGTCTTGCACATGTTGTTCTACACAGTGAATATTTAGGCATTGATGATGAGAACACAAAAAAACCTTGTATAGTTCTTGCTGTACACTTATTAATGTTCACATGAAGATACACATGCACAGCAGAAAGATCATTGGCTGTACAGCATGATGATTATTTATTATTCATTAAGTGGAAGTGGACCATCAGAAAGGTCTTCATCATTGTCTTCATGTTGAGTAGGCTGAGGAGGAGGAGGAGAACGAGTTGGGGCTGGTCTTGGTGTCTCAGGGGTGGCAGAGGTGGATCAGGTGGAGGAGGCAGAAGGAAAGGTACACACAGTGTCACTTCACAGAAACACATTGTAATTTCTGTCTGAATTTTTGGCTTTTCATTTCCCTAAAAATGTTTCTGTATGGTACCAACCCTTCATCATTTGTTGTAGTTTCAGTGCCCATATCATAGAAGAGTCCATGTCATAAAAGAAAGGAGTCAAAAGCAGTCTTGAAGGATTAGAACCCTTCTGCCGGATTGTGTAACATCAATTTGTTTTCTGGCACTGCTGCTGCTTTTTTTTTTTAATGTTTATTTATTTTGAGAGAGAGAGAGAGAGAGAACATGAGCAGAGGAGAGGCAGAGAAAATCCCAAGTAAGCTCTGCACTGTCAGCACAGAGCCCCATGTGGGGCTCCATCCCACGAACCATGAGATCATGACCTGAGACGAAATCGAGAGTGAGAACTTTACTGACTAAGCCAGCCAGGCGGCCCTGGCTCTGTGTCTTCTTCCTCATTGTCTGGCACTGGTTCAGAGGCACTCATCTCTAGCGGGCCATCCTCTGTTCGTTCCTGTGGACTGGGCCCTGTTAGCTCTTGCATTTCTCCAAGATCCATATCTTGAAACCCTTCACACACACACATACACACACACACACCTTTCCTGCCATATCCATAATCTCTTTCATGATTTCCCTGACTGGCTCTGTCATAAGGCCTGTGAAGTCATACACAACATGTGGACAGTTTTCTCCAGCAGGATTTTGTTGTTTGGGGCTGGATGACTTCCATGGCTTCTTCCATAACAACGGTGGCATTTTCAGTAGAGTAATCCTTCTAGACTTCAATGATGTGCCCTCTGTCAGGATTGTCTTCCATAGGGTTGACAGTCCTTTCCATGGAGTACCATGTGTAATGAGCCTTAAAGGTCCTTGTGACTCCTTATCTAGAGGATGGATTAGAGACGTGTGTGGGGGCAAGTAGATCACTGCCTTTTGTCTTGAACTCATGGGGTTCTAGGTGGCCAAGGACTTTGTCCAGTATCGAAAGAACTTTAAAAGATGGTCACTTACTGGCAAGATACTTCCTGACTTCAGGGACAACGCATAAATGGAACCAATCCAAAAAATCGGTTCTCATTGTGCAGGCCTTCTTGTTTTACAACCAAAGGACTGTCAGCTAGTGTTTATCTTTTCCCTTCAAAGCTCTAGGCTTAGGAGCTATATAGAAAAGGGCAGTCCTGATCATAAACCTGACTGCATTTCCACAGAACAGTAAAACTAATCTATCCCTTCCTGCCTTAAATCCTGGTGCTTGCTTCTCTTCCTTACTAATAAATGTCCTTTGAGGTGTTTCTTCCCAGAATCAGGCACTTTTGTCTGCATTAGAAACTTGTTCAGGCAGATGTCCATTCTCCTCAGTTACTTTCTTAATGGTGTCTGGGAACTTGTCTCTTTGCCTCTTGGTTGGTGCAAGGTGCTTCTCCTGTTATCATGTCATTTTTTAAGCCAAAATCTCTTTCAAAAGTAATCAAATCATCCTTTGCTGGCATTAAATTCTCCTGCTTTAGATCTTTTACTTCCCTTTTGCTTTAAGTTGTCATATAATGACTTTGCTTTTTCTTGAATCATATAGGTATACCTTTCTAATAACAACCCTGCATAAAGCTACATTTTCTTTTTTTTAATGTTTATTTCTTTTGAGAAAGAGAGAGAGAGCACAAGCACGTGAGGGGCAGAGAGAGAGAGGGAGAGAGACAGAGAACCTCAAGCAGGCTCCGTGCTGTCAGCGCAGGGCCTGATGCGGGACTTTAACTCATGAACCATGAGATCATGACCTGAGCCAAAATCAAGAGTCGGACACTCAACCAACTGAGCCACTCAGGCGCTCCTAAAGCTGCATTTTCGATTTGAGATAAAAAGGTATTTCACAAAAAGTGCAAGGTTCCTGCTGGCATAGCTACAGCAATGGCTTCATGAATTTTCTTTTTTACACTGGTCCCTACAGTGGATGGTATGCAACTGCAGCTGCAGCCCTCAATCTGTGGTACACACCAGGCTGCTTCTTATAATGTCATGACTTCTCTTTGTTTCTTGGGAGCACTTCACTAGTGGCATTTCATATGCACTCCATGTTGTTGTTCACAGTTCGCAGTACTGGACTAAACACAATGAAAAATATTCAAGAACTGCAAGAAATCACTTTTTCCTGCAATACAGCTGCTTACATGGAGATGATTAGCATCAAACAGTGTTAAGTGGGTACTCACAGTATTCAAGCTCATTGCAATGTGAATGGGAGGTGGCTATAAAATTACTACAACAGTACAGTAGTTGTATGCCATTATAATTTGACACTGCATCTTTATGTTTACATTTCTCTCAGCTGTACATTCCACCACGTACAGCCTGTGTTGTGTATGAGTTTTGATAAATTTTAACTTTTTTATTTTTATTTTGAGGGCACCTGGGTGGCTTAGTCAGTTAAGTGTCCAACTCTTGGTTTTGTCTCAGTTCATGCATGATCTCATGGTTTCAAAAGTTCGGGGCCCACGTCAGGCTCTGCACTGGCAGTGCAGAACTTGCTTGGGATTGCCTCTCTCTCCCTCTCTCTCTGCCCCTCCCCCCACTTGCACTATCTCTTTTTCTCTCAAATAAATACATAAACTTTAAAAAAAAAGACAAATCTAACCCACTTTTTATTCTTTATGAATAGGCAGTGTAGCCAATCAAGTATTCCACCAGGTGATGTTTGACAAATGTATTCAGATTCTAAAGAAGAGCTGGCCTCAGGAATCTAACTTGAATCGGAAAAGAAAGAAAGAACAGCCTAAGAACACTGAGGCTAATCCAAGAGGGAATAGGAAAAGAGGAAAGCCACCCAGGAAAGAAGATATTGAGGTAAGAAGTAAGTGCAATAATAAAATGTATCTGTACCAATACATGATTGTGATTTAAGAATTAACTTTATATTAAAATATACTTTCGGGCATTGTGATTATAACCAAATGACCCTAAAGTATTATCAGGTTTCCATTGTGACTTTAAGTTGCTTCTTAGGCTTCATTTGCTACTGAGAATATATATCTCTACCTTGTCATCTTTCCAACCTCCCCATAATCTCTCCCCAGCCTTGTTGCCAGGTGTGCTTGACAACATCTGAACAGGTATATTTACATCTGTTATAATCAGAGAGGATGGTTGAAGTGTCCTGAGGACTCCTATCCATAAGAGTGTAATGGGATAACATTAATTCCAAATTCTTGTGTGCTGACTAGGTAGAGAAAACCTCTAAGAAACATAAGAATTCCCATTGACACATAAATGCAAAGCTCAAAACTACTGTACAGTCATCTAGTCCAATGATTTACTGTTCTGGCTGTAGAGACACAGCAGTTAAGGGACCTGATCAGGGTTCCATGACCTCAGAAGCTCAGCAACCACTGGAGTTTAACGGACTTGATCTGAGTACATTGAAAACCATTGGACAAAATGTTAGGCATTACTATGCAGTCACCTATATACATTGCTTTATAATCTAGGTGGATGAACTAGAAGAACAGGAAGATGAGGAAAGTATTTGTTTTTCTGCCCGAGACCTTTGTCAAATTCGAAATGCCATCTTTCACCTTTTGAAGAATTTTTTACGGCTTCTGTCCAAGTTTTCCCTGAAAGAAAAGCCACAGTGTATACAGAATTGTATAGAAGTAAGTGAGAATTCCAAGAAACCTTGGGGCAACCTCAGAGGGCAGAGATGATGGCTAATACTTAATGAATAGGAATAAGCAGGCCTCTTCTTGGTTCTGTTTTATAGGTCTTTGTTGCATTAACTAATTTTGAACCAGTTCTTCATGAATTTCATGTTACACGGGCCAGGTGAGCTACTCATTCTTCCAATGCTGAAATTTAAATATAGTGTAATAAATTTTGCTCTTGCAGAAGTATAAATGCCATTTTATCCTAATTGGTATGTAGGTAGAATTTATTCATTTGGATATGGTTTATTATAGGGTTAGTGAATATTCCAAGTAAAATCATATCCATTAACTAATCTTTTGTCTTTTTTTTTTTTTTTTAGAAGCCTTAACCAAGCAAAATACATACCAGAACTGGCCTATCATGGATTGTATTTGCTATGCTCCCCAATTCATGGTGAGGGAGATAAGGTAAAGGAGATAAAGATTTAATTTAGTCCCTAGTTGAACTGAAAAAATCTGAATCATAATGGAAAATCATCGGCAGCATTTGGTGTAAAGGCATTTTAAACTAGGTCATTTTCACGACTCTGTATCATGTGTGGCATAAAAAGCATCATCATTTCTATTTGCTGCCTGTTCTTCATAACCAAACTGATATTCAAATACTTGGAGGCCATGGCATATTATTGTTACATTTCATACATAAAAAATGGTTTCACTGTAGATTAGATAGGAAGAACACTGAACAGAGTGTTACATTTAGAGAAATCGTTACCAGATTGTTCTGAGAAGAATAGATGGTCATTCAAGTTTTCCTTGCCAATGTTTGGCAAGTTTCATGTGCGTTTCAGTATTTCTATATATCATTTAGATTGAGAATTCTACAGAAATATTACTGGTTCTCATTCCTGGTTAGTATTCATATGTGGATTTTGCCCCTTGAGCTACCTTATCAGTATCACTATCGAAACATTGAAGTCAGGGGTTGTTTAAGCATTACGGTGTTGCTACACTTGGATATGATTAATGAAACAAGATTTTGCCAATAATGTGATAGACTGAGGTCATATGACTTTTGGTGGCTGTGCTACACTTAGTTTCTAGGGCGAGTTACGTGGTGGTTAAGAAGGTTCGAGGCTCTTGGGCCAGGTTTTGTACACCTGTGTTTCAATTCTGGCTCCACCCCCCCTCTAGCTATGTATCCTTGTATGAGGTACTCAACCTTTCCAAAGCCTCAGTTTTCTTAGGTGTGTCAGATGATAAGCATAATGCCTATCTTTTAGAAAATGTTCCATATTTTATAATTTATTATATCATTATCATTTTTGTGTTTAAAGTATGGCTGTGCTAGAACTCTGATGAATGCTTTCAATTTCCATGCTCTTGATAACATTTTTAAAGATTAGCTGAATCGTGAAATTTATGCCTTTAGGTCCACAGTGCCTTTAAAGATGTAGGATTTTTTAACTGTGAAAGTATTAACGTGATATCAGACAATGTCAGATTTGGCCAGACCTTTAATCACTTGACTTTGGACAGTTCACCTTTGGAATCTCTTTTATTAGGTATAAAGTGGAAGTAATAATATATATGAAATAGGAATACCTTGCTTACCTCCTGCAGTTTTTGTGAGGTTTAAGGTCAAGTATAGTAAAATCTAGTAATATATAACTTAACATAATGCCTGCCACATATTTGGTTTTCAGTAAATGTTTTATTTACAGGATGAATGAATTGGTTAGGTGAGTAAACTATATGAGATGGTATGTTGGAAGGTGCACTGTAAACTTCAGGAAAATGCATGTGTAAAGTATTGTTGTTTCTGTAAAAGATTCTGTGAGAGATTACCAGTAGCATTTTTTGCCACTTAGAAGTGACAATTAATTCTCTATTTGCCCTAATTTCAGGGCTGCAGTTTGAGAGGGTGAGGAGAGAAAGTAAATGATACTCCTGCCATTATCTATAAGCAGTGTTTTCATACTGTTTCCATCATGTGTTTATGGAATACTTGGTAATTGTCCAAGAAACACATTTCCAGTGGTCACCCAAAAACTGTGTTAACCTGACTTATCTTCTTGGAATGCTTTACTGTGGTCTGCATGTCTATCTTTGAGGCCCTTGAATTCTCTATCATGCCTTAAATAGAATTTTCTTCTCTTCCAGGTTATAAGTTGTGTTTTCCATCAAATGCTAAATGTGATATTAATGGTAGAAGCAGGCGAAGGAGCCCATCGTGCTCCCCTTACTGTTACATCACCAGTGATCAACAGTAGAAACCAGGCAGTTCAGTTCATCAGGTGAAACACACACAGTTTGAATTTTTACTCTCTTTATCACTCTCCCTTAAGTCTTCTGGGCTCTGTATGACCAAGGTTTCTGACATGTATGGACACTAACAGATTTCTGTCCTGTTGTGGTTTTGGGGATCTAAGTAAAGTACTTAAGAGCTCCTGTGGCGCATGTCGTTTGGGTTACTGTTGGTAGCCTCTGCACTGGAGCATTGTTGAGGGATACAGAATCTGTAATTCATGGGCCAGCACCAGTCTCCAGCTTGATTCCTACCAGCCTGTAAGGTCAGGCACCTTACAGTTGCCTGACTAAAGAACTAATTGAGTAATGCCATTATTTCTTTCATGTTGGATCATCATCTGCCTCAGTGTTTGCTTCTCTTACAAGTCTGTCTCGTCTTTCCTTTTTCTATTTCTATCTTCTCTGAGTCTCTTTCTTTTTCTTCTTTGCCCCCTTTTCTTGTTTTTTCTCACTTTTCCATTCCCCTGCCCCTACAGGCAATACTTCCTAAAGGGAAGAATTAAGTCGATTTTTACTTCTTTAATAATAATTGATAGAGCAGTTTTTCTCTCATGAATCACTTGCCTTCATGTAAAAACTTCTGTGTCTCAGCTTTATTGGGGAAGACATTTTTGCTGTCATTGGCTTTTCTTTCCCTCCTTTATTGAATATTTGGCATGCAATGTGGAGGGGGTGGAATGAAGTGGTAAGTATATGAGAGTGTATATATGCCTCCAGGTTTTCAAGGGATGCAGTGTTGTTGGAGATGAGGCGTACAGTTGGTGGAATCCAGGCATAGGCTGTCACGTGATCTCTTACTAGGGATATTTTTATTTATTTTTACTAGGGATTTTTTAAAATATTAAGTACCTAAGATACTTTTGGTTCTTCCATTAACAGTTTGTAATGTCTCCAATTTAAGTAGTGTACATCCAATGGTACAGATAAACTTAGCACTAAAGATGGGTCAAATCTGGGCATTACAGTAACCTTGGGTTAAAGGTTGGAGAGGTACTGTTACAAATCCAATGAAATAGTAGCATTTCACTGAACTACCACATGGTGGTGCTGTATCTTAATCTATTTTTACCTTGAAAGGCTATACTGTATTTTAGTATTAATGCGAAATTTAGTAATTAGTCAAAAGAGTCATACAGAAATTGCACATTTGGTCCTCTCTGACTGTAGTTGTCTGCTTGGCACCAGCTCTCTAAAACCATATGTGGGACGTAGTGAATGGTTTTTGCTGTGACACTCTGTATTCTTTATTTACGGAGACAATGCTTGTAATACGGGGTAAATATTTTTGGTATACAGGCTTTCTAAAACACAGAGGTCATGGTGTTTGAGAACAGATCAAGAAAAATTACTATTTTATGTAGTCATAGGTGTATTGTAAACAATGTGATTTTTATTTATTTTTTTAATAGCTCACTTGTGGATGAACTAAAGGAGAATATATTCCCAGTCCTTCGTATCTTACTCCAGCACATTTGTGCCAAGGTACCATTTGCTTTAATAGTATTAGTAATAATAATGAAAGGGCACCTGGGTGGTTCAGTTGGTTAAGTATCCAACAATTGATTTTTGCTTAGGTCATGATCTCACAGTTTGTGAGTTTGAGCCCCATGTCAGAGCCTGTGCTGATGGCACAGAGCCTGCCTGAGATTCTTTGTCTCCTTCTCTGCCCCTCCCCTTTCATGCACTCTGTGTCAAAAATAAATAAATAAACATTTTTAAAAAAAGGTTCTCCAAAGAAATAATAATAATGATAAAAGTAATATGTGTGAAGGTAAATATCTATTTGGTTTTTTTGTTTTTTTAATAAGTTTTTTTTAAGTTTATTTATTTATTTTGAGAGAGCACACAAGTGAGCAAGGGAGGGGCAAAGAGAGAGGGAGAGAGAGAGAATCCCAAGCAGGCTCCATGGTATCAGCGCAGAGCCCAATGCGAAGCTTGAACCCACAAACTGTGAGATCATGACCTGAGCCGAAACCAAGAGTCAGATGCTTAACCAGCTGAGCCACCCAGGTGCCCCATGTGTTTGTGTGTATATTTGTTTTGGGAAAGAGTCTGTTATCATTACCGAAAGTAGTTTTAATATTTTCATTACATGTTCCCATGGCAGAATATTCTTTTTTGGGTGAAAAACCCTTTTTATTTTGGAAAATTTCACACATGTAAATAGAATAGAGTGATGTGCACCCACCTTCAACAATTTTGTGGCATTTATACACTTATAAGGTATAACTTCCCCAACATGTATGAACACTAGGGTTTTTTTTTAAGCAAATTGTATCATATCCAACTTAAGTATTTCATATGTGTCTCTAGAGGATAAGAACTCTTTAAAAATGTAACCACAAAATACACCACACACCAAAGAAAATATATAATAATTCCTTAATATCATCAAATATCCAATGTTCAAATTTTTATGATTATCTTTTAAATTTCTATAGTAGTTTAGACAGATGATTCTTAACTTGAACCCAGTAGAGTAGGAGGTCCATAAACTCTCTGAAATTATGTGCTAAATTTGTATTCCTGAGGAGAGGGCTCACAGATTTCCTGTAGGTTAGTTTTCAAAAGGGTTTGAAACCTAAAATTTGTTAGTAATTCCTATAACATTTAAAGATTCACCAAATAATTACATTCACTAATTTTCGACTTATGTCACAACATGTGTCTCAATTGTCCTGCAGGTAAATATTGGCTGAATGGCCTCTCACTGTTTATGTTTCAGGTGATTGACAAATCAGAGTACCGGACGTATGCAGCCCAGTCCCTGGTTCAGCTGCTCGGCAAACTTCCCAGTAGGGAATATGCCACATTCATTGCCTGGCTTTACAGATATTCACGAAGTTCCAAGGTAGGAGATACGTCTGCATAAAATCTTGGTTCCTGGCTCGGCAACCTCCTGACAGCCAGATCTGAATATGCAAGGGATCCTTTGGTTTTTTATTCCTGTCTGATGGAGGTTTTTATGATTTTGCTTTATCAGATCCCACACAGGGTTTTTACTCTTGATGTTGTCTTAGCTCTGTTGGAACTGCCTGAAAGAGCAGTAGATAACACTCTCTCCTTGGAGCATCAGAAGATCATAAAGCATAAGTTCTTGGTGCAGGAAATTATATTTGACCGTTGTGTGGACAAGGCACCGACTGTCCGCAGCAAGGCACTATCCAGTTTTGCACACTGCCTGGAGGTGTCTGTTACCACTGCATCGGAGAGCATCCTGGAATTTCTGATTAATAGTAAGTGTGGTGACAGTTGTGACAAGAAGCCTGTCTTGTGCTTGTGAAGAAATGACTTCAAGGGAATCATTGTTGTTGAAAAAGTAATAGACACAGTATGATATACTATTACCCTCATAAATCTGTATCAGTTATTTTATTGTGAATAACTTTTTAAACACAGTCATACCTTGGAGATACTCTGGCCATGCCAGGCCACGCACAATAAAGTATATATTGCAATAAAGCAAGTCAAATGAATTTTCTGGTTTCCCAGTGCATACAAAAGCTATGTTTTCACTACACTGTTGTCTGTTAAGTGGCACTAACATTATGCCTTAAAAAAGTACATACCATAATTAAAAAACATTTTATTGCTGGGGTGCCTGGCTGGCTCAATTGGTAGAGCATGCGACTCTTGATCTTGGGATTATAAGTTTGAACTCCACGTAGGGTGGAGAGATTACTTAAAAATAAAATCTAAACAAAACAAAACAAAACACCAAAAACCTTTATGGCTAAAAATGCTAACCATCATGTGAGCTTTTAACAAGTTGTAATCTTTTTGCTGGTGGAGGGTCTTGCTTCTATGTTGGTGGTTGCTGAAGGGTGGGGTGGCTGTGGCAATTTCTGAAAATAAGACAATGAAGTTTGCCACATCAATTGACTTTTCTCTTAGCAAATGATTTCTCTGTAGCATGTAGTGCTATTTAGCATTTTAGCCACAGTAGAAGTTCTTCCAAAATTCAAGTCCATCCTCGCAAACGCTGCTGCTGCTTTACCAACTAAGTTTATGTGATATTCTAAATCCTTTGTTGTCACAGCTCCTTCACCAGGAGTAGATTCCATCTCAAGAAACCACTTTCTTTGCTTATCCATAAGAAGGAGCTCTTCATCTGTTCCACATTTTATCATCAGATGGCAGCAATGCAGTCACATCTTCAGCTCCACTTCTGATTCTGTTTCTCTTGATATTTTCACCTCTGCAGTCGTAACACATACACCATGTATTAAGTTTGCTGCGTTGTGTGGATATGGTTCATGGTACCCCAAGACAATTATAATAGTAACATCAAAGATCACTGATCACAGATTACCATAAATATGAAAAAGTTTGAAATACTGTGAGAATTACCAAAATGTGTCACAGACACAAAGTGAGCCAATACTGTTGGAAAAATGGCACCCTGAGACTCGTATGGTGCATGGTTACCACAGACTCTCAATTTGTTAAAAGTGTAGTTTCTGTGAAGCATAATAAAGTAATAAAACACTTTATTGTGATAAAACAATGTATGCCTGTGGACAAGCCTGATACATTTGAAAGGCCTTTTAAAGTATTTTAGATATTCATGTTTTAGAGGTGAGATTGTTGGCTGCCTATACACTATGTTGGTATTGGCTGTATTGGGCCTAATATCCATTTCAAGTGCCTACTGAGGAGAACATTACTAATTGTCAGCACTTTGTAATCTGTCTTGTCTTTAGGCCTAATTATCTTGATTTTGGTTACTCTGAATATTTACTTGGGGGTTATGATACTAGGACATTGTCCTGTCTTATTTGTCTGCTTTATTTTTAGCTCCTGCAGTTTCAAGAACAGAGAGCCATCCTGGTACTTTCCTGAGAAATTCAGCAGGTAATTTCCAATATTGAGTAATTGTCTTTTTATTTAAAGGACTTGCTGGCAATTCGACATGCTTTTTTTGGTCTCTGTATTTACCTATTTTAATGTTTAACTTTTTTTCTTTTTCAAGGAAATCAAAATTTATTTCAATAATATGTAATTTAAATGTTTAATACGCCGTGCTTATATTATTGAAAGGTATAACAATTTTTTACCTCAGTGACTGAGCCTTTTTTTAACTTTATTATTTTTAAGCTTTTTCCTATCAGAGGCAAACACTTAACCCTTCTGGAGGCTCAGGAGTAATCAATATAGACAACAGTGGTGAAACAGACCGATCTGGGGGTATGTCAGATTTTATCACTGTCAGATGAGTAATAACTATTGGATTTCAGACAACTGTAAGTAGAGTCTAAAAAACTTGGAACTTTTTTCTGACTAATTTATCCTGAAGAATTGGAATATCTTTTTTCTTCTTAAAAATGGAATAATTTTTGTTTTTTTATATCTTTAATTGATATCCTTGCACTCTATTTCATCTTAAGGTAAAGAACAAGATACGTTCCACTTGTCACATACTGAACCTCAGTATCTGTAATACTTAAGAGAATATTAGCAAATATTTTATTTCTTTATTAAAGGCAATTGTGAACTCTTAAGATTGCTGACCAGAAAGGGACCAGCTACTAGAGAAGGTGCAGCACAGATTAAATTTGTGTTTGCAGAAAAGTCATCACAAAAAACAGGGAAATGATGAAGAATACCCAGTCTTGTTCCTGTTTTTAATTTCTCATTGCATTTTTTCACTGTGTCATCTTGACTCTGATTAAGGCATCCCAGAGTTCACCTTTAATATATATGATAGGGAACTGTGAATCTAAGCTCCCACTGAAAAAGATAATTCAGAATTTAGATTATAATTTCTCTTCATTAATAATATGAACCATATTTACTATATGGAATGGTTGTGGGGTCCTCTCTCCCATGGACTCCAGCACAGGATTCTGAATACGAGTGATGCCTGATTTCCTTCACTGACTTACTGAACCCGGAGTAATCTGGATGGTTTAGTGTTGATGTGATTCAGGAGGGAAAAAAACAAATATGGACTAGACAGTAGACATACCTGGAGCCTACTCCTAGATTCTGTTTCTGTCTAGCTGTGTTATCTTGAGAAAGTCATGTTACTTCTGGGCTCCTTATTCATCTGTGAGATGACATAGCATGAAATAGTGGGGAACACACTATTTAGAAAGGAGAAGCAATCTGAGTTCTCATATCAATTCTGTTACTAAATAGCTGCTTGACTAAGACATGGAAGTCAGCAAAGCACCCTAATTGTCACTTTCTGAATCTGACACTTTCCACGTCTTTCTGTTGTCAGTCTATGAAAATAATGTTAAGAGAAGTGGTTTCTCAAGATAGATGAGAAAATATGTGTATAGAGGATTAATTTTATAATTAATTTATTCTCAACATTTATCTGATTCCTTCTAATCTCTGCTAGGCATTGTAGATACTGACTTTAATAAAACATAGTTCCATCTGTTGAGCAATGGGAATAATAAATATACGTGTATACAAATTGTATTTATATATATATAAAATAGTAAGTTGTGAGATAAGTACTGAGGTATCTGTAAAATGTCATGAGGATAATTACTTATTTTGGCCTGAAAGATTAGCATGGAATTAGATTTATATGGTTAGATATTAGCATGTGTTATTCAAATTCAGAGCAATAATTCAATTTATATACTAACTGATTTTCTAAAATATAAAAAAAATTCTGGAAAAATGTTGAATGTGTTGACTCCAGTCTTAAGTGCTAAGTGCTTTCTTTGTGATTTTGTTTTGTTTTTGAGATGTAATTCACATACATATTTAAATAAAGTGTATGATTTAGTGGTTTTTAGTGTATTCACAAAACTATCAATTTTCAGAATATTTTCTTTGCCAGAAAGAAACCCCGTACTCATTAGCAGTTACTCCCCATTTTCCCCCTTCCCTCCCCAGCATTTGCCAACCACTAGTTAGCTTTCTGTCTCTATAGATTTGTCTGGTTTTGACATTCCACATATGTGGAAGCATACACATATGTGTATGTGTATGTGTTTTGGTGGATGTCTTCTTAGCATAACATTTTCAAGGTTCATTTATCAGTTGATGGACTTGGGTTGTTTCCATCTTTTGGCTATTATGAATGATGGTGCTATGAGCATTCTTGTGCAAATTTTGTATGTCAATATTCATTCCTTTTGGGTGTGTACCTAGTAGTGGAACTGCTGCTAGGTCATGTGGTAACTCTGTGTTTAACATTTTGAGGACCTGCCAAACTGTTTTCCAGAGTGGCCACACCATGTCTCAGTCCCACTAACATGTGATAAATCTTATTTCTCCACATCCTTACCAGCACTTGTCATGTCTATTTATTGTACCCATCCTAGTGGATGTGAAGTATCTCTCTCACTGTGATTTTGATTTACATTTTCCTAATGACTCATGATGTTAAGCAAACTTACGTGTGTTCATTGACCATTTATATGTCTTCTTTGGAGAAGTTCTTTGCCCATTTTTAAAAATGGATTATTTGTCTTTATTTTTGAGTTGAAAGAGTTCTTTGTGTGTTCTGGATCCAAATTCTTTATTAGATATATGATTTGCAATATATTTTTTTTATCATTCTGGGGGTTAAATTTTCACTTTCTTGGTGGTATTCTTTGAAGCATGAAACATTTTAGCCTTCATAAAATCTAGCTGTCCAATTTTTTTTTTTTTTTTGGCTTGTGCTTTTGGTGTCATAGCTAAGAAATTACTGCCTAATTTTTCACAAAGATTTACATTTATGTTTTCAAAGTTTTGTAATTTTAGCTCTTATGTTTTGGTCTTTGATCAATTTTTAGTTAATTTTTGCATATGGTGTGATGTAGGGGTCCAACTTTTGCATGTGAATATCCAGTTTGACAGAGCACCATTTTTTAAAAGAAATTTTTCTCCTTTGAATGTTCCTGGCACCCGTGTGAAAAATCAATTGACCATAGACACATGGGCTTATGTACTTTCAATTCTCTTCCACTGGCATTCCATCGTCTTTCCTTATGGCAGTACCGCACTGTGTTGCTTACTGGTACTTTATACTAATTTTGAAATCAGGAAGTGTAGGCTCTGCATTCTTGTTCTTGTTTTTCTAGATTGATTTGGCTATTCTGTTTTTCTTATATTTCCATATGAATTTTAGGATCATCTGTCAATTTCTGAAAGGGAAAAAAAAAAAGCCAGCTTGGATTTTGGTAAGGATTGATCTATAGATCACTTTGGGGAGTGTTGCCATCTTAACAATATTAAGCCCTTCTGTCCATGAACATGGGATGCCTTTCTATATATTTAGGTCTTCTTTAATTTGTTTCAGTGACGTTTATCAGTTTTCAGTGTATAATTCTTGCTCTTTAAGTCTATTCCTAAATATTTTATTCTTTTTTATCTTATAATAAGTTACATTGGTTTCTTAGTTCCATTTTGTAATTATTCATTGCTAGTTTTTACAACTGATGTTTGATGATTTGATCTTGTGTCTTGCAACCTTGCTAAATATGTTACTACCTCTAATTGTGTGTATGTGGATTCCTTAGGATTTTTTATATATAAGCTCATGCCATCTGTGAACAGAGAGTTTTTTTCTTTCTTTTCCATCTGGATGCCTTTTCTGTCTTTTCCTTGCCTACTTTCCCTGGCAGGGACCTCTGTACAATGTTGAAAAGAATTGGGGAGAACAGACATCCTCGTATTTCTTCTGTACTTAGCTTTCAGTCTTCCACCATTGAGTGTGATGTTAGCTGTGGGTTTTTTCAGAATGGCTTTTATCAGTGAGACAAAGTTTCCTTCTCTTCTGAGTTTGTTGAGTGTTTTTATTATGGAATGGTGTTGGATTTTACAAATGCGTTTTCCTTATCTGTGGAGACAATCATGTGGTCTTTGTCCTTTATTATATTGCTGTGGTTTTTTATTACATTGATTGATTTTCATATGTTGAGCCAACATTTCATTCCTGGGATAAATCCCAAGCATGGTATATAATCCTTTTTGTATCTTGCTAGATTTGATTTGTTGATATAGTGTGTATTTGCAAAAGATTTTTGTCTATTGTTTATTTTTCTTGACATGTATTATCTGGTTTTGCTTTCAGGGTAATACTGGCTTAATGGAATGAGGTGGGAAGTGGTTTCTTCTGTTTTTTAAGTGTTTATGAAGAATTGGTGTTCATATTTGTTTTAACATTTGGTGGAGTTCTCCAGTAAAGTCATTTGGTCCTAGGCTTTTGTACATGTGTGAGAAGGTTTTCAATTTCCAATTCCATCTCTTTACTTATTATGGGTATATTCAGACTATTTCTTCTTGAGTCAATGTCCATGGTTTTTATCTTTGTAGAAATTTGTTCATTTCATCCAGATTACTTAATATAACATAAAAATTTTTCATAGTATTTCTTTGCAAATCCTTTTTATTTCTGTAATGGCAGCAGTAATGTTTCCTCATTCTTTTCTGATTTTAGCAATTTGAATCTTCTATTTTTTTTCTTAATTAGTCTAGCTAAAAGTTTGTTAATTTTGTTTATCTTTTTCAAGGAATCTACTTTTGATTTCATTGATGTTTTCTATTTTTCCCCATTCTTTATTTCATTTCGTAACATACTTCCTTATACATCAGTGGCTGTCCATGTAGTTTGGGATCCCTTAGCCTCTTCATCAGGTCCTTGAAGTTAATATTGTTTTCAAAATAATATCAAGACTTTGAACTCTTCAGCATTATGACTCTGAAATAGAGATGAGAATCTAGCTGTTTTTTATTTAGCCAGACATTAAAGAGTTTGCAAAGATGTAAAACAATGCCATTATTTTCACTAAATTTTTTTGGAGGGGAAATATAGTTATTTGTCATTTAAAAATATACTGTGCATGGTGGCACATCTTCCTTTTTTAAAACAAACTATTAAATCTTTTTACTGGAGATTTTTACCAAAAAACCCCTTAGAAATCTTCAGTGATTTTTTTAATAGTGTAATGGGGCCTGAGATCAAAAAGTTTTAAAGCTGCTGTTACACATTATCTTATTTAGTCTTTTAAAAAATTATGATTTGGATATTTTTTTTTGTAGCTAAATAAAATAGAGGAGCTAAATAATTCATTCAGAATTTTAGACATAGGAGTCAGGATTTAAAACTGAATTTTTAATATTCCACAATTTGTGCCATTTTAAAATTATATTACTATGCCCTTTGCATTATTGTGAATAGCTAATTATTTGACTTTTCTTTTTTTTTCTACATTATTTCATACTCCGATTTCTCAGGATTTAAAGCAAGCTAATTAGTCAGTTTTTTAGAGTATTTTCTCAGAACTGTGTGGTGAGATGTTAGGTACTATAAATATAGTTTTTCTCAGACTATATAATGATTCTTTGGCATTTCCTCAACAGTGAGATGTGTCATGGGAATGCTGAAAAAGAGAATCAGGGATGAGAAGACCAATGTCAGGAAGTCTGCACTCCAGGTGTGAGTTTTTTCTAGGTATTCTTGAATGTGCTCTTTTTTCAAGCACTAAAAACCTGAAAATATTTTGTAAAAGCTCTGCCATACTCATTATTTAACTTGCTTTTCATCTAATATTTGTTCACTTTGATCCTGTTGTATATATAAATTACAGAGATGAACTAAAGGTTTATCTGTTTTTAAAATTCTTGCTGGGTTGTTGACTTTTTAATTACATATTTACGGGGTGCTTGGGTGGCTCAGTCAGTTAAATGCTCGACTTTGGCTCAGATCATGATTTCACAGTTGGTGAGTTCAAGCCCTGTAATGGGCTCTGTGCTGACAGCTTAGAGCCTGGAGCCTGTTTCGGATGCTGTGTCTCCCTCTCTCTCTGACCCTCCCCGACTCATGCTCTGTCTCTGTCTCTCTCTCTCTCAAAAATAAACATTACAAAAAATTTTTAATAAAAAAATTTAAAAAAGAATTACATATTTATATCCTTAATTTCTCTTTTTAGAATAGGGATTCTTAATCTGGGAACCATGAATGAATTTTAATAGGGTGCATGTAACCCCCAAAATGGTTTGTAAATACTTGTTTACATAAATGTATGTCAGATTTTCTCCAGAGGGAGGCCTTAGCTTTCGTTAGATTCCAAACAGGTGGGATGATACTGGGTAGAGGGATGGAGCTGTACCTAAGAAATGTTAAGAACCACAGACTTAAGTCTTATTTTTGTCTATAGCGCCTAAGTCATTAATTCATATTAAATATGTTTCTTCTAGGTATTAGTGAGTATTTTGAAACACTGTGACATCTTGAGTATGAAAGAAGAGCTATTGCTTCTACAGGACCAGTGTCGGGACCCTGCAGTGTCTGTCCGAAAGCAGGCCTTACAGGCTCTTACTGAACTTCTCATGGTGAGAGACAGTGTGTTTTTACATTAATAATAATTAATAATAATAATTCAGCAAATGGGGCACCTGGGTGGCTCAGTTGGTTAAGCGCCCGACTGTTGATTTTGGCTCAGGTCATGATCTCAGGGTCATGAGTTCGAGCCCTGTGTTAGGCTCCGTGCCTAGTGTGGAGCTTGCTTAAGATTCTCTCTCTTCCTCTCCCTTTGCGGTGCCCCCCTGTTCATCCCACCTCCTGCTCACATGTAAGTGTGTTTCCCTCCCACTCACTCTCACACACACACACACACACACACACACACACAAAATAAATAAATAATTCAGCCTAATAATTACCTCTTGCAAAATATTAAGTTGACTGTTGGAAATTCTATCAGGTCTACTGAAGAGCTATACAGTGGAAGAGAAGAGGAGGTATCTTTCAATTACATATGATTATGTCTCATGTTAATATAATTATGAACTCATGCTAGAGAATGCTAGTGATTAGTCTTTTCTTGACTTCAGCTTAAATCTCACATAGAAATATGAATGGTAAAATAAATTTGGTTAGACCAGAGGCCGAGATTAACTTCTGAACATTAAGATCTATTAGATGGTACTGTCAAAATAGCAGATCCACTAATCCAATATTTAATTTACGTCTGCCAAATAATTAACTTTCGAAGAATTTTTAAAGCCAGTTTCTTTATTTCATGTTAGAAAGCATTAAACAATGAATACTTTGACTTCCTCTGTCAGCATCTATTTTAATTGCCCGTTGGGATAAAATA
Organism: Cryptoprocta ferox; assembly: GCA_028646485.1. NCBI lineage: Eukaryota > Metazoa > Chordata > Mammalia > Carnivora > Eupleridae > Cryptoprocta > Cryptoprocta ferox. Next base: position 77,799,403 of record CM053575.1, read on the forward strand.
TTTATTATTTGTTCTTAATCCTTAAGTTATCAGGGTGCCTGGGTGGCTCAGTTGGTCAGGTGTCCGACTTTGGCTCGGGTCATGATCTCACCGTTAGTGAGTTTGAGCCCCGTGTTGGGCTCTGTGCTGACAGCTCAGAGTCTGGAGCCTGCTTCGGATTCTGTGTCTCTCTTTCTCTCTGCCCCTCCCCTGCTCTCACCCACTCCCTCTCTCTCAAAAATAAATATTTAAAAAATATTTAAATTACCAAAAAGTGCTGATTTACTATAATAATACAGAAATGATTTTCTAAGTTTAAAATTTTAGTATGCACTGATATACAGTAACTGGAGATTGTACTTTGTTTTACTATATATTTCAAATGTTGATTTTTTTTCACTTGTTTATTTGTACTTGTGTGTGTGACTACACACAGGTCTCAAAACATTGACCACAGCTTCACTGATGTGTATTTAGAATTCTGCTAGTATCAGACTTCATGATTTCATGATGTTTAATTCCTAAGGCCCAGCCTGGATGTGTCCAGATACAGAAAGCCTGGCTGACAGGGATCATTCCAGCTGTGATGGACTGTGAGAGCACTGTGCAGGAAAAGGCTCTGGAATGCCTTGACCAGCTCCTGTTGCAAAACATTAAACATTATAATAAATTCCATACTGGAGACAACAGCCAAGTACTGGCTTGGGCACTTCTTACTCTCCTTAGTACAGAAAACCAGGAACTGAGGTATGTTAATTGTGTGACTTGTTTTCCTTATAGAAAATTTCTGTTATTAGGGGTGCCTGGGTTGCCCAGTGAGTTTAGTATCTGACTCTTGATTTTGGCTCAGGTCATGATCTCATGGTTGTGGGATTGATCCCTGCATCAGGTTCTGCGCTGACAGTGCAGAACCTGCTTGGAATCCTCTCTCTCCCTCTCTCTGCCCTTCCTCCACTTGCACATGCACACACTCTGTCACTCTCTCTCTCTCAAATAAAAAAATAAACATTTTTTTGAAAAAAAATTTCTGTTCTGATCTTGGAAAATCAGCTTTCCAAATTACTTAATATATGTGAAGACTCAGTTTTGGTGTGTGTGTTTTTTTTTTTTTTTTGGACCCAATTCAAATCTCAACATTTTCATGGTGACAATTTTTTGTGAAGCCTTTCATCTCCTTCTTTGCTTTTCTCTGAGTGATGTTTAGTTTTAAATTGATATCTTAATATGTAGTAGAAAGCACTGATGGATATGATATATTAATATTAACTTTCCATAATACTAGTTTTTATGAAAGACGACTTCCTAGTTCTTACACATTAAACTTCTCCTGACATTTCATTGGATTCGTTGACTTAACACCACTGCAGTATTCTCTCTCATTAGATAACATTTACCGAGTGTACACTATACAGTGAACACTGTAGTGAAGAATTAGCCCTATAATGGTAAATTTTAATCTATATAGCAGTAATCTTACAGTTAGCTTGACTATCTTTTTCCTTTTTTTTTTAATCATGTAGGAAATACTTCCCTCCTTATTTGCATGTAGTTATGGAAGAATTATCATACAATAGAAAAATAATAGATATTTTTATCATAAAATACTGTCTGTGGCCCTGGCAAATCACCTCATTTCTCTGGGCCTTGGTTTTCCCATTTGTAAGAGTAGCCAGTTGGATTACATGATCTCTTCAGGTCACTTTTTGTATTAAAACTCTATGGCTGAAAGCATATTCATTCATTAAATATTTTCTCAGTACCAGCTATATGCTTGGCTGAAATTCTTAGAAGGGAGGAGAATTTAGCTAGCAATAGAATTACTTACTTTTTGCTTTTCTTAGGGACATCTCAGTAAGCAACCCCAACACATTAAAATTCAGCATAAAAAGTAGTAGCTATTCTTCACAAAAAAGCAGGGGAGGCCTTATAGCTCATGAGATGCTGTTGGGAAGTTTATTTCATTTATTTTTCTCTTTATAAAACTTTTATACTGGAATATAACAGCACAGAAAAGTATACTAGGTCAGTACATAGGGTCAGTAAGTATAAAAAAGAACCCATGTAACTACCTCCCAGGTCAAGAAATAAAACATTGCTAAGCCCAAGTAATACCCTCACACTCCTTCCCATCACTGTCCTTCCCTTGTCAAAGGTAACCACTTCTGTGATTAGTTTCCTCTCTTCTACAACTTTGTATAAATTGAATTAATGTGATATGTATTCTTTGTGTGTCTGACTCCTAACACTCAAAGCAATAGAAGGCTCATTCACATTATCGTATGTAGCTGTAGCTTATTCACTTTCATTGCTGTGCATGCGTGTGTGTGTGATTTTTATGAACAAAACATAATTATCCATTCTACTGTTGATAATTGAGTTCAAGTTTTTTAATATTATATATAATGCTGCTATGGATATTCCTGTACATATCTGTTGATAACACAGGTACATGCATTTCTGTTGGGTATATACCTGGGCACAGTATTGTTGAGTACGTTTCTAGGCACATCTAATGGGTACTGCCAGAGAGTTTTCCAGAGAGGTCGTACCAATTTACATTGCACTCTGGCAGGTGTGGGAGTTCCATGCCGTGGCCAGCATTTCATGTTCCCAGTCTTTTTCTTTTTAGCCACTTTAGTGGATGAATACTGGTATTTTATTATGATTTTAATTTCCATGGCCATGTTGAATAATAAGATTGAGCCTCTTTTTGTATGTGGATTAACATTTATATGTTCACATTTGTGAAGTACCTACTCAGGTCTCTGGTCTTTCTTTTAGACTGTCACTCTTTTGCTTGTTCATCTGAAAGTGTTCACTGTATATTCTATGTACAAACCATTGTTACATGTGTCGCAAATGTCCTCTCCCACCTCCTGTTTTGCTGTTTTACTCTCTTGATGGTATCTTTTGATGAGTTCACTTTGTCAGTGGTTTTCCTTATGGTTAATGTATTTTTAGAGAAGTCTTTTCCTACCTCAGCGTCATATATTCTCCCATAAAATCTCCTAGAAGTTTGTTTTTTTTCTTTCTTCCTTTTATGTTAGGTCTTACCTGCAATTAAGATGTGCCATAGTTTCCTTCATAGGCCTTGTTTTTATTTTAAGATAGGGGAATGTGGTTATGTATATTTGAAGTCAGAAGGAAAGGGGGAGATCAAAAAAAAATACTGAGGATGAATGAAAGGGATAGTTAGAGTTTCTGAAAAAGAACAATATTATATGAAAGACTCACTTTATAAGGTAGAAGGAGAGAACTTTAGAAATAAAAGGAAACAAAAAAAATATGGGAAGTGGGGGCACCTGGGTGGCTCAGTCGGTTAAGCCACTTCGGCTCAAGTCATGATCTCATGGTTTGTGAGTTAGAGCCCCATGTCAGGCTCTAAGCTCACAGCTCGAGCCTGGAGTCTGCTTCAGATTCGTGTCTCCCTCTCTCTTTTCCTCCCCCACTTGCACTCTGTCCCTCTCTCAAAAATAAATACACATTAAAAACAAAAAAAGAATATAGGAACAAAAGTACAAAAGAGGAAATAGTATGAACCCTAGAACTTCTGAGCCTTCTATTTCAGTACAGTAATAGAATATTTGCTCAGTACAGCAGTGTCAGAGCACTATACACAGCTAGAAAGGTGGAAATACCCCAGCTGTCCATGGATGGGTGAAAGGACAAACAAGATGTGCTATATACATACAACAGGATATTTTTCAGCCTAAAGTAACAAAATGCTGATGCATGCTACACTATGGATGAACCTTAAAAACACGCTGAGTGAAATAAGCCTAATACAAAAGGACAATTACTGATGACTCCACTTATCTGAAATACGTAGAATAGTCAAATGCTTAAAGACGGAAAGTAGAAAGGCATTTATCAGGGGCTGTGGAGAACGCAATGGGGAGTTACTGTTAAATGGGTAGAGTTTCAGTATAAAGTGATAACAGGGTCTGGAGATGGATGATTGCACAACAGGTGTGAATGTACTTAACACCACAGAACTGTACACCTGAAAATGGTTAAAATGGTAAACTCTATTATATATTTTAGCCCAAGAAAAAATATATATTTGCTCAAAGTTAGGAAGGAGAGTGTACAATTAGGGTCTTAAGTATAAAGTTTCAGAATAGTCATTATAGAAAATGTGCTAGGGTACAAGTTCTCAAAGTGTGATGGATGGATTCATGAGCTCAGATCATAATATTAAGATGTTATAAGCCATTTTACACTTCTGTTCTTTCACAGGAATATAGTAGAGTTTTCCAGCAGCATATGATGATACTGAAGCAAATTGAATGCAGAAGCAGTTACAATAATCCACCTGTCTTCTATTTAAGCCAGATCATAAATAGATTTACAAAAGTATAGAGCAGTGACACTCTTTTCACCAAGTTTATTTTGTTTTAAGAAAGATTGTTATTTTTTTGTAAAGCAGTGCATCTATGTTAACATGTAATTGGCTTATTATTTTTAGATTAACTAATAAATATTTTAAAGTTTCTCAGTTTAATTTTGGCACAGCAAATATTGATAGATATGGTAGCGCACAAAACTAGAGCTCTTCAAGGTGGTCCATAATTTTTGAGTTCAAAAGTGCCCAGAAAAAAAATAAGCACCCAGAAATGAAAAAGTATGAGAGCCACTAAACTTGGGAATGAATTTTTCAAAAAGGAGTATTAAGAAAAATAAAAGCTAGCAGAATTCTATAAACATTTGTGACTTGTAAACAAAATTTGTGACTTGTTCTTTAATAAACAGAAAGTAACTAGAACAGCAAGAAATGTTCAGGAAAAGAGATTTCACAGAACAGATGACTTTTGAATTTGAATCTTGAAGGTTCATAAGGGGGCAAAAGGGCATGTCCATGTAAAAAAAAACAGCCAGTTCAAAACCATAGAAGCATAAACAGTGTGCACTGTTCAGGAGCCAGAGGATTTCACTGTGGCTGGGGAAATAGGGCTGGCTGGGTGTAAACTGAAACTGGAGAAGTTAAGCAGGGCCCAGATACTGCAGAGTTGTAACAGCATTCCAAGAAGTTTTTGACTTTAGATTGAAAACAGAGTGGGCAGGGGGAGGCTGCTAGTGAATATAAAATGGACGGGTAATATAGGGTTTTATATTTTAGAAAGTGTTAATCTTGAAAATAAAACACGCAGTTATTTAACCAGCAAAATGGGTTTATATGGAAATAGCACAGAATTGTAGTTTGGGACAAGCACACTGTGACAAACCACAAGCAAATCTGGAAATCAAAGGAGAGGAACTGTTCTTTTTAGAGAAGAGAAAGTTGGGAGGGGCTGCTTTGAAGAAAAGTCCATTGAAAGAAAGTGAGAGTTCAAAGTGGTGATGGTTTCTCAATGGCAGAGTCGTGACAGACTCTCATTGGCTGGGCTGTTGCCAGGCAAGAAGAAATCCTTCCTCTTGCTGGAGTAGTAAAGTCAGCTTGTTTGTTCCTCTTGGATATAGGAGTCCTGTCCCTTCCTGTTGGATCTGCAATTGATGGCCAGTGGTAGGCATGAGAGCTCCTGATCCTGGCCTCCCAGCCCCACTGCCAGTGAGGTTTCCTTTATTTAGTTTCACAGGAAGGATAGCAAAGGCACTTGTGTTTGGTGACTAGGAGATGGCTAGAATCTAAGAAAACAGGCTACCACTGAAATGATTTAAGTTAAAGGTGATGAGGGCCTGTATCAAGGAAGGGGCAGTGGGCATGAAGAGAATGAGGTATATTTAAAGATGCTTAACAAGGAGAAGTACAGAGGTGGTAAAGGTTTGATTTGAGGGTTGAAATAGATCAGTGCACTTCCTCTACTCAAGTTGCTCACAATCTAGTGCAAAGAGACAAAATAAGTTCACAATTTTGGTAGAATTTTAGGAGCAAAGAGGGAGGGCATAGAGCAGTTTGGTAGTTTTTTGTTTGTTTTCGTTTGTTTTTTAACTTTTTTTCTTGTTTTAGCTATTGATGGTGGCAAGAGCTGAATTATTCCCAGAGGTGGAGTAAGTAGAAATTAACCAGACAACCGTAATAGTGAGAGTTTCCAGACAAAAAATAGCAATGCAAAGGCTTAGAGGCCTGAAAGCCTCCATGATTCTATCCAAAATAACTGGTCAATGGTATTTCCACTGACTGAGGTATGGAAGGCAGTGGGAGGAGATGGTAGTCCAATTTAAATGTGTGTTTGCAATGCTTTGTCGTGTCTGAGTGGAGAGCTTTTGGTAATAAATAAGATCACCTAGCATTAAGTTGTAGATAAGAGAAGAGGACTAAGAGTAGAACTTTTCAAAATGAGCCATAAGAGTGATTAGAAAAAAGGAATTAGTGAAGGGAAAAGAAAAGAGATCCAATAAGTAGACCAGAGTACAAAGGCAGAGAGAATGGTCAATAATGTCTTATAGAGGTCATGGAAAATGGAAACTAAAGATAGTCCATTGGTTTTGATATTAAGATAGAGATCAGTTGTACTGTACAAAAGACCCAGGTTGGTGTCTGTTGAAAACATTCTGACTTGATAGGGAGTGGCTTGTGATCATCAATGGGGCTAATTGAGCAGTAAGCTAATAGAGGGAGGCTTTTGGAAACTGTTTATCTGATATGGAGGGGTGTGAGTTGTCAGAAGAGCCAAATTTGAGGTTTCAAAACTGAATGTTCAGAGGATTTTTTCCCATTCTGTTCACTTCTTATAGTAAACATTACTTAATATATTTTGTGTGATTCTTTTAAATAAATTTTAAAATATTTGCTGATTCCATGTGTGTTGTTTTTGGACCATAATCATATATGAATTATGAGCTACCTGCAGTAAAAGTCTAGACATTTATAGATAGATTTTTAAGCAATAGCTGATTTATTAAAATTTATATGGATATGCTTATTGTATGTAGATGTGTTTATTTTGTTATAGTTATCTTCTATGTGCTTTGAGAATTCCTCTTTTTTTTTCCATTTAATGAGAAAGTCTTGGGGTGTGTGTAAGTGTGTGTGTGTGTGTGCATGCATGTGTGTGTGTGTTCCTAGCAGTCTAAGAAAAATTAATTGTGGGAAGAAGTGTATTTTTTACTTTACTTAGATATATAATACTGCATTTGTGTCATGGGTCATGTTTTCTCATTCAGTCCTTGGGAAGAAGTCAAATAAGAAATTATTTAAAACAACAGATGACATAACACAAACACCTTAGATTAATACACCAGAAGCATTTTTTGTTTTATTTTTAAGGTGTTTGAAATAAGTATTTCTGAATGGCATTGGTGGGTCGTGGCAACGTTTAGCTCATTTAATATCACCATAATAATATCTGTCCAATCCTTCCATTGAAAAAACAACAGTGTCTACATTTTTTTGGTCACTAAAACCCTATAAACTCTGGATGTATTTGTTATTGGTATCCTGTCCCTTAATGTTTGTATAGCAGTTTGGGAGGGAATGAGGATAAGAAGGGTCTCAAACGAAATATGAAATTTTATTCTTTGCTTTAAAAAGAAATACTTTATAAAGGGAGAAATAAATATATCTTATTCTATACAATAAAAACCTGGTTTGGTATCAAATATGTTACTAGCTAGGAACTTCTGCATTGACGTTCCATGTGCCAGGGGAGTCCTGGAGCAGCAGAAGCTGATAACCTTTCACTGAGGGCTGTTCTGAACAGTTTTGTATATTTACAGTTACAATTCTGCTTTCCCATCTTTTTTCCAGCCGCTATTTAAATAAGGCTTTTCATATCTGGTCCAAGAAAGAGAAATTCTCATCCAGTTTTATAAACAATGTGATATCCTACACTGGCACAGAACATTCTGCACCAGCCTGGATGCTGCTTTCCAAGATTGCTTGCTCATCACCCAAGCTGGACTATACCAAAATAATAGAGTCCTGGGAGAAAATCAGCAGGTTTGCATGCTTATAATATAGTTGTTGATAGACACTAAAGATTTGTGGTAACAAAGCTCATGTCTTAAGGAAGTCGGCTGTTTCATAGTTATTTGTATACACAGATCTTTAAATTGTGGCATAAAAACAAACATGAAAAATAAGAATCAGTTTTAAGCTTTCAGTTTACCCTTTGTCCAAGTAAATTAAGTGCCTTAATACTCCTACAACTTGACTCCTAAACCATGCTACCTTACATTCCTCCAGTGTTACCAATCCAGAGTATTTTGTTGGCAGCAGTGTTTTATTTTGTCTGTATGTTGATATTCCTTATGCCTTTTTCCTAGTCAACAGAATCCGAATCCAAACACCTTAGGACATATTCTATGTGTTATTGGGCATATCGCAAAGCATCTTCCTAAGAGCACCCGGGACAAGGTGACTGGTGAGTGTGCATTGGGGAATCTTGAAAAAGCTTTGCCTCTCACTTTAAATATATTTTAAGCAGTTAAATTTGGAGGGTTTTGATTTCTTTTTAGATGTGGTCAAGTGTAAGCTGAATGGATTCCAGTGGTCTCTAGAGTTGATCAGCTCAGCTGTTGATACTTTGCAAAGACTCTGTAGAGCATCTACAAAAACGCCTGTGGAGGAACAGGTACACTACAAACTCTCCTGGATATGTTTGTTGTTTATCTGTACTTGGACATGTTACTCTGTTTTGAAGTATGAGGAGTATTCTCTATGGAGAACCTGTAAGAATGGGTAGTCCCCAGCAGCTGATACTACAAGGGAACATTTATGTGACAAGCAGCTGACATTCCCTGAGATCTTAGCTACTCATGACACACGGTTCCCTCAGGAAGTCACCACCTTGGTTCTGTGTACAAGTGCCTTCTTAGAAAGGCGTGCCTGCTGGGCATAGATTTTCTAGTGAGAACTGCGCAGCTATTTTTTATTAAGTTGTAGCCTGGATGTATACGATAGCTTTGTATGTCTTCGTCCTTCACTTCTACCTCATCCAAGAAGCTTAACCAATGATTCTCCACCTAGGCAAGGGGTTCCCTCCAGACCAGAAGATTTCTGATCATTTGATAAGTCATTCTCCTGGAAAATACCTGTCCTGTTACTATAAGGCTATGTTACTCTAGCATCTGTTGCTTTATCATGTTCCCAAAGTTGCTCAGAGCCTACAGCTGATGTTTTCTATAGATGCATACATACAAATCCAAACCAGGGTTTTGTGTGAGACAGAGCATTACTTTGACTCCCTAAAAGGTATCCATATCAGTTTCTCTAATAAATTATTTTACTGCCATGTATTCTATTCTTATCATGAAATATACTCCTAGACAAGGCTAATCATAATGAAAAATTTTAGGGCTGAGGTGATTAATGATGGCTTTAGAAGTCAAAGGTTAATTTAAATAATTGCTGGAATATATTTAAGTTTCCCAGAATAAAAATATCTTTGCTTCATCTGAGCTACCCAGCTACATTCCTATGCTTCCTTTTCTTATATAAGTTCCTTAAAGAAAGTCCTTCCTTGATAAGTTACATCTTCTATTTGTAGGAACAGATATAATAAGAAAGTATATTATAACTTTTTTTGCTTAGGACTTAAAACAGGTTAAAATGTACTTAACTAAAAATGCCCAGCTCTTTCCATGTAAATGGTATCTGGTGTTTTCCTGGCATGTACCTTTTGTCTCATCTGGTGAAAAGGATGCTTGCTTTGTTTGATTTTTCTAGCTGTTTGTCTCTTGATGCAAGAAAAACTTTTAAATAAGGAGCATTACCTAAGTAGGGAGCATATTTGAATAGCAGAAAACAGGTCAAAATAAAGGCAAAAAGCTGGTCACAAAGAATGATGTAGGAAAAACTGGGGAGAAATTTATATGGCAGATTATAAAACAGTCATCCCGCATGTCTCAGTGGCACACAGCTGATTAATGGCAGAGCCATGCCTAGAACTAACGCCTCTAATTGCCTTCCCAGTCTTTTCTTCACCAGCACTGGCTAGAGGAAAAGTGATCTATAGTACTGGGGGGAGTCAGGGCCAGAAGCCACTGGCTTGCTCGCTAATGGCTCACAGTCATTAGTTACATCATTATTAGAGTCTGTGAGGAAGACAGAGTTATCTTCACATTTAAAAATTGAGAACTAGATGGGTGCCTGGGTGGCAGTCGGTTAGGTGTCCGACTTCGGCTCAGGTCATGATCTCATGGTTCGTGAATCTCATGAACCATGAGATCATGACCTAAGCTGAAGTCAGGCATGAGTTTAAGTCCCGCATAGGGCTCTGTGCTGACGGCTCGGAGCCTGGAGCCTGCTTTGGATTTTATGTCTCCCCCTCTCCCCTTCCCCGACTTGTGCTCTGTCTTTCTGTCTCAAAAATAAATAAACGTTTAAAAAATTTAAAAATTGAGAACTGGAGAGAGATTATTACTACCTTAGAAAAGCCACGGTTGTAGCTTTGTCAATACCACTTCCCTTGGTGGTAGACAATGGACTAAGGCCCTGAGATTTTCCAGAATCTTAGGATATTTTATTTCTATTTTTTATTTTTTTAAATACTTTAACGTTTATTTATTTTTGAGAGACAGAGACAGAGCACAAGTGGAAGAGGGGCAGAGAGAGAGGGAGACACAGAATCCGAAGCAGCCTCCAGGCTCTGAGCTCTTAGCCCGGAGCCTGATGCGTGACTCGAACCCACGAACCACGAAATCATAATCTGAGCTGAAGTCAGATGCTCAACCTACTGAGCCACCCAGGTACCCGCAGAATCATAGGATATTTTAAATCCGTGTGACCTGGTTATTTCCCCTAAATGTACTTCTCTTTTTCTTTTCTCTGTAAATGAACATTCTATATTTTACTGAGAAAAACAAATTGCCCAAAGAATAGGTGATCATGATCTAGCTCGACAGCACTATATATGAAAAGACATAGGTTTGGGGGCATTATTGCCATAAGCTTGGTACCAGTTAATAGTATTTTGTGGCTGGGGAGTCTGGATGGCTCAGTTGGTTAAGCATTCGACTCTTGGATTTCAGCTCAGGTCATGATCTGACGGTTCATGGAATTGAGCCCCGTGTCACACTCCTTGCTGACAGCAAGGAGTCTGCTTGGGATTCTCTCTCTCCTTCTCTCTGCCCCTCCCCTGCTTGCCCTCTCTCTCTTTCTCTCTCAAAGTAAATAAACTTAAAAAAATAGTGTTTTGTGGCTGTTGAAACAAAATCTATGAGATCTTGGGCTGTATTAGTAGAAATAGTGTCTACAATAAGAGGGGTGATGGCCCTCTTTATACTGGTGAAATCTAAGTCAACATGCTCTTCTAAAAAAAAGTTTATTTATTTTGAGAGAGAGAGAATATGCATGCTCAAGTCGGGGAGGGGCAGAGAGAGGGAGAGAGAGAATCCCAAGCAGGCTCCACACTATCAGTGAGGAACCTGACATGGAGCTCAGCCTCACAAACTATGAGATCTTAAACTGAGTCAAAATCAAGGGTCAGACACTTAACTGACTAAGCCACCAGGTGCCCCTAAGTCAGCATATTCTAATTTAACTTCAGTGGTAACTCTGTAGAGAAATGTTGATAAAATTGAATATATTGATGGGAGAGCAATTTGATGAGGCAATTACAAAGCAGATTGTATAAGGAGCAGTTAAAGGACCTGCTTTCACCGAGGTGTATACTCGGTGAAAGGAACAAATATGTGGGATAGGCTGCCTAGCTAAATTGAAATACAGGAAGGACCTTAAAATGAAAGCAGAATTAGATTTATTTGGCCTCACAGAGAACTGATATGGACCAATGAGTGGAAATTGCAAGGAGATAAATTTTGGCCAACCAAAGAAAAAACATACTGACGTCTGCCTAAAAAGGAGGGATTTGCCTCAAAACATGTCCTTGGTCATTGGAGGTGTTCACAGAGAAGCTGGACAACTTGATATGAATCCCTGTGTGGAGAGAATCCCAGGATTAGATGGCCATTACAGTTCTCTTCCAGATTGTGTTGTTCCAAAAGTTCTAGTCCAACCACCCAGCCCAGTTCTAGGCTTGAGGCCTCATACAAGTTAACCTTTACTTCTTACCAAGGTAGAGCATATGGATTTCAGAAGCTCCCTTGCCCTGGCTGTGTAACCTATTAAAATCTTAAGTGCAACAATTCTCTAAAAAGTAATAAAGACAATCATTTTGAAACATTTTAGGCTAAGTCAGACTAAAAAACATTTGGATCATAGTGATAGTTTCCTGCAGTGGTAAACATTGAGCACTGTTTTGTGGTAGTGCTGCTGGGCTCCAGGGTAGTGGTTAAAACAGAGTCCCTTCCTGGGGTGCCTGGGTAAGCATCTGACTCTTGATTTCAGCTCAGGTCATAATCTAACGGTTCATGGGATTGAGCCCTGCATCTGGCTCCTTGCTGACAGTGTGGAGCCTGCTTGAGATTCTGTCTCTCCCCCACCCTACCCCTCTCCCCTACTTGTGTTCTGTCTCTAAAATAAAATAAATAAAATAGTCTCTTCCTAAGGCACCCACAGCATAATAGGGCAGACACACATGGAAACAGGTGATTTCAACATAATATAATCATTCCTAAAACAGAAGTGTGCATAAGGTAATATGGAAATCTTGGATTGGAGCCGCTTAGTTCAACCCGGGTATTTTGGACTGGCCTCCTAGAGAAAATGTAGTCAGAGTTGTAGAATGTGATTGAACTCCCTTGCTTGGCATCGAAGTGTTGTTGTGTACTAGCAGTGGTGACCCCTTGAGGTTATTAAATTTAACTGATAAAAAGCACTGAAAACTTGTCTTTAATGAATACATTTCAAAACGATCACAAATGTTTTTTTTTATTCCATGTCTTTTGAAAATATACTATTTACTATAGTAGTTACTTTGCCATCTACACATGCTAGAAGAATTGTGATGTTTTTCTCTATTAATGGAACAGAACCACTGTTACAGAACTCTTATCAGTTAGGGCAATAGATCTTCCCAGATATTTGCCTTTTACTCTTAAAGGGCACATATAGAAAGATATGATATCTACATATACATATATATATTTATATATTTATGTCCTCTATATGTGTGTGTATGCTGTATATATATACTGTTCTTTGTAAATTCTGCTTAGTCCTTATAGGACTAATTGATAAAAGAGCAAATATCCGAAACCATGATGGCTAAGGCTTCTCATAAGGCTTCTTATGGTTTATGCCTTTGAAGACCGTAGAGTTTCTTCTGAGACAGTTGTTTCATGGACAGTCTAGTAGATGTGTGGGATCCTTCAGAGATTACAGTCTTTGACTTGCCACAGGAATTACTGAAGCAGGTGTGCGGGGATGTCCTTTCCACCTGTGTGCAGTCCCTGTCCAACATAGTTCTCAAGGAAAGTGGCCCTGGGAATGTGGATGAAGACCTGTTTGTAAGTAATTACTTTTCTTAACTCTTCTTTTACTTTATATCAGCTGGGGTTTTCTAAGGGTGACTTTCTAATGTGCATTTTTAATACTATTAGCAAGGAAAGGATTTTTCTAGCCTAGAGCTTACTCTTCTAAAAAGAAGAATTTTTGTGTTGGTGACCTATTCATTTTTCTCTCATGTTCTTATTATCTGAGGGAAAACTTGATGGGATACACTTCATCCAGTTAGAGCCTGTGAGATGCCTAATCCATTAGGGAAAACACAGGACATATTGTGAAGTAATAAGGCGAGAAAAGAATAAAGTGAGGATGCTCTTTGTTCTTTTGGTTTGTTTGTTCAATGTGTTTTTAAATTGTAATGTGGCTGCTGAGCTGTTTGAATATCACATTGTAGAACTAGGGAATTGTGCGGAGCCGTTCTGAAGCCATGTCTATAATACAGTGAAATACTTGACAACTAAAAATACAAATAACATTGGAGCATCAAGATTGGGTGGCATGGCACCCTGCTTTAAAAATTATGTCAGTGCCAGAGAGTTCTGTACGCCAGCAAATGTGCAGCCAGTTTCCTGATTCAAGTGGCTGGCCGTCCACAAAACATGGTGCATTCGTTCTGACTCCCACATCTGACGCTCCGTAAAGCAGATAATGAGCTGCTTCTTCATGCCCTTCAGTATAGGCCATCGTTTCACCAGAACTGGCCATTTTCCTCATCTGTTCCTCTCCTCTGTGCTCACCTGCTTTGCCTCCTCACACTTGTACCTTGAGACTGAAGACCATGTTGAGATTTGTGACAAGAGACCGGTTGTGCTGAGGCATTAATGTGAATACTTAAGTAATAAAACTATTATCGGTAGAAATCCATACATGTCAGTGCAGTGGTCTGTGTTGTGTAGGATGAGCCCATCCCAGGCTTTCTAGAGGGTCTTGCGCCTCTAATTTGAGCAGCTCCATTACAAGAAAAATGCTTGTTATGACCAGGGAGTTTTTCCCTCTGAGATTTTTCTTTTCAACTGTTAAATATGTCACCAAAATCTACCCTTCAGTAAAAATATATATGGAGAAGTTTTGCTCTATATAATATTGTTTACTTCACTCTTCTTTAAATATAATTTAAGTATTCCTTTAATCCGCTAAGACCTATATGTACAGGATTTTTTAAACATATATACACTTACTGGCTTCCTCACTCTAAAATAAACCGTTCACATTTTACTGTTTAGCCTCACCTTTGCTTTTTTGGGATAAAGAAAAACCAGTGTTATTAACCATCAAACTGTATATTCTTAATAAACACACAGTAGAGGGGCGCCTGGGTGGCTCAGTCGGTTAAGCTTCTGACTTTGGCTCAGGTCATGATCTCACAGTCCGTGGGTTCGAGCCCCGCATTGGGCTCTGTGCTAATAGCTCAGAGCCTGGAGCCTGCTTCGGATTCTGTATCTCCCTCGCTCTCTGCCCCTCCCCTGCTCACTCTCTGTCTCTCTCTCTCTAAATAAAATAAAGACATAAAAAAAATTTTTTTTAAAGTAAACACATAATAGAGGCAGCTGTGAGGAAGCCAGCACTTGTAAGTTTTTGATAGTAGTATAAATAGTAAACCAGTCAGGAAGACCCTTTGGGAATATGTTTTAAAATGTAAAACAATTTTATGCCCTTTGAACCCTGGTGCTTAAAGGTACAAAAGTGTTCCTCAGAGGGAATGCAAACAATAGCAAAGGATTAGAAACAATGTAAATGTTCATTAATAGTGGAGTAAACTATGATAACATCATAATTTTTAATGTACTTATGTAGTCATTAAACATATTAACTATATATATTGACATAAAAGGTAGAGTGAATTTTACTAAGTAATGACTGAATTTTTACAATGACTTTGTATTTGTATGAAAAAAATAGTTCTTTTAATTTGAGGCACAAAAATATATTGACATTTCTTTAATCTAGCTAGAGTTAATTTTTCTTTTGCCTTATCGTATTGAAAAACCAATTCTTTTTGCAGGTGAAGTACATTTTTACCTTAGGAGATATAGCCCAGCTTTGTCCAGCCAGAGTGGAGAAACGAGCCTTCCTTCTGATTCAGTCCATTCTAGCTTCTTCTGTTGATGTGGATTATTGTAAGGCACTTGAAATTATCCTCTGCATGTGCTGTTTTAAGACAGGGTTGGCCCCTGAGATACTGTAAATAAGCCCTCTTTTCTTTCCTTGTAGCAACATCAGCTCAAGGTTGCAGTGAAGCCCCAGCCTTTCAGCCGCCCTCCCTGGTCAGAGGCTCTGTCATGCCTTCCATGATTAGAGCACATGCCATCATTACCTTGGGTAAATAAGAATAATGTGGGGAAAGTGTTGTTTGTGCAGTTTAGTTCCATAGGTAGCTTTTTGTCTTAAATAAGCCAGCCTTAGTAATATGTTACTTATATACACTGAGCTTGTGTTTATTCTAACTCTTGTGAATTTGGGAGGGAATTCTGATAGCAACCCCCAGCTCAGAGGCACACCAGAGTGCTGGGTAATGAGAGCCCTCAGTTGGCAGCTGCCCAAGATGCCCAGACTCAAGACACTTCCTGGAGGGAGCTTTTGTTTTTTATGTTAATTTGTCACAATTCTACCTGTTCCTGTGGGTTGTTTTTTAATACTCGTAATGCGGCACCATAAAGTCTACATTGACCAGATCAGGCACTACACTGATTTCCGAGAATGAAAAACTAAATTTGCAGTTCAGTTTATAAAAGGAGATAGTTTATCTGATACTTACCAGAACTGGTAGATGAGCTATTAAACATTTCCCCATGGACTCAAATTGTTGTTAATCTTGAAAAGACTGACCTCTGTGCTATACTTAAATTTTTTTTTAGTATGACTCTGCATTTTATGCTGGATAGGATTTATGAATGTTTTTGTAATAATAGTTATTTTTCAAAAATCTAAGAATTGTGAATGAGAGCAAAACATTCCCTAGGCGACAAAAAAATACAAACCAACAGAACTTAACAACAGCCTTCCTCCTCCAAACTGTAAATGAAAAATACAATGAGGTGGTCATTCTTTCCTGTTTGCCTAGTCTAGATTTCAAATTCATTACTAATCTTTTTAGCTGTTAGATTTTATTAGTTATTATCCAGGGAAGTAGACAACTCTCAAATTCAAATGTTGACTTTAAAAGGAGGATAGTTTTACTCCAGTGAAGGAACATCTCTTAGTATATGTCTTGTGAAACCCTGGAGGGATTGGGGGGTGGAGGGGGGGACTTTATTTTTAGTTATTTTGAACTTCCTTATATTAAGTAGTTAGTATCGGTTTGTTTTTTATTTTTTTTGTTTGTGATTTTTGACATGATATTTTAACTCTGATCAAGTAAAATCCATAGCAAGATATATCTGGAGAAAATTTAGGTATAGAATTATTAAGAGTCAAGACATCTTCATCTTCTGTGACAGGTAAGCTGTGCCTACAGCATGAGGATCTTGCAAAGAAGAGTATCCCGGCCCTTGTTCGAGAGCTGGAGGTGTGTGATGATGTGGCCGTTCGCAACAATGTTGTCATTGTCATGTGCGACCTTTGTATCCGGTACACCGTCATGGTGGACAAGTACATTCCCAATATCTCTATGTGTCTGAAGGATTCAAATCCATTCATCCGAAAGCAAACACTCATCTTGCTTACCAATCTCTTGCAGGTATGTATGAGAATTGGGGCTGTCATTTTTTTTTTCCTTCCACTATTGCTTCTGGTTTCAAGGAAAATTTGAGTAGTATAGGAAATGTGCTGCTCTGTAGTAGAAACCAAAAATGATCAGCCTCTTCTCTGGTTTAAAATATCATTCTTCTAATGTACTGTACAGGCTTTTTAAACAGAATATTTCTAATACTTGTTTTGGGTGTATGTTCAGGTATCCGTCAACCAATGTGAAGTTTCATTTTTGCAAATAAACTCCATGCAGGGAAGAGCTCACTCAGTGGACAGTAGTTCTAGTTGCGATTCTGTCATTCTTGACTTTGAACAAGTCAGTGCTTCTCAAACGTAACTTCCTCTTTTGTGAAGTGAGGATCATATCTGCCCTGCTGTTTCAGAGTTGCCCTGAGAGTCCAGTGAGACATTTTAGTAGGCAGAAGAACTTGGTGAACTCAGAACTCTCAGCGAACAGAGCATTCGATATTTTTCTTCCCATTGAGAACATATGTTTAGCCTATAGTGAGGAAGGAAATGATATTTGATCTTGAAAAAGAAGGCATTTAATTAGGTTGTATTCTAGTATGTTCTATAGGCTTATTTTTTTATGTGGCAAAGGCACCATTGGCACGCTCCCTTTTAAAGCCATGTGCTTTGAGCCTTTTTCCTAATAGAGTAGATATGATGCTCTTCTACCCACATATCCCTCCACTTCTCTTTGTGATTAACAAATGTATTGCTCTCAAGATGGTCGGGAAGTGAGTGCTAACAAACTGCGCTAATGTGCCACAGGCAGACCGAGTAGCTGACAGGTGTGATGTTAAACAAAAGAAAGTTAACAGTTGGTTTTATGACTGAATGCATTTAAGGTTTGTATATTACAATTCATCCTTAAACATTCTGGTTTCTCTTTGTACAGGAAGAATTTGTGAAATGGAAGGGCTCTCTGTTTTTTCGATTTGTTAGCACTCTGATAGATTCACACCCGGATATCGCCAGGTAACTTTCCTCACATATCAGATAATTGAATGATTTACCAAATTTCTAGTGTATATTAGATCTCTTTCCTCTACAGTTGGTTTAGAATTGAGTTATTTAAAATTTAGTGAGCTTTTGGCAGTTACCTGAAAATTAGCAGATTTTCAAGCTATATAACAAAGCTTTATTTTTTTTAATGTTTATTTATTTTGAGAGAAAGAGAGAGAGAGAGAGAGAGCGTGCACGTGCAAGTGGGGAGGGGCAGAAAGAAAGGGAGAGAGAGAATCCCAAGCAGGCTCCATGCTGTCAGCACAGAGGATGACAGAGGCCTGATCTCACGATCCTGAAATCATGACCTGATCCAAAATCAACAGTCAGACACTTAACCAGCTGAGCCACCTAGTGGCCCAACAAAGCTTTATTCTGCATTTAAAAAAAAAAAAAAAAAATCCCTCGTCCAGATTGAACATTAATCTCAGAAATGACTACATTTGTTAACATTGTTGATTCTTCCCTAAAGGAGTAATGAAGAGCAGTATATGATTTTGTCATTGTAAATTGTATGGAATTTTAGCCATTAACTGTTGACTTAATTGCGTTGATTTCTAGGCCAATAAAATGTCAGTTTTGATGGAGTTAAGGGTTTAAGTGTAGAAATTATAAAGAAATTCTCGTAATTATGACAATCACACAGTGTGAAATGAGATTATACAGATTACAAGGCTTCTTGGAAATGGGTGTTTCTTGAGAACTGAAAGCGAAGGGAGTTGCTTTGTCACTTGTTAATTCCTATCATTCTATAATTTTTTAAAGGATTTATTTTCAAGGGGATGAGAAATGATTCCACAGAATCAGTTAACCTTGATTATGTTGCATGAATAATTCTTTTTAAAGCAAGTCTACAAATGGAAAATAGAATGCTGAATGCCATGGCAAAAACTGCCACAGTTGGGAAAAGGTCTTTATGGAGTTCATTAACTATAAATAGCTTATAATAATGGGTCCCTCTGGTTCTAAATATGGTTACCAATGATTTACTCTGCGTTCCATGGAAGAATTGCCATTCAGTTTTCTTTGGGTATAATTTTCCAAGGAGGAATATTTTACATACTCAACTAGTAGAAGGTTAACATTCCAATTAATGCTATCTAGAATTAGAAATAAAAAGCTAAGACTATTACTTTTTCTTTGTGTAAATAATTGAGAAAGGACCAAAATAGCGAAGCATTGCCCTGTCACCTTTACTCTGCTACTGTAAGACTGGCTGTCATGGCGCTCTCTATACAATGTGTAGCCCAGACGCAGGCATAATTAGAAGTGTTGGGAAGGCTTTCATATGATGAGCCTGCCGAGGTAAGATTGGTTGTTTAACTTGCTTCTGGGTTTACTTAATTTTCTCAGCTCCTATGAATGTATGTTAACAAGAGCATTGATCAGTATGTAACATACACAGAACCTGTTGTATAGGTGATCAGAGTATGAATCAGAAAGAAATTAGAAGAACAGATAGGTATTTACACCGTAGTAAGATTATTAGTGCCTCTTACAGAATTTTGATTCTTCCCATTTAAGTGTTTCCATTTTATCTCTGTATTCTGGGTGTGTTTAAACTGTGGTTCAAATGTGGGCCCTGATTTTCAGCTTTGATGAGCTGATGACTACCTTTGTTAACTGTAATTTAAATTAGTCTCTTTCCCTAGTTTTAGGTCAGGCTAATCTGCTTACATCAAACACATTATTTTTCCATGTGTATCTGCTAATACAGATCTTCCAAAGAGACTGTAGTGACAGAGCCTGTTGCTTTTATTTCTGGCCCAGGATGATTTCCTGAAGATTCTGGCATGAGCACATTCGAATGACATGTTTAATCAGTCGTACGCACTCACAGTTTGGAGGCTGCAAAATTGTATTTATGTATTTTCCCCTCTGCCCGCAAGGTGGTTGTCCTTGTGGTACAGCATTCACGGTGATAGGTAACAGGCGGGTTGTTTTGAGTTCAACTGGGCAAATGCCACAGAAGTGCAACAAGGCAGGGCCAGAGAGGTTCAAGGCAAGAGAGTGACTAAGATAATGGCCATTGAGATAGAAAAGGAAGTAGAGACAGAGATTAGTTGGGAAAAGAGGAAGTGAGTACCTAGAGGGCTTAGTGAAGCTGTAGAACAAGAGGAATGGGGATGAGAAGGTCAGAAAGCTGGAAAGATACCTGTTTGTGGTCATGAGGTAGATTCGCTGACTTCAGAAGTGGATGTTCCGGGTGTAGTGACATGTCCCCGATGGGACTGCAAAGTAGCTTCCCAGACCATAGATATGAGGGTTACTAGAGGTGATGCAATCAGAAAAACAGAAAGTTAGGGGTTAAATGAGCTTATCTGTGTAGACACTGAAGATGCTCTGAGAGATTATCTTGGTCCATTCAGGCAGTTAAAATACCCCAGACCGTGTAGCTTATAAGCAACAGAATTTCTTTCTCACCTTTTGGAGGCTTGAAGTCTGAGACCAGGACACCAGCATGGTCAGGTTCTAGTGCAGGCCGACCTTCCTGTTGTATCTTCACATGGCAGAGGGATGAGAGATCTTTCTGGGGCTTCGTTTATAAGGACGCTAATCTCATTCACTAACCCCAAAGGCCTAGCAGCCTAAGACTGTCTCCTTAGGGGCTAGGTTTCCAACATAGGAATGGGGCAGGGGTGGGGGACACAAATATTCAAACCATAGCAGTGATGCTGGGATCTGGAATGGAGAAGACTAAAACTAGGAGTTGGTTACCAAGCAGTTGAGGGGCAAAATAGGGAGCCAGAGCCTCTGTAGAGAAGGTTAGGTATTAATTATGTGGACCAGGTGGAGGAAGCCAACTCTCCCTTCCCTTTTCCCTGTACCTTCCCCAAACAACCTTTTCTTCAGAGCACTTGTGGCAGCATACTTTGTGTTGTATGTTTAACATCTGTCTACCTGCTAGAATATAAGCATCCGGGAGGGACCAAGATTTTGTTTTGTTGACTGTAGTATCCCT
>CM053575.1:77820426-77846819 GCA_028646485.1 Cryptoprocta ferox
ATCTCACGGCTCATCAGTTCGAGCCCCACATCAGGCTCTGTGCTGACAGCTCAGAGCCTGGAGCCTGCTTCAGATTCTGTGTCCTTGTCTCACTCTGTCCCTCCCCCGCTCATGCTCGGTCTCTCTTTCTCTCTCAAGAATAAACAAACATTAAAAAAATGAAAAACAAATTGTGGGGCGGGGGGGTGGAATGTGGCCCTCCTGCCAGGCTCTGGCATTGGGGAGAGGCAGCAAGTGGCCTTCTTAAGAGGACTGTGGGAAATGGTGTCCCCGGAGGCAAGCCAGCCCTGACTTGCAAAGGGAAGTGTGGAGAGGGGAGAGAGCTGACTCCTGGAACTGAAGTACAGTGTATACTGTGGAAGCACTCAAGGGCTAGGGAAAGGAGACATGGGAAGTGACATGATGAGAAAAGAAACAGAACAGTGTAGGGATGTGAGAGAGATTTGGGATGGTAGCCAAGGATCACATAGATGTGGGAAATTATTTGCCCCAAGTTTTGAAGACAATTCTGGCATAAATGGGTCTGAGATTGACCATGTTGTAGGCCAGATCGGGAATAGAAGTCCATGAACAGTGGCCTTTATTGAACAGATAGCTGCTTCAGAATAGCATTTCACATGGGAAAACATCTGAGAAAAGTCAGATTTTTATGTTCCTAGTAATACTGGAAGTGGAAGTAAGGCTCTTTTAAATCTGGATTTGGATTCTTACTAAGAGAGTATTAATTGTTTTCTGTAAGATTATTATGACCCAGATTTAGCTGGTGTTCCACATAATATAATTAATGCTGTATAAAATGTCTACACATCAGTATCCCTGAATTGGTACTGTTCCTTTTAATTGTCCTGAGGGATGAGAAGTAGTGGGAAAGGATGCTGAGATCTTAACTTCGTGAGGTATCTTTGGAGCTGTTGAAGCTTTCCATTCCAGGTACCTGAAAAGTGCTGCCTTCTGCCACTCTAAGGGAATGCTCCAGGAACCACTGCTTGGAATGTTAATTTCTTTTAACTTTACAGCTGACAAACAAACAAATGCAGAATTGTCTCTTTTCCCCAGTTTATCAAACTAGTAGGATCTGTGAGTTTAATCCAGTCAGGGCTGAAACATACCCTTTTAAACCCCAGTAAATGCAGCAGCAAGACTGTGCATTGACTGTGGTTTCTGGCTTCTCATAATGCAGAGCCCTCTCACTCTGATTCCAGCCCTGAGCATGTGAATCCTTTGCATAATTTTTGTTAGTATTAGATTTTTATGTATAGTTGGTTAAGCGAGTTATCCACTAGGAAGTAGACTGTGGTATCTTGCCCATCAGTTTCCTCTCCTGGTGTGTATTCTTGACCTGAACTCCAAGTAGAGGAGCATTTGACATCAAGTCGAAGCTCGTAAGTCGAAGCTCAGAGCAGCCCCTCTTCTTGCAGAAGAGTTCCTGGAGTCTGTCTGATCTTACTGTCACATGAATGACTTCAAATATGAGGAGAAAATGCAGGTAGTTTTAAGAACTGCTGTGCCATGGGAGGTTAACTGTAATAAAACACTGCAGAAAGTGACATCTTGTTCCTCGGGAATCGTGTTTGTTTACTTAATGGTTTTCTCCATTTTTGGTCACAGATGGCTTCCCAGAGTAAACTTTGTTTTAGAAAGAACTTCACCTGATGCTGTGACCTTCACCCAGGTCTGCTAAGCAGCAGTTTGTGTAGAACACACTGACTGCTCCTAGATCAGCAGGTGTTTCTAGCTGGCCTTAAGTGAAATTCTGCATGGGAGATACCCTTTATGATACAGAGTTTTACTTGTTTTGTGTTCAGAATTATGTCAGGCTGCTCCCTTATTTCCTGGGTGAATGAATAGTCAAAGTGCTGCTATTTACAGTGGAATTTTTACCTAGGCTTACTCCAACATCAAGTTTATGGAACTACCTTCTCTAAGTTTTAATTGATATGTGTGCTTTGAATATAGAGTGATTTTAATATTAGCCACAGGAGGACCATTAGAGGAAGGTGAATGTCCAGCAAGTCCTATGCATCCCAAAGCCAAGAATTGTTTTGGGTCATCCTTGTCACTACCCTCCCCCCCGAGAGCTGACTGGTGCCCCTGTGTAGGTGGAAATTGCATTTATCTCTGAAATGAAATTAAGACATTGGTTGCACAGTCAGAATGGATCAGAGCCAGCCTTGCACCACCCCATGCTGTCCCCTGAGCAAACTCTATCCCCTACTAAACAAACTGTCCGGGGCCTGTAGTTGGATAGCCTGCCGTTTGTCCATGTCCGTTTGACTTTGGAAACCATTAGTGTTTTGCCCTTCAGGTGGGTGTGGTGCTGGTGACATTGGTGTCTCACTGGGTAGCCTGGTACGTGTGTGTTGGATGCCTCTCCAAGATTTGGGGGCACAGAAGAAAGGAGAGTGCCCGAGGCTTGCTGATGAGTCCAAAGCTCAGTGAGAGTCCTTCGCTATCTGTTCTGACCCAAACTCTGAGGCTCTTTTAATTAATCCCAATTCTTGAAAAAGTCCCAGTTACTAAAACAGGTTTTTGCTCATTTTTGTGGCAACAAACCTCAAGGTGGGGTGGGGACGCCAAGTGTTCATTTTCTGGTGGTGATTTGTCATTGCATCAGCCATGAGGACCACAGGGTTCTGCTTGAAGAGCAGTTTGGGGTCAGTTGGTTGTTTTCACACATTTGAAGTATAGCTGAATAATAACACCTTGTTAGAATTTTGAAAAGAATCCTAGTAGAAAAAGCCTTTATGCTGACCTTGGATTCAAAAAGGAGGCTGTTGAGCAAGGACAGACAAAAGAAGCTAAATTTGTATCTTGCTTTTGATCTGAATGAAGCTGTGTATTGGGATAGATAACATATCCTTTTCTCTTATTCACATCTCAGCGTTCTTATGTAATTTTAGAGGCTTTCTGCAAACAGCAAACGGGTCTCTTTCTTCTGTTTCCTCCTTCTTTGTAGTTTCGGGGAGTTTTGCCTGGCTCACCTGTTACTGAAGAGGAATCCTGTCATGTTCTTCCAGCACTTCATTGAGTGTATCTTCCACTTCAATAACTATGAGAAGCATGAGAAGTATAACAAATTCCCCCAGTCAGAGAGGTCAGTGAAGCTCTTGGGAAAGGCTGGGTGAACAGCCTCGGCATTCCTTGCAGTGGGCCTTCCTTCTCTGGGCTGGTGACTCCAGGCAGTTCACCCGTGTATGTAGCATCCAAAGGAAAGTCCCTCTGGGAAACACTGTCATCTCCTCTGTGCACTTATGTAAGCCTTGTGTAGATGGCTTTTAGGATGCTGCAGAATGCTATTGAAAGTAATGTCCTTGTACTCTTGCCCACATGAAGGGGTAAAATTGTCCTGTTTTGCCATAGAGAGAAGAGGCTGTTTTCACTGAAGGGGAAGACAAACAAGCAGAAAAGAATGAAAATCTACAAATTCCTTCTGGAACACTTCACAGATGAACAGCGATTCAATATCACTTCTAAAATCTGCCTTAGTATTTTGGGTAGGCCTGGTGTATTTGGGATAAAGTGTGTATTTCAAAATGAAATGCTGTATGGCTAGTGCAGACCTGCAGCAAATGAGACCCTGGTACTGTGGGAAGACCCCATTTTTCCCTTCTTTGACATCAGCTGTGCCCATACAGACCCCCACCTTGAAGCCAAGAGGAGCCCTTCTAGCTCTGTGGGATACATTTCCCCCCTGGGGCTGGACTCTTTGTCAGAGGCTGATCTTTTATGCTCTCTCCCAGCATGCTTTGCTGATGGCATCCTGCCCCTGGACATGGAAGCCAGTGAGTTGCTCTCAGATACATTTGAGGTCCTGAGCTCAAAGGAGATCAAGCTTTTGGCCATGAGATCTAAAGCAGATAAGGACCTGCTTATGGAAGAAGATGACACAGCCTTGGCCAATGCGGTCATGCAGGAAGCTCAGAAGAGGCTCATCTCGCAAGTGAGTATATTGTTCCGTAAACGGGCCTGTTTATAGCCACGCTTCTCTGTCCGCCCCCTAACTACTGGTGGTCTACCTCAGATCCAGATTTCATTCTCACCCATGGTCTTAACACTTACCCTAGTGATGACGGTTCTGCCTCTGTGTTTCTAGCTCCAACTTTTCTCACGGCCTGAACACATCCCACTTGCCTGCCTGGATATGCCACAGACATTTTAGACTTATGGTGGCAAAACAGAGTTATTACTCCTTTCTTTCTCCTCTTCGTTTCTTCTCCCGCAGTGTCTACTGTGGAGGAGACTGTTATCTACCAAGTTGTCCATTAGGGAACTCGGTACTACCCAGTCTGGAGTCTGGCATGCCCTGTGCATGCTTCCTTTGGCCAGAGTGTGAAAACTGGGATCAGACTGATTTAGGGGGGGTGCTAAATTGCCACAGTCACCAGGCCCCAGTTCTTATACCTGGCCTCGATTACTAGGCTGTATTTCCCACCTGAGCCCTGAAAGCTTTGGACCTCAAAGAAATAGATTTTGATGACATTCAGTGTGTCAGCAGATCCTGTACGTTTTATCTCGCAAACCCATTTCTCTACCCCATTCAAACCAGTTCTGCATGCACTTAAGCTGGTGCCATTTCTGGCACCCTTTGTGTCTCTAGTTTCTTTCTGTTCCAGGCTGTGCACCACCTTGCTGCCACAGTAGTCTTTCTTAAGGACAAATTGGACCTCTTTATCTTCCTGCTTAAAAGAGACTGGAGGCAGATTGGCTGCAAAGGCAGCAGGGAACCTTCAGGGTTATAGATTATAGGTGGTTATGTGGACGGTGGTGTTGGTTACTCACCTCTGTACTGTTGTCAGACTCATCAAAGTGTTCACTTAACATGGGTAAATTTTATCACATCTAAGTTATAGCTCACTAATGCTACCTTTAGTCAGTCATTTGGTGGCTTCCTTTCATCTTCTGAGTAAAATCCTGGTTCTTTTTCAAGGCACACAGAGCTGTTGAGTGTCCCTCCCGCACTTGCGCTCTATCCAGGTCACTGTTGGTTACTTGGGTGGGAAGCATCGCTCCTGCCGCTGTGCCTTTGCACGCTGCCCGGTGTCTGCCTGCAGGGCCTCTCCTTCCCTGTCCTCCTTTCTTGCCACCAAACTCCTACATCTTTTCAAAAGAAGCCCCTGCCTCTCTAGGCATCCCTTGTCCATAAGTCCCTCACCAGCCTGCCAGCTGTCACACTGCACCACATAATCAGAGCACACAGTCTGGTCGAGAAGCAGCTTGAAGGCAAGAATCCTTGGCTTCGTTTCTACATCCCCAAGGGTTAGCTTTGTGTCTGGTACAAAGAAGGCATTTGATAACACTTACATTGAGTTGAATTCACTTAGGCCACTTTTTAAGACTATCCCTATGCTTACCATCTGCTTAGACTCATATTTATTAAAGTGTTTATTTCTCTACTGATTGCCCTTCTATTTTAGGAACTGTGATAAGACTTTAGAAATAGTGATTTACAAGCAAGGAACTTACACTAGTGACTGTAAATGAGAAGAAAAAGCATACTTTTCAGATTCAAAATGATAAATCTTACCACATATGAGGGCTGCTATAATGATTATTTTTAATTCTAAGAGATTTATTACAAAATATTTGTGGCTAGCGACCATTCATGGTAAAGAATTAGAAGGCTTGGTCAAATCAGTACTATATAAATACATATCCCTTTTCTAAATGTGTACAAAGTTTAGACACAAAAAGAGAGATACAAAACTGACTCATGGTTAGCCATTCTCAACTATTTGTCATTTCACAGTAGGAATAAAAAATGTGTCTTTTGGGTAGCTAGATTTAAACTCATTTTCATTCCTCCACTCTGGAGGAGTAGATCTGAGTTGGATTTGTGTGGAGGTTTGGAGCTTTGTTGTCAAGTTATTCAACATTTTTCTAATTCCCGTTTCTTGTTTAGAAAGTAAGAATAGCATTCATCCCCATCCTCCTTCACAAAACCCTCTGAGTGTTTTGAGGTAATGCTTATAAAGTCTCCAGGACAAAGGTGCCAGGTCCTCTACAATCTCCTGTATCATAATAAAAAATAAGAAGCGTCTGTAGCACTGTGGATAGGCTGTACAGAAGGAAGTAGGTCAAGGAGAAGCTTTGTCTCAGAATTTTATCCATCTAAAACATGCCTTTGTTTGTGTTACTACAGGTTCAGAAGAAGAATTTCATAGAAAATATTATTCCAATTATCATCTCCCTGAAGACTGTGTTAGAGAAAAATAAGATCCCAGCTTTGCGGGAACTCATGACCTATCTCAGGGTAAAAGATGACCTTGTGCTTTGTGGTTGGGTGTCTCCCGTTTCTAGCTCATTACTCAGAATCTGTAGCAGTTATGATGTTGCAGTTGGTCAGTGAATGCAGGAGCTCAGAATGCTACAAAACCAGCTTTACGTTTTTGTTTTTTTTTTAACTAGACCAGCCAGACAGGCCTTTGACTGTGGGGGAGAAGAGAGAGAGTTTGACCATAGGTTCCACAGAAGCCAAGTCTTGCTTTTTTCGTGCAGTTGAGTTTATGAAGGGCTGACCCTCTGTGCTGAGTATGTGTGTCCTTGATGCCAGTTTTGAGATTTAGTTCTGAAGGCTTTCTCAGCTGGGGTCAAGTTACAAAGGCATCATCTTAGTTCATTCTGGTGAGGGATAAAGTGAATGGGCATCATGTTTAATTTGGGGGTGTTTGCCTTTAACACTGCCTCTGCATCAGGAAATAGCAGTGGGTCTTGCGGAGCACTGATGGGGGCTGGGCTGCCATCACTGGTGGGATCCAAAGCCATCAAAGGTCATAGTCTAAGCATCCAGGATATGTGGACTTGCCATGCAGATATAAATGAGGCCCCCGACCTTTCTGGCAAAGTTTTTCTTTTTCTTTTTTTTTTTTTTTTTAATTTTTTAATGTTTTATTTATTTTTGATACAGAGAGAGAGCATGAGAGGGGGAGGGGCAGAGAGAGAGGGAGACACAGAATCCAAAGCAAGCTCCAGGCTCTGAGCTGTCAGCACAGAGCCCGATGTGGGGCTTGAACCCACGAACCGTGAGATCATGACCTGAGCTGAAGTCAGAGGCTTAACTGACTGAGCTACCCAGGCGCCCCCTGGCAAAGTTTTTCAATCAGAAATAAATGCAACATTTTTTCCTTTCTCTTTACAGTATGCTATTTTCTCCCTCCCCCCAAAAAAAATGCTAAAAAAATTTTTTTTCCAGTAAGGGCTACCAACAAATTACATTGAATGTAAATTCTTCAAATAGCTCTTTAAACTAAAGGAAGAAAGATAGGACAATTG
Organism: Cryptoprocta ferox; assembly: GCA_028646485.1. Lineage (NCBI taxonomy): Eukaryota > Metazoa > Chordata > Mammalia > Carnivora > Eupleridae > Cryptoprocta > Cryptoprocta ferox. The sequence goes on from CM053575.1 coordinate 77,827,696, forward strand.
CATGGGGAAAAGTGACAACTTCCAGTTATTCTTAAACTTTTATTGCCCTGTTTTAAAGCTCAGAAAGAAAAAAAAAAGGAGTTTAGATCCTCAATAAACTGCTGAAAGGCTTCAGAACAATGAGTCTGTCTCCTGTCTCTGAGCACACGCCCAGAGGACAGCCACACAGCTGCCTTCCTCCAGCTCCAGCAGTGTGGCGCGTGTGCGTTGGCAGCCTTCCGTGCACGCAGCTCCAGCCAGTGTGTCCTCTCACGCAGGCAACCCTCTCTTGGTGGCAGCTAGAAGTGTTCATAGAGTTCTTTTCCTTTGTTGGGACTTCCCTTACAGTTGGGGCTACGATAAATCTTCTCCCTCTGACACTGTTAGATGAAATGGTTTCTTTCTCGTAGCAAGGAGGCCTGGTCCCTGGCAGCCCCTTTCAGACCTGAGAATGTTCTTACCTTCATATGATAAAAGGTTTTCTGTCCTATCTTCAGAAGGCAAAACGATAGTTGCAGTCCTCTCAGAAAGCTAGTATGGATAGATAGATGAGCAACTTTTACACTGCACTGCTTCCTGTAACATGTTCCAGAGGCCTTGTCTGCTCCAGGACATGCCATGTATCACCTGCCCATCTAACCTCTGGCTTCAATTCCTAAGGGGCCCGACACTACAAGATCCTTTAAACTGGTGGTGACCTAGAGCCAAGCCCGACCACCTAGATACGTCACCATCCCCATCCCAGCCTTCAGGAATGGAAAGGGGGTAGCTTATTGGTAGCAGTTGTGTGCCCATTATAAGTTCTGCTTTAGGCTAAGATTGTGTAATTCCTTGTCCTTTGTCCCTCATCAGGAACCTGGGAAATTTCCTGTTAATTGGCAGATAGGCAGGAAGCTCCCTAAGAGATCAGAATTAATAGTTAATGTCTTATGTCAAACTCACTGGCTTGTGTGATAAATACACGTGTGGTTGGCATTTCCTGGGAAAATACCATTTATGTTACTTAACTTGTTGGTTGATGTACTAGAAATAGTCTGCTGTCAGCAACACATGTCTTCCTATTCCTGTTAATATTTGTCAGGTCAGGTTGGAGAGCTTATTTATTCAAGAAAACTTACTAAAGGGTGCCTCTGGGATCTGTTTTAGGAGGTGATGCAGGATTACCGTGATGAAATCAAGGACTTCTTTGCATTAGACAAGCAGCTGGCATCAGAGCTTGAGTACGACATGAAGAAGTACAGCGAGCAGCTAGCCCAGGAGCAGGAGCTGGCGAGGCCGGCAGACGTGAGTGGGGCGGCTTACAGGGCCCGCAGGTGCACACGGCGCAGGTGTGGGGTGCCCCACCTTCAGTCTTCCCTCTGCCGCCAGCTTTCCCAGCGCTTCTCCAAACCCACACACAAGCCGAGGCTGGTGTGATTGAGACCTTTGGGACTGTTTCGTGTTCCTTTTCCACATGTGCCACATGGATCACTCGATCAGGGAGGCTTCCCTTCCCTCATGGCCAGTTGAGCTCATCTGGAAAGTCATCATAATATTAGCTGGGGCAAGTGTGTGAATGCCCAGAAAGCAAGCTGGTAGTCAGGCTGTTTAATCTGATTATAGGGATTACAGCTAACCCGATCCCCCTAGGAGTCTCCATTCATTTATGGTCCTGCTTCCCATGTGCCCCTGTTTTGGACAGAATGTCACTTTGGGTATTTCTAGGTGAGCTGCTGTTCACTTCCAGACAGTGTGCTCACTTCTCTGAGAAATGCAGACATATCTGCTGCATTAAAAAATGATTAGGGCAAACTAACTTAATCGTTTTTCTCTTTAACGCCACAACATCTGCCACAACTGTTTCTGGAGAGAAAGTTCTGTGTGCCCAGGGCTGACATGGTTTTAAAATAAATTACTTATGGACTTGCTCAGGCATGTAAAGGTTCTGTTTAAAAAAAAATAAATAAAAGTGTCAGTAGATAAATAGTTCTTATCTTCCCTGACAGGTTGCTCCAAGTTTCGAAGGAATGCCAGCTCTGGCTGGCCAAGAAGGTGCTGCTGTGCCCGCTGCTTCGAGCCAGCCCTCAACGCCCAGGGCGACTGCTGGCCAGGCACTGCCTCTGTCTTCTTCCCTTGAGACGGGGCTATTGAAGACACTCATGCCCAAAGGCAGGTATGGAGCCAGTACATCAGTAACGGGGACCCCTGCCTCTCACTGCCTTCTCTGTGGCCTCTGTGTCTGCGTCTTCCCCACTGGGTGTTTTCACTGACACCCTCCAGGCTCCTCTCACTTAAATCTGAAATGGGTGTGGATGAGGGCACACTCGAGAGGCAGAGGGCAGTCACTCCAGTGTTTTCAGCCTCCTCTGCATGTCTGTGGCCTGTTTTGCTCCCCAGGCGCATGTCCCTGAGCACCATTGCAATCCTGAATTCTGTCAAGAAGGCTGTGGAGTCCAACAGCAGTCACCGGAGTCGGAGTACGGGAGGGTTGTCATTCCCTTTAAGCTCTCAAAGCCTGGACAAAATGTGCCATCGTGGTAAGTCCCAAGTCCCACGGTAATTCCAGGGGCTGGTAGACGTGTGGGGTTTTGTGTTGCAGACACAGTGAGCATACAGATGAAAAGACAGAACAGGCCTCCTCGTTGCTTTCAAAATGATTTCTGTTTTCTTTAAAACAAACAGCTTTGGGGATTTGGGATTCTAGGTAATAAAACAATGCATATTTATAAGAGATTTGGAAAAGGAGTGAAGTGAAAACTCACCCATAGCAGTGAGGTGTTAATTCTTCCAGTCTTTCTATTCCTCACACACATGCATTTGGCCTTATTTATAAAGTTGTGATCTTAGGGGCGCCTGGGTGGCTCAGTCGGTTAAGCGTCCGACTCCCGGTTTTGGGTCAGGTCATGATCTCACGGTTTCGTGAGTTTGAGCCCCACGTTGGGGGTGGGGTTCTGCACTGACATTGCTGAGCCTGGAGCCTGCTTCAGATTCTGTGTCTCCCTCTCTCTTTGCCCCTCCCCCACACGCACTGTCTCTGTCTCTCTCAAATAAACTTAAAAAACTTTTAAGTTGTGATCGTAGTGTGCATTTCTGGTTTGTATTCCGCTCCCCTGCACATGCTGACAATAACAGTGAACATTTTCCACGAACTTTTCTTTCCATGTTTTCTCCCAGTGGCTTTGTAGTGTTCTATCTTGTGGAAGTACTAGAACCTATTTACTATCACCCTGTTCTTGGAAATATAGGTGTTTTTCAATTTTTTGAAGTAAGTAATGTCACAGTAAACATCCTTATATATATGTAATCTTTAGGATTTAATTCCCAGCACTCAGAGGCCATGTACATTTTAAAGCCCCAGACTGCCCTCTGTAATTCACTCCACATTGTACACTGGTGGGAGCCAAGGCACACCAGTGTCCCTTTTCCTACTTAGAAACACTGGTTTTACAATTTTCTGTCTTGCCGAGCTTTATAGACCAAAGCTGGTTATGGTTTTAATTTCTTTTTCTTTAAATCCTAGTGGAAAAAGACATTGTTTCTCATGTTTATCGTTTTTGGTATCTTTCTGAATTACCTCATTTATAAGAACACTTTATTTGGGATAATAACTTTATCAGATATTTTGCTAATATTTTCCATCATTTGGTTGTTTTGCCCTTTGATGTTGTGTGGGGTGTTTTTGGACAGATAAAACTTTCCTGTTTTATCCTAGCACCATCCTACAGCCTGGAGCAGGAGTCCAGCGGAGCTGTTGACCACGTAACGAAACGAGCGATCAGCACTCCCGAGAGTAAGTTCTCACAGGAGTAAGCCGGCTCCTGCTGAGTCTCTCCTGTGGTCACTGTGTGGCTGCTGGAGCTGCAGTAGAACTCCTTCTGCTGTGAGACACGTCTTTGACCAGATGAGGGTGTTTCTGACGGTCGGCAACATTGTAGTGCGTTGTCAGCTTCTCGTGATAATTTTAGTAACTCCATAGACTGAGCACTACCTGAATGTCAAATGCTCTTCTAAGTGCTTTTACACGTATGAACTCAATTCAACTCCCAACCACCCAGTGAGGTTGCTATTTGACAGATGGGGAAGCTGAGGCATAGCCTCCCTGGGCAGCGCTCGTCTTGCACGCTCCTGCCGGCCTCAGGCAGCCCTGCTGGGTGGCGTCACATGTGGGCCCTGGCAGGCGCCGTGTATGTCATGGAAGTCAGCTGTGGAGCCAGGTGAGCCTTTGGGTTCAGTTGCCTGTTGAGAACCCACCACCAGCTGTGCAGAGAGCCTGTCTTCTCACCCCGTTGGGTGGTTTTTCTAATCTTGTTATTTCTTTTTATTTCAAAGTAGAGATGAGTTAGAGGACTTTGTTCCACTGCCTTGCTTTATAACTTCTCAGCATCCACAGTCTAGTGCAGTGTGCAAGGCCATGCCCTGCGTGTCTCGGTGCCCCTCCCGCCTCCTCACTGGCCACCTCATCAGTCCTCTGCACACCAGACCTGGCGGTGGTGTCCCGGTCCTACACGCGCCCCCTTCTGCCTGACTGGGGGGCCTTTACGCACCATGTCCTGACCTCCAACCTCCCCTTCCCTGGTGGCCACCGCCTCACCCTCCAGCAGAAGCCCTCCCTGACCCTACAGATGAGATAAGGTGCCCCCTGCTGGTGCTCTGACGGCCTCAGCAGTGCTCCCCACACCTCTACGTAGAGCAGACTCTTGGACAATGCGGGTTTAAGCTGCACAGGTCCACGTACGTACAGATTGTTTACAGTGCAAGGCCATAAACGTATCTTCCATGGATTACGTTTTTCCATGGATTTTCTGTTCTCCGGCGTGCCTTATTAGGAGTACAGTATGTGACACGTGTAACATGCAAAATATGTGTTAATCCTCTGTTGATGCTCTCAGTAAGGCTTCCCTTCGGTCAACAGTAGGTTATTGGTAGTTAAGTTTTAGAGGAGTCAGAAATTATGCGTGGATTTTTGACCATGGAGGGGGTGGTGGCAGCCCCAACGCCCATCTGTTTGGGGTCAGCTGTCCTCTTTCATCCTCCTTCGTCCGTCCTTGTGGTTAGTTACAAGCTGTCCTGTGCAGCTTACTCACTGGGCTGCCAGTGCGTCTGCAACGTGGTAGAAACGAGAGACATGTTGTTAAGTGCTGGGTCGAATGGCGGCGGTTTCCTGCCTGCAGCCTGTGTCCTACAGCCTCTCCGCCCTGGCATTGCCGCTCTTGGGCGTGACTTGCTGGATGAGCACATGGTGCCTTGTTCTTCTCTCTGGTAATGGAGGAGCCCAGCAGCAGGCATCAGTCAGTACGAGTTGATTGAGCACCTACCTAGTGTGTTCTGGCTACTTGCCTGGTACTTGCCTGGCGGGTCTAGGACCTGAGGTGCTGTGATCTAGACTAGTTAGTGGATTACAGAGCTTCCATCCAGGTCCTCCTTTTACAGGAGATGAGTGGACCAGCAGAACTCCTGCCCCACCCCTCCTCTGAGGACAGCTGAATCGGGAATGCTTTTGTCACTAAAAGCAGTAATTTTGGGGTCCTGTTTATCGAACAGGTGCAATGTGAAAAAGTCAACCTCTTTGAAACAGACAAGTTTTGTGTATGTTCTTTGTTCCTGGTTCAGAGGCACTGAGTGCTTCCGTTTTGGCATTAGGAACCATATGCCACAGAAACAGGGAGAAAGCCTCTCATTTTAGTTCCGCTCATCCCCATGAGTCCCTCATTTCAGTGTTTGGTTGGTTTCCTAGCAGCCTGAGCTCCTCAGCCGCGAAGCCTGGCTTGCTGCATTAATACTGCTTCGATTTGCATACATGGAGCTGTCTCTCAGGTGCCCCCAAGTTGACAGAGCACTTTTTCCTTCTCTAGGCTCTTGAATGTAAAATTCCTGGACATCTCTCCTTATTCTGAACCAGGAAGGAATGCGTGAAGAGGATCTCCCATTAGTTCTCCTTCCTGGGAGAATTATGAGATCATTTTTCTCTATGGTTTATAAATCCAAATTCTGTTGACAACTCTTAGGTGGGGTGACTGTCAGGGATTGGCTTCCACTCTATGAAAGCAGGAGGAAAAATGGTGTTCAGCATGAGCAAAGTGGCTTTGCTAAATGGAAATGAGTCATTTTCAGAGCTAGATCTTAAGTGAAAATCTATTCGGGGTTCAGCAAGTCCCTCTTACTGCTGTCACTCAGGCAGCAAAGATGCTCCTGCCTTTGATTCTAAGTGCTTACGATGTACACAGGGAATCTGAGGGCCACCACACTGCTGCCTGTTGCCTGGATGTGCTCAGGCTTCCAAACTAGAAAAAGAATGTGCACGTAAGGAAGGGGAGTTTGAGCTGCAGCACAAGGAGAAGTCTCTCAGAAACAGGAATGAGCACAACTGAGCTGAGTGGCAGCATGATGAAAATACAGATCTCTTCTCAGTTAACATAGCTTAAGTAGTTCACAGGCACACAGCACTGCAGATGTGCCGGTGGACTTTAAAACAGGTTAGAAAGATCCATTTGGTGTTCTCAGGTTATAGTGTGGGGGGAGAAAGCTTATGTCACAAGTGTTCTTGTGGGAAGTATGCAGCCTCTGACAGGACAGTCAACAGCCAGCGAGCTGTTGAGCCTGTGCTCTGTGTCCCCAGCAAGTGTGATGATACCTCACGCAGAAGGTACAGGACACAGAAGAGGGAGCAAGTCCTGGGAGAGGTATCGTCACCCAGGTCTCAAAGGACTGGCACATGAGTAGGATGAGTCCCAGGCAGCAGGGACTGCACACACAGACCGGGGCCAGGAAGAGAACAGTGATAATCAGACACAGTGGCTGGAAGCGTGGGAATACAGCAAGTGGGCTGGTAAGGACGGCTTGGGGCTGGCTCACATAGAGATTGTTGTGTCCACTTTGGACAGAGGCTGGATTTAAGGCCTCCTCTAGAACACTGAGCCATCAGGATGCGTAAGCAGAGCAGCCACCTCACCAGATCTTTAAACTTAACTCTAGTGACATAGGGAATAACCGCTAATAAATTAGAGTAATTGTTAGCCTTTCTTCAGCACTTACCTTGTGCCAAATACTGTGTTAAGGACTTAACATAAATAATCTCATTTAATCCTGACAACCCTGAGGCAGGTACTTCTATATCCCATTTTGGAGATAAAGAAACTTGAGGTTTTTAGAGTAATTCATACAGCTAGTAATACCCAGAGCCAGAATTCCAATCAAGTCTGATTCGAGTCTGTTCCCACACAGGGAGTCTGCTCCCTGCCTCCCGGCGGGGAACTGGAAGGAGGGGAGGCCATGGTGGAGACAACTGTGCTAAGTCGGTGTGGGAAGAGGAGAGGAGGCAGCAGAAGGAGGGCATGGGAGGAAGGTGGATGTGACCTGTTACTCATTAACTGCAGAGAAATAGCTTCTCCCACTTGGCATTCCCAGCTTGGACAGACCATTAATAGGAAAGAGATTCAGAAGGAACGTGCTGAGGAGCGGGGTTAAGGAGTTGGCCAAGCGTCTTCAGGGAGTTTAGTGAGGGGGTAGGAAACACAGGACTCTGGAGGGAGGTCGGAGCTGGGTGAAGTTGGGGGTCACTGGTTGTTGGCAGTAACAGGAGACATGGGGTGGGTGAGAAGCCAGAGGCAGCAGTGGGTACGTAGGGGCCAGTAAAGCTGTCTGAGGAGGGACTGGTCAGAGGAGGAGAAGGCCAGGAGACCACGGATGGGATGAATATCAGGAAAATGAAGACAAATCTCGTCCTGCAAAAAAGTCCAGTTGAGGCCTGATACGACCTCTGGATTTAGATTTGACAGCACTTGGAGTCTGATACAAGTGACAGAATAAAACTGTAGCAGAAGCTCCATGGCTTTGCTCCGGTGACTCTATATATGTCTGTCTCCTACTGGCTTTTCATTAATGGTGCTGTTTTCCCCTTTATCCAGGGACCATCAATGATGTCACATTTGGAGCAGGAGTCAGCTACATAGTCACACCAAGGACACCTTCTTCAGTCAAAGGCAAGTTCCCTTCCTGTCAGATATATTAGTTGCTTTTGAGACTAGGAAATCTGAATTTGTCTGTGTCTGATTCCCTTTCAGAGAAAATTGAAGCCCAGTGTCAAGGAAATGACATTTTATGTTTATCACTTCCTGATAAACCGTAAGTTAAGAAGAGTTCCTTTTGAGGGAAATGTTTTTGTCAGGGTTTTATCTTTAGTTCCAGAGTAATTCTCTTTCCTTTCCCTAGGGCCCCACAGCCTCAGCAGTGGAACGTCAAGTCCCCAGCCAGAAATAAAGATAACCCAGCCCCTAGCAGGAGATCACTCCGAAAGACCCCCCTAAAAACAGCCAACTGAAACTATGTGTTCAGGAGTGTCTGGGAGGCAAGGGCTCTAAGGACATGTCTCCTGCCTGTGCAAAGGCAAAGTCTGCTTCCCTCACCCTCAGGGAGAGGGCAGCTTTTAGTGTGTGATACCAGAGACTTTCCTGTGATTCCAGCCCTTAACTGTTCACCTGTGTGGCTGACAGCCTTTTACATTTCTCTTTATGAAATATGTGGTAAAAAAAAATTGTAAAATAATAGAGAAACATCTTAGCTATTTAATATTCTAACTTTACTCCATTTGAAAGTATCAAGTTCATTCTCGTAAACTGTATTCTAGTCCTTGAGGAACACAACTTAACAGATGAGCTTTCTTTTATATAAATCAGGCCTCTGTTATCTGTTTGGAATTCCCTACATAGTTTCCTGTATCTAATGATGAAAGTTTGATTGTAATTATTTTTTTATTCTTATTTATAACTTGGAAGTTTTTAAAGTGTACAGCTTTCTAAAATGGAATAATAAAGCTTAAACATAAATACAGCCTTCTAGGTTCAAAAGAATATTCCTATTTTTAGAACAGGGTGTTTACTGGTAGTCATTTTAATTTACATGAAATGTTGAATAATAATAAAACCCTCCCAGTCTGGAGAACTGTGAGAAATAAATGTCTGTTGTTTAAAAAAAAAAAAAGGAAAAAAAAGAATAATAAAACCCAACTTTCCTCTTAGGGGGAAAAAAAAAGCCTACCTTTGTCAATAATGTTCAGTTCCTGTCTTTCTGTCTCTGCTCTGGACAGAAGCTGTCTGCCTCCTAACAGAACACATCCTTCTTAGTGTATGAGTGCGGGCCTGCTCGTCAAAGTCCCCCGCTCAGGTCCTGACCCGTGTGCACTAATGCTGGCTTGTGTTAACCTCCACAAAGACTGCTCCCATAGGAGGAATGGCTTTGGTGTCTTCTGCTGATGCCGCTGGGTCATCTTAAAACAACTGTCCATTCATCTTTTGTCCAAGTGTGACCAGGAAGAAATTCAGTCGGTTAACTTTTTAATCCCAGGACTACAGAAGCAAAAGTGCAGGGTTACTGTGTTGCTATTTTTTTTTTTAAATAAATGTGGTAATTGGATCTGAAGGATAGAATGTCACTGTGCTCTACCCCTCAGCTCCCATATATGAACAGTGACAAACATGGATGTGTCATTGGCAGAAGAAGTCACAGAGCAGTGCTCTTGAGTAGACTTATCTCCAGATCAGGTAGATGGTACTTGATGGCAGTCTCTCTTTAAACCTGGGACTGTGCCATCTTAAGTGTATTTGCCTAACAAAATGCTAGGAAAAAGAGGTAAACCCAAGGTAAGAGCATATAAGAAATAATCAGGCAGGTTTGATTTTTTTTAAAAGCTTTTATAAATGAGGTTTTACAAATACCAACTTCTAGGTGTGTTAGTACAAGTCTCTATGTACAGCAACAGCCACACCAAAGGCCACAACAGCCTTGTAGAGGCTTCGAGTTTTCGGTCACATTCACATCTTAAAAACACATGAATGTTCCTTTTCGGCCTACATTTTTACAGTATTAGGCAACTACTTCCCAGACTCCATACGTGCTTCTCTCTGTCAGACCCAGTTCACATGGCACTAGGATGGGAGGTTTCAGGGTCATCAGAAGGGAGGTGATCAGGCCACCCCATCACTGTGACAACCGAGATGGCAGCCAAAGTGTTGCTCCCCAAACAATTAGAGAACAGGGACACTATGCCTTTCTACCAAGGGGGGGCGGTGAAGATGAAGGGACAGTGTTAAGTCTAAGCATTCAAGACACAAACACAAAAGAAGATGGGTACCATTAAGCAAATATGAAGAGTTGCCCACCGCTTCTGCCAAATACCCCATGGCAAAGTATTCACATAACTTAGAAAAGTCAACATAAGTCTCAAGTATTCAATTAAAAAAACCCAAAGTACAAAAAATTAAGACACTGGAAGTTTAATCCCAAGATGACTACATCCTTCCACACAAAAACCATCCTTTAAACACACAGTGGAAGTGGGGGCGCTCCTCCGAGCAGCTCCTTCAAACCGCTTCACATCGTGAGTTTAACACAGCGACATATCTGAGGCGAAGAACATCTGCTCTTGAAGAACAAAGGCTTTTGAACGATGTTTCTAATGTCCCACACACAGTGAACAGCAGTGTCTTGGTAGATAAAGACTTTAAAATCAAAATCAGAAAATGGCCTTGATTCAGGCATTTCACTTTTCTCGCCATCAGGCTTTCTGCTCTGGCTGCACTACCCAACCTGCTTCAAAAGGCTGGCCTCCCTGCCGCCACATAATGGTTTATTGTGAAGCGAGACACAACCTGTGGTGCTCTGTGCTTTCTTCATGGCAAAGAGGAATAGTGGAATTCTTTTTCTTAAAAAACATTATTGTAGGTGATTTCATAACTGCCTTTGGCCCTGGACAGTCTTAGGAACTATACAAATAAGTAAAATGAATTTTAAAACCAAACAGCAGTAGCTGCTTTGTTTCATGAGCCATCCACGACCAAAAGGCTGGGATACCACAGGGAGGACACCCACCCTTCCTGAAGTGTCCACCTTCGAACTGTCCAACATGATAAAACTATCACAGAGGCACTGTCCGGGCATTAAGGATGGCAGTGCACGTGCTGGCTAGCCTTCGTGTTAGTAGCCAGTATCAATTTAGAGTGGGGCACAAGACTCAAGCCTGGGGATTGGCTGACACTTCACTTGTATGTCTAAGCAGTTCTGGGTGGTCTCTGGGCACAGGTAGTTTGTGGAGTGAAGAGGCCATTCAAAGATAACCTTAGAGCTCCTTATGTCTTTAGGAGAGATGCAAACAGATATTGACATTATTCAACCGGAATTTTTTTAAAGGTTTCTTAAGTAACAATGGTCTGATGTATAGACAACGTTAAGTTCTCTTGTGAAAAATGCTGATACTTATGTGGAAAAAAGGAATGTTCCAGTAAACCCTCCTCAAGAGGATTTCTTGGGTTAAAATACTCTTTATTTGTTGATATTGTCCAATGTAACACAAGTAGCTTGGAACTCCTACCTTAAGTTGAAATTTTTTAAAAAAATAGGTTATTTAACACTGACAACATATTTACAGTTTAAATAGAAATTTTCTTTTTAATAACCAAAATACATCTTTAGCAAAAATTTAGAATGTAAAATTTTATAAAATAAACACCCATAGAAAAGCAGGACATGATTTTAGTACCATTTCAGATTTCACCTAAGATGAAGGTTTTCTTTAATTACTGAACATCCCACACATCTGCCCCACTCCCCAAAGGACAAGCAGGGTTCCTACAGGTGAGAAGATCCCTTCTTCCAACAAACAATGTATCTTCCTGATCTGAGCTGTTTCAATAAAATTCTGATCCAAAGAGATTTTCCAAAATGAACACTAAAATACTGATCAACAGAACCTTTAAGAACAATCAGTGCAGTGCTGGCTGTGGGCCACTATGAAACGAGGTCATTTCATAAAACGCCACTTTTCTGGACTGGCTGGTTCAAACTGCAGCTGCAGGGTTTCGCAGTGGGTCATGCTCCCAAGTCCTGCAGTGCTGGTGCTATGTGGCTGCCCTGTGGCTCTTCTCACGGGGCTCACCCTGGCTTATGTCAGTGAGTGGCAAATATACTGGCTTCACAGGCCCACAGTGCCCAGCCCAGCCCAGCTTCTGTGAGCAAGAGCCTCACAGAGTAACCCTAACAGGTGGGAGCTAGGCCAGAAATAGACTGGGAATCAGCCTCAGTGAAATGCAATTTTTTTCCTTATGATAACTGTGCCCAGCTGGAGGAAACTTCTTTTATTTATGTGGCTTGTTAAAAAGTAAGAAAGGAGTAGCGGTCAACTTTGGCCAAACAAAAAGCTTTTGCGCAAGTGTCTAGCTCTGTCCAAGTGCACTTGGCTCCCGGGCTGCTCTTGATAGGAGTTTCTGGTAGAGGTATTTGCATGTGCTCCCTCAGCCACACCATCAGATTTCAGATCACAAATGATGACTTGTGTCTGAAGTCGCCCTGCAAGGCCAACACAGGGTTAGACACAGCTATCCTCTACCAACCCAGGGGCCTGAGTGGGAGAGGAAGAGGGACAGCTGAAATCTGGTCTAATCATTGTTTTCCTGAAGAAAGTTAAGGCAAAACAAATCAAATGAAACCATTCTTCAAAGGTAACATCTACTAGAGCCTGAGAACTATGATACAAGCAGTATATGAAACATTGTATCGGGAGGGTTTCCAAGGAGGAATGTCATTTTCCCTGCTGGGAAGACCTCCATTTCTAGGTCCTGAAACTCCGTTCCTTACCTCCTCCTCGGTCCTGACATAGTTGACTCCATCTGGCTTCCCCGGACTCTTGTAACTGAAATACGAGAAGAGAGGACTTCAGTGACTACTGATTTTTCATAGGATGCCAACTTAAACTTTGGTTTTGTCACTTAAGACAGAAGACAGGCCCACCTTTCACCATTCTGTTTATTACTGATGAAGTAACCCCGTCTGTACGCACAGCAGATGCCTACTGTTATCAGGGCCAGAACAGCAAGCACCACCAGGATCCCCCCAATAATGCCGCCGATGTTCAGGTCATCTGGAGAAAAGATGGAGGGAGAGAATGGAGGATACACACTATCTGGTCTTATAAAAGCCCCTGACCCCACTGTGCCTCCCTCCTTTATCCTTCCACCTCCCCGCCCTGCCCCCTCATGCGTACCCCAGCTAGCAGAACAGAGTGAGAGCACTTAAACTCTAGCCTGGAACAAAGGGGACCCCAGACCCCTGCTCTCTCTTGTAAAACTACTGAGACCTCCACAGTTGAAATGCCGTTATACTTAACCCTGTATTAAAAGGAGCTTAACGTTGTACAAAAGGGTTTAAAATCCTCTGGCTAAATCCCTGAAAATATTATTAATGGAGGAAATGGTTTCACTATAAAGACAGAATAAGGAGCCAGGAGTCCCAAAGAAGAAAAAGTTTCTAATTTCCAGGGATTCCCTTTGCTGTGGATTATTTGGGGGAAGAGAACTAGTTTTACACAATACTTAAAAGTAAAAATCTGAGGCAGGAACGTGACCTTTCACCAGCAGCTGCCTGGCCTCGTATCTACAAGCCCTCTTATAGGAAACCCCTTGTCCCCCCCTTCCCATTTCTGTATCCGGGGCAAAGGTACTCAGTCCCTGTCAGCTGGAGCACTGGGGGTGTTTCCTTCATGCAAATAAAAAAATGCAACAGAAAACACGTAGGTGATACATCGACATAAGCCAACTAACTTGGAAGTTGTTAAAATTCTCCTTTATCTCAGTGCCATGGTTTCAAATGTGAGTGTGCATTTAAAAACTGAAATTCTGACTTTAAAATGTCCAATTCTCAACCTCTATCACTAGAGATTCAATAGGTTTGGGGCAAAGCCCAGGAATCTTCCTCCTGCCCTGCAGCAGTTTCCCAAGTTTCACAGATGACAAGAATCACCTGGAATGTTTTTACACGCAGAACTTCCAGACCTCCCCTGGGGACTGAGTCCGTACTCCTAGGGTGAGGCCTTGGAATCTGTATGTGGAACAGTGCACTCAAATTATTCTCATGATCAGGCAAATTTGGAGAACACTGCTCTGGGGCCAGTTACATCCAGGAAGGAGGGAGGTGTGCCCCACCCTGCCTCCAACACTGCCCCTTCAGAACAAGTATCCTAGAGACAGCATCATCACAGAATAGGGTAAAGTTACTGGGGCTAAAACTCTGGGTTTCAGCTTACCACAAAATGGTTCTAACTGGATAAATTGCTGGAGACCTTACACAATGTTACGTTTTGATAATCCTACCAATAACCAAAGAAATGGAGTTTATTAAACTCAGTTAAAAGTGACATGATTAGCTACATTCCCAACACCAGAAGACTCCAGGTCTATTTTGAAAAGATACACATATTGCAGGTACCCACTTCTTAGTCATTTAGCTGCTACTCAGAACTCTCTCATTTTTCCTTTCAATGTCCCCTAGTGAGTTTTGGTGAGTCCAGTCATCTCCAGAAGAAAGCTGACCTATGACACAAGAATTGTCTAAACTGATGGTCTAATATTAAATTAAAAATGTTCTATCCACCTGCCAGTCTTCAGATGAGATATTTTCAAAAAATAACTCACAGACTTCCATCATCTGCTCCTCACATCTGGCTGAGCCTGCATCATTGGAAGCAATGCAGTAATACTGCCCAGAGTCTTCCTTGTGAACAGCACTGAAAACCTGTTTCCGGAAATCACAAGTAAACCATGAGACTAATCAATAGGGCAGACCTCTGGGGACCGAACAGAAGAGACTGCCATGCTCCTCTCCCCCACCAAGCTGCTAAGTACAGAACATAGTAAAATGTCTGCTTATTGCTCTTGGTTTCCTTTTGGCTTCCTGGTCACTGTCCAGATTCTTCCCTGATAATTTTTTCCCAACAGTCTTGCCCAAGAGCTCCTGAACAATGAGATCCCCTTAGGTTTTTGGAGATATCAAAGCATAGCAATGTTCAGAATGCAATGTGAGCTTTACTTTTATTCAGGGAAAGGGACTCTGATAATGATTGTTTCTCAGGCAACACTTGGACAATACAAATACAGAGGATCCTATTATAACCTGCTTGTTACTAAGTGTAGTTAGATACACCACAGGAGATGTAGCTGTGGTAAAAGCCCGGGTGAGATGCTGCTGAGGGCAGTTCTGTCTTCTGCATATGACCAATCTTACTTTGTCTCTCCTCCCACCCATTTCCCACCACCACCACTGGATCATTTTGAATAAAATTCTGAACACATTTTATCCATAAATGCTTCAGTATGCATCTCTAAAAGACAAGGACTTCTTAACATTATAACTACAGTACCATTATCATACCTAAAGCAACTAACAATTCCTTAATCAAATATCCAGCCAGTAATCCAATTTCCCTGATGGTCTCATGATTTTTATAGTTGGGTTATTCACATCAGGACCCTAACATCATCCACCCGTTACATTTGTTTACTGCGCCTTCATAATCACCTTTATTCTCCAGATTTCCCTTCCTTTATTTTACTCCCTTAGAACTTATTTGTTTATAAAAAGGAGGGGAGGTTCATTTTTCACAGAATCTCCAACATTATGGGTTTCTAGCTCCTGTCTTATAACGTTCGTGGTCTCTCCCAATAAGTGGTCTTTCCACAATAGGTATCCCTTCCCCAGCAAAGATGTTTCTATCCTCACCTCTGAGAAGATATCTAACTTACCAGAGTGCCTGTTTCAGAGTTTAAGAGAAAAGAGGAGTTTCGAAATCTGGGATTCGCTCTGGAATCTGTGGGCAGCGGCACGTCATTGCGATACCAGCTATAGTGAGGCCGGGGGAAGCCCTCGCTCTCCTGGCACTGCAGTGTGGCTGTCTTGCCCACAGGTACAGCCTTTGGTACTCTGCACACAGGAGGTACCGGCTTCACTGTGGGAGAAATACAGGTTGGGGTTTAAAATCAGCAACATGGCTTCTTATCAAAGCCCACAATAAATCTCCAAAAACGAGAAAACCAGCCAAGGGATTCCTGCACCACTGCCATCCCCACGTCCCACCTGTAGGCTCTGATCTGCCCTGCATCTGCCTCACAGCTCACCCCCCACAGAGTCCCACAGCACATTTTTTTTTAACTTTAGTTTATTGTCAGGTTGGTTTCCATGTAACACCCAGTGCTCTTCCCTACAAGTGACCTCCACCATGACCATCACCCCGTGAAAACAAACTGAGGGCGGAAGGGGGAGGGGGAAAGGGGAAGGGGGGTGATGGTCATGGTGGAGTACTGCAGTGCATTTCTAATGCCGCCACCTCCCTGAGGGACGCCTCCTACAGCTGGTGGAGGGAGCAGCAGGAGCTCTACTTCCCTTCTCACCTTCCACCCCAGACTCAGTCCAAGCTCTACAAGTCCTGCAATACCCCCTGGGATGTAGCTCTGGAGGAAAGAAAGTAAGAGCTGATCTTTTTTCTTTTTTTTTTTTCCCTTCCCCATTTTTTTTAATAGACAGACTCATGAGGCCTTAAAGGGAGAACATGTTTTAACTTCGTGTGAGTTACTACCTTGCACAGTTAACTCAATGACAATCTCATCAATTTCTTTGCGGTCATTTCGAGCAACCACTTCACAGCGATAAAGGGCTGAATCCGTCCGGGTCACATTCCAGATCCTTAAAGATGTTTTACCCAATAATTCTGCACGACCTGCCAAATCTCCTATAGAAAACAGGAAACAGAACACAAAAAGACTGTTTAAAAACACTTTGGGGGGCACCTAGGTGTCTCAGTCAGTAGCATCCGACTTGATTTCGGCTCAGGTCATGATCTCATGGTTTGTGAGTCTGAGCCCCATGTCTGACTCTGTGCTAACAGTGTGGAGCCTGCTTGGATTCTCTCTCTCCCTCTCTCTCTGCCCCTCCCCCACTTGTGCGCACGCGCGCGCTCTCTCTCTCTCTCTCTCAAAATAAAAAGATAAAAACTTTAAAAAATAAAAAAATAAAAAATAAAAACATCTTTGCCACTTTAAAAAAGTGGCTTCTGGAGCCAGCATTTAATGCCTCAATTAGGAGGCTGCAGACTGGCTTCTGTTTCTGCTCCTGTACAACAGAAGTGAACTGAGGACACTGAGCAGCAAAATAGTACCTGGTGTGTAAGAGGACTCATTACATGTGTCTTTGTTGTTAAAGCAGGGACCTCATTTCCTCTTCATCATTCCCAGCCAGGATTCCCCATTTAAAGAGAAAAAAAAATCAAACAAACAACATTAAAAAACAACCAGTATTCATAAATGGTGGTGAGACAACTGGATATCCACATGCCAGAGAATTAGTTTGGACTCCTACCTCACACCATACACAACAAAGACCTTTCTCTAAGAGTTAACAGTATGACTCTTAGGAAAAAACACAGACATAAATCATTATGACCTGGGATTAAGCAATGATTTCTTAGAAATGGTACCAAAACCACAAGCATAAAAAAAGTTACATTGTCCTTCATTGGACTTTCATAAAAAATTTAAACACTTCTGTGCTTCAAAGGACATATGCAAGTTTTGAAAAGATAATTCACTGAATTGGAGAAAATATTTGCAAATCATGAATCTGACAAAGGACTAGTATCCAGAATATATAAAGAATTTGCAACTCAAAAATAATTAGACAAAAAACCTAATTAAAAATGGACAAAGGATTTGAGTAGACATTTCTCCAAAGAAAATATACAAATGACCACTAAGAACATGGAAAGATGCTCAAAATCATTAGTCACCAGGGAAATGCAAATCAAAACCACAATGAGATACCAATTCACACCCACATAGGAAGGGCAAATTGAAAAGATGGACAATCACAAGGATGTGGGGAAATAGACTACTGACAGAATGTAAAATGGTGCAGCCACTTTGGAATAGTTTGTCAGGTTCTTAAAAACAACAACAACAACAACTGTATGTGCAACTACCATGTTACCTAGCAATTATACTTTTGGTCATTTATCTTCCCCAAATAAAAACTTTTATTTACACAAAAACATTATGTTTACATAGCTACTATCCATAGCAGCATTATTGATAATAGACAAAAATGGGAAACCCAAATGTACATCAATTGATAAATGGATTTAAAAAAGTGGCCTACTTACAATGGAATATTCTTCCATATAACAAGGAATGCAGTAGTGACACATGCTATGTGGATGAACCTTAAAAACAATATGCTAAATCAAAGAAGTCGCAAAGGACCACACATTGTATGCTTCCATTTCTATGAAGTGTCCACAACAGGCAAATCCACAGAGACAAAGATTACTGGTTGCCAGGAGGAGGGGATAGAGGGAAGGGGAATAACTGCTAATAAAGATGTAGTTTCTTTTGAGGCCGGTGAAGGTATTCTGGAATTTGATGGTGGTAAGAGATACACATCTTTGTTGAATATACTAACAACCACTGAAGTATACACTTTAAAAGTATGAGTTTTATACTATATGAATTATATCTTAATTTTTAAAACATTTAAAGCACAAAAAGATGATAACTCTTTCAAAGGAGCATGAAGAACCTAAAGAATGACAGATAAAGAAAGGAGTTAGGGGGGAAATGACACAGAGAAACTAATCATTACTAAACCTGCTGAATTACGGCAAGAGCAGGAAGGGTTTACCATAATATAATAAAAACAGCAAAATGCTTATTGCAAAGGATGAACATTTCCAAAGGCATTTTTTCTTTATTATAGTTTACTGTCAAGTTGGTTTCCATATAACACCCAGTGCTCATCCCAACAAGTGCCCTCCTCCATGCCCATCACCCCCTTCTCCTCTCCCCCAACCCCCATCAACCCTCAATTTGTTCTCAGTATTTAAGAGTCTCTTATGGTTTGCCTCCCTCCCTCCCCTTAACTATTTTTTCCCCTTCCCTTCCCCTATGGTCCTTTGTTAAGTTTCTCCTGTTCCACATATGAGTGAAAACATATGGTATCTGTCCTTCTCTGCCTGACTTATTTCGCTTAGCATAATACCCTCGAGTTCCATCCGCGTTGCTACAAATGGCCAGATTTCATTCTTTCTCATTGCCATGTAGTATTCCACTGTGTACATAAACCACATCTTCTTAATCCATTTGTCAGTTGATGGACATTTAGGTTCTTTCCATGATTTGGCTATTGTTGAAAGTGCCGCTACAAACATTGGGGTACATGTGCCCCTATGCATCAGCACTTCTGTATCCCTTGGGTAAATCCCCAGCAGTGCTATTGCTGGTCATAGGGGAGTTCTACTGTTAATTTTTTGAGGAACCTCCACACTGTTTTCCAGAGTAGCTGTACCAGTTTACATTCCC
>CM053575.1:77846919-77871539 GCA_028646485.1 Cryptoprocta ferox
GTCTGTTCATGTCTTCTGCCCATTTCTTCACTGGATTATTTGTTTTTTGGGTGTGGAGTTTGGGGAGTTCCTTATAGATTTTGGATACTAGCCCAAAGGCATTTTCTAATGGGAAGGTTTGTTAGTTGGCAGTCCTTAGTGGAGGATTAGAATTTCAACCATGTAAGAAATTAGTAAATACAAATCTATCAAAGATGTGTATGTGTGTGTGTGTGTGTGTGTGTGTGTGTGTATGTGTGTGTGTGTATTACTGAGAATATTATCCAACCATAAAGAAAGAATGAGATCTTGCCATTTGTGACAACATGGATGGGCCTAGAGGGCATTACACTAAGTGAAGTGAAAGGACAGAGAAAGACAAGTATCATTTCACTTATATGTGGAATCTAAAAAACAAAACAGAAAAGAAAAACAAACAGATTAATAAATACTGGTGGTTGCCAGCAGGGAAGGGGGTGAGGTGAAGGGAATTAACAGGCACAAAATTCCAGCTATAAAGTAAGTCACGGAGATAAAAAGTACAACATAAGGGACACGGTCAATGATATTCTAATAATGTGGAATGGTGACTACACTTCTTGCAGTGAGCCTGAGTCAGGTACAGATTTGTCTAATCACTACGTTGTATACTTGAACTTAATATAACAATGTATTTCACCCACACTTCAATAATAAATTTTTTAAAAAATCTATCAGGATGTTTTTTGCACAGACCTAAATTGAGGCAAGAGAAGAGACCAAGCAGATTCAAATTTTCTTCCAGCCTTCATATTTTGTGTGTAAATACCCTCCCCCTCGCTCTGGCTAAGAATAGGTGTTTAATTCCCAGAAACAGAAGTGCTTTAAGAAAATTCCCACTTGGTTTTTCTGATGATCACAAGTGCATGGCAGCCTACGTTGCCAGAGAAAATGGACTTGTTTCCTGGGGAAAATATTTCCATCTCTTCAAAATTAAGAGGTGGGGGAGACATTGGGGGAAAAAATGATACTTAAAAGCTTATCACTCCTGATGATATTGGGAACCCAAAGCAGGAAGACTGATATTAGGCTGTTTCCACAAAATCTCCAGTCTCCTCTGAAGCCTCAACTATCAGGTTCTCTGACAACTCTGAAGCCAGCCCTTAGAAGTTGCTACATTTGTCCCTCATGTTTACCACGTCCCTCCTGTCAAAGTGCAAGGGAAGGTCCCATGGCATATCATCTGTAATTCCTCCTCCTCCCTCCCTTGCCACAGCCAGCTCTTAGCAACCCCTCCCCGTCTCTCTCTACACTGCCTTGACCTTAGCTCAGGCCATCAGCAGCTCCCTTCTGGAATCCACAAAAAAACCCTGCTCCAAGTTTGCCTCTCCAATCTTTTCTCTACAAAGCAGGCAAGTCAGCCTTCCTAAAGTGTCCTAAGTGAAATCATGACACTTTCCTCTTAAAAATCTTTGTGGACCCTCATTCCTGCCTGGCCCTGGTATACATTCCCAGCTATGTGGAATCCCTCTTCTCTCCCCACTCCCTAAGTTCCAGCTATGGTGGAGAACTTGCAGTTTCCCTGAGCCAAGCTGCCTTTTGCTTCCACATCTTTATATACAACATTCTTTCTCGCCCAACACCTTTCCCCACCCTACCCCTCACTGGTTACCCGGCTTCATCGCTTGGCCTAGATGTCACTTCTGGGAAGCCTTCCCCACTACCCAAGAACATGCAACCCGAGAACACCCTATGCTGACTTCTGTTCTAGCAAATGCTTTCTCAATATGGGAAGCGTGGCACACAATAGGTGCTCAGTAAATACTTGTCCCCTTACTACTGCTCCACATGATCTTTCTGATTAAGTCACACAGCTTGTATCACAAATGTCATGGACCATGATAAGAGGATGGCCTAGCAAAATGTTCACTCTGATACCCCAAAAGGATGGGCAGATAGATTTAAATCCTCACTAAAGAGGTGACACTTGTTAAAGCTGGATGACAGGGATGGGGAAGTTCAATACACTATTCTCATTACTTTTCTATGTTTGAGTTTTCTAAGAGTGAAACAAACAAAACAAGGAACCAATCCTGGCTACAGATGCAGGACCAGTCAAGGAAAGTCTCTGGCCACAAGTACATGCCTGGGCCTTGTGGACAGTAAGGGATTAGAGGGCCATACCCTGAATTCTGTTGTCAAAAAACACATATGTGGTTTGATCATCTTGAATTTTCTTCCATTCAATCCTGGGGTCATTTGTCTGTGAATCCGTAATGATACAAGAGAGTTCCACACCTAATGAGCAGAAGAAGAAGAAGAAAAAAAAAAAAAGAACTCTCAGAGGATGTGAAACAATTTTACAATCATTTGTGTACCCAGACCCTACAAGTTATCGCTAATTTTAGAGAAGTCTTTCATGCAGGTTACAAATCTACCTATCTCTAGGCTCCAAGTGTCTTTAAGAAAAGATAAATTTTAGCCAGAAAAATAATAAAGATGATTAGCAAGGACTTTTACTAGAGTACACATTCCCCCTTAATACATACAAGAAAATTCTTTTGTTGTATACATATAAAGCCAGGGCAGGAATTGGATTTTAGCCCATCTAAAAGCTGCAGAGTCCCACTGTCCTGCTAAATCAGTGCTGCGCTGACCCACCTGCACACCAGATGCACTGCTAAGGGGCCGCCCACCTGAATGTCTCTGGCACTAGAGAGAGAGAGACAGACAGAGAGAGAGAGAGAGAGAGAGGGAGGGAGAGAGGGAGAGAGAGGAGGGAGAGAGGGAGAGAGAGGGAGGGAGAGACAGGGAGAGAGAGGGAGGGAGAGAGAGGGAGAGAGAGGGAGAGAGAGGGAGGGAGAGAGGGAGAGAGACTCCTCAGTTGGTTGCAAGACTACCAACTGTCCGTTAGATGGCGCCCATTCTCCTAGTAGTCTCCTCCTTGTACTTACTTTCAAATTCCTGTACCACTGGGGTTCGGTTGCTGGATTTGAGATTCACAGCCCCAATCAAGCAACCTGAAGGAAAAAAATAAAATAAAAATCAGAGACAATGCAACTCTAAAATAGCAGAGAACCCTTCAATTGAGTTCAGATTTTTCCTTTCCAAGTAGGCTACAATCACTTACCATGGAGGATAGAAAACTATTATATTCCAAAACAAAGTCTCTTAGATATAGCAAGTTGCTATCATTCTCAGTCTGACCTCACTGGAATGGACTGAGAGGAAGGGTCCTGAGAATTCATTTTCTTTCTTAATTTTAGAACAAAATGGCCATGGGGCTTTAAAGACTCTTCCTGTAAGAATTTTCTTCTTGCTCAGAGTCATTTTTAATCCTGTCAAATCCTTCATCCAGACCCAGCTGGGCCTTCTTGTCACTCCTGTCTCCTGAAACTCTCCCCCACTCTAGGCTTCCAACCGGCAGCGGCACTCTTGGTGGATTTGATATGGCACAGACTCACGGCCTGGTGCTCTCCCCTTCAGGATGGCACAACACTCTCTGGTACGGCACAATCAGCTAAGAGACTACCATGCAATGTTAACCATGCAACCCAGTGATTCCCATCCACTAAAAAGTTTTCACTAGTTTTTAGTAAAATGAGAAAAATAATAACATAATTTCATGAAGCTAAGTTGAATGAAGCCATTGATGAAATCAAGATATACCATCGCGTGGTAATCCCTTTCAAATTAGCCTCTGACTCTCCATGTTTTCAACAAACATTAAAACCAAATTTATCGTGGTCTCAAAATGTCTTACCAATTTTCTTGAAGATCAAGTAGTACACTGACCACTCACAAAATGTCATTCTTCAGCTACCTGGCCTCTAGGAAAATATGCATTCCCCAAAGAAGGTCTTCATATATAAAACCCTGACTGAGAGTCCTTCCTCAAAATTCTCCTTCCATTCTTAAACAAGTCTTAAATTTATAAATATTCTATACCACCTCATTTACCCATCCCCACTAACCTAGACCCCTACTTTAAAATGCAGATGACCCTTGAACAACATGGGTTTGAACTGCACAGATCCATTTTTAGGTGGGTTTTTAAGAGTTGACAACAAAAGCCACACGGCATTTATTGACAACTGCCCACCCCAGTCTCCGCAGGAAAATCGAAGGCAACTGGCACAGAAATTGCACCTGCTGCCCTCTGAGAACCCAGGCAGGGGAGGCCCACAGAGGGATCTGCAACCCCAGGGACCCCTGGTACCAGATAGGGCTGCAGGGTGCCCCATGTGCCAACAGGGTGGTCCAGTCGAGCAACGGGGGATGGCAGGCAGGAGGCTGGGCTGGAGCAGAAGAACATTCCCAGAGGGCTCTGGGCTGCACAGCATCTGCCGCTGGTCCCTCCTGGCCCAGCGCTGACCCGTCCCTGCAGCCTCCGAGGCCACAGTTGCTGATGGCTATAGCCAGCCGTATCCCCAGGCAGCTGGGGCAGCTGTACTGCACCTCCAGGCCGTTCTCAGCGCCTGTGGGCTGTCCAGCCGCTGCCAATGCTGAGCAGAGACTACCAGGCTGAGGAGCAGTGTCACCCTGGGGCCAGGCTGACTGCCGCCACCCTCTGTCCCAGCCCTTCCCGCCCACTTATGGAGGATGTTTTAAATAAATATACCTACAGTAGTGTAAGTGTACATTCTCTTATGATTTTAACATTTTTTTTCTCCAGCTTACTTTACTGTAATAATACAGCATATAATACACACAACATAACAAATTTCGTGTTAAACGACTGTTTATGTTACAGGTAAGGCTTCCATCAACAGTAGGCTATTAATAGTTAAGTTTTGGTGGAGTCAAAAGTTCTAGGATTTTCAGCTGCGGGGGGTGGGGAGGGCACCTCTTAGCCCCATGTTCTTCAAGGGTCAATTGAATAGCAATACCGTGTGTAAAAGAACAGTGCGGGGAGGGCTGGGACAAACCCAACTCTTGAATGCATCACAGTAACTCAGCTGGAACACTATCCCTGCCTGAGGGTAAGACTGACAGAACCAGTTAGGAAATGGGGTCTGGAAGACAGCCCTGAAGTTTAACTGTGCACATACTGAACTCCAGTGCTAGCAGAATACCCACACAGATATTGCATTACTTAAGACTGAACAAAGCGTTTTTTGGAAGGAGAAAAAGAGAAGTCTGTGATAGCATCTATCACATGTTGTCCCTATTTAATTTCATATCTATCTTGGCTTGTCTACAAGACTCTAAGTTTTTTAGGAGAATCCACTGATTCAGCAATTTTTACTTAGCACCTATTGTATGCCAGATTCTGGCCTAAACATTACTGATCATACATGAATAAAGCAGATAAAAATCTATGTTCTCATGGAGCTCACACTCTAGTATAAAAGAACAAGTATCAAGAGTGCCTGGGTGGCTCAGTCGGTTAAGCGTCTGACTTTGGCTCAGATCATGATCTCACAGTTATGAGTTTGAGCCCCGCATCAAGCTCTGTGTTGACAGCTCAAAGTCTGGAGTCTGCTTCAGATTCTGTGTCTCCCTCTCTCTACCCCTCCCCCCCTCTCAAAAATAAAATAAACATTAAAAAAATTTAAAAGAACAAGTATCATTTTTTTTTATCTTTACATCTTCAATTCCAGCACTGAATGGTGTTTAGTAGGTAACTGAAAAGTGTTTGCTGAATACATCAAGGTGCATTTTTTTTGTATTTTATATTGTATTTCCTTGACTTGAGCTTTCCAAAGTATCATTTAGTTGAATTCCATTTTCTCACAGAGCTATAATGTGGGCACTCTCTTCTTCATCCTGCCTAGGAACATATTATTGAATCTTGGACTTAGAAGGAATCTAAGGTGTAGTTGTCTGTTTCTATTCAAAACCTCTTAACCAAATTTAAGACTCCCCTCTAAAAGGCAGGTACAGTAAGTCTCAAGTATATTATGGTTTCAGTATGTGGTCATTAAAATTCAGTACACCTTTTACCCACTTTTCTCCACTGGTCGTATCTTACATAATTTTAGCACAATATCAAAACCAAAAACTGACATGTGTAGAATAAATGTGTATGGTTCTATGTCACTTTATCACATGTGAAGATTCCTATAAACACCACTGCAGTTAAGATACAGCACTACTCCATCATCACAAAGATCTCCCTCATGCTACCCTTTATGGTCACATCTACCCCCCCCCAACCATCTGTTACCCCTAGCAACCACTAATCTCCATAATTTTGTTAAAGACACATAAGTTATATAAATGGAAATATATCAGAGCTGATCTTTTGAAATTGACTTTTTTGCATTCAGCATAATGCCCTTTCGAATCTAACTTGGGTACAGTGGTAGTTCATTTCTCTCCATTGCTCAGTAGTATTCCATGGTATGGATGTACCACAGTTTAACCACTCACCCACTAAAGAATACCTAGGTGGTTCCCAGTTTGGGACTATTCTGAATAAAACTACTGTGAATATGTGTATAAAGCTTTTTCTATGAACATGTTTCCTTTTCTCTGGAATAAATGCCCAAGAGTACAAGTGCTCCACTGTATGTTGCTGCATGGTCAGTTTTTTTCTTTTTTTTTTTTTTTTAAGAAACTGACAAACTGTTACACCTCTCTACTTTTCTTCCTGATTTTAGTAATTCAAATCTTCTTTTTTCCTTTGTCAATCTAATTAAACTTTGCCAATTCTGTTTAGTTCTTCAAAGAAGATACTTTTATTTTCATTTATTTTCTATTATTTTTCTAATTTTCTTTTTTATTAATTTCTGCTCTAATCTTTATCATTTCCTATGTTCTACTAGTTTGGGGTTTAGTTTATTCTCCTTTTCCTAGTTCCTTAAGGTGTAACACTGTTATTGATTTTATACTTTTCTTTTTTGAAATCTTAAGTGTTTTAGCCCTTAGTACTTCTTTCTCTGAATCCCATAAATTTTGGTATATTATGCTTTCATTTGTCTCAAGGTATTTTTCTAATTTGCTTTGTAACTCCTTTGATCCATTGGTTAAGGGTGTGTTAATTTCCACATATTTGTGAATTTTCTAGTTTCTTTCAGTTATTTCTTTCTAATTTCATTCCATTGTGATTAGCAAAGATACTTCATATGGTTAAATTTTTTTAATTAAGACTTTTTTGGTTTAAAATAGGATCAATCCTAGAGAATATCCCACGTGTACTTGTGACAAATATGTATTCTGCTGTTACTAAGTGCAGTGCTCTGTATATGTCCATTAGGTCCCATTAGTTCATAATGTTGTTCAAGTCCTGTATTTCCTTACTGATCTTCTATCTTGTCTATCCATTACTAAAAGTGGACACTGAAATTTCCAACTATTATTGTAAAACTATTTCTCCCTTCAATCCTGTCAATTTTTGCTTCATATGAGACTCAGATGTCTGATGCACACATTTGTAATTATTATATCTTCTTGATGAACTTACTTTTTTATCAAGAATATTGACATTCTTTGTCTCTTGTAACAGTTGTTTTTTTTTTTTTTAACATGTATTTATTTTTGAGAGACAGAGAGAAACAGAGCATGAATGGGGGAGGGGTAGTGAGAGAGGGAGACACAGAATCCGAAGACAAGCTCCAGGCTCTGAGCTGTTAGAACAGAGCCGGATGCGAGGCTCGAACCCACGAACTGTAAGATCATGACCTGAGCTGAAGTTGGCACTTAACCAACTGAGCCACCCAGGTGTCCCTCTTGAACAGTTTTTGACTTAAAGTCTATTTTGTCTTTTGGTTACTATTTGCATAGAATATCGTTTCCCATCCTTTTAACCCATTTGTGTTTAGACCTAAAGTGTCTTACAGCATGTAGCTAGATCACTTACTTATCCTTTCTGCCAATTTATTGCTTTGATAAAGTTTAATCCACTTACATTTAAAGTAATAATGAACTTATTTCTATTTTGCTACTTGCTTTCTGTATATCATTTTTTGTCTCTCATTTTCTCCACTACTGTTTCCTTTAGTGTTTTTTGGGGAGTGACACATTTTGATTCCCTTCACATTTTCTTTAGTGTAAACTCTATGGATAGCTTCTTTGTAGTTATCATAAAGTTTATCACAACATCCTAAAATTATAACATATTTGAATTGATACAATCTAATTTCAATCATATGCAAAACTCTACTATGTCCTTTCCTTTGTTATTGATGACACAATTTACTTCTTCACCAGCTGTGTACCTTATAAATAACATAGACTTGTAATTACTTTTATGCATTTATCTTTTAAATTCTGTAGAAAATAAAAAGTGCACTTACATACCAAAATTATAACAAGATTAGCTTTATGTTTGTATAATTATCTCTACTGGAGATCTTTGTGTCTTCATATGGCTTTGAGTTACTGTCTAGTGTTCTTTCTTTTCAACTTGAAGGATTTCCCGTAACATTTTTATGTAGAGCAGGTAATGAACTCCCTCCCTCAGCTTTTTTCTGAAAGTCTTAATTTCTCCCTCATTTATGAAGGTCAGTTTTGCTAGATATTAAAATTTTCAGTTTACAGTGTTTTTTTTTTTCTTTCAGCACATAGATATTATGCCATCCCACTATCTTCTGGTCTCCAACACTTCTGATGAGACATCAACTGATAACTTTACTGATGGTCCCTAGTGATAATTCACTTTTCTCTTGCTGCTTTCAAGATTCTCTTTTTGTCTCTGGCTTTTGACAGTTAGATTATAATGTGTCTCAGGATGAGTCCCCTTGGGTTTATCCTATTTGGAGTTCACTGAGCTTCATGGATTTGTAGATTCATGCCTTCTATCAAAATGGGAAAGTTTTCAGCCACTATTTCTTCAAATAATCATTCTGCCCTCCTTTCTCTCTCTTCTCCTGGGACTCCCATAAAGCACATGTTGGTCAGCCATTTTGGTCAGCTTGACAGTGTCCTACAAGTCCCTTAGGCTCTGTTATGGGCTGAAGTGTGTGCACCCCACACACACCCTGACCAAGATTCATATTTTGAAGCCACAGCCCCCAGTACCTCCGAATATGACTAGATGTGGTGACAGAGCCCTTAAAAGGGTGATAAATTAAACTGAGGCTATTAGGAGTCCAAATCCAATCTGACTAGTGTCTTATATAAATAGGAAATTAGGACACATAGAATGATGTGTGTGCAGAGGAAAGACCATGTGAGGACACAGCAAGATGGTGGCCATCTGCACACCAAAGAGAAGCCTCACAAGGAACCAAACCTGCTGACACCTTGATCTTGGACTTCTACCCTTCAGAACTGTGACAAATAGATTTATTTAAGTCACTCAGTCTATGGCATTCTGGGATGGCAACCTAGCAAACTAATATAGGCTATGTTCACTCTTCTTCATTCTTTTACTTTCTGCTCCCCAGATTTCATAATTTATACTGTCCTACCTTCTGGTTCACTGATTCTTTCTTTTACCTGCTCAAATATGCTATTTACCCTGTCTAGTGAATTTATCTCTAGTGAGCTGTACTTCTCAGCTCCAGACTTTCTTTTTTATTCCTTTTGTAATTTCTGTCTGTCAATACTCTGTTGCTCGGATAATGTTTTCCTGATTTCCTTTCTCTGTTTTCCCTTAGCTTTCTGAGCATAGTTAAGATAAAATGACTTTTTCTACTAAATCCAATGTCTGGGCTTCCTCTAGGACAGCTTCTTTTCATTTACTGTGTTTCTTTGAATGAGCCACACTTTCCTGCTTATTTGCATGCTTTGCAGGTTTTGCTGAAAATTTGGCATTTGACTATTACCAAACTATCACTCAGGAAATCAGGTTTGGGTTTGGGGTTTTGTGTGTGTGTGTGTGTGTGTGTGTGTGTGTGTGTGTGTGTTTAATTATTGTTGAAAACTGTAGTAACTGTTTTGAGAGTTCCAATTTTTTCTTAAACACTATTGCTTTTTAAGTCACTGAGGTTCCTTTACCTTCTCTTCAGCTAATGTTCTGACAGACATTTCCTGTTCTGATAAAGATTTCCTTCAATGCCAACAATTGAAACAAACACACATACATACACACAGAAAGGAGAACATTCTTCCCTCCCACATCTTTGCAGACATTCTGTGCAGGGGCACTCCTTCACCCCTTTCTTAGCTAGGCTTGCTCTGAGTATAGGAATCACCCTGAGATGTTATGCTGTTGCTCTGAATGTCCTAATTTCCTAGTCTCATCACAATTTCTCTTCTGAGCCTAGACATTATGTATCTCTACCCAGAATCTCTTCCAGCAATTGTGGGTTTATAGTCCCCTTGTAGCTTTTACAAGCAGTGCCACTGCTTTTCCCATCTGCATTCCAAGTTATGTGAAACAAAGATAAGCACCTCATGTCAGTTCTTCAGGTATCCCCAGAGAAGTTAAAAGGAACATACCCAATAACCTGCAAATAGGTTTGCTCTGCTCCAATTTGGGGGGAGGGGACAGCTAAGGGGAGCGACTGTTTTGGGGAAAGGGTGAGTAAAAATGTCATAAAATTTTCCTGCCATTTTAGGGGCACCTGAGTGGCTCAGTTGGTTAAGCATCCGACTCTTGATTTTGGCTCAGTTCATGATCTCATGGTTCATGAGATCGAGCCCCACGTCAGGCTCTTCACTGAGAGTGTGGAGCCTGCTTGAGATTCTCTCTCTCCTTTTTCTCTCTGCCCCTCCCCCGTTTGCATGCACACTGTTTTTCTCAAAATAAATAAATAAAAACTTAAAAAAACAACTTTCCTAGCATTTTGAAGATTGTTTTTCCTCAACTGGGCATTTATTTGGTTACTATAAACCTTCAACTGTTTTCCAAAGCTCCTACAAAGTTGGTTCAGCTTCTGTTTGTGGGTTTTTTTCAATGTTTCTGTGGAGGAGCAGGAGACAGGAGTTTCCTATTCTACCTCTTGCTGATGTCACTCCAAACTAGCATTATTGCT
Organism: Cryptoprocta ferox; assembly: GCA_028646485.1. Taxonomy (NCBI): domain Eukaryota; kingdom Metazoa; phylum Chordata; class Mammalia; order Carnivora; family Eupleridae; genus Cryptoprocta; species Cryptoprocta ferox. The sequence goes on from CM053575.1 coordinate 77,857,743, forward strand.
CTTTTTAGTTTTTATTTGTTATTTCAGCCATTCTTATTCATCTTTGCACCTCCAGTTCCCAACAATCATACCTGAGATGCAAGAGGTTTTGGGAAATATACTGACTGTAAAGTTGAGAAGAGAGACATAATTTCAATACATGATAATCTATATGTCAGAAACCTACAGAGTATATGGCACAGTTGGCTAAAGAGCCAGAATTCAAATCCAGGGCTGTATGACTCACTTCTTGCTCTTTTAGTGTTTCTTCTAACAATGTAGCTCTCACTATAAATTGGGAAACTGGCATTTTTGGATTCCATGATTTCCTAGGACTTGACTTCAAGTAGAACTGACAAATATTCTATTTTTCTCAGTAGAACTGACAAAATGCTTCAAGTAGAACTAACAAATGTTTTCTCAACCCAGAAGAACCAGGTGACCCAATCCAGTATAGGGGTATAACCAGTCTTGTACTTGTAATTCCATTTTCAAACCTCTTCTATATGCCAAAGCTGTAAACTACTACCAAGAAATCTGGGGAGCGCCTGGGTGGCTCAGTCAGTTATGCATCCGACTTAAGCTTGGGTCCTGATCTCGTGGTTCATGAGTTCGAGCCCTGCTTCGGGCTCTGTGCTGACAGCTCAGAGCCTGGAGCCTACTTCAGATTCTGTGTCTCCCTCCCTCTCTCTCTCTCTCTCTCTCTCTCTCTGCCCTTCCCCTGCTCATTCTCTCTCTCTCTCTCTCTCTCTCAAAAATAAATAAACATTTTTTAAAAAAAATTTTTAAAGAAATCTGGGCCCTATTTTTAAAAATTTTTTATGGGCCCTACTTTTAATACTCCTTTTGACTTTCAGTGTGATTTTGTGCCCTTCACTTTTCCCAACTATAAAATACTATAAAAAACTTGTTATTCTTCTTTCACCAATAACTGAAGATAGAGAAACATATAATTATTATTATCTTTAACATCATTGCTATATTTGCTATATAGAAATCAATGCCTTTCTAGTAGCCCAATGAACAGTAAGTTTCAAGTTGAATGACTTTAGACTTAAAGCCAGAAATATATTAACCCCAAATACCATGAGTGGCATAATATAAATGAGAATCCCATGAAAATTCATTATGAGGTCTGAGGCAGGTGAAGGAGAGGAAGGCTAAAAAAGAAAAAGGAAGGAAAGAAAGAAGGGAAGGCAAGAGGAAATGAAAAGAAGAGCATTAAATGGTGACAGGAAAAATAAGAAAAATAAATGAATACATAAAAATGAGAATTCCTTTTACACCAAATCCAGAAATTCTAATTGAGCATCTACATATGCTTGAATTCATAGCTGGCAAAGGCTCTTAGTTTCTAGTCCAATGATATTTAATCTCATCTGGGTAATGGGGAGTTCTAAGAATGCAGACACTCGGGTCCACTCCCGGAGGGCTCTCTGGAGGTGAGCAGAGAAGGCAAAGGAATTATAACACCACACAATATGACATTTCCAAGTACATTACAGAGAAGACTGGACTTCAGGCTGGTGTGTTCTCAAGCTCATAATAATTATGAAAACATACCAGCCCAGTGTCAAGCCAAAGCTAAAACCCAAGACGCAAACCTCATTTTTTCCTTTCTTTTTTCTGTAAACAACACCCAAAGGCTCTGATTTTATTTTAATAAGAAAAAAATACCACTACTTGGTTCACTGTGAGAGTCAATATATGCTTTCTACCTCCCAGCATAACAGGCATGTGAACCCAGACACAAGGACAGAGGAGAGGGGAAGGAGCTCTGAGATGACACGTGTAATGATGGGAAGGCCAGGTGAACAGGCCCCACCTCACATTGTCTCTTGCTTTTTATCTCCTCTATGCTTTTAATGTTATTCTAGGAGCAGCAGCTGTCACTCTATTCTCCACTGGGCTTACTTTTCTGAAAAATATGAAACTAATTCTGTATTTCCAGAGGCATCAAGCTCTGAAATGGCTTATTACAATGGCATTATTTCTTATTCTTGAAACCAAGGCCATCAGAGATGTCACAGTTCTTGAGATGAGGAAGGAAGTGAAAATTATTCCAACTTATTCCTTAGATCACCCTCTCAAATACTTATGAAAGTGGTATCATTTACAATTTATGAATGAAGTGGCTAACTGACTTGACTCTAGTCTACAGCTAACTGATGAAGCTAATACTCGAGCTGTGTCCTCAGACTCCAAGTCGAACACTCCTTCCATTACACTATATTGTCTACACTTCCTTTTTTTCCCCAGGGAATCCATGAAAGAAATTAACATTTGGTTGGGGTTTCATATGTGTGTGTGCTTGACAAGAAATGTGGCAAGAGATAATTTTTAAAAAGTTGGAAAATTCTTCTAACCACATATTTCCCAAATGTAAATAGCTCTAAGGTGGTCCAAAGCCAATGCTACTCTACAATGCAAGAGGGCCAGGTTATCTCCAATATACTGATGCTAACCATACCACATTATTAGAGGCGCAGCAAGTTACTGATATCCTTAAGGCACAACAGTTAGGTATAATCAGCAGGACTTGAGGAGGAAGAGACAAAACCAAGATTTAGAAAGGTCACAACATGGGACAGATATGCTTCCCAACACACACCTATGGCATAAATGGTGGTTTCGGGCAAAAGTTTTCTATTCTACATAAGTTCTGACCAAGCAACTGTGACTGCTGTCCTAGCTCTGTCACAGATTTCTTGACCCATCTCCATCTACACAGTTCCTAGACCAACCCAGCTAAGTGCCCCCTTCCCCTATATCTGTGTGTCCCTGCCTACACTACATGAAGTAAGAGCTAGAGGAACAAGGCACTACATGGAGAGAAATAATCTAGCTGGGAATCTTGCCTTGAGAAAACAGAAAGAGCACAGGCCCTTCCTAGTCAGGAGGTTCCCTCTCTACTCAGAAACAGATGCCAGAGACAAGCATATAAATGAACCTGCTGGGCACTGCAGCAAGGGCTCAGCAGAAAAACAAAGAGAGATGATGGCAGGGATGGAGCACACTGTGGCCATTCATTTACATATGAGTCACCACACTTGACATAAGCCTTTGCCTCATTTGGTTAGGGAGCCTGAACACAGCACACACAGAACAGAGAGCCAGAGGACTGTGGTGTCAATTTCTAAGTTCCAGTATAATCTGGTTAAACAACTGACCTCAAGAATTACAAGTATCCCACCCCTCTGGACACTGATCTACAAAGAAAATATACACTTTTCCTGAGAAGACAAGGAAGGGCGGGCTGACAAAGGGATGTCATATGGAGTATAAGCTTTCACCTATAAAAAAAAGCCATTAGCAGTGCTCAGAGAAAAAAGAGCAGACAGACAAGTTAGACCATTAGTCTTACAAATAGCACTGTTCTGACCTGTAGTAAATGTGATGGTAAGCTGCTTCTCATAGTTCAGTTCCCTGTTCTGCTAAAAAAGGAGAGCTGGACCTGATAAGGTACTTCTGAACATGACTGTCTACCTAGCCTGCAGGATGAATGCCTAATACAGAGAAAAGAAGAACAAGGAAGATGCTAGACTTCTGTCCACCAACATTCTGATAATTAACAAAGCAGGAGAGAACTACAGGGTAAGTACCTAGTGCTGCTGGAGACTCAGTGAACTGCACATCCTTCTGAATACTGTTTTAGTCGTCCAACAGCACACTGGGAACACTAATTAAGCCTCCAGTATTCCCTCAAGGTGGGAAAGGATGACTACGCTCATTTCCCAGTTAGAAGACCAAGTCCTAGAGATCAACGTCTAGAAGTACAAAGTAAAAACCAGAAGCCAGGACTTCTGACTCTTAGTCCCCACTTCCTGCTCTATTTCATAGTCTTTTTTATATAAGAAGAAACATATTATTAAAATCTATCTAGATAGAACTAAAAGAGACTGCACAAACACATATAAAGAGGATCTGGAACTAAAAGGGAAACATGACTCAGACCCTGAAGCCATTATTCTATTGAAACCCTTTCTTAGATGAGTTTGCAAAGGAAGTGGCCTTCAAAAAAGAAAAAAGCCTCTGGAATGATATGCAGATGGCACTGGCATCTTCAACACAGCCATCTCTTCCTTCTAGGGAAGATGTGGAACTGAAAGAAGGGGCAGGGAAAGGATCAGGCAGATGGAGATGATAAGGCAGGAGAGGAAATGCTGACGCTGAGGTTCACAATGGCCTGCCTTCCCAGTTCATGCAGGCTCCTCAAATTATTCTCTGGAACCACTGTGTTCTTTGTTTGCTCTTCCCTTTCCTAATCTGAAACAATTTTAGCAGCTGTGCAGAACAACTGCAGTTTCTTATTTTGGTTTTGAGAGACCTTTTGGTTTTGGAAATTCTGCCAGAGTCTGGGGATCTGATGCTAGACACGGTGCATAATAATACCCTCAGGATCTTGTTTGAAATGCTATTTCCCAACACATCTCTTCAGTGCCTAGAACACATGTACCCCAAATTTTTATTCAGTGGGTTGGGAAAAGCCTGTATTTTTTTTCCAAGCCTCCCAGGTGACTCTTATGTGCAGTCCTGTTTAGGGAACCCTACAACTAAGTCATTCATTATGAATGGGCCCAACCAGAAATCTAGAGTTGTGTTCACAGAAGCATAGCCCCTTTGTTGGGAATGAGAATGATGACTGCTTTGCTTTACTATTCTAAAGAATTATTGGCTATAAAATGCTTCTAGATCCTCAGGCAAAAGAATAACAACATAGAATATTATAATAAAAAATACATTTAAACCATAACAGATGTTAAGGTAATGTTAGTCTCAGCCCACAAACCCTTGATTCAGGAGAGGCTGGCTTATTTTGATTGATTCTTCGAAGAGCGATGGCACACTGGTACAAGCATCCTGAGGAAGAGGAAGAGTCCAGGAAAAACTAAATTCCAAAAGTGACCATCCAACCCTCAGCCCTGAAGATCAAGATCTCAAACTACAAACTACTTGTCTTTTCCTCTTATGGAAACAAAACCAATCTGAACAGCAAAACAGGCTTACTGGGTCATGAGAGGGATACTAGGAGATGAAGGAGCTTCTTTCTATATTTAATAATGGCTATTATCATATAACTGCTGAGAGAACTAAAAGAGAAAAATCAATGGCTGTCTTAGCTCTCCACAAATATATCAAATTAATTTGGGTTTATATTCATTATTATAAACCAATTTTTCTTTTAGAAATTTTCTTTTAGGAAGTGTTTTCACTTTACATCAAATGTGTTGCTAAGAACTGGTTTATGGATGTCTGGCCCTCTAAAGAGTTATAATTAGACTTCTGGCATTCTGTCCAGTTTTTCCCCTGCTCAAAAGAAACTTTTCCCTGACTGAGACTACAGCTGCGTGGGTGCACGTCAGCAGGCATCACTGTGGGACCTCACTGGCTTACAGGGGTCAAGTCTAAATATAAAATGGCAATGCAGGCTTTCCCGAAGAGAATATTTACATGTTTATTCTTCAAGACTACTTCTGTGTGCTTGCTTAGCAGAATCCATCTTAGAGAAGAAAACATCCCACAAAATAACCTTTTCAACAATGTCTCAGTTCCTTAACCAATTTTTCAAGGAATTTAATAGCAAGAGCAGGAGAAAGTACATGTCAATCAATGATATTTTCCAGACCCACTCACCCATACATATAGCTAAAAATATATAGTAAAATCAAGCAAAAAAGGGTTGTGAAAAGAACATAGCCAGCTGAAGCCCTGGTTAAAGCTTACCCATTATTACTTTGGTTTAACTAAATGGTTATACAAAGAGACCTTTAAAAAATAAAAGACCTGAATAAAAAGACTAAACCAAATATCATAGAATTCCCAATACACTGGTTGTGATGGTTCATTTTGTATATCAACTTGGAGGGTGTTTTTGGGTGAGATTAACATTTAAGTTTATGAAATCTGAGTAAGCACACTGCCCTTCATAATGTGGGTGGGTCGCATCCAATCAGTTAAAAGGCATGAAAAATCAAACAGACTAGTTTCCCCAGGCAAAAGGGAATTTTTCCAGAAGACTACCTTAGAACTTCATTTGCACCTTCAGCTCTCCTTAGTCTCCAGCCTGCTGTCCCACCCTACTGATTTTGAACTTGCCAGACTCCTTAATCACATGAGTCAATTCCTTATAATAAAACTCTTTATATATATAAAACATATATACATAAAATAAATAAATTCTATTCTATTCTATACACACACATATACACACGCATCCAATGATTCTGTTTCTCTGGAGAACCTTGACTAATACACTGGGCTATGTCACTTGTTTTTAATCTAAAATTTAAAAGAAAAATCTATGTAATTTCACTGCACATATGCTCCATGAAGATCTCTTTCAGTGGCAAACCTAAATGCAGAGTCAGAACAATATCATGTCAGATTCCATGTTAAGCTAGCAGGAAGACATGAGATGAGATGTTACTGATTTGAGTATACTATTAGTGTTTCTATTTAATTCTATCTCCAAACCAAAGCATCAAAGATTTCTTGACCATGAGTCTGACTAACCATATTGGATAACACTAGAGTGAAAATCCATCTAGTGATCACCTTAAATAGAAGTGTTTGCAGAAATAACTACCTGGAAGGACCTTTCCCCATCCCCTCCTATGTCTAACAGATAGGTTTATATAGCTTTAGTAGAAAGTCCAAGATTATCATGGAGAAGAAATTACTGTCATGTGAATGAAAGCTTTGGGAGAAGACCAACAGGGAAAAGGAGAAGAGCTAGGTCTTACATGCCCTTTCAGCAAACCACCAAGTGAAAACATGGATAAAATATCCTAAACTAGTGGTTGGGAAAAGTTTTGAAAGCGAGAGGAAAGGAGGGTGAAGGCAGGAAGTGGAGCAGCAGAGAAGAGTGAAATGGGGGGAATAGGCAGAGGGAAGGCAGAAGAGAAAGACAGGAAGACAGGAAGGAATTGCCTAAAATGATGGCACTTCTATTGTAATAGTGAAATGATTTCTCAGTGTTTTCAATGGTTTAAAAAGATTCTCTGCAATGGAAACAAAACTGTATAGTACTGCCCTTCACTCACCAGGAGTTTTGTTCTGTACTGAAATAAGGAAATGAAGTTATACAAATAGTTGGTGGAGAGACGGTCACCATCTTTACCTGAATGTAGCACACTGTCACTTTTTCTAACTGCAAACCAGACCAATTGTAAAATATTCTTGGGTTTCAAGCATAGATAAACACATAAAATTCTCTATTGCAGTGAGACCCATCTTAGAGATACTGAGGTATGACAAATTCATGTAACTAAATACAGAACATGTGTCAAGGCATATTCTTGTTCTGTAAAATATCTCATCTGGAAATAAATTATCCCAAATACTTGCCCCAAGCATAAGGCCTTGGCATAGTGCTACTCTCTGTGTGAGCCCAGTACTGTAACAGTTTCATATTGATTACAGATTCTGCTATCAGAGCATTCTGGAAAGTGTGTTCTCTCACACGCTATAGAGAAATAATTCAAAGTTACATTTGCATTCCAACTGCAGACACTGCAGTCATCCCATCCAACACGTCCTCTCTAGAGTCCACTCCATCTTTGTATCCTTCAGAGGTACATGGAAGCAGCCTTCACTGTTATGGTAAAAGGCAGTGCAAGCATATCCCCCTATATAGAATCTGAATAGGTGAACCACCTCAAAGGCTCTAGGCTTGAACATGTAAGGTAATTTCACCTACAAGAGCCACTGTATAAAAGACAAGGGCTGGTTGTTTTGTTTTTGTTTTATTCTACTAACATATCAAGAAGAAACATATTCAAGCTACAATACACGCATTTCAGGTTTAACATGTTTTTTTTAATGTTATGAAATAATCCAATGGGCACTAACCTATTGGAGGAGTGGGGGAAGTTGAGGAGGTGGTCTTCACAAAAAAGCTAAATCCTCCTATATTCATATTAGTTTTAGTGCAATCCCACCTGAGGTAGAAGATTATAAACTACCATGAATTTCTTAATACAGGAGTAAGAAGAGAATGCAAGTGGGGGAGGGGCAGAAAGAGAAGGAGAGAGAGAATCCCAGGTAGGCTGAGGACTGTCAGCATGGACCTCCATGTGGGGCTTGAACTCATGAACTGTGAGATCATGACCTGAGCTGAAATCAGGAGTCAGCCACTTAACTGACTAAGCCACCCAGGTGCCCCAGATCTTTTTCTCTTGATGACCACCAATTCATACACAGACTAAACAAATCATATAAAAAGCAAATTTGCTTTTCCTTATCTCAATGAAGAAAAAATATTCTATCCATTTACATTGTAAATTAAGACCAGAATATATTCAATAAATACAACTAATGCTAAAAAATATTTTAATTTTATATTAAAGCCAGTTAATATAGGAGTCAAATCTAGGGGCACCTGGGTGGCTCAGTCAGTTAAGCATCTGACTCATGATTTCAGCTCAAGTCAGGATCTCATGGTTCATGAGTGTGAGCTCTGTGTCAGGATCTGCTTGTGATCCTCTCTCTCCCTCTCTCTGCCCCTCCCCTGCTCGTTCTCTCTCTGTCAAAATAAATAAATTTTAAGAACAGTAAAATCTAGAGTTTAGTGACATATGCATAGTCAGGACTAAATGTATAAAACTTGATGAATCAATAAACATACAATGAACATAGGAAAAGAGACAAATGCAAAAGTGTAAAAAAGATAGAAAATGGAATAACAACTATGCTATGTCATTACAGTATAATAGTATTTTGAAATATTAATAGTGACAGGCTTTAGACAATCATCACTAACAAGTGACCTTTGATTTTCTTTTTAAAATGGTTAATTACCATTCACTCATCTTCAACTGCTCTACTATGGGTAGAAAAATCAGAGATGCTTATTTTGAGGGAAAAATATTCTCTGGAAAGCCACATCAAATACTTTTTATCATTCTAAAAGAAAAAGAAAACAAACTGATGGTTTTAGCTTAATTTCCCTACTGCTAATTTCAACCTAACAAAAGTTAATGACTCTAGCCCTGGTTAGCCTATTTTTTCATGTCAAAAGTGACTCTGAAAAATTGATTTTAGCATTCTATGGTTTACTTTAATAACAAAATACATTAAGGATCCATGAAATAAAAAATTTATTTTAATAAATAACTTTATCTTTAGATTGACTGCAAAGGAGCTACATGATGGAATTTTTAGGGTATGGTACTATGATGGAGAATACGTGACTAAGTATTATCAAACCCTTTACATCTGTACAGCACAAAGAGTGAACTTTATAAAAATTTTTAAAAATATATTATCCAGGATGGAATGCAGACTGACAAATGAAACTAACAGTATTACCAATAATATAACCACATCTATGAGGGTAGGGAAGAAAGGAGCTAACATAAATAACTTTGCAAAAATAGTGTTCTTACTGTATATCATAAGGCTACCAACAGAAAAATTTTACACAAACACTGTACTCTAGCTGATAAATTTGTTTCACACAGTGGTATGGGTTAGCAACTCTGGAAATACTTTACATGTATAACAGGGTTGAACAAATAAGAACTATAAATATGCCACCCACAATGAGAGCCAAGTTTCTCACTGTCAAAGAAAGCAGTTATGAATATGCAAATGCAAGGGTTTGGAAAAGCTGGAATTAACCCTGCAGTACTGAATTAGATATACCAATATAAACTGTTTATTTTAATATACATACAAATAGAGAAATAAACAGGGATATGTGTAGTCATGGGTTAGTATAAATACATATATCTCTTAGCCTTGTCTACTGAGAGAACTTAGAAAGTACTCACACTTCAGGGGTGTCTGGATGGCTTAGTTGGTTAAGTATCTGACTTAAGGTCATGACTTAACAGTTTACCCTGCGTCGGGTGAATTTGAGTCCCACATCACAAGCCCTGCTTTGGGTGAACTTGAGCCCCATATCAGGTGAACATGAGTCCTGCCTCCCTCTCTCTCTCTCTCTCTCTCTCTCTCTCTCTCTCTATCTGCCTCTCATGGGATTCTCTCTCTCCCTGCCACTTGGGCCCTCTCTCTCTAAAAAAAAAAAAAAAAAGTACTGACAACTCAGTAAAAAAAAAAAAATGTAACTCAGTGCCTGGATCTTGGTTTCTAAATACCACACTCAAGAAAAGGGAGCTAGAGTTCCTGGAAAAATGGCTTATTCTAGGCTAGGACAGGGAAAAACCAAGATACACTGGACCACCTTGTAGTGCTAAAAAGTCAGGTAGTGCTCAAACAAACAACGATACAATATCAAAGAACCAGGAGCTAAACTGAAAGAACTTTCAGTGGCTAAAGCTGGAAGATTTGAGCCAAAATTAAATTGTGAGAGCACTAGACAATAATACAAAGAATAAAATAAATATCCATGAGTCCAAAATGACATAAATAAATGAAAAAGCAAATAAATGAGAATATTCATTATAAAAGAATTCCAACTAATTAATGCAGAAAGAATTAGCTAAATTAAAAAAAAAATCACCTTTAGACCAGAGTAATAATTGCTGCAGGCAAGATCCACTGATGATTGCCAAAATTAGGGGAAAATTTTAAGAAGAAAGAGAGTATTTGAATTGTTTCAGAATATCTGATCCTCCAAAATATTTGTTAATTATTGTGGTGGTCTTATCATATAATTACATGTGGAGGAGCATTTGATACTCCTCCATCCAAGAGGTGAATCCTAATTCTCTTCCCCTTGAGTGCAGGCTGCTCTGATAAATAACAGAGTTCAAAAAGGGAAAACTAGTAACTTTATGGTGAAGAAACCTTGAGGATACCACCTAAACCTAGAAATTTAGGTAACATCAGCAATATATCATGATCATATTATGTAGTACCCTTTGATATGTATGATGAGAAGGGTATTACACCACTGTGGTATTCTCCTCCCCTCACCCACAAAATCTATAGCCCAAATCTAATCATGAGAAAACATCAGACAAACTCAAATTGATTGACATTCTACAAAAAAAAAAAAAAATACTATTTTTTAAATATGTCAAGGTCACAAGTTACAGCTAACAGCAAACAAAGGAGATATCCAAACAGAATAAGGACTACTTAATTGGAAAGAAGGAAGAAAAAAAAAAAAGAGGAAAAGACAAAGAAATGAAGACAAAGAGAAAACAAACAGCAAGAGAACATATTTAAACCTAACTATATAAATAACTACATAAAATTAAATGGTTGAAATATCCCAAATAGAAAGCAGAAGTTGTCAGATTCAATTAAAAAAAAAAAAAAAAGCAAGACATCTTTAAATATTGACACAAATAGGTTAGATATAAAAGTGTATTTCTAGTCAGAAGAAACATGGGATGGCTATATTAATATAAGACAAAGTAGACTTTAAATGATATTAACAGGGATAAAAAAAAGGTCATGCATAATTGTAAAGGGGTCATCAAAAGGACATTAACAATCCTAAATAATGATGTACCTAATAACAAAGCTGCAAAATATATGATGCACAAATCCAGTTGTTAAACTGCAATACTCTTCTCTGAATAATTAATGGAACAAGAAGACAGGAAATCAGTAAGAACATAGACTTTAAAAAGCACTATCAACTTGACTTAGTTGATATTTATAGAACACTTCACTCAAGGACAGCATGTGTATTTACATTCTTCTCAAATGCACATGAAACATTTAGCAAAGTAGACCATATTCTGAGCCATAAAATAAATCACAAAAAAATTCAGAAGACTCAAGTCATACAGCGTCTGTTCTCTAACCACAATGAAACTAAATTAGAAATCAATAACAGAAAGGTATCTGGAAAACCCCTAGTATTTGGAAAGTAAACACTAAACACTTTTTAAAAAGCCACAGATCAAAGAAGAAATCAAAAGGAAAATTCAAAGTATTTTGAACTGAACAAAACTGAAAACATGACAGGTCAGAATTTGTAGCAGGCCACTAAAGCAGTAATTAGAGTAAAATTTACACCACTAACCACCTACATTAGAAAAGAATAAAGGTCGCAAATCAACGATCTTGACTTCTGCATTATGAAAGTAGGAAGAAATGAACAAATTGTATCCAAGGTAAGCAGGATAAAGAAAATAATAAAGATCAAAGCAGAAATCATGAGATAGGAAACAGAAAAACCAGTAAAACCAAAAAGATGGTTTTTTGAAAAGATTAATAAAATTAACAAATGTCTACTTAGACTGCAGAAAAAAACTAAGACACAGTATCAGGCATGAAGAGAGGGGACATCACTACAGTTATACAGATATTTTTAATATGAGACAATATTACAAGCAAGTTTATACTTTTAAATTTGACAACTTAAAATAAATTCCTTGGAAGACACAAACTACTAAAGCTTACTCAAGAACAAATGAATAACCTGAATATCCTTATGTCTATTAATCCCCCCTACACAAAACAAACAAATAAACTCCTCCAGGCCCAGACAGTTTCACTGGTGAATTCTGTCAAACATTTAAGGAAAAAAAAACAATTCTGAGCAAACTCTTCCAGAGAAGTAAAGAGAAGGAACTATTTCATAACTTATTTATTCTATGAGGCCAGCATTACCCTAATACCAAAACCACACAAACACATAACAAGCGAACTCTCGACCAATATATCTTATGAACATAGATGAAAAATTCTAAATAAACTCTTAGCAAATCAAATCCAAAAATATTTATATTTTTTAAATTTATTTACTTTGAGGGGGGAAGGGCGAGAGAAGGAGACAGAGAACCCCAAAAATACATTAAAAAGACCAACCAAGGTTTATCCCAGGAATGCAAGATTGGCTTAACATCTTAAAACCATCTTAATGTAATTAATCATAAGAACAAGCTAAAAACTATGATATTCTCAATAAATGCAGAAATATCATTTGACAAAATCCAACATCCATTCCTGATAAAAACATTTAGGATAGAAAGGAATTTCCAGAGATAGAAAACAGAAAAAAAAAAAAAAAGAAGAAGAAAGTTAATAAACCAAAAGCTACTTCAATTAAACCAAAATTAAAAATAGAGGGAACTTCCTAATCATGATCCATAGTATCCATGACAAACTCACAGCTAAAATTATAATTAGAGGAAAGATAGAATGCTTTTCCCTAAAACATCAGAACAAGAATATCTGTTCTTACCATTTCTAGACAATATTGTATTGGAAGTTTTAGACAGTACAATCAGGCATGAAAAAGAAATTTTCCACAGTGCCTGGGTGGCTTAGTGGGTTGAGCATCCAACTTCAGCTCAGGTCATGTTTTCACAGTTCATGAATTCAAGCCCCACATTGGGATCACTGCTGTCAGCACAGAGACTTCTTCAGATCCTCTGTCCCCCTGTCTGTCTACCCCTCCACCACTCTCTCTCTAATATGAATAAATGTTTTTAAAAACTAATAAATTTTCCAATACAGCCAGACTGGAAAAGAAGAAATAAATCTATCTTTATTTGCAGATGACATGATCATCTATGTTAGGAGTCAGGAAACTACAATCCAAAGTCCATATACAACACGCTTTTTTTTTTGTTCCTGCTGTTTTTTATTGCTGTTGTTTTGGTAAATAAAATTTTACTGTACCAGCCACACCCATTCATTAATGTCATTGTTTATGGGTGCTTTCATTCCCAAATGGCAGAGTTGACAGCCGCTATGGAAAACGGTGTGGAGGTTCCTCAAAAAATTAACAATAGAACTCCCCTATGACCCAGCAATAGCACTGCTAGGGATTTACCCAAGGGACACAGAAGTGCTGATACATAGGGGCACATGTACCCCAATGTTCATAGAAGCACTTTCAACAATAGCCAAATCATGGAAAGAGCCTAAATGTCCATCAACTGATGAATG
>CM053575.1:77872039-77945294 GCA_028646485.1 Cryptoprocta ferox
GAGACTCTTAAATATAGAGAACAAACAGAGGGTTGCTGGAGGGGTTGTGGGAGGGGGGATGGGTTAAATGGGTAGGGGCATTAAGGAATCTACTCCTGAAATCACTGTTGCACTATATGCTAACTAACTTGGATGTAAATTAAAAAATTAATTAAAATTAAAAAAAAGAAAGAATGGAAGATACAAGAAGGTTCAGCATAAACCTAAGGTAACACAAGGATTTCATTTAATACATGGGCATGAGAATTCAGAAATACATCTTCTAGAGACTCTTGATTAGAACAAAACACACTACTTTTCAATACCCCATACATCATATCCAACTTAAACTTACCTATGTGACTTATAATGCAAATTGCAATCTTCCAAACCATCCATTCCAATTGCTCTTAAGTGTTGCTCAAGCATTTTTTTACTGAAGTATAGTTGACATACAATATTATATTAGTTTGGGTATCCAAGATAATGATTTTAAGATTATATACATATTACCAAATGCTCACCACAATGAGTGTAGTAACCATCTGTTACCATACAAACTATTTACAAAATTATTGACTATACTCCCCATGCTGTAACTTTCATACCTGTGACTTATTTTATAACTGGACATTTGTACCTCTTAATCACCTTCACCTATTTCACCCATCCCTGACCTCCTTCACTCTGGCAACCAGCAGTTTGTTCTCTGTACTTATTCTGAGAGAGCATGCAGGGGAGGGGCAAAGAGAGAGGGAGCAAGAGAATCCCAAGCAGGCTTTGCACCATCAGTGCAGAACCTGATGCGGGGGCTCAACCCAATGATTGAGAGATCATGACCTGAGTCAAAACCAAGAGTCAGACACTCAACTGACAGAGCAACTCAGGCACCCCTGTTCTCTGTATTTATGAGTCTGTTTCTGTTTTTCCTTGTTTGTTCATTTTTTAGATTCTACATATAAGTGAAATCATATGGTGTTTGCCTTTTTCTGACTTCTTTCACTTAGCATAATACCCCCTACATCTATCCCGGTTGTCCCAAATGGCAAGATTTCATTCCTTTTTAGTAATACATACACATCACATCATCTCAATCTATTCATATATGAAAGACATTTAGGTTACTTCTATATCTTGGCTATTGTAATTAATGCTGCAATAAACACAGGAGTGCATTATCTTTTTGAATTCATTTTTCAATATCCATACTATTTTCCATAGTGGATGCAGCAATTTACATTCCCACAAACAGCACACACGGGTTCCCTTTCCTCCACATCCTTGCCAACATTTGTTGTTTCTTGTCTTGATAGTAGCCATTCTGACCAGTGTGAGTTGATATATCATTCTGGCTGATTTGCCTTTCTCTGATGATTAGTGATGTTGAGTATCTTTTCAAGTGCTTTCTGGTCATCTCTGTGTCTTCTCTGGAAAAATGCCTATTCAAGTACACTACCCCTTTTTAATCAGATTATCTGCTTTTTGATGTTGAGTTTAAGAGTTCTTTATAAATTTTGGATACTGATTCCTTATCAGATGTATCATTTCAAATATCTTCTCACAGTGACTAGGTTGCTTTTTTGTTGACTGTTTCCTTCACTGTGCAAAAGCATTTTACTTTGATGTAATTCCAACACTTTAATTTTGCTTTTGTCTCCCTTACCTGAAGAGACAGAGCAGAAAAAAAACATTGCTAAGGCCAATGTCTAAGAGTTTATTGCCTATTTTAAGTTTTTGGTTTCAGGTCTTACTTACGTTTAGGTCTTTAATCCATTTGAGTTTATTTTTGTGTATGGTGTAAGAAAGTGGTTCAGTTTCATTCTTTTACATCTTGCTGTCTAGTTTTCTCATTTATTGAAGAGACTATTCCTCATTGTATATTTTTCACTTCTTTGTTGAGATTAATTGACCATATAAGTGCAGGTTTATTTCTGGGTTCTATATTCTGTCCTATTGGTCCATGTGTCTATTTTTGTGCCAGTATCATACTGTTTTATTACAGCTTTGTAGTACAGTTTGAAATCATGCATTGTGATTGTGTTCTTCTTTCTCAAGATTGCTTTGGCTATGTCAAGTCTTTTGTGGCTCCATACAAATTTTGGGATTATGTGGTCTTGCTCTGTGAAAAACACTATTGGTATTCTGATATGAATTGCACTGAACTGTATAGACTGAGGTAGTATGGACATTTCAACAATATTAATTCTTCCAAGCCATGAGCATGAACTGTCTTTCCATTTATTTGTGTCTTCATCAATTTCTTTCATCAATGGCTTGTAGTTTTCAGACTACAGGTCTCTCACTTCCTTCATTAAAATGTATTCCTAGGTATTTTATTCTTTTTGCTGCAATTGTCATTTATTTCCTCTTTCTGCTACTTCACTATTAGTGTAAAGAAATGCAACAATTTTCTGTATATTAATTTTATATCCTGCAACTTCACTGAATGTATTACTTCTAATCATTTTTTCATGGAGTCTGCAGGGCTTTTTTTTTTTTTTTATCTTTTTTTAATTTTAGTTCCAGTAGTGTTAACATATAGTATTATATTAGTTTCAGGTGTGCAATACAGTGATTCAACAATTCCAAACATCACCCAGTGCTTAGCACAAGTACAGTCCTTAATCCCCATCTCCTATCTCACCCATTCTCCCACCCACCTCCCCTCTGGTAACCATTAGTTTGTTCTCTATAGTTAAGAGCCTGTTTCTTGATTTGCCTCTTTTTTCCCTTTGCTCATTTGTTTTGTTTCTTAAATCCACATGACTGAAATAATATGGTATTTTTCTGACTTATTTACCTTAACAATATATTCTCTAGCACCATCCATGTTGCAAATGGCAAGGTTTCATTCTACTTTACAGCTGATTAATATTCCATTGTGAATATTTATACCACATCTTCTTTATCCATTCATCTATTGATGGACACTTAGGCTACCTTCCATAATTTGGCTGTTATAAATAATACTGCAATAAACACAGAGGTGCATGTATCCCTTTGAATTAGTGTTTTTGTATTTCTTCTACTATAAACACTCAGTAGTACTAGATCATAGGGTATTTCTATTTTTAACTTTCTGAAGAACTTCATACTGTTTTTCACAGTGGCTACACCAGTATGCATCCCCACCAACAGTACACAAGAGTTCTTCTCCACATTCTCATCACTTGTTGTTTCCTGTGTTTTTTATTTTAGCCATTCTGAAAGATATGAGGTAATACCTCACTGTAGCTTTGATTTGTATTTCCCTGATGATTTAGTGATGTTGAGCATCTTTTCATGTGTCTGTTGGTCATCTGTATGTCTTCTTTGGAGAAATCTCTGTTCACTTCCTCTTCCCATTTTTTAATTGAATTATTTGTTCTTTGGGTGTTGACTTATAAGTTCTTTACATATTTTGGATACTAATCCTTTATCATATATATCATTTGCAAATATCTTCTCCCGTTCAGTTTGGTTTTCTTTTAGCTTTGTTGTTTCTTTCACTACGCAAAAGCTTTTTATTTTTGATGTAATCCCAACAGTTTATTTTTACTTTTATTTCCTTTGCCTCAGGAGACATCTAGAAAAGTGTTGCTACAGCCAATGTCAGAGAAATATCTGCCTGCGCTTCCTTTAGGAATTTTAATGGCTTCAAGTATCACATTTAGATCTTTAATCCAGTTTGAATTTATATTTGTGTATGGTGTGGTCCACTTTCATTCTTCTGCATGCAGCTGTCCAGTTTCCCCAACACTTTGTTGAAAACACTTTTTCCCACTGCATAATCTTTCCTCCTTTGTCAAAGATTAATTGACCAAATACTTGTAGGTTTATTTCTGGGTTTTCCATTCTGTTCTATTGATCTGTGTGTCTTATTTTTGTGCCAGTACCATACTGTCTTGATCTCTTCAGCTTTGTATTATAACTTGATGTCTGGACTTTTGATACCTCAAGATTTTCAAGATTGCTTTGGCTATTTGGGGTCTTTTATGGTTCCATACAAATTTTAGAACTGTCTGTTCTAGTTCTATGAAAAATGTTGTTTTGATAGGGATTGCACTCAATCTGCATATTGTTTTGGGTAGTATAGACATTTTAACAATACTTATTCTTCTAATTCAAGAGCATGGAATGTCTTTCCATTTCTTTGTGTTGTCTGATTTCTTTCATCAATGTTTTATAGTTTTCAGAATATAAGCCTTTCACCTCCTTGGTTAGGTTTATTCCTAGCTATCTTATGGTTTTGGTGCAATTATATATGGGATTATTTTCTTAATTTTTCTCTCGGATACTTCATTATTAGTGTATAGAAATGCAACAGATTTATGCACATTGATTTTGTATTCTGTGACTTTACTGAATTCATTTCTCATTTCCACTACGTTTCTGGGAGTCTTTCAGGTTTTCTACATATAGTATCATGTCATCTGCAAATAGGACAGTTTTACTTCTTCCTTACCAATTTGACTGCCTTTTATTACTTTTTCTAGTCTGATTGCTGCTGCTAGAACTTTCAGCACAATATTGAATAGAAATGATGAGAGTGGACATCCTTGTTTGTTTGTCTGTTCTAGATCTTAGAGGAAAAGCTTTCAGCTTTTCACCACTATGATGTTAGCTATGGGTCTGTCATATGCAAACTTCATTATGTTGAGGTATGTTCCCTCTAAATCCATTGGCTGAGAGTTTATCATGAATGGACGTTTAATTTTATCAAATGCTTTTTCTATATTTATTGAGATGATATGGTTTTTATCCTTCATTCTGTTAACATGGTTATCACAGTGATGGATATGCAGATATTAAACCATGCTTGCATCCCTGAAATAAATCCCACTTGATCGTGGTAGATAACCCTTTTAATGTATTGTTGAATTTGGTTTGCTAATATTTTGTTGAAAATTTTTGTGTTCATGTTCATCAGGGATACTGGCCTGTAATTTCCTTTTTTTGTAGTGTCTTTAGTTTTAGTTTCAGAGTTATGCTGGCCTCATAGAATGAATTTGGAAAGCTTTCTTCCCTCTTCTGTTTTTCGGAATATTTTTTAAAGGATAGGTATTAACTCTTAATTAAATGTTTAGTAGAATTCAACTGTGAAGCAATCTAGTCCTGGACTTTTGTTTGTTGGGAGTTTTTAAATTACCAATTCAATTTTTCTACTATTAATTGCTCTATTCAGATTTTCTGTTTCCTCCTGATTCAATATTGGAAGACAGTATGTTTCTAGGAATTTATCCATTTCTTCAAGATTGTCTAATTTGTTGGCATATAACTTTTCATACTGGTCTCCTATTATGCTGGTATTTCTGTGGTGTTGGTTTTAATTCTCATCTTTCATTTCTAATTTTTTTAGTCACTTTTTCTTAATAAGTCTGACTAAAGGTTTATCAATTTTACCTGTCCAAAGAACCAGCTCTTCATTTCACTGATTTTTTTCAAAAGTTTTGTAGTATCCATTTTCATTTATTTCTACTCTGATCTTTACTATTATTTCCTTCCTTTTCCTAACTTTGAGCTTTTTCTTTTTCCTAATTCCTTTAGGTATAAGGTAAGATTGAGATCTTTTATTGTTTCTTGAGGTAGACCTGTATCACTATAAACTTCACTCTTAAAACTTTTTTGTTCTTTTCTTCTAAAACCCCAAAGATTTTATGGGCACCTGGGTGGCTTAGTTGGTTAAGTGTCCGACTTCGGCTCAGGTCATGATCATGCAGTCTGTGAGTTAAAGCCCCATGTCGGACTCTGTGTTGACAGCTCAGAGCCAGGAGCCTGCTTCAGATTCTGTTTCCCTCTCTCTCTGCTCCTCCCCTGCTCGCCCTCTGTCTGTCTCTCTCTCTCTCTCAAAAATATTTTTTAAAATTTTAATAAAAAAATAAAACCCCAAAGATTTTAGAACATTTTCTCTCCATTTTCATTTGTCTCCAGGTATTTTTTGAGTTCCTCTTTGATTGGTTGCTGAGGAGCATGCTGTTTGGCCTCCATGTGTTTGTGGCATTTTCCCCAATTTTTCTTGTAATTTGTTGCTAGTTTCATAGTGTTGTGGTTGGAAAAGATGCTCAATATGATTTCAATCTTATTAAATTTACTGAGACTCATTTTGTGGCCAAAATGTGATCTATCCTGAAGAATATCCCACATGTACTTGAAAAGAATGTATTCTGATATTTCTTGATAGAATGTTCTGTACATATCTGCTAAGTCCATTGGTCTAATGTGTCATTCAAGGCCACTGTTTCCTTATTTTCTGTCTGATCTATCCATTGATGTAAGTGGCGTTTTAAAATCCCCTTCTATTACTATTGTATTACCATCAATTTCTCCTTTTATGTCTGTTAATACTTGCTTTATATATTTAGGTACTCCTATGCTGGGTGCACAGGTACTTAAAAATTGTTATTTCCTCTTGATGGATTGATCCCTTTATCATTATGCAATGACACTTTTTGTCTCTTGATACAGTCTTTGTTTTAAAGTCTATTTTATCTGATAAAGTATTGCTACCCCAGCTTTTTACACTTTCATTTACATGAAATATCTTTTCCAACTCTCTACTTTCAGTCTATAAGTGTCTTTAGGTCTGAAGTGAATCTCTTGTAGGCAGCATAGAGATGGTTTCTTTTTTTTAATCCAGTCACCCTATGTCTTTTGATCAGTGCATTTAGAATATTTACATTTAAAGCAATTATTGATAAATACCTATTTATTGTCATTTTGTTAACTATTTCCTGGTAGTTTTATAGTTCTTTGTTCTTTTCTTCTTTTTCTCTTTCCTTGTTTTGTTTTGTTTCATTTCTCTTCCCTGTGACTGATGACTTTCTTCAGTGTTACACTTGGGATACCTTTCTCTTCATTTTTTTGTTATATGTTTTGTTAAACATATCTATTACCTGTTTTTGGTTTGTGGTTACCATGAGGTTCACATATAGCACCCTAAGTATACAGTGGTGTGTATTAATTTGATGGTCGCTTAAGTTCAAAAACATAAAAACGCTATATTTTTACTCCATCTCCTCCATGTTTTAGGTACATGAAGTCATAAATTTCATCATTTTGAGAATCCTTTAATATTTTAGATCAAATTAATTTTATTACCCTTGTCTTTTAACCTTCATACTAACTTTATAAAGGATTGACCTACTACCTTTTATATGTTTGCTTTTACCAGTGAAATTTTTTCTTTCACAATTTTCTCACTTTCTACTTACTGCCTTTTCTTTTCCACTAAAAGATGTCCCTTTAACATTACCTGTAAGGCTGGCTTAGTAGTGATGAACTCCTCGTTTGTCTGGGGAAATTTTATCTCTCTTTCTATTCTGAATTATAATCTTCCCAGGCAGAATATTCTTGATTGTAGGGCTTTTGTTTCACTTTTTCCCCTTTTAGCACTTTGAATATACCATGCCACTCCCTCTAGCCTGTAAAGTTTCTACTGAAAAATCAGCTGAGAGCCTTATAGGGTTTCCCTCATACATAAATAAATAGTAGCTTTTCACTTATTGCTTTTAAGATTCTTTAATTCTTGACATTTTAACTATTACGTGTCTTAGCATAGAGCTCCTTGAATTCATCTTGTTTGGAGCTCTCTTTGCTTCTTGGATCTAGATATCTGTGTCTCGCTCTCTCTAGATATCTGTTTCCTTTTTCAGGTTAGGAAAGTTTTCAGCTATTATTTCTTCAAATTAAGTTTTCTGCTTCTTTCCCTCTCTCTTCTCTTTCTGGGAACCCTAGAAGGTAGATGTTAGTGTGCTTGATGCTGTCCTAGAAGTCCCTTAACCTATCTTATTTTTTTTTTCTGTTTTTTCTTTTCTGTTCAGCTTGGGTGCTTTCCATTACCTTGTCTTCCAGATTGCTGATCCATTCTTCTATATCCTCTAATCTGCTGTTGATTCCCTCTAGTATGTTTTTCACTTAAGTTATTGTATTCTAAAACTCTTATTGGTTCTTTTTCATATTTTCTCTCTTTGTTAAAGCTCTCACTGAATTCATCCACTGTTCTCTCAAGTCCAGTGAGTATCTTTATGACCAATACTTTGAAGTCTTTATCAGATTATTTTCATTTCATTTAGTTCTTAAGTTTTGTCCTGTTCTTTTGTTTGAAGCATATTTCCATCTCCTCATTTTGTTTGATTTTCTGTGTTTGTTTCTAGGAATTATGGAAAATGGCTACATCTCCCAGTCTTGAAGGAGTGGCCTTATGAGGGAACATGCCCAGTGTACACTATGAGTGCCTGGAAGCTTTAGCTGACTAGCTGGAGCTGAAGTGGGCACAGACCAGTGGTCCTGGAGCACTCTGTATGGACCACCCCAGCATGATGGCTAGAGTTGGAGTGGGCACAGTCTAGGGCACTCCATGCAGGAGGCCTTGATGGGACAGATGGAGCTATAGCAGGCATAGGTCAGGGCTCTCTGTGCAGAGGGTGCCCTGTTGGGACAGCTGGAGCTGAAGTGATGCTCAAGCATTTCTCAAGTGTATAAGAACTAAGGCAGGCAAGGGTTCTTTAGGATATATGGTTAAGAGCTTTGGAAGTGGTGAGATGGAAGTGAGTGGGTAATACAAAACTGGTAAATGTAGAAGATTTGTCAATATTTCTTTTGGCATCAAAACTTTATATATATGCCACTGCTTTTGACATGGAATGAAACTCTAAATTAATTTAAGGGGGAAACCCAGGAGGGGCGCCTGGGTAGCTCAGTTGACTGAGAATCCGAATCTTGATTTCAGCTCAGGTCATGATCTCACAGTTCATGAGTTTGAGTCCAGCATCAGGCTCTGCACTGACAGTGCGCAGCCTGCTTGAGATTCTCTCTCTCTGCCCCTGTCTCTCTCTCTCTCTCAAAAATAAGTAAAAAAAATAAAATAAACATTAAAAAAAGGAGGGGGATAAACAGGAAATTGGGTTGAGATGCTGCTACCCACAGAACATTTGGAAATGTCTGGAGTCATTTTTGGCTACCATAACTAGCAGTCCTATTACTGGCATTTAGAGGCCAGGGATGCTGCTAAACATCCTGTCAGGACAGCTCACCATAACGAAGAATTATCTAGCTCAAAGTATCAACAATGCCAAGGTTAAGAAATGATGTCTTAGGTGCACCTGGGTGGCTCAATCGATTAAGTGCCCAACTGTTGCTTCTGGCTCAGGTCGTGATCTTACTGTTCATGAGATGCAGCCCCGCATCAGGCTCTGTACTAACAGTGCAAAGCCTGCCTGGGATTCTCTCTCTCCTTCTCTCTCTGCCCCTCCCTCAAAATAAATAAACTTAGAAAAAGAAAAAGAAAAAGAAACAAAAAAGAAAGAAAGAAAGAAAAGAAAGAAGCCATGTCTTACAATATCTTCAAGCTCTAAAATCCTACAAGCTATATATCTTTGTGACTTGAGAGGGGTAAATATTAACTTGGTGGGTAGAAAACTTAACACAAGATGATTAAATGAGTTGCTGAGATCATCATGTACATCAGTGACAAAATGTGGATCTCTTGATAACTACTCCAGTCACTGAGAAATTAGATTTGGCCTATGAGACAGCTCCCTCTTCCAGAGAAGTCCAACATGAACAACCTTCAAAAGAAGAGGAAATTTTTTTTAAGTGTCTTACCTATCTAGGTCTGTAACAAGACAGATTCCAAATTCTGGCCCTCCAATGAATGAGTGCCTCTAACTCTGAGCAGTAGTTAACACGTTCAGACTCTCCAGACTTCAACTAATACTTTGAAATAAATATAAATATAATCTATGAGAGAGAGCTGGGAGCCCAGAATTTAATGCCCATAATGCTCTGGCTTAATAACCACATATGATTTTAGCATTTTTTAAACTATATACTCTTTGGGCCTTAAAAAAATGCCCTTCCTCATATAAAAACAAAAAAAAAATGCCCTTCAACTGAAGGACTGCTAACATTAATATGGCACACTGATCTGAGAACATGAAATTCTGTCACTTTATTTCACTAAGGGTTTGGGAAAAGGCAACACTAAAACTCTTAGGTGGAAACAGCCTATAAAACATGGAGATCTATTTATTCATAAGACATTTTCTTATCCTGAAGTCATCCATTCTTAATATCTATTTATCTAATAAGACATTTATTTTTAATGTAAACTCACTGATTTATATTGGCAGCCCTTTACTTAGAGATATGCTGAAATTCCCACCAATGTTTTTTATTATTCAAAGTCTGCTACTTCAGACATGAAAATTTCCCAAAGCATGAGAGGTCTAATCCTTTCTACAAATATCATTGAACCACTTTTTAAATCCCAGAATGTCAAAGAGAATTTTTTCTTCTTTACTCTTGAAACTTAAAACTAGCTTTTGTTTTTTTGTTTTTAAATTCAGGACACTATATGTATCTTAGATGAAATGTCCTCCCTACATAGAAAAAAACAAATTTTAAAACTGGCTATCTCATCAAAACAAACCATCAGAGATGCCTTAATAGAAGAAAGTTCCTTGGGGAGCCTGGGTGGCTCAGTCAGTTAAGTGTCTGACTCTTGATCTCAGCTCAGGTCTTGATCTCAGGGTTGTGAGTTCAAGCCCCTGGGCTCTGCACTTGGTGTAATCCTAGTTTAAAAAAAAAAAAAAAAGGTCCTCTAATTAGGATTGTATCCTAAAATTTTGAAAACCAGAAGTCTAATAAATAAAATTCGAGCACCCAAAAGGAATAAAGCAAAGAATGATAATAGTTTATATTTGTAGCACTTGTGAAAGTGTGTAGCATTTGTAAAAGTACCACTTTCACTTACTATCTTATTTGATCCATGTAACAATCCTATAAAGTGGGTATTATAATCTCTCTATAGATTAGGAGAATAAATCTCAAATATATTAGGAGACAATTATAACCTCAAAACTCGAAAGTATCAGAGATCAAAGTGGAAACCAGGTCTGCTAGCTCCAAATTACTTTAATAAAAGATTAAGAAACATAAAAATTAGGCCATGGCTTCTCATCTGTCAAGACTGTAATATGTTTGAACAGAAATACTCGTCAGCCCCCATCTAAAACAGCTAGTGAAGCTCCTACCCCTTTCTCAAACCTATAATTTAATAGACATCTCCTTATGCCACACTTTTCTCTCATCAATGAATATCTGTATACCTATATCTGTATACTTATTTCAAGAATTATGCTAGGCATTAAGACAAGGTTTCTACCCTTAAACTGCAAACTACTTAAGAGTCAAAGATGCACAGATAGGAAAAATATACTGTCATTAATAATTTAAATTAGTAGGTCAATCTAACATCCAAAGATATGATTCAAATTAGAGTATAATTAGGGTACACTAAGTTTTGTGGAGTCTGATGCTATAATTTTGAGTCCCTCCATAGGAAAATGAATACAAAATTAGGTAGTAAGTGAATATTTATTAAGAAAGAGAAGGGGCGGCTGGGTGGCTCAGTCGGTTAAGCGTCCGACTTCGGCTCAGGTCATGATCTCACAGTTCGTGGGTTTGAGTCCCGTGTCAGGTTCTGTGCTGACAACGTGGAGCCTGGAGCCTGTTTCAGATTCTGTGTCTCCCTCTTTCTCTGCCCCTTCCCCACTTGTGCTCTGTCTTTCTCTGTCTCAAAGATATATAAACTATTTTAAAAAAAAGAGAAAAAAGAGAACAAAAATCACCAAAAAAATTGTAAGTTTTAAAAGCTGGCCACACAAATATCACAAAATCTAGACATATAACAATATTTTCATTAACTTGGTACTTTATAATCTTTCCTTTACCTTGGGATTTCAAATCACCTCATCGTATGCCAATGATTTTGTAATATTGCCTATGAAAATAACAATGATAACTAAGACTTTCCTTCAGCATGGTTAATAAAAAAATTTAATATTGATACTTTAGGAAAGTTTCTTTCCGCCTCATAATTCATTATTCATTATTGGTAATATCACAGGAAAATGAAATATTCATTATTGGCAAATCATGCAAAGTGTTAAGAATTGTTAAATTTGCAAAAACTTCTATCTAAAGTTTCTTTCATATTTAAGTTGTAAGACTTCAGGATATTTTGAGTTTTCTTGAACAGTGACAAATCTTAATACTCTTTGACATGAGAAAATTCATTACCTGTTTTTTCAAACACATACTCATTAGGGTGGCATTATGAGGGCTTAAAAATGGCATTCACAGTGGGCTCTACAATCTCCTATCACATCCCAATAAGTCAAACAACACTGTTGAATATTCTCAGAAGCCATTCTTACACTGCGATGGTTAACAATAACAACTATATACAACAGCGACCAACATAAACAATCCCACTAAAACCAGAAATGAATGTGTTCCCAACTCATTCCCTTTAGCTATGGAAAATACCTGTGGCCATTACAATACTACTCAACATAAAAAGAAGTATGACAAAGAGGAAGGCAAAATAGAAGAAGAGAACAAAATTAATTATAGCTACGGCATCTAATTTATGCCCATTTGAGGACATATTGCTAGTATGAAATCTGAGGCCTTAAAGGGAATCCCTTTTTTTTAATTTTTTTAACATTTATTTATTTTTAAGAGAGAGAGAGAGAGAGAGAGAGAATGAGAATGAGCAGGAGAGGGGTAGAGAGACACAGAATCCGAAGCAGGCTCCAGGCTCCAAGCTGTCAGCACAGAGCCAGACAATGGGGCTCAAACTCACAAACCACAAGATCATGACCTGAGCTGAAGTCCGAGGCCTAACCGACTGAGCTACCCAGGTGCCCCAAAAGGGGTCCCTTTTTAAGTGAGGAGTCCAAAAGTCTAAGCTTGATAAACTTCATTTTAAATTTGCTTCTGAATAATTAAGTATCAAATGAACTGTAGTAAAGCAGTAATAGTAACAGCAACAACAGTAATAAAGTAAATCTCTACTACTTAGTGATCAAAAACAACCCCAAAGAACAAAAAACAAACCTAAGAGCCTATCATTTTGCCAGCCCCTCTGCAGAGCACTTTATAAGAATTATGTAATTAATTTTAATTTTACCATATTAATTAGTGTTACCATTTATTTAGATACTTTGATAGGAGCTTTATATATAGTCAGTGGTTTGCAAAACAATCCTACAAAGTTACACATTATCACTACTTTTTTACAGTAAATTTTTAAAGTATATTAATTTTGGGAAGTCATATAGCAGAGCTGAGACCCAAATCTTGGTCTAGTTTATACTCTTCCTAATACATAGGAATTCAGAAAAGGATGAGATCACTCCAAGCTAGAGATCGTAAAAAGACTTTACAGAGAGGTACACTAAGCTGGATACTAGGAATGAGTAGGAATGAATAGGAAGGTTATACTCTATATTTTGGGGTAGACAGGCCATGATAATAAAAGAGAAATGGAATAAACAAGGGTTACTCAGAAGACAATGATGAAGCAATTCTACGGAGCTACAGAACATGCTCCAAATCATAATTCCCAATAAAAAGTAAATAAATTAAGTCCTATATCAATTTTCCCTTTATTACATGGCCATAATCTTGCAAAAGAAAAAGAGAAAGCAACATTTCTCTACAATCCAACGCCTCAATAGAAAGGGTGGATGTGGATACGTAAAGAATTGCTTCACCTCTGTCATGAGGAAACCCAAGTCTAATGATCTCTCCCTTGAAGGCAAAACAGTGATTTTCACTGGAAACTAAGGCTTTACACCAAACATATCACATTATCATCATGCTATAGGTAAGTCATGAGGCTTAAAACCTGAGCCTCTAAATTCCAATTAAATTTTCTTCCTTGAAGTTTCATTAAAAGTAGCTTTTAAAATATATGAGCTAAAAGGTGATGCTCACTTATAAGAATAGAAGCAACCAAAGTTTTAACAGATTATACTCTACACGTAGAAAACGTACTTGACAAGAAAAGCACAGGAAGTAAAATCTGTGAGTTAAAGAGAGAACAAAACACAAAAACACACTCCTTCTCAAAAAAATTACCTGACCCTGAACTCACTCTGCAGAATAGTTTGTTATAATTTGCAAACAGCATGTGGGATATTAGCCACAGAGTAATAGGAGAAAATATTTATTCTGGCCTCAGTGAAGTTCAAGTCCCTCATCCAATGTTATGAAACAACTTTAGGACTCTTCTCTCATCACTAATGCTAAGTAAAAGAAAGAGTGAGTCAGGGAAAAACAGAGAGACAGAGAGACCTGCTATAAACAGACACCAGACACAGATGGAAGAGGAATTCCAGCAATAATTTCATCTTGGCATTTCATTGTTTTTCATATGACTTAACCCTGCATTACCTCCTAGAGGTGTACTGACATGAGGAAACACTGAAAATTATGGAATTAAGCATGTCTAAAGTTACACGTACACTTTGTTTTCCATTTAAATCAAACTCTTCATTCTCTGACTTACCTACAGAGAAACTGAAATTGGAAATGTATAGAGAATATAACCAGATGTTTGACACTAACAGTCATTATCTATAAACAGTCTAACAGAAATGTCGGGCTATAACAAAATGGAAAGAAGAAATAACATAAGAATAAAATAACATTTTTGTAATCCTCCTGAACTCTATATGCAGTTAGCATCTATTTCAAAAAACATTCATTCTAAGGATGTTTCCCCCATAAGGATCCTGAGCCCTAGAACAGGCTTCTCAACCTGAGGTGTATAAATAATCTTCTGGGGGCTATAAACCCCTGAAAATAGTATATAAATTTTTTTACATATGTACATAAGAATACTATTTGGAGGAAAGGATCTGTAGCTTTCATTTATTTCCTATAAAGTATTCATACCATAAGCTACTTCACCAATGTATCCTAATAGTCTGAAACAGTGCCTATTAAATTAAAGACACTTAAATATGTGTTCTTACTGAACCAGTGCTCTATAGATTCACAACTAAGGTTCTAAACTGGTTCTTTATTACCAGTGGACCTATGGTTAGAGTGAAGCTTCATATCTGATACTAAGAAACCAAACTGAATTAAGAACACCAACCCACCCAAATAATTCTCAGTTTTTTCTTCAGGGTAAATAAGCACAGAAACTCTTAAACATTAGACATAGTAAGGCTGTAGCAGATTTAAAAAAACAAAACAAAACAAAACCTGAGGCTCTGAAAGATGAATATTCCCAACCTCTTAGGAGTTGGGAAACAAAGTTTACCTGGTTCTAAAACACTTCCAAACTTTCAGAAAAGAGAGA
The DNA here is from genome assembly GCA_028646485.1 of Cryptoprocta ferox. Classification (NCBI taxonomy): domain Eukaryota; kingdom Metazoa; phylum Chordata; class Mammalia; order Carnivora; family Eupleridae; genus Cryptoprocta; species Cryptoprocta ferox. The sequence continues at coordinate 77,887,158 of CM053575.1, forward strand.
TTTCTATAAACTAGATGTTCAAAACCTTCCAATGCACTTTTAATCAACAAATAAACTAACTCAACTAACCAATTAAAAATTCTCTTAACTTTTCATAAAATCACTTCCTTTGATGTGAAACTCATATAAAGTGAGCCATCTAATAAGGGGAATGAAATGTGGATGTTTTGCTGGTAGGGTGAGAGGAATGGTGTTTAAATTACTTTCAAATGATTTGGATTAAAACCAATATTATTTCCCCAAGGTCCAAAAATGAATCACATGCAATGCTGGGAAATGAATCCAGAATGCCTAACACCCACGATGCTGTGCTCCTTCCTTCAACCAGAAAAGTATCTGAAAGGCTACAAACAATGGAGCCTTCCCAAGATGCAGTGGGTGGTTTTCTTCCTCCCAGTACATGGACTGAGCCTTTCAGAGACCCAGTATTTCATTCTGTAGGAATCTGAATCTCAGATTCAGGTATCAGCTATAAAACTCAAGGTTACTTTTACATTTTACCTCTGAATGTCTTCAAGTATACCAGTTCCTAGCAGAGTAAGAAGCTGCTACTTTAGGTGCCTGTCTAGTGCAGAACAGCTCTAATTCTCCAAATTTTAAGTTGCTGTATGATATGCTGAATGATAGATGGTTGCTTCTCAGAGAATCCGATCCACAGAGATTATAGTTGTACAACTGGGCATATCTTTAAAATAATATAGCCCCATCCTCAAAGCAATGATGCTTAGCAAGAATCATGCAATCCTTCTCTTCAAACATACCACAACCTCTCTGAAGTGTATATGTGCTCTGAAAAAACAGCTAATATTTTAATTTGTATCTGAAAACTGAAAAAAATTATCTTCCCAATATGAACATTTAAAGAAACATTATGTGACTCTTACGTTAATCAAAAGGAGGAATAGGGGCATCTGGATGGCTCAGTCGGTTGAGTGTCCAACTCTTGGTTTTGGCTCAGGTCATGATCCCAGGGTCATGGGACCGAGCCCCACATCCAGCTCCACGCTCAGCATGAAGCCTGCAAAAGATTCTCTTTCTCTCTCCCTCTGCCCCTTCACCCCATTCTCTCTCTCTCTCTCTCTCCAAAAAAGAAAAAAAAAAGAAATTAAAATGATATTTTTAAAAAAAGTGGGGGTGGGGGGAGAGCAGGTTAAGTAAAAGCTGAGATTCCTGTTTCCAGCAGTATAGATGATATACTCCAAAAGGCCTTTTCACTCCAACAAGGTCCTATGCAAACCATAGTTTTTAATACATCTCTGGACTCCTAAGAAGTGGGGAAACCTGCAAAATAAAATAGCCACAGGCTGAAACCAGAAAGATGGGTGGGGGTGTGACTCTGAGAGCAAATGCTCGTTTTTTAACACTTTCATAGGGAGACTGTGCCCTTGGGCCAGCAGGAAGGCAGAGAAGCTGAGCATCTTCAAACAATCTCAGGGACCCTCAAAGGAGTAAAGCCATCCCAGGTGGCCACTGTCTGGTGGAAGCTACTCTCTCACAAAAAGCATCATAAGGTCAGACCCAGATTTGCACTAATAATGATCAACAAAGTGTCAGCTTATGAGTAAAGAAAAACAAACCACCTTAACAGTCATAAGAAACAATAAACATTAGATTTAGATCTCCAGGAACTTCAGATATCTAAAGTATCAGATAAAGAATATAAAACAGCTATACTTGAAATGTTTTTTAAAAAGGACTTAGGGGTGCTGAGTGGCTCCGTCAGTTAAGCATCCAACTCTTCAGCTCAGGTCATGATCTCATGGTTCATGGGTTCAAGACCCACATAGGGCTCTGTGCTGACAATGCAGAGCCTGCTTGGGATTCTATCTTCCTCTCTCTCTGCCTCTCCCCACCAAGCACACGTGCACTCTCTTTCTCTCTCTCAAAATAAATAAAAATAAACTTAAAAAAATTAAAAAGGACTTAAAAATATGAGCAAGCAAAAGAGACCAGATTATAAAAAGAACCAAGTAAAAATTTCAGAAATAAGCAATATAACTGGTTTAAAAAAAAAAAAACTCTATGTATTGGTTAAATAATGGGTCAGACACAGCTGAAAAAAGAGCTATAAGGCAAAGCTAAATAAATAACCCAAAATAGCAGAGAGGGAATGTGAAATTATGACAGAAAGGTTAACAGTCTTGAAAGACAGAATGAATATATATCTAATCAGAGTTCCAGAAGGAAAGAATTAAGGAAGGTAGACAGTATTTGAACAGATAAACCTGAGAATTCTCAGGAAAGATATAAAGTCATAGATACATAAAGTATAACAAATTAACAAGGAAAATAATTAAAAAAGAAATCCACCCTACACATTGTAGTAACCTTTCAGGATGCCAAAGAAGAGATCTTTAAAGTAGTTGGAGAGAAGACAGGCAACCTAGAAAAGACTGAGGATATGATGAACCGAATTGCAGACTTCACCACAGTAATAATGGGAACCAGAAAGCATCTAAGTTACATATTCCAGTTTCTAAGACAAAATAACTATCAACCAAAAATTACTCATCCAGAAACCTATGTTTCAAGAAAATGAATATATTTTTAGATATGCATAAAAGTGAATTGAAGATCAAGAGACCTACCCTGAAGGAAGTGACCTTGAACTTCCTAGCCAACTTTTCCTCTCCAATCTTCCTGAATACCAGATTAATACTCCTAAAATCATTTGATCATATCACTTCCCTGCTTCAAACTGCCACATTAATCTCTAGAATCCACATGACAAGGTCCAAATTTCTTAGCCTGGCACTGAAAGCACTTTACAATCTAGTTACTCTCCAATGTTCTGTACATGGACGATCTGGCTCCTCAATTTAATAACTGTAACCTTAAGCTAGGCAATTAACCTTCCTGAGTCTCAGATTCATCATCTGCATAATGAAACCTATAAAAACTGACTTCTGAGATCAATTAAATCACCCAAGTAAAGCTATCAGCACAGTGCCTGCCACACAGTTTTCAATAAATGGTAGGTGGTATTATTTCTCATTATAACTCATTGGTCCATGCATTTCCAACTCCATGCCTTTGTTCAATATTTCCTTCACTTTACCAGCCCCCAACACCTCCATTTCCCCCAAATCTGCACTAGTAAATCAAAATTATCCCTAAAAGTCCAGCTCCTTCTTGAAATTCTTGTCTACCAGGCCAGAGCAAGTAAGTGCTCTCACTTCTAAACACATTAAAACATTTTCCCAAAATGCTATTCTGTTAACTATCTAAACTGTATGTTCCTTCTGGTCTAGAGAAGTGTTCATCTTAGATTTTCCTGTTTTACTCATGGAAAGCTTTACAGCCGCGCAAACAAAGACTGCCAAATAAATATGGATTGTCTAAGTTCCAGCCTGACAGAGATACTTTAGAGGAAAAACATGGGAAGGGGGTGGAAGGCAGCTGTCTTAGGATTCACTGCATTCTTTGTAACCCTCCAGACAGCTGTACTTCATTCTAAAGACATTATATATATTCCTTAGAGAAAGACATCAAACAAGGAAGTCCATGGTGGGCAGGAAGAAGTGATAAGGGTACATCAGCTGACAGCTCACTTCAGGAAACATCTTTCAGAGTCTATTTTCCAAGGAAGTCAATCTGACCTGGTGTTTCTCTCACCCAAGACAAAGAAAACAGTCTTCCAGGAATTGCCCAGCTGGCACAAAGGAGGTGTTCAATAAATGCTGGCTGACTCTGAACAGGCAGACCAAAGCAACTACTCAGATTATTTTGTTTGTTCAAGAAAAAAAGGGAGCGAGGCAGATTTTCTCATCAGCTCTCTTTCAGTTTTCCTTAACCATTTGCTGAGGATGTCACAGCTGGCTCCCCCACCCAAAACCCAGTGACAGCAAATCTCTCAAATGAGTCACAAAGAATGCATGATCAAACAACTGAATCGAGTCAGCCCCTCCCTCCTTCATTCACTGTGGCTGACATTAATTAAGGAGCACAATCAACATGCTATCACATTGAACCAAACAAAGTTTTTCTATTTTAATTTAAGTAGGCTCCATGCCCAGAGTGGAGCCCAATGCAGGGCTTGAATTCATGACCCCAAGTTCAAGACACCAGCTGAGATTAAGAGATGGATGCTTAACTGAGACACCTAGGCTCAAAGTTTTTTCATTTTTTTAAAAAGTTTATTTATTTTGAGAGAGAGAGCGCGCGCGCGCGCAAAGACATGTGCGAGGGACAAAAAGAGAGGGGAAGAGAATCTCAAGCAGGCTTCACACTGTCAGCATGGAGCCCAATGCAGGGCTTGAACTCACAAGTTCAAGGAGCCACCCAGGAGCCCCAAGTTTTTCCATTTTAAAAGAAAATCTTTAGGGCTGCCTGGGTGGCTCAGTAGGTCAAGCGTCCTATTTTGGCTCACAGTTCATGAGTTCAATTCCTACATCCAGCTCTGTGCTGACAGCTCGGAGCCTGGAGCCTGCTTCGGATTCTGTGTCTCCCTCTCTCTCCCTGCCCTTCCCGCACTCGCTCGCGCGCGCGTGTTTTCTCTCTCTCTCTCTCTCTCTCTCTCAAAAGTAAATAAACATTAAAATAAACTTAAGAATTGTCTGGGATCTTACTGATGCTTCATCACAAGGAAAGAAACCTGGCTTCTCAGACCATGAAGGAAAAGCAGAAAATAACCCATGGCTTTAATAAAAATAATAATAATAAATAAATAAAAATTAAAAACTAAAAGGAAATCATTTTAAAAAAGAAAGAAAATCTTTACTACTATCAAATTTTAAAATCCACTATTTTATTTTCTAAATGCCAAAACAAAATACAATTATTTTTCATTATTAAAAAATAATCTTCATTAAGGAAAACTTGGAAAAAAGACAAAAGAATTGGCCAGAAAGGGAAAAGTAGAAAACAATCAGCCATAAGACCTACCACTCAAAACCAGCACCTATCAACATTTTGGTTCATTATATTCCAGGGGTTTTTTTTCCCCTAAGCATAAGATTAGTTTTTGCATAACTGTAATCATATGGCATATGCTAATCCCACCTGCAGCTTGTGTCACTTAAATTATATCATAAACATTTCCCTGTGGGTTTTTTTTCTTCTTAACCATGTATAACTGCCTAGATGGTAAAGACTTTTAAATTAAACCAAGAAATACTTACCAATTGCCTTCTTTCACAGAAACTACTGAAGTAAAAACTAAGAATTCCCAAAAGTTCCTGGGGCCACTGGAGATAAGAGACATAAAAAATGCCTAGACACAGAGGAAGTATTTAAGATAGTTAACAGACTTACAAGTGACAAAGAGAATATTTACTATAGTCATCTCTAGAAAGATACAAAAGAAATTAAATTCAGCCTCTGTTTCTAAGAGTTTTTAGTATCACTGAAAAGATAGAATGTATTTATACCCAATAACTGAAACTCAACAGAATTCAGCATACAACTATCCTGGCTCTTCAAGAGCTGGGAATGCTTTATTCACTTCTGCACCCCTAGCATGCACAACAGCGCCTGGCATATTACAGATATTCAATAAACGACTGCTATACTAACCTGAACTACAAACTAAGAGCCATGCTTATATAGAAATAGGAAAGGTCACTGAGAGCTGAGGTTAGGTTAGGCAGAGTAGCAGCATGAATATAGCAGAATTTGACTTTGGCAATAATTTGCATAAGGAAGCCTGAACGATAGAAGCTTTGAGATTCTGTGAAAATGAAAAGTAACATGAAAAAAAAATTTTTGTAGGGGGCACCTGGGTGGCTCAGTCAGTTAAGCCTCTGACTCTGGATTTGTTAAGCCTCTGACTCTGGATTTCAGCTCAGGTCATGATCTCACAGTTCGTGAGATCAAGCCCTGCATTGGGTTCCATGCAGACAGTGTGGAGTAGCCTTGGGATTCTAGCTCTCCCTGTCTCTCTGCTTCTCATGCATGTTCTCTCTCTCTCTCTCTCTCTCTCAAAATAAATAAATAATTTTTAAAAAGTTTTTTTTAAAAATATGGGGTGCCTGGGTGGCTCAGTCACCCCAGGCTAAACTGGTTAAACATTCAATTTCGGCTCAGGTCATGATCTTGGGGTTCCTGAGTTCAAGCCCCACCTTGGGCTCTGTGCTGACAGCTAAGAGTCTGGAACCTGTTTGGGATTCTGCGTCTCCCTCTCTTTCTGCCCCTCCCCCACTCTCACGCCCTCTCTCTCTCAAAAAATGAACATTAAAAAAAACTTTAAAAAACATCTGTGTAGTCTTAATTTATTAAAAAGTTTGCTGTTTCTACACAATCAGCATTGAAACCACCACTAAACATATGAACTACTCATGGGAAACATAACACATAATAGATACTACCTAAAAACAAAGAAAACACACCACCACAAAATACTAGAGCATTCCTTTAAATCAGAAACAAGGGCTAATTCTCAGGAAGCTTTCTGTATGTCGTGAAAAGTAGCAAAGAGGCAGTAAATTAAGGCTTTAGATCTCCGTATAGTGTACCATAGTGGATACTGTCCTTGCTAAACTAGGTGTAAAAGAATGTGCTTACCAAAACTTTCTTTCAGGATCTCTTTACACTCCAGTGAAGCTATTTGCATATATGGTTAGCATTCATACTGTAGAGAAGATCTGAAATCTGTATTCAACCCTAACAGCATCACACTCACACCACCTGATTCTAAACATATCTTTAAAATTAAAGAATCCAGCTTCATGAATAGGGTATCATTCAACAGACTCCATATATCCTAACTTCATTCATACACATATTTTCTTTTACCCCACTTGTGCTCTGAAAAAATTCAAAGAATTTATGGAGAAGGAATCTGCTAATGTCACATCTCTAACAGCTGTTAGCTTGATATACTAAATCCATAGCTCCTTCAGTTACATTATGTGTCCATGTCAGAAAGTGTGCTTAATTACAAATCTGGTTTCTTTCAAAAGAACTGTTCTAAGCCTACCCTACTAGGCTTCCTTAAGAGCAAGTTACACAGACCTTAGGGCCTGGGTGTATGATAATTTTGTCTGGATATAATATTGCAATTTCTTACGATCAAGTACCTCTAACAGCTATCCATTCAGTCTCCGCAGCCTGAAGACTCATGAATAAATGCCTATCAACAAGTCATTTGAGAATGAACAGCTGATTTGAGGCACTGCACAATGCAGGGCAGGTGTTCTTTGTTTTTCTGAACACGAACACACACACACACACACACACACACACCCCACACACCCCACACACACATCTGATAGCAATTATATCTGCCAGAAATTTTAAAAGGAATTATAACAATATAAAATAAGTCATTCTAAAAAAAAATGGTGTAGAATACTTTTCAAAATTTTTTCTGGGAAATTTTAATTTTTAGATTTTGCTAAACTTAAGCACACAAGCTGTCTTACCCCAAGAATACAAACTATTACTGTTTTAATTCTAAATGAAGCACTTCTCTCTAGGACATCCAAAGATTTAGAAACCAAAAAGTATTACTACCTAATCATTCAGAAAAGCCATGTGGCATAACATTTGTCAGGTTGAACTACACCTGTCACAAATACAACAAGAGAATATTTTATATGCAAACCACAAAGCTTTGAACATTTGATAATTTGTTAAACTAATGCATAACAAGAAATCCACTGTCAAATGGAATAATACAAGTAACCAAAAATTAGATTAACAGAAATAGTTAAAAACTTCCAAATTTAAAACGCATAGGCTATGACCCTGAGCAAGTTACTGCATCTCTTAGGACTTGTTTCTTCATGCACAAAATGAACAAAATAATATTAACAACCTCTTAAATTGTTAGTAATATGAAATAAATTAATACATATTAAATTCTTATAACAGCCTAGCAAAGGATAATAAAGAATGTATTGTATTAGGAACAACAACAAAAACAATGTATTATATCAGGAACAAATTTTTTTTAATGAGAATGTTGAAAAATAATAGTAATTGAAAAGAATAATCATAAAAACAAAAAAGACACAGCTGTCATGACCTGTGGAAGAGTAAAGTTTTCAAGGTGTTACAGTGTGTTCAGAGTACACACAAAATAAGAGAAAAAGAGCTCCCTACTAAAAAAGATAGCTGCATCCCCTCAAAGTGGATTAATACAACCTACCACCTTGATTCCTTGTCATTAGTTCTATTTTGCAAAATTTTATTCTTCCTCCTATGTCCTGCAGGTAAATCCCAGCCCTTAAAATCAAGGAAGCCATAAAACCTGCACCTCCAGGAAAGCAAAATAAAAGCTAAAGGTATATGAAGTACTTAGCATCTTCTAGTTTTATTAACAAGCAACCAAGTTGAAATTCATTCCTAAACTAAAATTCCCAAATGTGTCTGCAATAAAAACTGCAAACTTTCATGTGAACAGAACTTTTCAACAATGGGGAGTTGTTCTAGTCTGTGAATAGGACAGTGTCAGTGTGACCAACAAAGCCGGGAGCTGGACATTCCTGACACCCTTGTCCCCTGGCTAGCTTTGGATCATTTATATCTCCCAACCACATGTTTTTGGAAATCATTTTCAGGCAAAGTATATGGACAACACCTATACCCTGAAACTTATCCTTCACCACAGAGCCCTGTTTCTACAGCTTCCATCCCAGACCCTCACTTTTATCTACCACCATTATGAACATTCCACAAGAATGAACATCAAACACAGGAGTGCTTTGTTTTTCTAGTCCGTCCACCCCCACTCCCAAACAGTCACTTCGTGTTTTAATTTGTATATTTTGGAAAACATCATGGGATGACAATGGCCACCCAGCCAAATAATAAAATGACCCAAGAACTGAAAAGACCTCTTCTGGCTACCTGAGGATGTCCTCCACAGAAGTGTGGTGTAATGCTTTAGGTACACACGGGTTTGAGTCTTTACTACTCACTCGGGATGCAGTCTTGGAAAGCAGACTTGACTTAGGTTTTAGTTGTCTTATTTGAAAATGGGTAATAAAACCCACCTCACAAAGTTATTGTAAGCTCTAAATGAGATAATGATTTCAAAGCGCCTAGTATATAGTACATGCTCACTAAATACAAGCTACGTTAGTTAGTCCCTCCATCCAACTGTCCTATGACACACAAATCTTAGAGAAGTCTGGACAGTGGAAAAGACAAAACAGAACTCCGAAGTTTGTCAGTGTGACCTGATCAAAACGGCCAAGATGCTATTTCAGGGTAAGGGTCTGCGGGGTCTCCTGGGCCAGGCTGGAGACAAAAAGGATACTTGATAGAGATCTGTGACATTTTATTTCCCCCAAAGGAATGCTGGATTTGCCCAACTCAGTCCTTTTGTTTACAGCGAGAGAAATGAATAGCACATCCCCAGCGGGCTGTGACCAAAGACAGAAAGGCCTCGGAGTTGCGCCTCGCCGGTACTTCGGAAGGCCCCTCACTGTCCACTTCTTCTGGGCAAGGCGCTCGCTCCGCAGTGTCTTCTAGCAAGTTCCAAGCCCACGCCTAAGCTGCCACCTTCTTTCCAGAGAGCGGTGCCCACTGACCGGGACCAGCCCACCGCCCGGAGAGGACTACCCGGGCCTCGCACAGGCCCCTTGCACCCCCGAGTCAACCCGACTGGGACCCCGCCCAGAGGCCCCCCGATCGACCCCTTTCTGCCGGGACGCTGGCGCGGGCCGCTCCTCCCGCCGAGCCCGCAGCGTCTCCAGAGCCGGGACCGCTATTCCCTCCAGGACCGACTTCAGTCGCCCCGGGCCCGCTCTGCTCCCATCGGCCCCAAATCCTCCCCTCCTAAAGGCAGAAACGCACACTCACCCCTGAAAAGCAGCAGGAGGAAGAAGTCAGACAGCCGGGCGCAGAGCCGGACCGCCGGCCGCCGCCTCAGCGCCATGTCGAGGGGAGCTGAGGGGCCGCGGGCGCGCGGCGCAGCAAGGCTTCCCCGCACGCATGCGCCCTGCCTGCGGGGGCCTCGACTACCCGCCCCTAGTTACCATAGCTACCACCTGGCCCTGCACAGCCGTCACCATGGTAACAAGAGAAGCTCAAATTTGGTCGCTATGGATTCAGGGATGCTCTGGACCCGCGCGCATGCGGTCACATTCAACGAATTTGATGGGAGGAGGTAAAGAAACGTATTCAAGAATGGGGCGGGGTAAATTTCCATAGCTATAAAATGAATGGACCACTACAGATCAGAGAAGGAACACCCAGTTAAAACTTGGAAATGAAGTGTTTCCTCACAAATAAGGATGAAATCCAATTGTCTTTGAAGCATTATCGCCGGCATCTCTTTTGAGGCCCTGATCCCAAATGTGATGGAAGCAAAAAGCAATGAAATCTATTTAAAACATAAGCAAGACATATATTACGCAGAATATAAAAGTGATGTCTTTCCGGGGCGCCTGGGTGGCTCAGTCGGTTGAGCATCCGACTTTGGCTCAGGTCATGATCTCAGGGTTCCAAAGTTCGAGCCCCACATCCAGATCTCTGCTGTCAGCGCGAAGCCCGCTTCAGATCCTCTGTCCCTCTCTCTCCCCCACCCCCACTCGCGCCCTTTCTCCCTGTCTCTCTCTCTCTCTCTCAAAAATAAACATTTTTTAAAGTGATAGATTTCTAAAATAAACACAATACATAGTTTCTGTGGTAAATCAAAAGCATGATGGCATGTCCATAGTTTATTCTGCAGAAAAGCAGGATAATTCTTAGCTCTGATTTCTGAATATTGGAAAATGATAAGGTCTAGGGTAGAAAAATGGAGCAGAATCTTATGAGGACAAGCAGATAAGATGAAAAGAAAAATAAAATGTACTAGAATTTGGACCTAGGGATACAGGAGGTTTTGCGTGTCACTAATACTGTGGAAAATTCTTGGGGCGCCTGGCTGGCTCAGTCAGTTGAGCATATGACTCTTGATTTTGGCTCAGGTCATGATCCCAGAGTGATGGGATCAAGCCCCACGTTGGGCTTCATGCTGAGCATGGAGCCTGCCTGAGATTCTCTCTCCCTCTGCCACTCTCCCTCCCTCTCTCTCTGTCTCTCTCAAAAATAAAAAGTACCGTGGAAAATTCTTGAAATAGCTTGTATTATATCTAATATAGAAAGTACCTCCCTAAAGCTCTAGGAAACAACAAAGTAAAAACATAACTCTGAGTATAGTTATTAGTAAAATATGCCAGAGTTTCCAACAACTAATATTTTTTAATGTTTAACTTAGGGGGGTGCCTGGGTGGCTAGTCAGTTGAACGTCAAACTCTTGATTTCAGCTCGGGTCATGATCTCACAGTTCATGGGATCAAGCCCCACATCAAGCCCCATGTCAGGCTCTGCACTGAGCACACAGAGTCTGCTTGGGATTCTCTCTCTCCCTCTATCCCTGCCCCTTCTCTGCTCCCCACTTGTATTCTCTCTCTCTCTCCTCTCTCTCTCTGTCTCTCAAAAATAAAATAAATAAATAACTTTTTTAAATGTTTAACTTAAGGACTTCATTTTTCACACAGTCACCCTACTTTTTTTTTTAGTATTTAGTATTTTTAGCTTTTACAAAGTAGAACAGTGTGTGTGTGTAATTTACATATACACCAAATTATGAATGCCAAGAAACATGAAATAAATTGAAGTTGTTGCCAAGGATATTCTTCAAATGTCATCACTTTATGATCTTCTTTATAACTCTTTATAATTGCTCGAACCTTTGCAAGTGTGAATTAATTACATTTTCAAAATCTCATAAAGACAGAATAAAAATTTTAAAAATAACAACCACTTATTATGATTTTGTCTTTCCTTTCTTAAATATTTATTTATTTTCAAGAGAGAGAGACAGAGCATGAGCAGAGGAAGGCTGAGAGAGGGAGACACAGAATCTAAAGTAGGCTCCAGGCTCTGAGCTGTCAATACAGAGCTGGTCGTAGGGCTCAAACCCACGAACCGTGAGATCATGACCTTAGCCGAAGTTGGACGCTTAACCGACTGAGCCACCCAGGTGCCCCTGTCTTTTCTTCTTAAACTTTCTTGGGGCGCCTGGGTGGCTCAGTCGGTTAAGCATCTGGCTTCGGCTCAGGTCGTGATCTCACGGTTTGTGGGTTCCAGCCCCGTGTTGGGCTCTGTGCTGACAGCTAGGTCAGAGCCTGGAGCCTGCTTCAGATTCTGTATCTCCCTCTCTCTCTGACCCTCCCCTGCTCGCGCTGTCTCTCTCTGTCTCTCAAAAATAAATTAAAACATAAAAAAAAATAAAAAACAACTTTCTTTCTGTTCCAGTTCTCCATATTCCAAAGTCACAAATAAAAATATGTGAAAATTATATTATAATGGCAGCCTTTCTCCCTGCATCAAACACAACATACAGGAATTAAAAAGAGAAAAATTCTTCTTAGGCCCACTAACTTTTTCCTTTTGCTTTCTCTTTCTCTATCATTCCCTTTAATCCCTTTACATATATATATATATAGCCAGGCATATTTGCCTAATGGAAAGAACCATTTTGATTACCTGGGAAGTATGAGGTGTCTGACTGTGGACAGAATAGTTTTCAGAAACTAGTGCCTCTTCTCCTGCTGGATTTCCTGTGTTTGCATTGTGACATGGTTCTGTCTGTTAAATGGTTTTCTCTGTTAGGGAATCTTTTGAAATTCAGAACAAGACCACAGAGAAAGGCTCCATGAATATTCTATATGGAACAGAGATTCCTATGAGAGCGGATGCAGGTGCTTCATTGTAAAACATTGATTTTCCTCCACAGATGGAGTCTGCGTGTCATGGCCGGTGGCTGAGACACAATCCTGGAATAGAGCCTAACTAGTGATGCACCAGGACACAGGGTAGAATGCATTTGGCTGTCAAGTGATCTGCTTCTTCATATGATCTAATTGCTCCCAGAAGAGCTCTGGCCCTGTTCAGAAGAGAACCAGAGGTCTGGAAGCATTCAGTCAGTGAAGCTGTGGAGCCTCTACTTCTATCACCATATTATCCAACTGAATATGCTTGTTTCTAATGTGTGATTTACTAAGGAGAGATACATGTCTTACATGTGCTAAATTTGAACAAAAGCATTTGCAAGACTTTTTAATACTAATGCAAAGTGTAAATCAAGTAGCAAAGAGTAAGGTTTTCTGTGAGAGTCACCTCTAAACAGACTGGAGAGGTCCTGGCAGCAGCAATTACAAGAGGGGAAACATAAGCTCTGAAGTCTGATGGACAATGATTCAAATCCTTGGCTTTTGTAAACTTGGGAAGGTAACTTAATTTCCCTAAGCCTTGGATTCCTTGTCTGTAAAATAGGGATACCAATACCCACCTCAAGTGGTTATTGTGAAGATCATGTGAAATAAAGTTCCAAAACATACTAGGTGGTCAGTAAATGTCTGTTGCCTGTGCCTCTTCTGTTTCCTACTATTTTAGCTCAGAATGGGCAAAATGACTACAATATTCCTGTAGAGTCTTGCTAAAGAAAAGGACTCTCAGCCTGCAGATGGGTCAGAGAGAATGAGAAGCAAAGAGGAACTTTTACATCAGTGTGTATTTGTTCTCTTGATATGATTATATTCTTAAAAAGTAACATGACTATGGCTTCTGCCCCTTCACTATGCCATTATACACCTGAACAATCATCTGAAGTCAACCCTCACAGCATGATAGAAGTGAGATCCATTGACTGAGGGAAGCCTCTGACCCTAGAGTTATTCTATAAAAGCATTACTCTTCAGGGCTTATCAAAGATCCTGTTGCTCCATCTTGCCTCCATTCAAGTTTCCTCTTCCTTGAAATATTTCCAACTCTGTTCTCTCACATTTTCTCCCAACTAGTAGGCCTTGCTCCTTCTCTTCAAAGTATTTCTTTAATTTCATTTAAATAGAAGGATTTCCCCCCACCATCTAAGGAAACAGTAGGGGATAAAACCTTCACCCCCTCTAATGAGATGTGCTGCTCATGCTCTATAAGGAAGGGAGGTTCTTTTGCAGTTTAATTTATTTGCAAGGTCCTTTCCTTTGTAGTGGCACAGTTGAGAAAGGTCATATTAATGCCAAAGCTTTGACTTAAAGTGTCTTCCTAGAGAGAGACCTTTATAAGGAGCTGTTTAGCAGCCCTTTCATATTTCACCAAAAAGAGGCTGGGTGTTCATGTGCTAGAGTGTGTTAGTATATGTTTGTGTGTGGTGTGTGTTTAAGTAAGCATATCATACATGCAATTGGTGAAAGAAAGAGTCACTTACCTCTGCTAGAGGAGGAATTAGAGTGTCCCATCACCATCAGCCAAGGTCTCTTTCCTCACCAGTGGACCTGAAAACACAACACAACAATAAACACTGAATGGACAGTTTCATGGCCACAGTGGAAGGCTAACTAGGGTTTGCTGCTCCAGGGCTGAGGGCCCTAAGAACTGTAAATCCCCAGCTCCCCTACTGAGGTATCTGCCTCAGTTCTTTCTTTGAGGAAGTAGAGAAGCAAGACTTGGCTGGATGCACCCTCCACACACCAGGGGAAAGGTGTTAAGGACAGCTAGTAAACAACACTCCCCAGACCACCTTTAGGAAGGACACCTGTGATGAGATAAAACAGACCAGCTCTCTCCTCTGCTTGACCTGATGAATATTTCCACTGGGAAAGCTTTTCCTCAACTGTGCTTCAGTACTGGGGACAGGGATGAGCATGAACACCAGTGGGGATTATCTTGGAGCCAGACCGAGGAGCTGATTCAGGGGCAGGTGTGGAGGGCCTCCTAACAGTGGGTAGATAACATATCTGCAGCTCTGCAGTTCAAGTTCTGTCCCTCCAGAATGCTCCAACAACTTTGTTTACAGATTGGAGATATTTTTATCCCAACCTCCAATTAGAGGTAATCTTCTTTTCCTACAAATTGTACCATCAAGTGTTTACTTCCTGGCAGCACCAAATAGAGATCAGGGCCTCTGCTATTCTCCCTCTTTTGCTGCAGGGAATCCTACACCTACTTTGGAGTCCCTTCAGGGTCAATTCTCTACTGCATGCTTTGGGGAAGAGGCAAGTGCTCCCTGATGGCCTTGGGCCAAGGGGTTTGGCCTGGTAATTTGTACTGCTCATTTCTTTCCAGGGATGGAAGGATATTTTTTGTGGTCGCCATTGCAGAGATACTTGATATCCTGTTCCAAGACTGGAAATAGTGGGTATTTGATCTATTTCCCAGATCTCTAATGTGATGAGGATTATACCACAAGCCTTCCCCCCAGAGATTATTCAATACCAGGCCTCTCAAGCAAATGATAAGAGCTCTAGAGAGGACTCTGAAGTTTCTCTTTAATCTCATGGAACTATATTCCCACAAAATTTAGGATTGGGAGGAGTGAATGTGTTTGGTTTTCTGTAATGATATCAGGTCCTCAAAATACTCAGTAGCAATGCAGAGATTTACTGCAGTTGGGAGGCCACTGTAGCCCTACAAAGGACAGAGCACCATCTCCTAAGAATGTCTACAGTCTGCACCCTTCACACTCTGAGGTCTCGCCTTATTCCTGTTATTCTTTCTAGGCAGTATTTTGTCCTCTGGCCAGGCCGTGTTCCCCGGAATTGCACTGCCTAGTGTAGTTCAGGCCCAACACTAGCAGCTGCTGAGGACAGACTTCCAGAGGAGGTGGGGAGCTCTGCTAAACATTAAGATATTCCTTGCACACCCCCATAGTAATAGCCACCCCACTGCCATCAGCCTAGAGAAAACTACATCAGTTTCCATTCAGATTGTTAAAATGTAGGCACCTGCCTGTATCTTCTGTCTCTAGACCTTTCCTTTCAAAAGTGTGAGCAGCACAGGGCCTAGAACATTGGTAAGTGCTCAGAAAATATCCACTAATAAATGTCTGTAAGACTCTTGGATCCTATAAAACCAACATCAGCTTGTGTTGTTCTGCTTAAAATTCCATATGGCTCCGTATTACCTTCAGAATCCAGTTAAAATCTCTTCTATAACTAAAAAAGTCATGGCTGAAATAAAGAAGTCCTTCGGTCATGAGCAACAACATGTCAACATCTTATATTACATCCTCACCTATACCCTTGAATCTAGTCATTCTCAATTATTTGAACTTCTTACTGCTTGTCATGCTCTCTCAAGCCACTGGAGTTACCTACGTGGTCCCTTTTGCCTACATTGCTTCCTCTTCAGCCCCCTCAGTTTTCTAGCTCTAACGTGTCTTTGAGGAACCACTTTACCCATCATGTCCTCATGGAAGAATTTCTTGACCCCAGTGTTCCCTCCAGGATGATTTTTTTTAAAGAATCTATTACCTGGATTCTATGATTCTTTTTTTTTAAGTTTATTTATTTATTTTGAGAGAGGGAAGGGCAGAGTGAAAGAAAGAAAGAGAGAATCCCAAGCAGGCTCCATGCTGTCAGCACAAAGCCCAACATGGGGCTCAATTTTACTCCCTCCAAGATGATTTTGATGCCCCTCCTCTGTCCTTACATAATACACTATGCATGCATATATTTTACACTTTATCACATTGTATTCTAATGCCATATTTTCTCTGTAGTTGTTTTCAGACTTCTATAATTTAATAGTTTTCCACCCTCCTTCTTTTCTAATATATACCTTTGAGACTACAATTTCTTCCTAAATAGTGCATCATCTGCATCCCACAAATTATGCTATAAATTTGTCTTTATTGTCACTTGGCTCCAAGTATTTTCTAATGTCCTATATGACTTCTACTTGACCGTTCATCATCTAGAAGTCTGCTTTATTAAAAAAAAAAAAAGAAGTCTGCTTTATTAATTTCCCAAAATCTGGGGCTTAGGGAGTATATGGCCATTACTGACTTTTAGTTTTTTTTTTTTAATGTTTATTTATTTATTTTGAGAGAGAGAGAGAAAGAAAAAAAGAGAGAGACAGAGAAAGCAGGGGAGGGGCAGAGAGAGAGGAGAGAGAGAATCCCAAGCAAGCCCCATCCTCAGCACACAGGGCTCTATCTCATGAACCATGAGATCATGACCTAAGCCAAAATCAAGAGTCAGACACCTGACTGAGCCATCCAAGGTGCCCGTATTGACTTTTAGCTTTATTGCACTGTGGCCAGAGAACAAGGTCTGTGTGAAATTAGTGCTTCATAATTCACTGAGACTGACTTTACAGCTTAGGGAGGACTAGTTGTTTTAAATGCTTCCTGCATATTTAAAAATATGTATTCTCCACTGGGTGTTATATGGAAACCAACTTGACAATAAACTATAAAAAAATGTATTCTCTAACGGTTAGACATAAGGTCTTAAATATATATATCCATTCAGTTAAATTTTATTGTGTTACTTGAAACTTCAATATTTTTTGCCTTTTTAAAATTTTTTTTTGTTTATTTTTGAGACAGAGAAAAAGAGAGAGAGAGAGAGAGAGAGAGAGTGAATGGGGGAGATGCAGACAGAGAGGGAGACGCAGAATCCACAGCAGGCTCCCGGTTCCAAGCTGTCAGCACAGAGACCAACGTGGGGCTTAAACTCATGGACTTTGAGATCATGATCTGAGCCGAAGTAGGACGCTTAACCGACTGAGCCACCTAGGCACCCCACTATTTTTGCCTTTTAAAAAAAATTAGCTAACAATTTCTGGAAACATTTTATTAAATATCACACTATGATTTTAGATTTCTCATCATTTCATTACAATTCTGTCAAAATGCTATTTATTCTTAACTACCTGGTGTATAGGCTCAGGAGTGTTGTACCATTCTCATGACACCATGAAGCACTGATATGGCTTTCACCCTTTCCCTGCCTTCTCTCCTCTTCCTCACTCTCTCCCTCCAGCTCAACCAGAAAAATGCTACCCTTGCTTGCCTCAGAGAAACTCTTCTGTTCTCAAGTTCCTTGGAGCCTTGGCTGCTCCCCCAAATAGGCCTGGTAAATACTTCCTTCCAAATAACATAGTCTTCTCCATGAATAAAATCATGGAAAGCACAACTATCAATGTTGCAAAACATATACGATAATTGTGCTTTACACATCATATCCTGTAACTGGAGGACCATGAGCTCTGTGTGGGTGTTATGGTACATATTTACATTTGTCCTCCTAATAAGGGCCAACTGTATAGTGGTTGCTTAATAAACATGTTAGAGTGTTTAAAAAACACACACACACTTACATAGGTGTCACAATGACATATGTTACAGAATCTCCTACAAAGATTTTCAGAAAAAAAGAATATCCTTGTGCTGGGGCACCTGGCTGGTTCAGTTGGTGGAGCATGTGACACCTGATCTGAGGGTCATGAATTCAAGCCCCATATTGGGTGTAAAGATAGATAGAAAGAAAGAAAGAAAGAAAGAAAGAAAGAAAGAAAGAAAGAAGAAAATAAAAGAAGAATATCCTTGTGCTTGAAATGATTGAGGAAATCTTCACTTCTCGATTGAGATGGTCTAGAAATAACTGTTAACCTTGGGAATCACCTCCTGTCATTTAATTATCCATCCAGCACACATTATATTGTGTATGTGCCTGGTACAAGCTAGGAACCAGAGATAATATGGGCACAGTTTCTTTCTTCATGGAGCCCACAGTCCAGTGGGAGAGACAGGAGCAAAAATAATTATGTCTTAGGGGTCTAGTAACTCACAGAATGAGCTAATATGGGTATCTACTGTTTTACTGAATCATGCAGGGATATTCTAAATAAAGTATAACCAAAAAATTAAAATGCATATTGAGCTTGCAGTAAAGAAATAAACCCTCAAGTGACAGTAACAAGGGAGGAATTTAAAGCCAAAAAAGTATCTAGTGTTGCAAACAAGAGCCATGGTGGTATGAACAGAAGGAGGAGGGAGCCCTAGAACTGGGGGATCAGTTTAACACCCATGTGCATGAGGGGGCATGTCTTAAGACCCACTAAAAGCAGTGCTTTGGAACTGAAATCCTGTTCCTTCAGGGGAAGATGGCTAGAAAAAAGTTTCCATCCATCAGTTTCTGCCCTAAGGAGCTGGGGAAGAAAGATTTAGTTTCCTATGAGAAACTCAAATTTCCAGGCCTGTGTCACATTCTGGTGTGTGATATGACTTAACTTTGTCTCATGGAATGGAAGTTCCCAAACCCCAAAATTAATGTAAAACCTTTTCCTTTTCCTTTTCCTTTCTTTTTTGTTACCATAGTCATGGAGGAAACCTTTGGGCCAACCAGTGCATTGAGCAAATGCACAACTCTTCCTAGCATGTCCTGAGAACATAAAGGTCCCCCACAGAATAAAACAATCCCTAATGAAGAATGTAACAGTAAGTGTAAAAACCTCAGAAGGCAATGACTTACCACAGGCAGAGTCAGCACACATAACAAGTGGGAGATTCAGCACCTCCAAATCTTGAGACAATGAAATAACCCAAAAGAGATAAAATAAATAGGCTTACAAAGTTTAGAGAGATAAAAGGACTAGAAAACACAGAGAAATAAAAAGGTGCTGGAAAAGAATAAGGAGATGACAAAAAGAGTCACATAGAATTTCTAAAAAATAGGGAGGAAAAACCAACTTCACTGGATTAATGAAGAGCTGACTGAAAAAAAAATTAGTGAAATGAAAGATAGATCTTAGAAAATCACCAAGGATGAGGCCCAGAGAAGCAAAGACATGAAAATATGAAAAAGATGTTAAGAGATGTGCAAAACAGAGTAAGAGTTGTGTAGAAATAAAGTGAGAACAAGGAAAAGGCAGTCATTTAGGAAGTAATGGTTCAGAATGTTTTAGAATTGATGGAGGTCATAAATCCCTAGTTTGAAGAAGCTATTCTAAACACAACATCCCAGGATAAAGAAAGATCTCATTTTGTTTAGTCACCCCTAGTCATATGAGTCATTCCTAGACATAATAGAGTAAAATATTAGAACTCCAAGCTAAAAGAAAAATCTCAACACTAGTTATGTTGAAAAGGCAGGCTATTTACAAGGAAACAGCAATAGTGATAGCAGAGTTGGGAACAAAATGAAATAATAGCTTCAGGGGCGCCTGGATGGCTCAGTCAGTTGAGCATCTGACTTCAGCTCCATGATCTCATGGTTCATGGGTTCGAGCCCTGCATTGGGCTCTGTGCTGACCGCTAGCTCAGAGCCTGGAGCCTGCTTCGGATTCTGTGTCTCTTTCTCTCTCTGCCCCTCCCCTGTTCATGCTTGTCTCTGTCTCTGAAAAATAAATAAAAATGTAAAAAAAAATTTTAAAAAATAGCTTCAAAGTGCCGAGAGAAATGAGAAGTCAGTCCAGGATTCTATAACCAGCTCAATTATAAAGGTGAGCAAATTCTCAATCACAAAGCACTCAATTGGGGCTCACAGTATACCTTACTGTATCCTGGCCACTTTCAGAAATTCATCTTTTTCCTGTTCCTTTCTTTTCTTCCTCTCCCCTTTCTCATTCCCCCTCCTCTTCTTTCCCTCTCTTTCTCCTTTTCTTTTTTTGTTTTGTTTTGTTTTTTGTTACTCTTGGAGCAAATCAGCCACCATATTCCACAAACTAAGCTGGACTGGGAGCAAGGACACCCAAACTTGGCTACTGAGTAGCCCTTGGTTAATTCCTTTCAATTCTCTAGGATTTATTTTCCTGATTTTTTTTATGACAATTACCTATCTTCTGTTCCTCACAAGTTTTCCATGATTATTGAAGTGAAATGGCAGACACAAAAGCCTTTTGGAAGGTAGAGAAGGTAGAGAACATTTTCCAGCCACTTCATCCTCCCCTTCTCCTCCTGGCTGGCTGGATAATCTCATGTTGGAGCCACTCAACAGGCATGGATAGTAGAGCCAGCCCTGCCAGTGCCTGAGATGCCAGTCTGGGTGAAGCCTCCTTCCTAAATAAGAAAGGCTGCCTAGTTCTTTATGCAGGGGCTGAAAAGTATTAACTGTAGCAAGGAGGATTAGCCATATGCCACTTAATTCCTGTTAATCAGGATTGAGGGGAGCTTGTGCTTGTAAATTACAGATGAGCCAGCTGCCATCCTGCGGTCCTGCTGGGCTGGGGCTCTGCTGGCCACAGTGGGCACCGAGCAGCAGGACTCTCAGATGCCTGCTGAGCCCTTTCCGCCCTCCTTCATTTCCTTTGCTTCAAGCTCTCTCCCTCTCCTCTTCTTTCTCCACAATCACTTCTCAGATTTGATTCCCTTTCCTATCATTTATTATTATTCCTACTCTTCCACTTCTAAGTTAACATTCCTTATGTATATTCCTTGGCCTCTGTTTTCTCTGACTTACTCTTTTGTCTTATTTTAAAAAAATTCAGCTGAGTAAATTTGAATATTTAATCCATTTTATTAAGCCATTCACGAATCAGGCAGCATCCCATCCAGCAAGTAGAGAGATGCTCCAAGAAGTTGTACAAAATGGAAGGTTTTTATAGAAAGGGGGGTGGGACAAGAGGTTATTAGCCAAAGAAAAAAGGTTTGTCCTAGGCCAGGACATCTCTTTTGTGAAGAGGAATGACAGGGTTTTCACTGAGCAGCTGACCTCACTAGTGCTGATCAGGAAATTTCAGATTGACTGTTAAAAGGTCACATTAAGTCTTGGTTTGCTGTTTTGAGGGCCAATGGCTCTATTTTGACTGTGTTTCTTTCATAATAATTTCCCTCTTTTGGTCAGATTCTCAGCCTGAGAGGTGTGATAACAAATTAAGGCACTAGCGCCACTCTCAGCTACTGCTCTGTTGTTCTTATGGTTTTTCACTGATCCTCCGTGTGATATGCACAGGTCATGAAGTTTTTAGCTTAATCCCTTTGATACTCTCAGATCATAATTCTGGGCTCACAATCTTTAAGTCAGTCATGCTCTTTGCTTCTCCTCCAACGTTCCAGTCTTGGGGAAATCATCTGCTTGGTAGCTATCAGCTGTGAACATGCATTTAAAGTTTTGAGATGATATAACACACCAGGGAGATTATAGGCAGGATAATTCCCAATGTTTGGAGTGTACTTTGAAGCCATTGTCCCCAAAACTCAAAGCAATCAAAATCAAATAAGTCAAAGAAAGATCTTGTTTAAAGGAATCACCCCTTCAGGCCAAATGGCTTGCTCAGTGATCTTACGTAATGGAGTTTCAACCTCCTCAGAAGTGTTGATTGAGGTATAGCAGACGGCCATAGCACAGGTAACTCCTTGCTCAGATAAAAGATAATCAGAGGCTATCCTATTATGCAGAACAATTTTGGCAAGAGAGTCTAAGGAACTTTGTTGTAGGCTATTACTTCAGCAGCAGATTCTGCAATAAGAATTAAGGAGAAATTCCTCAGGGTGCCTGCATGGCTTGGTCTGTTAAGCATCTGACTCTTGGTTTCAGCTCAGGCCATGATTTCATGAGCTCTGTGTTGGGCTCTGCACTGACAGCACAGAGCCTGCTTGGGATCTCTCTCCTTCTCTCTGTGCCCCTCCCCCAGTTGCATGCACTTGCTTGCTCTTTCTCTCTCTCTCAAAATAAGCAAATAAACATTAAAAAAAGAAGAAGAAGAAAGGAGAAATTTCTGATCAAAGCCTCATTTATATTTATCCCTAGCCAGGGAAGGAGAGTTCTGCCAAAAGGAGTGAATCCTGAATCATGAAAGCCTTGATATACAACCTTCTGCTGGTCTTTTCCAACTTGATAATGTAAATTCAGAGGCCTTTGTCAATGCAATGTCTTATTTATTTTGTGAAAAGTTTGAGATATTGCTAGATTTTCTCCTAACCTGAAATTATACAGATGAGGGCGTTATCTTTCCAGGCCAGGGTCAGAGTAAAGAAAAGGAAAATAAGGAGAAAGGGTTTTAGGCTTAAAGTATGAAGTCTTGGAGCACCTGGGTGGGTCAGTAGGTTAAGCATCCAACTTTAGCTCAGGTCATGCTTTCGCAGTCATGGGTTTGAGCCCCGCATCAGGCTCTGTGCTGACAGCTTGAAGCCTGGAGCCTGTTTAGGCTTCTGTGTCTCCCTCTCTCTCTGCCCATCCTCCACTTGTGCTCTGTCACTGTCTCTAAAAAATAAATAAACATTAAAAAAAAGTATAAAGTCTTGATTTATCATCTTAGATGAAAACAGTCTACTTCAGTGTCAAATATTCCTCTTCCTCATCAGTTTGATTCAGAGGTCTCCAATGTCTGTACAGAATCAGCTGTCTGATGGAGCCTTCTTTAGCTATGAGATGTGCACCCAAAGCTTAATACCTTCTAGTTTTGCAGCAATGGCAGTGGTCAGGGGCACTTGGTAAGGTTCCTTCCAATGGGGCTTGAGGGGTATCTTCCTGATAATGTTTCCAGAAAACCCAATCACCAGGCCCTAGTTTGTAACCAACAATATCCTTTGAACTGGGATCTGGGAAGCTTTTTTAACCTGTTGATGACAGGCTTAAGCATAAGACATCAGAGCCTCCCAGTAGCTTGCCATACTAGCATGAGACAAGTGATTAGCAGAAGATTGTATACCAACGGATATTGGTCTACCAGTAACTTTCTCATGCAGAGTGAGTTTATGTTTCCCAGAAAGGGTACCTCCCACAGTCAATAAGACCAAAGGCAATATCTTGGACCTGGGAAGTCCCGTAGTTTCTGCAGGTTTAAAAATTTTAAGTTTGGGGATCCCATTAGCTCTCTTGACCTTGCCTTATGGTTGAGAGTAATAGGGACAGTGTTAATTGTAAGAAGTTTGCAAGGTCTTCATTAAGGCTTGTATGATTTACCCAGTGACATGAATGTCTTAATCATTGGAGATCATGGAAAGTATACCCCAAGTGGAAAACACAACAGTTTCTTTGCCACTGTGGGGGCATCAGCCTTGTGGCAGAGGAAAGCTTCAATCCATGTGGAAAAAACACACGGGGCACCTGGGTGGCACAGTCGGTTAGGCATCCAACTCTTGATCTCAGCTCAGGTCATAATCTCACAATACATGAGTTTGAGCCCCGCATTGGGCTCTGTGCTGATGGTCCGGAGCCTGCTTGGGATTCTGTGTCTCCCTCTCTCTGCCCCTCCCCTGCTTGTGCTCTCTCAAAATAAATAAATAAACTTAAAAAAATAAACTTAAAAAAAGAAAACACACACACACCTCACACGCACAATAACAAGAACATATTGAAAACCTAAACTAAGTGACAGTTGAATGAAGCTTTACTGTAGGTGTTCAAAGGATTCCTAAGGAGGTCTGAGGCCTCTGGGGATAAAAATATTGTTTCCAGTATAATGGACCTGACAGGCCAGACTGCTGATAGATTTTCACAATTTTGTAGAAGTCTCCCCACCGATGTCAATTCATAATTTGAGCCATCTCAAATAAATGTAAAGGTGAGTGAAAAAAATGCAAAAACCAAAAAATTGGATTTGACAGGGAGCCAAGAAGAACCAAGCAGCCATCTTGGGTTTACCATGGCTCTGACTGTTTAATTTACAGATATTATTATTTTAGAAACTTTAAAAAAATGTTTATTTATTTATTTTGAGAGAGAGCATGTATGAACACACACACAAGCAGGGGAGGCACAGAGAGAAAGAGAGAGAGAAAGAGAGAATCCCAAGCAGGCTCCACACTGCCAGTAGAGAGTCTGATGTGAGGCTTAATCCCATGACCTTGTGATCATGCCTGAGCCTAAATCAAGAGCTGGATCCTTAACTGACTGAGCCACTCAGGCACTCCTAGAGATTTTATTTTTAAGTAATCTCTACACCCAATGCAGGGCCCTAACCCATAACCCCGAGATCAAGAGTTGCACACTCCCCCAACCGAGCTAGACAAGCGCCCCAATTTACAGCTATTATTTACCCACCTATTTCTCTGATTCAGGAGCAGACTGTTGCCATGCTACAAGGACATCAGGATGGAAAAAGTCTGGCAATGAAGGGTCATTTTTTGCAGATGCAGAATAGACTTTATTTACATGTGCCACAACCTTTTATCCCCTCTCCCTATGTGCAACATTTCATTGGGAGATATTTATATGTTCTGACCCTGTTGTGGATCAGAGAATTACAGGATAGCGACAGGAATGCTGGGACACTAAGATGGCTCAGATGGAAATTTCAAGAACCATAGTCCAAAGGCCTATTCATCTGTGACTCCATTTTCCCTTTATAGATTTCCCTGGTACTCAGGCTTTGTCCTTTTAGTGTAAGCCTCAGCTTTAATGACAGCAATTTCAGAAAGTAAGAGAACTGCAGTAATACCATTTATTTGTTGCTCATTTTTTTAATTGGGGTCCCAGAAGATATAACACAACATTTTAGGATAATAGTTAGACTTATAAGAGATAACATTATAGCAGAACATATCAGATTTCTAGGAATTCTATATAATTTTTAGAACATTTATATACCTATACAACAACAATGTAAAGAAGGCTTAGTATTACTTCTTATGTGACAGTTTCCCATGTAATTTAACATATCAAGTAAACCTAATTAGTTTAACAAACCATTTGGAATATTCCAGGGCCCCTCTAAAAAAATCCCAAAGTGCCTTCCAGGTCAAAAAGACTTCATTTAGAATTTGATTTTGAGAAGTTTGTAAAAACAAACAAACAAAAAACAAACCATATATATATGGTTTTAAAGTACTTGGTTACAGAGAATCATAGATTTTTATGAAACTTAATACATCATTATCTATTAACAAAACTTAATTCTTTTAATTTTTTAAAGATTTATTTTATTTTTAGAAAGAGTGTGAGCGGGGGAGAGTGGCAGAGGGAGAGAGAGAGAGAATCTCTCAATCCTATGACCCTGGGATCATGACCTGAGCAGAAATCAAGAGTTGGGCATTTAACCGACTGAGCCACCAAGGCACCCCAGTTCTTTTAATATTAAGATGATTCTGTTTTCCTAAGTAATGAAAGACCTGATAGAGACAGTAAACACAGTAAATTAATTTACTAAAACATAGATTCTTTGTTTTCTAGGCAGATCACTTAAAAGGTAAAGAAACTTTCACAATCTGTTATCAAAAGCAGACCAAAACGCCAAAGAGAAAGCCAAATTATAACTTCGCCAGCTTACTTTTTTTTAACATTAATTGTTGAGAGAGAGAGAGAGTATGCAAGTGAGTGCAGGGGCGGGGGGGGGGACAGAGGATCTGAAGTGGGCTCTTCGATGACAGCAGAGAGCCCAATGCAGGGCTTGAACTCATGAAACAGTGAGATGTCGGAGGCTTAACCAACTGAGGCACCCAGGTGCCCTGCCAGCTTACCTTTTTTTAAATTAAATTACATTTGATGTCACGAACAAAGGCAAAAGAAAAGAAATTAAATTTCATTACAACTTGCAGTCCATTGACAAGTACTTGTGACAGACATGGTGACCTTCCTTCAGAAATTCAACTACATCAATGTTAATACTTTGCTAAGGGCAAAAGGCAACCTTAGCTTGACATTAGCCCAACATCCAGGATCCTGTAAGTCTCCTTTAACATAAAAATCCCTTTGAAAACTTCCTTTATCTCTACCCCACCCCAAGATATATGTTTGCAATCATCCTCCAAGTATATAACCCACTGGTACTCACCAAAGAGTCTCATGACTAAGGGTGTACTCGACATCAGTAAATGACCTTATCCTAACAGCAGCTAGCTCATCAGGGTCCTGGAAACCTTGCTTCCAAACTCCTTAGACTTATGCTATCCCTAACTCCCTCCCAACTTGAAAGTATATAATTGGCCACTCCTCACAACCCCAGTGCAGCTCTTTCTGCCCATAGATCCTGTCCCCGTGCTTTAATAAAACCACCTTTTTTGCACCGAAGATGTCTTAAGAATTCATTCTTGACTGTTTACTCCCAGACCCCAACATTTCACATCACATTTTTCAATTCTTTTTTTTTTAATGTTTATTTCTAAGAGAGAGAGAGAGAGGCAGAGAGAGAGAGAATGAGCAGGAGGAGAGGGGAAGAGAGAGAGGGAGACATAGAATCTGAAGCAGGCTCCAGGCTCTGAGCTGTCAGCACAGAGCCCCATGTGGGGCTTGAGCTTGTGGACCGTGAGATCATGACCTGAGCCAAAGATGGTCACTTAACCAATTGAGCCACCCAGGCACCCCTAAATTATTTTTTTCTAATTCCAATATAATTAGCATGCAGTGTTATATTAGTTTCAGGTGTGTTTTACAGTGATTCAACATTTCTATACATTACTTAGAGCTCATCACAATAAGTATACTCTTTTTTTATTTTTTTAATGTTTTATTTATTTTTGAGAGAGAGAGAGAGAGAGAGAGAGTGTGAGCAGGGGAAGGTCAGAGAGAGAGGGGGACACAGAATCCGAAGACAGGCTCCAGGCTCTGAGCTAGCTGTCAGCACAGAGCCCGATGCGGGGCTCAAACCCACGAACCGTGAGATCATGACCTGAGCCGAAGCCGGACGCTCAACTGACTGAACCACCCAGGCGCCCCAACTCTTAATCCCCCTTCACCCACCTCCACTAGGGCACCAGCTTCCTTTTGATATTAAAATTTGCTCATTCCAATATTAGTGAGTTCAGAGTCCACATAAAATTCCTTTCCAAAGATTTATTTTTCACAAATTTTCTACATCTTTCTCTTTCTCCAAAAAATGCATTGATTCCCTTCCTCATACCTTTTTTTTTTTTACCAAAACACATATTTTACTTCCCTTTAATGAAGAGATGTTCCCTTATTATTTCTAGCATCTTTAATTGCATATACTAATTAGAATTCTCAACCCTTAGAAGCCTTAATTTCTAGTAAAAACTAAGAAGTAAACAGTTGTAAACTGTGTTAGCATTCTGTGGCTGGATAGACTTATAAATACTTTTCATAATTTCTAGAAGCATATGCTTTCTCATAGTAAATTTCTCAGCAATGTACAAAGCGTGTTTCCTAATAGACCCAAATATCTTTAGTTCCTCTGTAATAGAAAGACAATGTAGATTAACATATGTTCAGTAATTAATGTTTCAGTATTTTAGCTTACTTGGAAATGATATAAATGTTCAACACATTTCCATTATGTAATTTAACTTAGCAAAACTCTAAAGTTTCAAGTTACCAGGGATTTAGGAAGCTATTTTTAAGTACCCATACCATATAATTGTTACTATATAATTGTTACTAAAAAGTTTATCTATAAACTTTTATTCCATTTACATTTAAGTCATTTGCTTCCAACAGTTATGTTTAGATTACCCATGAAAACTTCAGGAAACATTAGACAAACTCAGCCATCATTCTTTTTTTTTTAATTTTTAAAATATTTATTTATTTTAGAGAGAGAGAGGGAAACAGAGTATGAGCAGGGAGAGGCTGAGAGAGAGAGGAAAACACAGAATTAGAAGCAGGCTCCAGGCTCTGAGCTGTCAGCACAGAGACCCGTGTGGGGCTTGAGTACATGAACTGCAAGATCATGATCTCAGCCAAAGTCAGAACTCAACCGAATGAGCCACCCAGGTGCCCCTCAGCCATCATTCTAATCATCAAATTTGCTGACAGTTTTGCAACAGAGATAACATGAATTTAACTAGTAAACTCAGGTAGAATAAAAGTTGTTTATCTGCATTACATTCAATGTTAAGAGTTTTAAAGACATGTCTGTTTTAATTAAATCAACAAACTTAAACTAGCTTTTAGTTGCCAAAATTATCTCAGGTCATGTGAACTTGAAAAACATTGGGTTAGTTTATATCTTTCTGAAAGTTTTAGGATGCCCATCCTTTTCTGGTTCCATACAAATTTTAGGATTATTTGTTCTAGCTCTATGAAGAATGGTGCTGTTATTTTGGTAGGGATTGCATTGAATGTGTAGATTGCTTTGGGTGGTATAGACATTTTAACAATATTTGTTCTTCCAATCCATAAGCATAGAATGTTTTTGTATTTCTCTGTGTCTTCTTCAATTTCTTTCATAAGTTTTCTATAGTTTTCAGCATACAGATCCAACACAGCCAAAGTAACAGTGAAAAAGAAAACCCAAGCTAAAGGCATCATAATTCTGGACTTTAAGTTGTATTACAAAGCTGTTATCATCAAGACAGTATGGTACTGACACAAAAACAGACACACAGATCAATGGAACAGAACAGAGAACCCAGAAATGCACCTACAAACATATGGCCAACTAATCTTTGACAAAGCAGGAGAGTATCCAATGGAAAAAAGATAGTCTATCAGCAAGGTGCAGGGAAAACTGGACAGTGATATGCTGCAGAATGAAACTGGACCACTTTCTTACACTATACACAAAAACAAATTCAAAATGGATGAGATATCTAAATGTGAGATAGGAAACCATCAAAATCCTGTAGGAGAAAATAGCCAGCAACCTCTTTGACCTCAGCTGCAGCAACTTCTTACTACACATGTCTCTGAAGGCAAGGGAAATAAAAGCAAAAATGAACTATTGGGGCCTCATCAAGATAAAAAGCTTCTGCATAGCAAATATAAACAATCAGCAATACTAAAAGGCAACCAATGGAATGCAGGAAGATATTTGCAAATGACGTATCAGATAAAAGGTTAGAATCCAAAATCTATAAGGAAAATAGCAAACTCAATACCCTTAAAACAAATAATCTAGTGAAGAAATGGGCAGAAGAAATGAATAGACACTTTTCCAAAGAAGACATCCAGATGGCTAACAGACACATGAAAAGATGCTTCACATCTTTCATCATCAGGGAAATACAAATCAAAACCACAACGAGGTACCACTTCACACCTGTCAGAATGGCTAACATTAACAACTCGGGCAAGAACATATGTTAGCGAGGATGCAGAGAAAGGGGAAATTTTTGCACTGCTGGTGGGAATGCAAACTGGTGCATCCACTCTTGAAAACAGTATGGAAATTCCTCAAAAAAATTAAAAAATAGAACTACCTATGACCCAGCAATTGAACTACTAGGTATTTATCCAAAGGATAC
This sequence comes from Cryptoprocta ferox, assembly GCA_028646485.1. Lineage (NCBI taxonomy): Eukaryota > Metazoa > Chordata > Mammalia > Carnivora > Eupleridae > Cryptoprocta > Cryptoprocta ferox. The sequence goes on from CM053575.1 coordinate 77,916,895, forward strand.
AAAAACGCTGATTTGAAAGGGTGCAAGCACCCCAATGTTTCAGCAGCGCTATCAACAATACCCAAAGTATGGAAAGAGCCCAAATGTCCATCGACTGATGAATGGATAAAGAAGATGTAGTATATATATGATGAAGTTTTGGGGTGATGGGGGAGTTAATGGGGTCTGTTGCTGATGGCAAATAAAGAATTCTTGAAGACATCTTTGGTGCAAAAAGGTGATTTTATTAAAGCGTGAAGACAGGACCCTTGGGCAGGAAGATGTGCACTGTAAGTGTAGGGGGTGAGTCCAGAGAGGTAAAGTCAAGAGGGAGGTTCCAAAGAGACTTTCACATGTGGAAGACTTCATAGAAGCCTAGCTATTGTCAAGCTAAGGTTGTTTTTCCCTCTAGCAAGGCATTAACATTGAGACAGTAGGGAGTTCCTGGACTTTAGGCTGTTGATGAGATTGCCTTTTTCTGCTAAACTGGTGGAGACTCTTGTCAGGTTAACCTTTTGTTTTTTGTTCTTTCTTGGTTTTGGGTAGCTGGGAGTGTCCAAGGAATATCACACATCCCACCTGGGAGGGGCAGGGTGCTAGCTTGTGTTTTGCCCTCAGCCTGCTTCACCCTTGATCATATATATAGTTGAATACCACTCTGGGATCAAAAAGAATGAAATCTTGCCATTTGCAACAATGTGGATGGAACTAGAGTGAATTATGTTAAGTGAAATAAGTCAGTCAGAGAATAACAAATATATGATTTCACTCACATGTGGAATTTAAGAAACAACAGATGAACATAGGGGAAGGGAAGGAAACATAAGATAAAAACAGAGAGGGAGGGAAACTATAAGAGACTGTTTAATACAGAGAACACACTGAGGGTTGCTGGAGGGGAGGTGGATGGGGGGATGGGCTAAATGGGTGATGAGTATTAGGGAGGGCACTTGTTGGGATGAGCACTGGTGTTACATGTAAGTGGTAAATCACTGGGTTCTACTCCTGAAACCAATACCACATTGTATGTTAATTAACTTGAATTTAAATATTTTTTTTAAAAATGAGGCCTTTCCCCTACAGAAAAAAAAAATTAATTAAAAAAAAAAAGAATTATGCATCCTTATAAGTGCTTGCCTCCAAACCAGCTAAATAGAGCTCTTTTATAAATTAATTTTAGTGGAGCACCTGGGTGACTCAGTTGGTTAAGCATCCAACTCCTGATTTCAGCTCAGGTCATGATCTCATGGGCTCTGTGCTGGCAGTGTGGAGCCTCCTTGGGATTCTGTCCCCTCTGTTTCTGCCCCCTCCCCCCCAGTTATGCTTTCTCTCTCAAAATAAATAAACATTAAAAAAACAAATTAATTTTAACAATACCATCTGGAGATTAAAAAATATCTCATATTTACTATATGCACGTGCATGCATGTACACACACACAGATACAAAGATCTTATAGCTTTTGTTTTTATTAATATTTGTGGAGAGAACATGTTAGGCCCAATTTTCAAATACTTTCCTCTCTTTCTTTTTTTTTCCTTCTGAAAGGAAACTTCTCCCTAAAGTTTGCAGTTCAAAGAAAGGCTCTTTGGTCCTAGAGAAGAGGAGGATAAAACTCTACATCACAAAAGTACAGATTAAGTGCAGAACAATTTTGTCTTCAATATTTTGATCTTTTCAAGCATTTTGAGAGGAATAGGTGAGGTGTACAGGATTGGAACAGGCAGGTGAACTTTGAACTTCTAGAGCAACACCTTTGGCCTGGCAGAGAGTTATAAGACAAAAGCAGCTGTTTCCAATCCCCCAAAGAATTGGGTTGTAGCTTTTGTTTTAGATATCTTTTATCTCTTTAATTTTTCATTAGCCTTTTGCAATGAATCATTCAATGAAGTTATGTTAGAATTTTGAAAGCTTTTAAAGGCATCTGCATACTAATTAAAATAGGCATCTCATTGTTTGATTTGAAAACTATTGTTTTTGAGTGTACTTAAAAAATTTTTTTTGAATATTTTATTTTATTTTTTAAGAGACAGAGAGGGACAGAGTATGAGCAGAGGAGGGGCAGAGAGAAAGGGAGACACAGAATCCAAAGCAGACTCTATGTTCTGAGCTGTCAGTACAGAGCCGGATGCGGGATTCAAACCCTGGAACAGGAGATCATGACCTGAGCCAAGTCAGATGCTCAACTGATTGAGCCACGCAGGTGCCACTTGAGTGTGCTTTTTAAATAATCTTATCTATTTGAAACATTTCCCATAATGGCCACTGTAATTCAAGGTTGTTTTTAGTAAAATTTTGCCATCTTGTTAGATAATCTGCAACTTATAGAAATCTAGTTCTTACATACAAAGTAAGTAGGTGTGCCAGAAGGTGGCATGCACAGCTCTCTTTTAGCTAGGCCATTCATTTTCCTGGAGTCACACAAATAATCTGAGGAATGGGGAGAGGACTGAACCTGCAGGGAATGGGGCTTGAGGACTGATTCTAAACAAATGGAGAACTGCAGCTCTTATCACCAGTTCCCAACACAGAATATGGGAAGGGATTCCAAACAAATGAAGAATTGTAGACCAAACCATCAGAATTCCTACTGTGGAATCCAGGGACAGAGCTAAGGTCTGAGGTTTTCCACCTAGGGAACTGTAGTTTGAACCGCTAGGGGATTGGCTCCAGACAGAACCATCTGCTAGCCAACTGGGCTTTGGGCAGATACGCCAGTTTAGTTGGGCTCTGGGCAGAACTGTCTGCCAGCTCAAGTTGACCTTCCCTGTAAATGAAAGCCAATTAGATCAGGAGTTCAATGCAAAGAAAACAGAGCTTAGAACTGACAGAAACTTACTCATGGCCCTCAGAAATGCCAAGAAAGACAATGAACTCAAAAGGGTTTGCTGAGCTCCATGCCTATTTATCTTGTTTCTGAATAGCATCAGAAATTTGCTTCAGATCCCATCACTGCTACCAAATCTGTTAAAAAAATTTCAGCTGAGTAAGTTTGGAGATCTAATTAGCTTTATTCAGTGATTTATGAATTAAGCAGCATCCCATCTAGCCAATGGAGAGATGGTCTGAGGAGTTGTACAAAATGGAACGTTTTTATAGAAAGGAGGGTGGGATAAAGAAGTTACTAGCAAAAGAAAAGAAAGGATTGTTTCAGGCCAGGACATCTTTTTTGTGAAAAAGGGAATGGCAGGGTTTTTATCGAGCAGATGACCTCACTAGTGCTGATTAAGAAATTTCAGACTGACTGTTAAGGTGACATTCCTGGGAGAGGTTGAAACTATTTAAGTCTTGGATTGCTGTTGTTGGGGTTATATGACTCCATTTTGGGCTGTTCTTTCTTTTTTAACAATCTGTACTCTTTCTCAGTTGCTTACTTCCATTTCTCTGGTTTTGTTCTTTCCTCCTCCCCATCTTGCTCTCCCCCCTCCCTTTTTTACTCATATGCCCTCATACACACATATCCACACACATTTAACTTTCCTTTCTTACATCGACAAACACCCTGACCCTTGGTTGACCTGTGAAAGGCAATTCAAAGGTCTGAGGCAACCCTTCCTTGCTCCTACTGGGACTGGGTCCATCTCCTTCACAGTTTGCTGACCTTGCAAAAAAATCCAAATCAAAAGGTCTCTCTCCTTATGTAATTTTTGCCTTCATAGCTGAGGAGAGGTGCAGTCAGACTCTTTGATAAGCTCTCTTCTGTTTTTCCTCCTTCATCTCCACCTCCCCAAGGCAAGCGCAGAACCAGTATGTGTAAGATGGAAACAAACTTCCCACTGCAAGGTCAAATTGTGTTTGGCATTCACCCTGCATGGGTTTTGTTATTCTTGTCTCTGCATTACATGGAATCTACCTACCATCTTGGGGTGTGTGTGCGTGCACACTTGCATGCTTTTGACTTTTTGTGTGGAGAAATGCATACGCCATAAATATGTATACAACTCTCTGTGCGGGATCCTTATATGAGATGTGGAGAGGATGGAAGTGGTATGTGTGGAATGTACGGTTGGGCTGAAGATGGATATGTGTCTGTGTGTGCACAGATGCCTTTCTGAGCAGTACTTTGCAGAAAGCTATTGAGAGGTATCTGGAAAAGGGCATTTGTAGAAATGCATATTTAACAACAGGTATGAACTGAAGTGAGAGAAATATTTTATTTGCACGGTTTATATGTAGGGTGAACTTTGGATGAAAAACATAAAGGAAACTCTACTTCTTAGAGGCATCCAGACCCTGTCTTATGATAGCCCCTTAAAATTACTCTCATTCTGGGGTGTCATGCTAAGTGAAATAAGTCAGGCAGAGAAGGGCAGATACCATATGTTTGCACTCATAGGTCTAACAGGAGAAACCCAACAGAGGACCATGGGGAAGGGAAGGAGGAAAAAGAGTTAGGGAGAGGGAGGGAGACAAAACATGAGAGACTCTTGAATACTGAAAACAAACTGAGGGCGGAAGGCGAAGTGGGGAATGTAAAGGGGGGTGATGGTCTTGGTGGAGGTCACTTGTGGGGAAGAGCACTGGGTGTTATATGGAAACCAACCTGACAATAAACTATAAAGTTAAAAAAAAAAAGACTAGATTTGTAAAACAAGAACAACTGTTTTTCATTTCTCAAAGAATTTGGTTGTTCCCTAAATAATATTAAAGGACTGACACCCCCCCCAAAAAAAAATTACTCTCATTCTGGGGCAGCAGCAAATGGCCAATCAGCTTCCCCTCAGGAATTGGCTTTGTTTCCGAGAAGTTTGTTAAACTAAGAAAGCATCTTTGACCCTGCCATTTAGTCTCTCAAACCTCAAGGACATAGACAAACACCCACACGCACACACAGATTTCCTCCCGATGGTGGGCAGAGTCCCCACTGCGGCTCCCCCTCCCATCATAGAGCCGGATCCAACTGTGGAGGCCCTTAGGTGCACCCTGTGCTGCTCTTGGTCACAGATGGCTTGTAAAAGGACAGGAGGAGAGCAAAGAGCAAACACTGCGTCGGTGAGTCTTCCCCCGCGTTCCTGGATCCCGCTGCCAGCCCGGGGTCTGTGGTCCTCCTAGAGGAAAGCTGCCCAGCTTGAGCCTCCACCTTCTAAAGCCGGAACGCCGCTCCGCTTCTAGCTGAGAGAACCCTTCCGCCAGCCTCAGGGCACCACCTTGTGGCTGACTCTTACTATTACAATTCCTTACCCGCCCCCTCCCTTCCACTCCCCCAAGCCAGCCCTTTAATGCCAATTACCAGCTTTAGATGATTAGTTGATTGGTGTTCCGTGCTTGATTGTTCAAAGGGAATTCTGTGTACAGTGTCTCTCAGTATTTTGAGAACTTGTAGTCATAAACACCCACATAGACTCAAGCATAGAACTGGGCCTATACCTAAAACGATAAAGGGTTAACCCTAAAGAGACCACAGGTGGGGGGAGGGGGAGAAGACGCGGGGGAGGGGGTAGGCGTGGGGGAAGGGGGGTGCCGTGGGGAGGAAGAATAAAGAAGACTATCCGTAGGAATTCCATATCTTTCTTTTTTCCTTTTCTTTTTTGGATTCCAGATATTCCTTTTTTTTTAATTTTTAAATGTTCTTTCTTTATTTTTGAGAGACAGAGAGAGACAGTGCGAGCAGGGGAGGGTCAGAGAGAGAGAGGGAGACACAGAATCCAAAGACAAGGCTCCAGGCTCTGAGCTAGCTGTCAGCACAGAGCCCGACACGGGGCTCGAACCCACGAACCATGAGATCATGACCTGAGCCAAAGTCGGACGCTTAACCAACTGAGCCACCCAGGCGCCTCTGGAATTTCAGGAATTTCAAACGGGACTGGACAAGGGCCAAAGTGAGAACCTAACCCAGTCTGTTGGGCTATTCTTCTACCTTCTTTAAGAAAATCTACATATTCATCTAAAAAATGCAGAAGAGGGTGTAGAGCAGCTTGAATTGCTAGCCTGGGGTCAGCTTGCTTTGCAGTGAGAGCCCCTCTGACAAAGGGAGAGAGGAGTCACCCACAGCTCTCCTCCATCAGAGATAGGGCTGAATTGCGGCAAGGGGAGAAACCAGCATGTCTAGTACCTGCAGAAGGAGCCTTGAGGTTGAATCCAGAAAACGGACCTATTTTCTTAAAAAAAAAAAAAGTGTTTATTTATTTTGAGAGAGAGTAGGGGAGGGATGGAGAAGGAGAGAAAGAGAGAATCCCAAGCCTACTTCGCACTGTTAGAGCAGAGCCCAACTGGAGTCTCAATCTCACGAAATGTGAGATCATGACCTGAGCTGAAATCAAGAGTTGCTTAATCAAACGAGCCCTCCAGGAGCCCCCCAGAAGACCTGCTTTCTACCAACTCTGTGACCTTGATTAAATTGCCTAGTCTCTCTGGGCTTTGCTTTAAACTTAAGAATTACCCATTATTATAAGACCTTTACCTATGTTTAAGCTGCATCTACCATTGTTTCATCTTACAAGCTTTACTCAAACTGGTATATTCTCATTCTCTCAAACAGACATCACTGGTTCTTAAGCTTTGCTAATACCATTACTTTTGCTTGGAATGCCCTCCCCACCCCATCTGTGCTTCTAAATTCTATGCATTCCCAAGATAAACCCCAATTCTACTTTTTATATGGAGCTTTTCTGATTTTCCCAACTGGATATTTCCCCTTACCCTTTCTTAAATTCTCCCTAGGACTCCATAGTTCCTTCTCTTGGATGCTTCATAGTATATTCTGGTCATTTGTAGCTTTATTTTATATCCTCCATCCATTTGTGGATACCACACGAATTCATCTTCATGTAGAGTGCTTAACACTGCTTTGGCCATATTATGTGTTGAACAGACCCCTTATTGGATGAAATGGAATTTCCCTCCTTTTTGTATCTCATCCTAGGTATAGTTTCTCCCAGTAAGTGTCCATGAATACCCTGCCCCTACTCCTTTGGATGCCTCGCCCTCCTGGTGCTTCTAGAACATATGTCCTTCCTGTCATGGTACTTATCACACTGTAGCAACTTCCTTTCACCTGCCTTTCTTACCATCTAAATGATAAGCTCCTTGAGGAAAGACTGCATTTGTTAGGTCCCCATTGCCTGCACCATATATGTAAATAGTAGTAACTCAATAACTATTTCATGAGTGGATAGATAGGTGAATGTATGAGTAGATGCATGGAAATAGGGAAGGAGAGAAGGGGTTAAAGGATGACCTTTAGATTTCCTTTAAGCTCTAATATTTTATGATTACAGAACTTTGAGCTCTTTTTTGAGGGAAGGTAGTCCAAGCTATTTGAGAAACAATACAGTGATCACAGGAGGGACATTGGTGATTTTCCTTTGAATGGACTTTGTTTCTATGGGGGAGCTGGCCTTCCCATTCTGTGGAGAATTTCATGTTCCCTGGGCTCAGCCTGGCCCAGAACTTGGCAAGATCTCTGGGGCGTTCATTTTTGTCACCCAGCCTGGGTAGGAGGGTGGACGGGTAGGAGGGGAACCGTTTTGGGAAAAAGTGTTGGGGAGTGTTTGTGTGTGTGATGAGTCAGGGCCATGGAGCTAGGAGCCCTAATCTCTGCTCTGCTCTCTGTGGGGGTAGTTCTCACCAGTTGCAGGGGGGTGGAGGACCACCAACTGTCTTTAGAAAGTTTTCTTAGTCACAGTTTATACCAAGTCAGCTGGAGCTTTATGTAACTGGGCCTTTATTCCACAGACAGCAGGGTATGATGAGGTCAAAATGGCTGCTACTCCTCCAGCAACGGCGCCCACCTATTCCAGCCCCCCCAACCACCAGCTGGGTGAGGTGCCCTTCCCTTAGGAAATAGCACTTTGAAGGCTAAAGGCCATAGACATATATTCCCACTGGAAAAATGTTTGGGTTGTCTTCATGAATTCCATGGGAATGCCTCAATGCCTTCTGGGGGGCTGTTCCATTCTCTCCTGTTCCATACCAGATAGGGGTGGTGAGAATATAGTACCCCAGGACTCCAGAGTGTGTGTGAGCCAAACAGCAGGTGACAGTCAGGGCACTGGCTTCTGTTCTGGGCTGTGACCCCTCTCCAGTGCTGCTGGCAGAGCTCTCTACCTCTGCTTTCTTATGGCCTTGCTCCCGAGAGAGAGAGGGAGACTCAGTATTGCATTTCCTGCCTCCGACACTGGAGACAACATGAGTTCTGTGGGGGGTAGCTCCAGAGAACTTCTGAAATGATTGGAGAGATGGAGGGAGATACATGAGAAGGGAAGGAAACAAGAGAGAGAATTGGCTGCTAGAGATTTGCCTGGCTTAGGACACCTGGCTATTGGGTCCACTGGGAAGAAAACAAAGGTCAGGGAGGGGTCTAGGGAGAGTCATGAGGGCTTCCACTCAGCTTCTTCAACATAGACAGAAAAAACAAAGCCCAGGTTTGCTTTCCTTTGCTACTTGCTGGAAGGAAAGCCTTCTTTCTGTGTCTCAGGTCCAAGGGGTTGGGGCTGTAAGCTTTGGAAGAGGTAAGATGGGTAACTGTTTTTGCTGGGGGCAGGGTACCAAGGATAGTGTGACTGTAGGGTCAGGTCCTGCTAATCCCCAGAAGAAGGAATGGAGGCATTTGAAAAGTTAAACTGGAAAATGAGGATGAATTTCCTGACAGTGGGGATGGCCACTGTGGTCCAGTAGTCTGGGAAGGAGGAAAGTTCTGGAAAGAGAGTTACAAAATCAGGTCTTTAGTCAATGAGCATATTCTGGACAACAAGAGTGGAAGCTTAGCAGGTGGTTTGCAGGAGCCTCCAGTCAATCGTTATGGCTCTATCCCTTCATCAGTGCAGTGTCAGCCAGAGGCCTCCCTGAAGCCAGATGGAGAAGCCAAAAGGAAGGGCCTCACGGGGGTCCTGAGAGTGAGTGGAATCAGCTGACAAAGAGAACCAAGGTCAGAATGCAGAGAGGGAGATAGTGAGAAAGGCTGGGGAGTTCCCAGGCTGGTTTCATGCTGATCCCCTTCTGAGCCATGCCTGCATGGTACAGGGCTGTTGGGTGGCCTGGTCAAGTGGTATTAGTGGTGAAGAAAGAATGAGAAGACACGAGTCTCCCCGTCTGCCCAGGTGCTTGGAAGCAGGGAGATGCATAGAAGTACCTTTCTGGTCCTATCGAACTAAAATAAGAGTCCAAGGGGCGCCTGGGTGGCTCAGTCGGTTAAGCGTCGACTTCAGCTCAGGTCATGATCTCGCGGTTCGTGGGTTCGAGCCCCGCATCAGGCTCTGTGCTGACAGTTCAGAGCCTGGAGCCTGCATTGGATTCTGTGTCTCTCTCTCTCTCTGCCCCTCCCCTGCTCACACTCTGTCTCTCTCTGTCTCAAAAATAAATAAAAACACTAAAAATTAAAAAAAAAAAAGAGTTCAAGCTGGGGAGAGGCTGGACTTGTCCCTGAACCCAGAGAGGAAGGAAGAAATGAAAGAGTGGTAGGAAAAGAGGAAGGAGGGACAGAAGTTCCCCTGCACACCACCAGGTGCCAGGCAGTGACAGTGCCGAGATGGCCACAGGCTGCAGCCCTGGGCCAAGGCAGGGCTAAGCTAAGATCTCTGAAATGAGATCTTGATTCAGGTTGCCGCCTTCTGTTTCTGAGCTTGTGGTACAAGCGGGGTTGGATCTATTTCTACCTTCACATGCTGAGCCCCAAATCCCCGGAATATCATGCCCTGCTGCCTTATCTGCAGGGCTGGGACATCATCCAGTAGATTATTTAGGGCTTGAGGAAAGTGTCCAGGAGCCCAGACCCATGGCACTTAGTGGTTACTGTGATCTGTATCCACATGGCCACGTTCTTGGCTTGGATTTGCTCCTGTGATTGATGTCCTAGGTCTTCTTTCTGCAAGATGCAGCTGTTCCTGCCCTCTCTCTGGACCTCAGAGAATCAGCCATGATGTTTCAACTGCATTGGTTGGGTCCCCTCACTGCCCTACTTTTAAGAGGAGGGGCGCGACAGAGCAGAGAGGTTACACCTGCAAACATCAGAACCACATTGCCTGGCCTGAAAACCTGACTCTACCTTCAACTAGCTGTGTGACCCTGAGCAAGTCACTTTATGTCTCTTATTGTGTTTCCATTTCTATAAAAGAAGGCTGGTAACAGGACTTACCTTGTGGGCGTGTTGTGAGGGTTGAATAAGATATTTTGTGGCAACTCATCTTTGTTCTGTGGCTTACCACATAGTAAGCTCTCAATAAATGTTAGTTCTTATTTTTCTATATGACCAAGCCTTGCATATCTAATCTGTCCCAAACAAAGTGCATTCAAGTGATGCTGGCCTCCTCCTTCCTGTACCAAGAACAGCCCATGCTTATCCCCATTTTCATGCACATAAATGTCCTCCCACCTCCTGTACTCATACTCCCGCACTCCAAGGCCTAGCTAAAGAGCCGCCTCCTTCCCCAAGTCTTCCCTGGTGAGTCTAACCCACACAAAGCTCTTCCTCCCCTGAATTTTTGTGCTTCCAGCCAGTGCCTTGAAATTTACCACTTAAATCATAGAATTTGAGAGCTGGAAGAATCTTTACAGATGATCCCGGTCAGTTGTTCTTACTCAGGAGTAGTTAATAAGCAGCCATCACATTGCCACAGCATCTGTTAGCACTAACCCCAGGCATCACTAATTAACCACAGCACTTCTGCTAGGCCTGAATGCTGCCTCAGAGTCCTTCTCAACAGAGTGCTTCAGGCAATCAGTGCTAACCCATCAGAAGTGCTACTACCATCTACAAGCCAGATAACTAGAAGTAATCTATATGGGTGAGGTAGCTGGAGATTTATGAGGTATAGGGACCTGTTTCAGGCCCCAAGGCACTGGGATACAACACTGGGCTAGTCCTTATCCAGTGCTGTTTATGTTCTACCAAGGCCTTTTGAATTGCTTTTTGGCAATTCTCTGCCTGTTTGTCTTGCCCTCCCAATTAGATTTGTAATATTTGTGTGGTAGGCATGGCATCGTAAATGGCTCTAGTATCTTTCTCAGCATTGAGTATAAGCCAGGACACATCACATGCTCACCTGCTGATGTATTGACTGCTTGGGGTTTCTCCCCATTTCCTGTAACTTGTCTCCAGGGCTCATTCGAGGGGACAAGGGGAATTGGGGTGGTAAGGAGGTTCAGTCACTCCTCACACAGACTGATCCCGTGTGACCGTGCTTCCGGAGTCCCTTCCCTGTGCCCACAGCAGGCCATAGGAGCTGCAGTGTCTTGAAGGACAGATGGATGCTGGACATCAGGAGCCCAGAGTGGTCATCTTCATTCTATGGCTGGTCTACTTAGGGCCACAGGGAGTCCTTCCTTCTTTCAGGGTCTCCATCTCCATCCATTCAAGGGACGGTGAGGGGTCTCTTGAAGAGTGGTCTTTTGTATGGGGGGGCAGTAGTGGAAGCAGATGGCATGGAGGGGACACGGTTGACATCCAGATTGTTGGAGGTGTTTTCACTGGAGTGAAAACTTGGAGTCCTGGAAGGCTAAACAGCCTCCTCCTCAGAAGCTGTTGAAAGGTGGCTTGAATATCAGCTCAGTCCCACAAGTTTCAGAGTGCTACCCCCCATGCTTGTTCCTCCCTCCCCAACCCAGCCATCTCTCCCAACTCTCTCCTCCCTCTCACATCCCTTGAGTTTGTGCTGCCATTCAAGTACCTTCTGCAGACCTGCATGGCCTCCCGGCTGAACTCTTTAGTCATGTCACACTTTGCTGGAATTTTCTTTCTAGAACTTAGATTTCATTATGTCATCTCTGCTTAGAAAGCATTATCACCTCATTGTCTTCAGGAGAGAGGCAAACTTCTTGGTCTCTGCACTATTTCCATTTGGGATTGCATAGTGTGTTGGTGTGGGGCCTTCCTGTGCACTGCAGGATGCTCGGCAGCATCTCTGCGCCCTATCAACTGCATGTCAGTGGCACCCTGCCCTGCCTCCCAGGTTTTAACAGCAAAAATGACTCCAGGTATTGACAAATGTCCTGTGGGGGGCAAAAGTGCCCCCATCAAGAACCACTGTTTTAGCCATAACACAGACTAATAACTTAGTACAAACCTACTTAGCTCTGTGCTAACAGCTTTCCATGGATTCTCTCATTTAAGTTCAGAACATTGCTGGAGGGTAGGCTTTCTTAAGTATCCCCATTTTAGAGATGCTTAGAAGGCACCCGTTTGGAAGATATCCAGACCTTTCAAGAAAGGCAAAGACCTTTTCCTTCTAGTGGGGTAAGAACAGAGGGAGATAATTCAAAATCTCTTCTCCTTGAGGCCAGGGCCACAGACTCATCAAGGCAGGATTTGAACCCAGGCTACCTGCTGGCAGGATCTGATTTCTCCCCCATGTGCTCTGTCCAGCCTGCTGTTTTCCTGCCACTCACCATGCCCTTCCCTAGTCTGGCACTCTGCCTCCCCTACAAGCTCCTCCTCAAGCTGGTGAAGTCTACCACTCAAGGCAAAACCCCTGCCCTCTTCTCTGTGCAGGACCCTAGGCTCCAGCAGGAAGAAGTAATGACTCTCTGTAGTTCACACACAGTCTTGGTGGCACATTCTGTCAGGCTAATTGTGCAGATGTCTGTCTTCCCTGCCAGACTGTGAATGATCTGGGGGGTCTGATTTGTCCTCCTTTGTAATGATGACTTGCATGAGCCCATGCTCCCCAGATGCTTGCAGAATGAGATGAAGTATGTATATGGGGAGGTGACACCCTGGACACCGGGAGTGACAGTGTCTTTGGGCACACAAACTAGACAAAGTGCTTCTACGCTGGGCTGATGTGGCCCCTCAGAAGAGAATGTGGCTGGAGGAGCCACAAGTGGCTGGATTTTGGCCCCCTTGGCTGGAGGCCTTTGAGCCATGAATAAACTTCAGTCTTAAGGAAGTGGTGGACCTCAGGCTGCCTGTCATGATGGAATCCTCTTGTTAGCTCTCATGAGGTTTAGTAGGAGTGAGCATGCACGTGTGTGCCCACTGTGAGTATATGTTAATATGTGTGCCCACATGGGAAGGTAGGCAGCAGGGCCCATGCCTGTGTGGAGTGACACTCTGAGCATGTGCCACATGCTGTGTGTATTTTTGTCAGCACATGTACATTTATGTACTGCAAAACTAGCACATATGTGCATATATATGGTCCTATCAACATACAATCTAGGTCAAGGGACCTGCAGGCATTCTAGAACTCTAGAGAATGCAGTCTGCTCTTTGCCCAGCTCCTTTTGTGGAATGGAGGGAGAGAAGGATGCTTTGGAATGCCTTCCCTGGAAGCCACATCGGCCTCTCTTTTGCAGGCAGAGTTTCCAAGGCAAAGCACTCAGAGAGCTCCCTCCATTCTCCCTCTTTATGGGCTGGAAGAATGAGCTCCCATGAGGACATGAAGAGGAATATATCTCTTGGCCCTGCCCTGCCAGCCCAGACACAAGCTGGCCCCAGATGGGTGGATGACTCTTGGATTGGGGAGCATGGTGTCTCAGAGCCAAAGGTGGTGGGTGAGCAGGATGGGCTGGAATGAGTCATGGCCAAAGCCCAGTTAGTAGCTCATGTCTTGTTCTCTGTTGACCAAGCAGAGAAAGGGCCTTCTTGATAAGATGTCAACATTTTGGGGGTGAGGATGGCTGGGCAAAGAGAGAAAATGCAGAGGCCAGGGCCACTTCCTAAGACAGGGGCCCAGGATTGTGCCTGTGGCACACATTCAAGTCAGCGTGCCCACCTGGGTCAGTGTGAGGTGGGTGCAGGGCCATGTGTTCACATGAGTTTATGTGCAGCCTGAACTAGGGGGTAGTCTAAATGGGAACACATAGAGCTCTACACCTATCCCATAAGAGAGTTCAGGCAGGTGGTATGGAAATGTCCAGGGACCTTTCTGGCCTCACTCACAGTTGGTTATACCCTATGGTAATCTGTGTATCAGTGTGTCCCCACTGCGTACTCATAGAACCCATGTATGCATTTGTCTCTGCACTTCTGGGGGGTTCCCACCTCTTGGCTCAAGCTGAATTCACATAGGCACATACAGCACTCACAGCACCCAAACTCCTCTACATTTGAAAAAGACAAGGGGAAAAACAGGGCCAAGAGACAAGAGGAGATAAAAATAACTGAAAATAAGCTCTTCAGATCAGAAAGCTCCCTTTTTTAGTGAGTCACAAATTTTCCAGACTGAGTGCACACACACACACACACCCTGCCCCCCACAAAACACAAACACTCAGTCACGCTGCCAAGTCATGCACATATCCTCACGCAGATACCCTCGGTCTCATACACGCTCAGGCTCTGTCCTCCCAGGTAAAAGACCCCACAGAGGTGTACTGTGGGCTTCTGGGGGAATGCTCTCATCTGGAGCTTGGAAGGTATGATCCACTTCCCCAGTCCACTGCAAACACATATTCACATCCACCTCCCCTCCCAGCTTCTTCTGATTTCTCACTATTTCCAGTTCCCCACTCCCTTATAATGGGCCTCCCGCAGAAAGAGGTGGTCTTGCTGTCCTACTAAGGGTTATGCTGCTTTCTTCAGGAGGCTCTGATGCTGGAGGGCCAGACAGTTCTCTGCACAGGATCTCTGGAGCTGGCCCCAGTGCTGGGGAGAGAGGAGACAGCTCCGGACACCATGCAAGATTTATGAATGTGTTTTGTTAATTGCATTAGTGGCTCTGTGGGAGGATGGTGTGTGCTTGGGCCTTAAACAGGCAAGTCTAACAGAGGCATCTGTAGAGGAGACAGGACTGAAGCAGTGTTTACAGCATCCTGCATTCCTGGGACCCCCACGGTCCCCTCTTTTCCCACCCTCTTACTGACACAAGGGTTTTCTCTACACTGCCACTGTCTGCATGCCCCACAGGACCAGCCCTTCCCGTCTTAGGCTCCTCTAGTCTAGAGAGAGTGGCTAGGTTGGCAGCCTGCCTTGAGAACCCACTTTTTGCTCACTTTCTTTCTCTTTTCTCCCTTCCCCTTCTTCTTTCTCCCTCCTTTCTTCTTCTTTTCCTTTCTCTTCTTTTCCCCTTTACAACCTTCCCTCCATCTTCTGTCCGCCTTCACCCCTGTCTGTGAAGCCCAAATCTTCTTGGTTCTAAGCATTTACATCACTCAGGCTTGAAAGGTCATTAGGTGCCCCCCAACTGTCTATTCACAGAAGCATGACCCACTGGTTGAGTCTTGGGGTCCCTACTTCCCAGGACTTAGCTGGGAACCATGTCCCTGAGTCTTTTCAGAAAATGGGGAAATGGCAGCATGCAAGATGAATGGGACAGCTAGAGAGGATTTGCCTAAAAATTTGAAGCCAATCTGAGGAAGTGGCTGCTGGGCAGTGGACCCAGAAACATGTCATGGGTCTATGATTATGATGAACTCCTTAGAAGGTGGATGTTAGGCAACCATGCCCATCTCATTTGGGGTGCCCTCCTCTGGGGTCACTCAGGGACTTTGTTTCCTCTTCTTCAGCCTTTAGTGCCCTGGGTAGTCTGGGACCTCAGCCTTGGCTGTGGCTAGTGGTGTGGGCTCTGCACTTAACCTGTCTGAGGTGGAATCCTGCTCCCACTTTCTGACTCTGAGTTTGGTGAGTTCATGCCTCTGGGCCTTCATTTCTTTAATTGTCAAAGGGCATAATACTAACAATACCTACATCATAGGGTCCTTTATGTCTATGGTGCTTAAAACAGTGAAAACAGGCAGGTGGTAAAGTCTTCATAAATGTTAGGTACATGACCTAGGTCAGCTGGCTTAACCTTTCTATGCCTCATTGTCCCCTCAGAAGCACAGGAATGAGAAAGCCTATCCCTTCTCTAGGGGACTTTCTGAGACAACAGAGAAGACCATAGTCAAGAGTCAAGAGGCAGAGTCAAGAGTCCTGGGGTGGTACCCTCCCTCTTTCTGTCTTCCTATCTTGGAGGCACAGGCAGGAGAGGGGCAGTGCACAAGTGCCCCACCCTACCTACTGCCCCCCTCCTGCCTGTGAGTCCTCTGCACAGCTCTGGCCCAGCCCTGAGCTGGGCATGGGCAGAGAGGAGGCTATTTTTAGGATGAGACAGAGGCAGCAGCTATACAACCACCTTTCAGAGCACGTCTCTCCAAAGGAGGGTCCAGCCTGTGAAGACAAGGCCGAGGAAGGGGAGGAAAGCTGGCCCAGCAGGTCCCTGAGAACCCCATCCCCTCCTCCCTCCTCAGAAAGCCACCCTTTCCCAAGATAAGCTCTCTCCCCTTCCCTCCCCCCAATTTCTTAATCCCCAGTGGGCTTAGCAGCTGAGCTGTGGAAAGCTGCAAAGTGGGACAAGGAAGGACGATCAAACAGAAGATCAAGAGACTGAGGAATTGGAGCCTGTGTTCTGAGGCCAGGGTCCACCCTGATCCTTACCAGATTTAGAATTTTTCTCTTTTAACAATGGAGAACTTAGACACCTGAGGTCCAGGGCCTAAGACAAGCTGAGCCCATCTGGTCCTGCTTGTAGGAGCTCTCTCTTTCTGACTGGAGAAGGAGGTGTCCCCGAAGGTTCTTGGGCAGTTGTGGAATGCAATACAAACTGCATCAGAAGATCTGAATTTGAGCTTTGGGTGAACTGCCTTGACTTCCCCACAGTGATCAGTCTTTAACAGTAGATGAAAAAGGTCCTGAAACTCAAGGTTGAATCATAAAATAGTTCTTGCACTTCTCACATCAGGACTTCTCTGTTGTCTTTCTTGTCATTGTTAGAGACCAAGTGGCAGTGGATATGGGAAGAGAAGTACTCACAAATTAATTAATCAAATTTTCTTTGCTCCAGGCCCTGAACCAGGCTGATATCTTAGATAGGTGAACAAACAGATAACAACCTTACCCTTGAGGAAGAGCTTAGGAGCTCTTTCATATTGCAAAACATATACTCATATATCTAGGGAGCAATAGTCCAACCCTTTTATGTCTGTGAATGCTGCTAAGGCACCTAGCAACTGATTGCTAAGATCTGATTTCTCTGGATCCTGGATTCCTGATGCTTTAAGGCAATGATTCTCAACCTTTTCTATGTCATGCATCTCTTTATAAATTGATTAAAGGTGTGAACTTCTTTCCAGAAAAATATCTAGAGCATAGACACCCAAAAATTTGCCTATAATTTGATGGGCATCTGAGCCCAGGAAGCTGATGCAATGATCTTGGGCTTAGAGCCCCTGTTTTAAGAGTGGGAGGCAGCTGTGTGGCCTGCACTGATGGATATATCACTGCATTTCCCAGCAGGAGCTGTGTATCTGAATTGTAATCACAGTGTTCTACCAGAGTGGATTAGGGGAAGCTGGTTGCTTGGCCCAGACTCTCTAACTTTCTGAAAAATTTCTAAATTCTACCAAATTATAGAAACATGCATTTGCAAAAATCCTAAATTATAATCTTGGTGAGGCTGCCAGTGAACTCTGTGACCTTGGCCAATTCCCTTCCTTTCTTTGGGGTCTCATTTGTCTTGTCTGTGAAGTGAAGAAGGGCTGGGACACTGAAGTAGAGCTGAGGTTCCTTCCAGCTCTGATGTGCCCTGAGTCTTTGTCATGGTGCCACACAGGTGTGTCCTTTACTGACGGAACAGGACAGGGAGCAGGGGTGGGGGAGTCTTCAGGATCCTTTTGGATCCAGGGGTTGGACCTGAGCCCTGGTGAGGAAAACTCCCAGCTGCTGCTCTGAGCTGTGCTCCTGGCCACCCCCAGAGCTCAGGGCCTCCTCCCCCTGTACCACTCTTCTTCTCCCTGCAGCTGACTGCCTGGGCCAGGGCTGCAGTGATTGCTGTGGGGATTTAGAATTTAGCACCCTGTTCATGATAACTGAAGTTGAGGCTGCCTGCTCTGGCAGAGGTTACAGCCTTATAAACCACAGTTCCGTGGGGGAGGGCTCAGCACAGCCCAAACCCCAGCGATGGAGGGGAAGCTGTGGTAACCACTGGGGGTTTTTGGGGCAGCTGTGCCCTTCATGTGATCTTGCAAGGGCTCTCTGCTCCTTGGCACTCATTACAGGTATCTGAGAAGGGGTGCTCTGCACAGAGGAGTCCTCTCCCCTCCCATTGTCTGGTTGGGGCACCTGCTTGGAGGGTAGAGAGGGGTAGAGAAGCATAGCAGGTTGGCTCCAAGACGCAATGGGCTGCGGGTCTGGGGTGTTCCTGGGGTGTGGAAGTGGGCAGTTCCTAATGTTACCTGTGGCCTTTAACCTTCTGGTGCAGCCATGGCTTCCACACAAATCAGAGGGCTCGGGGTCTGACTCTGGGGCTGGACACTTCAAGAGCCAAGTAATTAGATCTGCTAAGTTCAAGTCCCTCCTTTGAAATCCATGCCACCTTTTCCTTGTTCCTTCCCATAGCCTCCCCAGCACCTTCAGGCCCGAATTTAAATGTTATTAGCTATAACTGATCTGCTCCAGTCCTCTGAGGGATTGAGAAGGGAGAGCAGTGGAGGCCTGAGGTGCTGCAAAGTAGCAGAGGCTGCAATGGAGCCACTGTCAGGGCTCAGGAACACTCACCTTTTTCTCTCAGGGAGGAAACTCTTGGAGAGGAGAAGAGAAAAGCAATTGACTTAGCTGCAGGAAATGCTCTTCTCCAGTTGGTGTTAGTTGTCTTCACATACTTAACTCACCAGTACCTAAACACAGGTACATATTTGCATACTTGGTATACCAGTACAATGTTCACAAACACATTGTAAACCTCTCTGTATAATTTTCTTACCAGAAAAATATATGCAGACCCTACTCATATCTCCATATAAACACATTCTTCTCTTTCTTTTCTTTTTCTTCCCGTACATGCATTTGCCATCAGCATATATGCTAATGTATAAAACTTTGAATTATCTAAAGTTCATGCATATACCCTTTCTTAACTCAGCCTTTTAAACATGCAGTGTAAGGGGTGCTTGGGTGGCTCAGTCCAGCTTCGGCTCAGGTCATGATCTTACGGTTCATGGGTTCAAGCCCCGCATCAGGCTCTGTGCTGACAGATAGCTCAGAGCCTGGAGACTGTCTTCAGATTCTGTGTCTCCCTCTCTCTCTGGTCCTACCCTGCTCATGCTGTCTCTCTCTCTCTCTCTCAAAAATAAATAAAACATTAAAAAAAATTTAAACATGCAATGTATGGACACACCTAGAGACAGGACTATGCAGCCCACATGCACACACCGTGCTCCTCCATCCCAGGCCCATGTGACAATTCACTCCATCATACAATTGCTCTGCTCCCCTTCCTTCACCTCTTGGTTGAGCAGCTGTCCCATAAATGGAAACTTCTTCCCCTGACTGTGTCTCTTCCTTTGGATTTGAGTATGTGAAGCAGTGTCACAGAGGAGAAGGATTATGATGGTAGGAGTCTAGGGGCCTCGGTTCTTAATAAGTTATTATGCTCATTTATCTTTGTACAACCTCACATGCCTTGTGAGGCCTTCAATAGATAGATACTCAAATTCAGCCTCAGTTTCCTCATCCATAAAGTGGATTAACATACTGTCTGCTCTATCTTCATGATGGCAATGTTATGGGCATCAAACCTGATACATAAGAAAGCAGCCTAAAAGTGTAATGTGCATCATACTGTGGGCTATTAGGGCAATTTGTTTCACAAGTGCAGTCCAAGAACTAGGAAAGGCAGGGGCCCCACTTTCCTTGCCTGAACTGGTCTTAGTGCTGCTGGTCTTGCCAAGGGCTGCTGGTCCAGGGCTTGAAGAATCAAAGTAGAAATTTCACTCTTGGTTCTGCCTTTCACTCCTGGTCTTCACCCTCCTTCTCACTTTTGTCTGTCCTAGACACATCATGGTTACAGAGCCAAGGATCCCCAGCACTGAGCCAAGCATCTGCCCTGGGTACGTGGGTACACATGGGCCTGGCTCCCAGGCTTACACCTGAGAGAGCTCTCTGTTCCTGGGCTCTGGGGCTGTGCTAACCAGCTGAGTCCGGAATTAGAGCCCCCATGGTGTGGTGAACTCCACGTGACAATTCGCTCTAGGGCTGATTCTTTTATTTGTGCTTCCCCACCTAGCTTTGTGGCAACCCCCGCAAAGCACCTTAACATCTAAGATGGCCAATTTTTGTCTAGCCCAGAGTGAGTCTTCAATGCTCCAAGCCACAGTGGCTGGTACAGGCTAGGGCGGCCCTAGAAGAGGGGAGGCAGGACAATTGAGGCCAATGCCAGCTTTGGAAAGATGCCAGCAGCTGGCACAGAGCTGGCTTATGTCCAGTAGGAGCATGTGAGAGGTGAAGGGACCATTCTGAGGGAGGGCTGTCTAGCTTTGGGGCTTAGAATAATCTCAGATTCAGCTCAGAGCCTTTATTTCTTTAGCTCAGCACTAACAAATTTGGGGTAGTACTTGTCTCCTTCAGTTGCTCCTCCCTGGAGCACTATTCAGAGAAGAAATTCCAGAGGGACACCTGGTACAGACTAACATTTCTGGACATGCTGGTTGGGGAGAAGCAGACCGAGGATGGGTACCAGGAAACTGGGCTCCTGCCACTGGCTAAGGGGCCTTGGAAGCTCAGGACTCCCATAAATGAACCTGGGAATGAACATGGATGTATTGGAGGACCCAGGTAAGCCTACCCCTTGCGCAGGCCCCGCTTTCTGCAGGGGGTGACTCTGCGTGCCCCTCCTCCCTCCTCCGGCTCTGCAGCAGGTTTCCAGCAGGCCGGCCTGGAAGCCCGGCCTGGAGGGGGCTGGGCAGACAGGGCCCAGAAGCCGAGCCGGTCTGGGGGTGGAGCCTATAAACACTGCAAAGCTCAGCCTGGCTCCACCCCTTCCCAGCCTGGAGCTCTAAGGGATGACATCACCCAGACTGAGGGCTCCAGCCTAGAAGGGCTTCGCTAGCGGGGAAGCCGCACCTGCAGGGCTGAAGGACTTCCCGGCGTCGCCAGGCGGTGGTTCTCTACTGTGTCCTGAATCTTATTCAGCTTTAGGGGTCTCTGCTTTGGGGTCTCGGAAATGGCACATGGCTATTCAGACTTCCATGTCTGGGGCTCTAGTTCTTCCACCGAAGACCAATCCCAAGGGCAGTCCGCCCAAGCACCCCTCCCCCCACCCTGCCAAATGCGCCGTTTCCTTGCCAGCACAGCTGCGTTCCATTTTTCTGAGGCTCCATGTAGAAAGAAAGATTGGATCCCTAGTTCTGACCAGGCAATAGTCAGCCCACAGCAAACCCTGTGTCCCCATTCCTGTGGGTCCGTGTCCCCTCCCCCACCCAAAACCCTACTGGGTGCTTGTATCGCCTGCTTGAGGAGCATATGCTTGGCTGGTTGCTTGGTGTCTGCTGTTTATCCGTCTCTTCCTACTTAACTTCTGTTTCTGCTTGGCCCATCTGGCTCCCGTGGTACCTGTCTTTCACTCGACTGAATTGTGCCTCCACACCAACGCTGTGTTCCCCACCCTGCTCCCCTCTGCCACTTCCCTTCCAGGGCATGACTCTTGTTCACTCTGGGGTTACTGGCAGGAGCCCTGGACATTTGGTGTAGAGGAGTGAGAGACTCCTCCAGCCTGGGGGACTGCCCCAGGCACAGCTGAGGAGCCTGTTGTGGGGGTCATTGCAGTGTTCTGGGGATGCCCTTGGAGAGGGGTGTTGAGGTGGGTGGTGGAGTACAGCTTGAGAGTAGCCTTTGGAGTAGGGGAGGGCTAGGTGCTGGTGAAAACCTCCCTCTCCCCAGATCCTTCTGAGCTTCCTTCCTACTAGATGGCATTCTTGGGGTGAGGGTGGGATCTCCCAAGTCAGAGTCTTGTAGATACTGCTCTCTGTCCACAGCAGCAATTGGAAAGTGACCTGTGAGTAGCAGTGGGAGAGAATGAGGCCAGGGAAGCCCCAAGATTCTTCTGACCTAGAACCCCAGGGTACTTCAGCGCCTTCCTGCAGAGAAGGGGCTGTGGCAGCCTAACGGCTTGGGCAAAAGAAAAAAATGTCGGCAGCAGGAAGCTGCAGGATGTTCATGGTGGGTACCCAGAGGGGAAAGAATGGCCCTCCCCACTCCCCTTGGCCAGGAGTACCCTGCTGGGGATCAATCCCATCCCAGCACATTGCAAACTCTAGGCACTAGGCTCCATGCTGCCAGAGCCACTGTTCCGCCTCTCCTGCCCCTCCCACCAGCTTGCACACCCTTGCACACACTTGCACACCCATGCTGTGGCTCACACTTACCCCTCCAACGCAGCCCACTTCCTTCCAGGCATGATGTGGCAGCTTATGGCTTCCCAGGACTCACAAGGGGGTGGTGGAGGCTGGGGGAGAACGGAGGAGAAGCAGTGGAGCCCCACAGGGGCAGGGCTGTCGTTCATCTGCCTCTCTGGACCTGGGTGGCTCCTCCAGGCTAAGGCTGGCTGCCGAGGAGGCTGCCTTGGGCCTGGAGTCAACAAGGATCCACATGCTTGGGGACCATCGGTTGCTGGTCCCTGGAAGCATCTGCTTCCCACGGAAACCCACAGGGCTTGGCTGCCAGGCCTCGCTGCGTGCCCACTCCTCTGGCTCTGTTCTCTGTCTCTGTTGTTCCATCTGCCTGCACCATCAGCTCCTGGCTCTGCTCTCTCGGCCTCTTTATTTCTCTCCCAGAACCTTTCTCCTGCTCCTCATTTCTCCCTATCCTTTTCCCCGGTCTCTATCCAACCACATTTATGCCACAGTCCCCACTGTCTTCTTTCCCCTTTGTCTTTATCCACCATTTCCCTAGCTTCTCTGCTATTTTTCCCTTATTCATATCCTCTCCTCTCTCTCTCTCTCTCTCTCTCTCTCTCTCTCATGCATATTCAGTGGCTCCTTGAAAATCCACCTAGATGATTCTACGTGCTAAAAGCCTAGATCTGCTTCAGGAATAAAATTTCTCAGGCTGTGACTCTAGGTCCCTGTCTCTGACCCCAGTCTGGATTTATTGCCTAGAAAATGTTGGTAAACCCACCTATTCTTCCCCACAGGCGTGGCTCACTCTTGGCCCTTCTGATTTGGGACCAGGCAGCTATAAGGAGTATAGAAGCCAGACAGACAAACCACAGTCCTTTGGTCAGGACACATGGCAGAGAGCTCGGAGCGTGTGGGGCAAGAATCTCCCCTTCAAAGGATTTGACGAGTTCAGTCCTGAAATAAACTTAGGATCTAAAGTGTCTGATCCTTTGGTGATTTTACAATCCTTTTACATCCGTTCTATTATCCCCTTACAACTCTCACGGGAATCTCATAAATGAAGAAACTGTGGTGTTCAGGCTGGAAGTCACTCCACCAGCACGATCCAGCACTCGAGGAATGGAACTAGAAGCAGAATCTCCACTTTGGGATTTTCAGTCCCTTGAATGTGGCAGGGGAACAAACAGAAAGAACCCAAAAGAGGTGGAAGGCAGCAGTTAAAGGAGCCAGGTGAGAAACTGAACTGCCAGGAGCAGGGAAGAGAGAGGGAGAAGAAAGAAGAGGGAGAGGGGCCAGGGGCGGTAAGCCAGTGCCAATGCCCTGTCCTCTCCTGCCCATTAGTTTTACAGGGGCCACCAGTGGTAGGAGGTGGGGATGGCAGCACTGTGTCCTCTTGTCCCCACATGTTAATGAGTCACTCCCCCAGTCCCCATTGTTTCTCCATGTCCTTTCTCTGCCTATTCATCTTCTGGCCTCATAAATCCTTCTCTGCTTTATTCTTCATTCTCCATCCCACCTTCAGGTCACCTGCCTGTCTTTCCCCTACATCTTTGGGGTCCAGCCCTTCCTTCTGCCCTATGTCTCTTCTGCATTTCCCATTTCTTTACCTCTCTTTACTCCCTGAGTGCCTCCTCATAAGCCTGATTTCCTGGCATCCATTTCTCACTGACAAATAGCCAGTGTATTCTTATGGTGGCTGGAAAGTGGCTCAGGGTCCATGGGTCCAGGGATGGGAACTGGCCTGTCACATTCCTCCCCTATGGCTCCTGACTCTAGTCTACACTCCCAAGGTCTCTCCATGTGGCTGTCTCCTTTATGGGCCTCATGGGGGTTGTCAGCTCAGGCCCCACCCAATGTACACCTGTGGCAGGTTTGCTCCCCAGCCAGAGATTCACCTAGAGGCGTGGGGCCCTTCAGCAGCTGTGAAGTAGACAGACCTCCTTTTCACGAACACACCTTTCTCCTGCCTAATACATACCAAGCTCCATTAGTCAGTAAGAATGGTTTAGCCCTGAGAATCCTTCCTTCTGTCTCCCTGGCTTGGCTTGGTTTTTCTTCCATACCCAGGTACTTTCTTGTTTTCACAGGGGACTCCTGGCCAATGATCTACTTTTTTCTAATGTTAGTTTTTTGTTTCTGTCCAGAAAAAAAAAAAACCCAAACCCAAATGAACAAACCCTTCAAAACCCACTCTACATTTTAAATAGTCCCACCAAAGAAATTGCATCAGTCTGGTCCTCTCACCAGCAGGTGGGGAGTGGGCGCCAGCACATCCCTGACTCTCTTTTATCTGTTGTCCCTCCTCTTACTCCTTTGCTGAGCCCTATCTCTTGTGTTTGTTCTCTGGGATCACTTGCAGTACAAGGAGATGGAGTGAGACCATAGTGCTGTGATGTCTTAGGAGAGTGAAGATCTAGGAGAGAAGCAATTTCTCCCTTGGATTTCATGTAGAAGACCATGAGGGAGCATCTCGGGCTGAAAGAGCTCAGTTAAGTCCCAGCACAGCTCAGCTGGGTCCAGCTGTGAGGTCTTAGGCCACTCATTAAGTCTCTCTGAGCCTCAGGTTCTTATCTGTAAAGAAGGAGCAATAATAATCCTATCTCACAGCATTGTTGAGAAGATTAAATGAGAAAATACAAGTGAAGCACTTTGTAAATTATGAAGAGCTCTAGTGAAGCTATTATTTATGGAGCAGATGTTGAGGCGTCGGGACTAATGGAGAAGAGGGAGACAGCAAATAGCACTTGCCCTCTAAGAGGCTTAGCGAGGGAATTCAGAGTAAGCACTCAGAGCACAGACACCTGGCAGCCAGAGACCTCAGCAGAGAGGAGGGCAGATCTCTACTGTCTCTACAACCTCCATCTGTATGTAGTCTCATCGTTTGCTCGGACAGATGCAGACTGCACGTCCCAGCCTTCAAACCCTTGTCTTTGCATTGCAAATTTGTGGAAATTAGGTCAACACATCCACGTAGGAAGGTAAGGCCCTGGCAGGAGAGGGGATGGGTGTCTCTGAGCACCTTGATTTCCATCATAGATAAGAAGACAGAAGGAAGGATTGTGACTCAAAGAGGCACCATATACATGATATCACTATGAAATTAACAACGAAAGAGGGTAAAGGAAACATTAAAAGGCACTGAGAAATCTTTTGTCCTTCCCTGCTGCATGAAGGCAGCAGGCTTGCCTTTAATGCTCCTGTCTGGGTTGTATCCTTGTGGAATTGTAAGTTCCTCATGGACAAGAACCTTGTCGTTTTGGATTACATTTCTGCACCATGCCTTGCAGACACATCCACTTAATACATATTACTTGACTGAGTGATTGGAAAAGAGCAGGAACAAAGAGAGACGGAAATAAGAGGTGAGCTGTTTTTATATAATCCATTGTGTAGAAGACCTGAGCATCCCAGGGTTTGTACTGATTGGGGCACAATTTAAATACAGCTTCCTGCCGGAAAAGAAATCATAACAGCAACAAACCCACTGCCTTGTACTCTTTATAGCTTGGCAGGTCTGGCTAGGGTAAGGACATCTGACTGTTGGGGGTAGAAGGGACTGTTGGTTTAGGGAGGGAGATGTGGAATAGGTATCAGGAACTACAGAACTCAGAGAAGCAATGTAGAGTGTTAGAGGGGACCAGTTGATCCAATAATTACTGGAGGAAAGTGAGGCCCGGAAAGGCTAAGTGAGTTGCTCAAGATCATCCAGCTTCTTGGTGGCAGAGCTGGGAAATAGAGCAAAAGTCCCTGACTCCTGGTTTTGAGCTCTTCCCAGGACTGCAGACTACCTCCTAAGAACTGATTCCAATAGGGGACACAACACTCCAAAGAGACTAAGTTTGAGGTCTATGTCTGGCAAGAAGGGGGAGGCCAGATGTAGGCTGAGAGACTCCATCCCAGACAATGAATAGTATCTTGAGGGCACTTGATTCCCACCCCCTCTTCCTCCTTGATCCCAGAAGGACCTGCAGGTGTGAGAGTTTCCCAAGGAAGCAGGGATCAGGGAGGAAAGTTTGGAGAGGGCACAGCCTGCACCAAGGCCAGCTTGATGTTGGAGACCACAGTCTCCAGGCTTTCCTGGTGACTCTTCCTTTGCACTCAGGCTTGGTGAGGACCCCTCTCTTCTCCTCTTCCTGTAGCTGGAGGAAGATGGGGTGAGAGACTTGCTTTGGCTTCTGGCTTGTTGGCTGTGGCTTCTGGTCTCCTGCTTGGATGGAAACAGGAAGGTAAGAAGAATGGGGAAAGGCAAATAAAAATAGCTGGAGAATGAAAGATGTTCATCTTCTGTGGGGGGCTAGGGAGCCCTGAGGAAGAAGAAGACCACTTGGACGCTCTGCTCAGAGGCTCATTTGGGGATTCCTGGCTCAGTGGGCCATGAAGAGCAGCTAGCACCTGCGGGAGATCAAGAATGGAACAGAAACCAGACAGATTTTGGAGTCAGTTATATTTGGGCTGAAGCTTTCTTTGTTTCGGGTCAAATTACCAGATCTTTATGAGCTCAGTTTGTCACTCCATAATATGGGGTGATGATAATATCAACGATAAAGAGTTATTGTGCATATTAAACAAATACATGTACTAGAATTCCTAGAATGTAGTAGGTGTTTCTAAGAACAGAGACCAGGCAACCTTGAGATGTCCCACCTCCCCTAGTTGTTCTGGCAGTGGAGGGTCCAATGATTCCCACTGAGGGTTGTCTTCCAATGGGAGTTCTCTGGGAGTCACACCAGGCAACTAGAGCCTTGGGTCACAGGTGCTATTCCTCCACTTTTGTACACATGCTTTAAAAACAACAATGCAGGGCACCTGGGTGGCTCAGTTGTTAAGCATCTGACCTTGGCTCAGGTCATGATCTCACAGTTGGTGAGTTTGAGTCCCACATGAGGTGAGCTCAAGCCCCACATCGGGTGAGCATGAGCCCTGGGTGAGCCTCGCTTTCTCTCTCTCTCTCTCTCTCTCTCTCTCTCTCTCTCTCTCTCTCTCTCTCTCTCTCTCCTCCCTCCCTCTCTCTCCCTCTCTCTCTACCCCTTATGGGATTCTCTCTCTCTGCCCCTCACTCACTTGCACCCCCCTCTCAAAAATAAATAAAAAATAAATAAATAAAAATAAAAACAACACTGCAGTGTGATCACCACAGTAGATCCTGGACTTCAAAAGACATCAAACTGCTCTGAAACCACATTTTGTAGGATGCATAGTGGCAGGGAGCACTTTTTGCCATGAAGGCTCTGAACCCCACGCTGATGTGCTTGCTCTTGTTTTGAGAGGTGAACAGGTCACACCTGCACCAGGTCCTTTGTTACCTGCAGTAAGAAATGGAATCCGTAGGCAGTCAGATGGAAGTTCAAGTCTCAACTTCATTGCTTTCTGGCTGCATGACTTGGTCAAGCAGTTTGAATTCTCTAAGCCTCAGTTTCCCCATCTCTAAAAAGAAGACTATCTCTTACTCAGAAAGTTGCTTCAAAGATCAAGTTGAGATAGGCACACCATGTAATCACCACCCAATAAATGATAACAAGGATGGTGCTTTTACATGATGATAGTGTTAAACTCACCTACAACCAGACCAGAAAATCGGTGGTCTTGACACGTGGTGAGGCTTTAAACTCCTTCATTAACCTCTAATCTCATCTGTCCCTTAGCCTCATTTAAATTAAACCCAATCTCTCAACCTCTCCCCATCAGCCTGACCCTCCAGAGTCTGCGTCTCCTGAATGGCTTTGCTGGGAGTGACCAGATCCCACCTGGCTGCTGGCTTACCTGAACATAGCTAGTAGGTCTTCTTCCTAGGACGACTCCTTGGGCAACGAGCAAGTGCTTCCAAGAAGGAAGATGGGCAGAGGTCCCTGAGTATCTGTGAGGGATGAGTATCTGTGTTCTGGGGCTGCCTCCCCAGCAGTTAGGCTGTCTGCTTGGGTGCTGGCTCAGACCCTCACTGGCCTCTTAGGTTCCCAGGGAGCCTGCTCCATTCAGGACATGTGACCAGCCCTTTACCCTTTGTGTCCCTTGCCCACTCGCAGAAGACCTTTTCAAACCTCAATTAGCCACTTAGGGAGAAGAAAGAGCAAGTGCAAGCTGTAGAAATCAGTCCAGACCATGATGAATACTTTTCCAAGCCTGCTGTTGCCATGGCAGCCAGCTGGGAACACCGTTTCCAGGGCCTGAGGCGCTCAGACTCGTATGGGGGGGGGTGCTGCCCTGCTGGGCTGCTGCCCACTCACCTCCCCGCTGCTACCTCCCTGGCCTCCTGGCTCCCTTAGCAACAGCCATCACCATTGCCATCGCAACCACCACTGTAGCATCTGCACTGGCCAGGAGCAGTGTCCAAGGAAGCTTGGGACTGAAGCGGGAAGTTAGGGAATATGCATGTGTGTGTGTGTGTGTGTGTGTGTGTG
>CM053575.1:77945794-78082118 GCA_028646485.1 Cryptoprocta ferox
AAAACTCAGGTCATTGAACTCCTGACCCTCACTGTTGCTGACTAAGCCTTGTCTAAAATATGGAGCTTTGATGATGACATGGCCACATCACTCTAGTAGTTGAATTTCAACCCTGCCAATCAAACCCTTTTCAGGCACCCTGTGCCTCTCACCAACAATCATGCACATTCTGAGGTCTGTCCTGGCCCAAAAATATCTGGGAGAAACACACGGGGAGGCCATGACACTTTGGGCATTAAGCCTGAATAGGCATCTCAGACTTTGCATAAATCAGAGCTCTGAGCAAAGTCACAGAAGTTCTTTGAGTCTCCTGGTTTTGTTACTTGGGCTCTTCTGCCCAGTCTCCTTCATTTCTCCTACATCCAGGGTGGCTCATGATTTTCCCAGTGACTGCTGTCATTTCCTTACACTTGGGCTTGTCATCATCACTACTCCCACAACTGATCTTGAGAGTGCTCCCTCCCCTCCCTCCACCTCCATGTTGCCTCCTCCACTCCACGTGTTGTTCCTTTCAGTACTCTGTATAGCTATTCTGTTCCCGTCAGACATACTTTCTTCTCCCCAAGCTGGCGAAGAGCACAGGAAGGCTCACTAGTGTCCACAGGTAGAGCATACATTTTTTAGCAGACCAGCATTGCTGGTAATGTGAGCAATTCTGTACATATCCAAAAAACTTCTGTTGCATACCTGCTATGTGTTAGGCACTATGCCAGATGCTTGGGATACACTGTCACCTAAAACAGGGTCTTTGCCCTCAGAGGAGTGTTAAGCTGAATGAGGAAGCAATCAAGTATACCCAAGGCTTCACTACAGTGTAATGGATCTATATTGGTCTTCTGCAAAGGCAGTAAAAAGACACAGGTATGAACTTTGGGTTTCCTGTGAACTAACTACAGGACCTTTGCAAATCACTGAACCTTACTTCATGAATGGTGAGAGAATTGGACCAGATGACATCTAAAGTCTCTTCTAGCTCTGGAACTATCCTCTCCCTCTAAAACATTCAGGAAAACCAAACAAAAACAAATAAGGTTCATACAAAGTAAGACCTCCTCCTAAGAAGTCAGATTGGGATCATTAAAGATGGTGATGAGAGAAACTCTCCCTTCCTGGTGGGTAAATTGGACAAGAGGGACAAAGAGAGGCTCATTCCCTTTTGTTGGGTCAGGGTTTTCTTTGCTTATGAGCAAGAGGACACTGGGGCTAAAACCCACAATTGATTGAAATGCCAGTGGGAACTCTTTCTGTCACGATGTTTCACTCCAGCGCTTTCATTTCTATTATTATACCAAGTGATTTATTCCAAAAACATAAATCAAGCAGCAAAAGAGTAACTGGCTCCCTAGGAAGAGGTTTCTCCTCTTCTTCTCCTCCTGTAAGCCATCCCCAGGCTCAAATAGCCTTCCTCATGCTCAGCTTAAGCCCACTCTGTGCGGGAAGGGCTGCAGGGGGAGCCAGGGAGAGGAACTCAGGTTTCATCTTTGAGTCTTCCCAGAATGGTTGGCCTTCACAATTCTGGGCTAGCAGTGCTCTCTACAAGTTTATACTTTGATGTATTTGAAGACTGGGTAAACAGTACTCTCTACTTTGTGCTGTAGTTTTCTCTCTCTGAAATGGGGAGGAAAATTCTTAACAGCTTTCCTTTACAAGCCCAGGGAAATGCTAAGACTTGGGTTCTGGCCTGATGATTGGTTAGATCAAAACCATGCCTCACTCCTCTGTTGTTGTTCCCATCTGAAAAAAGATGAACACAGCTGAGAGCAGTGCCCTTTTCCCCCACAGGGGCCATGATGGGGAACTCCTGTTAACACTACTTCCCAAACCATGGGACTAGCAGGAGAAGCGCTTTCATGGAAGGCCTAAGGACCACCTGCTATGTCTTTGGAAATTAAAACCTTGGGATTTAAAAAATCCTCCCAATAACTCATTTTGCTTGGCTTCTTCTGACTGCACTGGAAATTGGTTAAGGTCAAGTGGAGCCCTTAGTCATGTGGGGGATGGGATGGGAAGAGCATGTTACCATGGCATCGCTGGATAATCGCTTCCTCCTCAGAAACCAGGAGGGCATCTTGCTTGTGCAATCTCATCATTTATCACTCAGCATATACTTATCTTATATTTTAGTAATTAAAAATATATAACCCACCTATATTTTAAGCCTTTCAAGGGAAAGAGGAAACACAGTAGGTTTTCAATAAATAATTGATTTTGTAATTGCTGATGATTATAACCCTAGCTTCAGGATTTATGAGTCTATTAAAGAATCAGAATCATGAACTATTGGAACATGAGGGGTCTTACTGTCCCTGGGCCAACTTCTGTATAGACTTGGATGGCATAAATTCTATTATTTTGTCTTTAAAATCCTTAAAGATGTGGGTAGGAATGGAAGATTTACATCTTTCATCATTTGATTCTCATTTTGCATCTCACCCATGGCCACACAGTTGGTAGGGACAGAGCTCAGATTAGAACACCACCTGATTCAAGGCTCATTTTTTTTCTACTGCATCGTGGTTCTTCTTGGTGAAAGGACAAAGGCAGTAATGTCCTGGCAGTTCTGTGAGCTCTGTTATGGATCTGGAGACTGAAGCTATGGAGGAGCAGGGAACTAACTGTTCACGGTGACCCAGCATGTAAGAGACTGAGCTTGGCATGGAACTCTAGTCTCCTGACTGCCATCAGGCATCATCATGCACGCCAGGCAGCCTGCCAGTTTTACCTCCAGCTTTACCAAGTTCAAACGTGCTGAGAAGAAAATGTACAAATAGGGAAACACTCTGCAGATATTGTAACAGTGAGAGGCAATCAGGCTCTTGGGATTCTAGAATAGGGACTGGCACACCCACCCTCTTGCTGCTGTGTCTTCTTCCACCAGGGGAGGAACAACAGCCAGAGCTGTGACCTTTTTGGCCATAAAGACCTGCCAGATGACTTCTTAGGGGAACATGTGATGTATGCGTAGGGGTAGGAAGCAGTGGGATTAAAAGGTGTTTTCTCTTTCTCCCAACTAAGGGAACAACTCCCCACAAAGCAATGAAATGGCAATGAGCTTTGAAGAGGGCTTCCTCACCACCAAGAAGCCAGTCCTGGAATTTGATGCTATGTCATTTAGCACAGTTCCTTTCCCACCAACTGTCTGATATGACACCATGGAGCTAAACAGCAGAGCTGCTGAAATAACAGTCAAGGGAGAGGGAAATTAAGATATACCAACAAGGGAGAAGAGATTTTTTTATGCAAGGAATAGAATAAGACAGTAGCCAATGAGACAGACAGAAGCAAGATGTCTGTGCCAGGTGGTGGAAGAGAGAGTATTCTTTCATGTGGCAACTAAGTCTAAGATGACAGAAATGCACTGAGCAGAGAAGGCAGTGACAACAGCCTGCATTACCATGGAGTTTCTCATAAACATTCACTTATTTGATCACCTTACCATTATATGAGAAGAGGCCGATAGTAACCTTTATTTGGCTTCAGTGCACTAAGCATATGGTTCATGAGCTCAGAAGTTCTGATTCCTTGACTTCAACAAGAGAAGATTGGAACAGAGGAGGGGAGAAAAGGCTACAAGGGAGGGCAAATTTTCCTATTTGATATCTATCATTTCACAGGTGAGAAAGAGAG
Source organism: Cryptoprocta ferox (assembly GCA_028646485.1). NCBI lineage: Eukaryota > Metazoa > Chordata > Mammalia > Carnivora > Eupleridae > Cryptoprocta > Cryptoprocta ferox. The sequence continues at coordinate 77,949,422 of CM053575.1, forward strand.
ATGAGTTCTCAAAGTAAGAGCAGATATGTATCTAGTACCCAATCACAGTGCTTTTTGACCAGGTTATTTATACTGCTTAAATCAATGTCAACGTATTGGATCAAAGGCAATATCAATGGGTTTTCCAGATGGTGGAGGCCATTCAGAACAGATATGTGGCACAGATGTTTGAATGGAGAGCAGTTGTTTTAAGACACTGACATGCTTTCAGCCCTAGTGACTGCTACTCTTTTGCAGCAGGAACATTTATCACTGGCAGGGAGCAGTGAGTCTGCCCTCCCTGTCACCTGCCTCATGTTTAAAAGGGACATGGAAGATCCAGGCATAAGTATTATGATAAGGTCAGTGTCTTCTGGCTCAGCTTGTGATTTGTCTAAAAGCATGAATAAATATGTACAAGTTTTCCTCTGACATGATTTTCTCTTTTCCTTGGACAGGTATCTATACATGTCCCCACTTATCCCCTCCAAGTCCCCCAAATGGTGGAGCATTCTCAAAAGAGGGTCTTGGTTCTCCTGCCATATTTTCTTCTGTTTCCTCTAGCCCCCATTCTTTCCACTAACCCCCACCAAGTGAAAAGGTCTTCATTAATTCAAAGGCTATCAGTCCTATTGCCACTGTTAATGGGGGTTTTCTGTGAACCTGCATTCTGCCTGCCATATATTCTTTTTTGTGGCATCAGAGAAGTTCAAGACTCTGTTACAAGTGATTGAGAAAATTGATTTGCCAGTTACCAGTGGTATAACTTTACAAACTCCAGGACTCACTATTAATTTATTTAACTTTTTTTAAACATTTATTTATTTTTGAGAGACAGAGAGAGGCAGAGCACAAGTGGGGGAGGGGCAGAGAGAAAAATGAGACACAGAATCCAAAGCAAGCTCCAGGCTCTGAGCTGTCTGGCACAGAGCCCGACGCGGGGCTCGAACCCGCAAACCGTGAGATCGTGACCTGAGCTGAAGTCAGACACTTAACTGACTGAGCCACCCAGGCACCCCCAGGACTCACTATTTAGAACCAAATTCTTCTCAGTCTAGATAAGACCTCCAGAATTATACAATGTTAGAGGTCAAAAGATTTTTTTAAGACCTTTAGAGATCTTAAAGATTTTTACCTAAACTCCTTCTTTAATAGAAGAGGAACCTGCAGTTCAGAGATATCAAAGGACTTGTCCTTCAAGTCATTCCTTCCTCAATGTTCTTCCCACTACTCCAACTCACCGGTAGTTCATTCTATCCTTACATTTAGGTGCAATTGCTTTTAAGCCATCTTCTTCCTAAACATCTTATAAGGGAAAGTGCATTTTTAAAAATATTTTATTTTTAAGTAATATATATACCTGATGTGGAGCTCAAACTTACAATCCTGGGATCAAGAGCTGCGTTTCTACTGGCTGAGCCAGCCAGACACCCCAAGGGAAAGTGTTTTTAAGCTTGGTATGTAGAAGATGATTGAAGTATCTCTCAATCTTTTAAGACAGGTTGTGCTTTCTAACCAACATCAACAAAGTCTATCTAATTTTCATTTGTCTTGTTGCCATATTTCCTTACCTCTTTCAGTAAATAGAGAGGAAAGGGGGTCTACTCTGACGTATTTTTTCATCGGTGTAAGATAGGCAAATTTGCTCTTCCTGTGGCCTTGTCTAGCCTTCTCTTGTTGAAGTTAATGTATCAGAACTTTTGTGCTCATAAGCCATATGCTTAGCCCCCTAAAGTCAAATAAAGGTTATTCCATTGGAGAGCTGACTCTTTGCCTAATGACAAAAATAAAAAGTAATATCTTTAAAAGCATTATCTTTTATTTCGTGCCAAAGTTAAAGTTGATTTATAGGTTAGATCCAGCCTGGGCTTCTGGCACCCAAGCATGTCAGAGAGGAAAACTGGGACAGAGAGCAAGATGGGGACCCTCATAGGTGGGAGCTATAGAATAAAAATGCAGCGGGCAGGTTTCCCTAGTTTTGTACAGTGTAATTCTCAATATGTGCCCATAAGTATCTTGCAAAGCTTTTGAGAAACTGCCAAGGAGCCAAGCTAAAAATACCCATGGAACAGCGTGATCACGGAGAAGTGCAGGGATGGGTATGAGCTCTCCATGGAAGGCGTGAGACTTTAAACCATGGGCCGACCGCAGCACACATCTCAGGCTCTTGCTCTGGGGACTGAACCATGAGTCAGTTTGATAAGGTTGGGGAGGCTGATGCATCTGGTTTTAGGCTCTGCTTTATTTTTGTATCAGTCCAATCTGATAGTGCAGCCTGTGTGTCCAGTGAGTCCTAAAATTAAAAGTGTAAGAACACACCCACTTTGTGGGAAAGTTTGCATGAATCTTTGAAACTTTCTGATGGCTCCCCCCTGCCTTCTGTAACAACTATAACTTGGCTTTAATGGCTTCCTGGTTCTCTGTCTACCCCTGTTTCAGGATCCTACTTCTTTGAACACTTAATCATATGTCCCTGACAAATATTTTCTCTAGTCTGCTTTTTCCAGTTATGAACCTTCTGTTCTTAATGATTGGGAATATTTTACCATTGGCACATTCCCTCCCTCTCTTCCAGAACTTCCATCAGCAATTTAAGAGTGCTTAGGCTCTCACTCTCTAGGCATGATGGCCCCACTTCTTTTAATATTTCTGCCCAAGATGTTTCCAAATTTCACAAGTCTCCCCTCAAGTACTTCTTAACTTGAGGGGCAAAGGATGGGCTAGAAGAGGAATGGTGGTAGAAGGACAGATTTGCTTTTTCCTGAGGGTATACCTAGAATCCTATTCTCCGTGCTGTTGAAAAACATGCAGAATCATGTACTTATTCATATTTTTAAATAACAATTATTATTTGAGACAACAATTTTTCTTGGAGAAATCAGTAGTCTAAAGACAGATGTCACAATATGGGCAACCATCCACAGGACACAAAGAACAAAATTTTAAAAAGCAACAGGAAACATTAAGCATTTATATCATTCATGGATCAAGGTAAGTGTGTTTGTCACCCTGATACAATTTGGTTAATCTGTCCCTGGCTGCTCCCTCATGAGGGAAACCCTCCTCCCTTGTATCTTAAATTATTTTCTAAGTCTGTTCTTTTTAGAAGACAGAGAACAGATCTGTGAGAACTTCTGATTATAGAATTTTGCTGCTGATTTGTGAGAGATGTTGATTTGATGCTGATTCATTATTTGTAAGAGGTGGATTGAGCTAGAGGTCATGAAGTGACTCAAGAGAACTGAGTACTATTGATGAACTTTTGGGCAGTTTTTCAAAAATGTAAAATAACTGTTTTCATTTTTTCAGCTTTGACCTATTTCTTCAATTTTTATTTTAAGTACTATATGGAAATGTCCTGTGTATACTGTATATATAATCATTACTTAAAAATTTTACACTAGGGGCGCCTGGGTGGCTCAGTCGGTTAAGCGGCCGACTTCGGCTCAGGTCATGTTCTCACAGTTCGTGGGTTCAAGCCCCGCGTCAGGCTCTGTGCTGACAGCTCAGAGCCTGGAGACTGCTTCTAATTCTGTCTCTCTCTCTCTCTCTGACCGTCCCCCACTCACACTCTGTGTCTCTCTCTCTCTCTCAAAAGTAAATAAATGTTAAAAAAATTTTTAAAAAATTTACACTCAAGTCTACTTTGGGGATAGGTAGGCTTTGCTTTATCTAGGAACTCAGAAGTGGTTCACATCTTATGGATGGTAAATTCATTGCTGGCTGGAATCCAGGAAAGTTGAAGCAGCTCTACTTTTCTCAGCGCTAAGAGCCCCTGGGACCCCAGTATCTCATTCTCATCAGAGATGAGAGCAGGAGAGCCCCTATTTCAGGGGATCTGAGTTCAATGGCATCTTCCTCATTCAAAAGCAGAACTGTTACCTAGTTTGCAGTTTATAATGACCCAGAGGGAGAGTCGCATTCATCCTGCATCTTTAGTGCTACTGATATTACTCATGGGTCCTAAATCCCTGAGAGAAGAAGCAATTATCTCTGGACTCCATATTCTTCCTTTTTTTATTTGAAAGAAAGAGAGAGAGAGAGAGAGAATCTTAAGCAGGCTCCACACTCAGCGTGGAGCTCAACTTGGGGCTCAATCCCATGACTTTGGGGTTATGACCTGAGCCAATATCAAGAGTCAGATGCTCAACCTACTGAGACATCCAGGTGCCCCTGGACCCCATATTTTCTTGGCCCTCTTTCCTGACGTTGTTGATCAGACCTGCTGCAACTCCCTTCCAACCACTGTGCTTCATCCAACTCTGGCACTGATATTTTCTACAAATTCAGATGTCTATGCCTCTAGCTATTTGAATTCCTGCCACCGAACCCCTTAATCTCATTTCACATTCAGCCAAACTATCTCTGTGCTCCACCCATGGCAGTAACCACAAATTCTTAGGGGCCGTTACCAGAGCAAACCTTTTTTCTCTGTAATACCCCATCTAGGCCATTTGGGCGGGCTTGTAACTTCTTCTGGAGTTCTTGTCTGAGGCAGCAGTTGTAGGAGACCCTTTGAGAGGTAGTGAAGACCCACTCACTAGAAAATGAAGGCCAGGAGAGGAGAGATTTTTGTTTATTTTGTGCATAGTAGGTGTTTTAGAACAATCTGTTACATGAATGAGCATGACTGACTGAATGAATATACTGCAGAGGAGAACAGGCTGAGAATAAGAGCTTTTTGACACAAAGAAGATACAGAGAAATAAGTGAACAGATGAAAAAGGACATGTCCAGCTCCCACCAAAAATCCCAAGTCCTTTCCCGATGTTTTCTTCTTTGGAAAATTCCTCTAAGTACCAGAGTGGCTTGTCCATGAGTTGGGTTGAGGGCAGAACCTAACAAGGTCCTAGTGTGAAGCCACTGTGCCCAGGCAGCCACAGTGGGGAAGCAAGCCCTTAGAAAGAATGCCAGAATCAAAGGCATTGAGGGTCACGTGAACCTGCCTATCTAAACTGTGTATTTGTAGAGAACAGCTTGAAAGCTGTGGGCTTTCCCAGAGCTCAGGGAAATCAGGGACCTAGGCAGGGAGGTACTGAGGAGGCAAAGAGGAAAGAGGAAATGTGATGCCTGAGAGTGCAATCATCATGCCATCTTTGACCAGGAGTTTATTCTTCCTGGCCTCTTCTTGGCTGAAGAAGATGGTTTAATTGAGGTGTTTTTTCAGCCCCTGAGAAATGCTTCTTGGACTACCATCTCTGAGTCATGTTTTGTTTCTCATGGAAACTAAAAAACAAAAAACAAAAAACCCCTAAAACCCCCAAATACCAAATACCTGGAGCTGGACTCTGTGCTAAATGCTTCTATAAACTTTCTCATTTAATTTTTTCAGCCTTTTCATCAAGGAGGTCTTATTTTTCTTCTTTTTTTTAAGGAAACTGCATCTCAGAGGATGTACAACTTATCCCATATCCATCAAAAAAGAAAAGGAGCATTAGGATTTGAACTGAGAACCAGCTGACTCCAATTCAAGCGCTTATCCCACTGTAACGTAGGTGCCTGGTTCTTCCATCCCTAGAAACAGTCAAATAGCATGCATTTCAGGAAGGAGGTGATATGCATAGGAAACATGTGGAGGTCCAAGTATGCTGGGAACGACATAACTAGAGTCCAAGATCATGGAATTGGATACAGTTATGGCTAGGAACAATATTAAAAGTTAACATTCATTGAGCATGTTTACCATGGACCGCACACTCTGCTCATGGGACTAATGAAGATGATACGATCTCTCGTTTACAAATAAAGAATCTAATAAGCAGGGACATTAAGTAACTTTTAAAGGATATGCAGTAATATGTGGTAGAATCAGAATTTGAACCCAGACAGCACTCTTAACCTTTATGCAAGGTTGCCTATAATGTTAGAGGGAAGGTTTCCAGGATTCACATGCAACCTTAGTGTTCCCAGTACCTGTGATAGTTTTAAAAGATGGCTTCAAATTCACTGTCCCCAAGGGTGTGACTGCTTTGACCAACAGATTCTGGGGTCAGACACAGATCTGACACTAGATGACTTCCAAGGCTGTGTCATCAAAAGCATGTGGCTTCTGCCTTGTCCACCAGGCCATTCCTCTTAAGAGTCTTGGGGCCACCATGTTTTGAGAAAATATGAACCAAATGGGGAGGTCATGTGCAGGTGCTCAGTCAGTCTGTAGCTCCAGCTGAGCTTTCTGCCAAAAGTAAGCATTGACCACCAGCAAGTAAGTAACCTCTTGGATGACCAGCCAAGTTGAGCCATCAAATGACTGTAGTTTCAGCTGACATCTGAATACAACCACACGAGAGACCCTCAAGCAAAAATTACCCAGCTGACCCGTGCTTTCCTCCCCTTCTCTGACCCCTGGACTTATAAAAGAAATTTATAAAAGGAAAGTGTTTTCAGTTGCTGAGTTGTGGGTAATCTGAATGTGATGTAGCAATAGAAAACCAGAACAGCAACTCAGTGTTCCCAGGCAGTCTTTCTTCATGCAGTCCTCCTTCCTACAGCCCCTCACTAATGGATGGTCCCCAGTTAAAAACAAAACCAAAAAAAAAAAAAACTGCTAGAGGAATGAACTTTGGGGTTTCACTGTGTGCCAGACATGTTCGCATGTTAGTTCACTTAATCTTTATAAGAGCTATCTGAGGCAGGTATTACTCATCACATTTTAAAGATATGGTAACTGAATCTTAAAGAATACAAATGGCTCTCTCAACGTAATTCCAAATTCAGAGTACTTTCTACTCTCTCACAGTTTTGGTGGAATAGATCAAGGTGAATAGCAATAGCAAGAAGCAATAACAGCTGCCACACTCACATACCACTTGTTGAACCCCTGCCATATTCTAGCCCTATACTGGGTTCTTAATATATTCTTGGACCATTTCATTATCCCTATTTATTAATCATTATCATCCCATCATATAGGAAAGGAAACTGGGGCTTACAGAAGTTAAGTAACTTGCCACAGTCATATAGATTGTAAGAGAGGAGCCATGACTTAATCGTATGTGGGCCTGAGCTCACCTGTGTCCTTAACCCACATCCTATGAGGGGCTTGTAGGGCTGGAAGGGGTGACTGTTTTTGTCTACTGTTTTTATTGCTAAACATACACACAAACAGAACAACATATGGAAAAAATGTACAGCCCTATGACTTATCAAAAACTAAAAATCACAAACCAAATATTGATCATACAAAATCAACAAAACAGAACACTGCCAGAACCCTAGTAGCTCCTCCCAATCACCACCTCTCCCCTTGCCCTAGAGGGAATAATGAGCATTTCTCTTATGAAAACAACCTAAGACTGGTAGTTTTGCCCACTTATCAATTTTATATAAGTGGAATCACACAGCATGTTTTTTTTTGTCTTTGTTTCCTTTTATTAACAATTGTTTCTGGGATTCATCTATGTTGTTTTGTGTAGCTATAGTTTGTTAATTTTCATCAGTGAATAATATTCCATTTTATGAATATAACAGAATTTATTCATTTCATTGGTGATGGACCTTTGGCTTGTTTTCAGTCTTTATTAAAAATTATGCTGCTGCTGTTACATTCCAATACATACCTTTTGGAGGATGTGTGCATGCATTTCTGTTGGGTCTATATCTAGCAGTAAGGCTGCTAAGTCAGAGGGGATGCATATGTTCAATTTTAGTAGATACTGCCAAGCAGTTTTCCATAGCGGCTGTACCAATTTGAACAACTGAGAGGAAAAGGAATGTGGCTGGGAATGTGGAACGAGGGAAGGGAGCTTGGAATTCCAGCCTATGTGTGTGCTAAATGTTAAGAGTTGAACTGTTTCTTTTGATGAAAAGAAAACCACAGGTTGAGTCCAGGGCAATGGCACATGGCTATCCCCTGACCCTCTTGACTTCCCTTTGTGTCCTAGAACGTTGCAGCAGGATGCTACCTTGGAGGTGATCACACTGCCCATGCCCCTGGCCCCCCACAGTCTCTTTTTTCTGTGTACTGGACCTGCATGTGGACAGCATCAGCCTTCCTTGGACCCGCTGCCTCTGACCCCTTTACAATCTCCTTTCTGCCTTCACCCACTGTGGTGTGTACTTGGCCTCTGGTGGCCAGACCCAGTCTACCTTCCTATGAGGTGAGATGTATTGAACAGTTTCTTCTTCTCTGAACTTTATCCCAGTGGATGATCTTGTTCCTTCCTCTCTTACTCTTTGATTAGAATTGCTGCCCCAGTGTCCCCTCCATGGCCTAAACTCAGAAATCTCTTTCTGTCTAATCCGTGTGGTGACCAGCCTCCAATAAGGCGGGTATCCACACCCTTCAAAGTCCCCTCCCACACTGAATTGGCTTGACCTGTGACCAGAAGGAAACTGCAGAAGTGACAGCATGATTTCCAACATAAGGCCAAAAAAGGCACTATGGCTTGCACCTTGCTCTTTTGGATGGCTCTTTCCTGGCAGAAGCAGCTGCCAGGTAATGAGGATACCCAAGCAGCCCTATGGATAGGTCCACCAGGGTATGAGCACCTGCCAAAAACCAGACTAACTCTCCAGCCATGCAAGTGAGCCACCCTGAAGGTGGATCCCCTGGCCCCAGGAGGCCTTCAGGTGACAGCAGCCCAGGCTGACACCTGACCGCAGCCTCATGAGACTCCCTGAGCCAGCACCATTTAACAAAGCTGCTCTTGGATTTCTTCTGGATTCTATAAACTGCATGAAACTTTTATCGTTTTAAGCCACCCAGTTTCAGAGTAATTTGTTAAACAGCAGTAGATAACTAATACAATGTGTTTCTCTAAGAATAGGTTTCTTTCATTGTGTCCTTGCCAATAATGTCTTTTAATGTAGCCAAGCCTGTTGATAAATCAGAATTCCTTTATCTTACCAGAGTGAAGAAATATTCCTCTCATTTATTTTGAATACTTAGCATAGTGCCTGGTAAATAGTATGTCTCAGTAGTAAAAAATATGGAGCAAATGCCAGTGGAATCAGCTGAATTAATTAAATCAGTGACTGCCAAGGTTCTATGTCAAATAAGGGAGAATAGTATTACCGATAAAGTTGAAGCACAATAAAACAAATTTCTGTATATCTTTTTATGATTTATAAGGGAGGGGAAGTCAGGTAGTAAAGCTCACACTTTATTGCTAGATTGGTATTAAAAATAACCACTGTTGGAGCACCTGGGTGGCTTAGTTAGTTGGTTAAGTATCTGATTCTTGATCTTGGCTCAGGTCAAGTTCTCATGATTTGTGGGTTTGAGCCTGACATTGGGCCGTGCATTGTTCAGTGACAGTGAAGCCTGCTTGGGATTCTCTCTCTCTCTCTCTCTCTCTCTCTCTCTCTCTCTGTTCCTCCCATGTTCCTGCTCTCTCTGTCTCAAAATATATAAATAAACTAAAAAAAAATCCACCGTGTCACTAAATGATGGTAGTAGGACATCAGAAATGCAATTGGCATCAGAGGATGGCCAATTATAAGTGAAAAAGTGCCATGGGTGGTCTTTCATTTAAGCAACTAGTCCCATGTATCCAGACCTTCAAAAGTTACCTTAGCATTCATGAGTTTGATGCTGCAGGCATCCCAGCCACAAACTCCTCTCACCTAGCTGTACTCTGTAGCTTCCATCACAGAAAGATTATAAGAAAGAGGAAGTAAGGGATGGGCCAAATGGGTGATGGGCATTAAGGAGGACACTTGTGGGGATGAGCCCTGGGTGTTATATGTAAGTGATGAATCACTGGGTTCTACTCTCAAAACCAATACTGCACAGCATGTTAACTAACTTGAATTTAAATAAATAATTTTTAAAATGTTTTTATTTTATTTTTGAGGGAGAGAGAGAGAGAGAGAGAGAGAATGGGGGAGGCACAGAGAGAGAGGGGGACAGAGGATCCGGAGTGGACTCCATGCTGATAGCAGTGAGCCTGATGTGGGCCTTGAACTCCATGAACCTCGAGATCACAACCAGAACTGAAGTTGGGCACTCAACCAACTGAGCTACCCAGGTGCCCCAATAAATAGATTTTTTTTTAAAAAAAGAGGAAGTCAAACCAGACTTGACCTCATGGCAAAGGCTTTACTTGCCATAATTGCATTTAAACTTTGCAGGAAACTCATGAGACAGAAGCTTTTATTATCCCTGTTTTATGGATGAGAACAAGGGCCTTGTGCTATTAAGTAATTTGCCCAAGTCCACCAAACAGGTAAATAATGAAAACATTATTCAAATTTGGGTCTGTCTGATTCATATCTTTCGATGGCAGTTTTTCACAGAATCTAAGATCTAGAAGGTGACTTCGAAATCCTGTAGACTAACTCCAGTAACATGTATGAGGACATAGAAACTCCAAGAGGTTAAGTGACTGATTAAATAGCTCAGTTATTAATGGTGTGACCCAAATTGATTTTGGACTTCTGGTTTGTTTTTCTTTTCACTTCACCATGTGAGACACTGAGACTGACTTTGCTCCTGGAAAACCAACTCAAAGTCTAGGAGCACTCTGATGAATGTTTGACAGAATTTTAATCCACATATTTAAAGGCATCCCATTTCTTAAGTAAACGTAAATATTGCACTGTTGAAAGTGGGGTGAAGGCTGATGGGGGCTTTGCTTCATGGGGCTGTTTCACATGTCCCCGGTATTCTGATTTCCCGGCTGCCCTTTTTGCTAATGGATGCTTTCAGTCAGGCAGAGAAGGAGGTGCACATCCTGGGGCTTCAACTACAGCCATGCCATCACCGGTTGGTGCTGAAGACTGGGTGGCATGTCTGGTGGCTTCAGCAGTAACAAGAGAGTAACCCGAGACCCTTGCGTTGAATCAAGGCAAATTCTGCGCTCTTCTCTGATAATAGCACCAGTTTAATTATAATCGAGAAGTGTAAATTCCAGTTTGCTTACATCTCTAGTATGTTTCATTTCAAATGTGACTTTCCAGCTCCTTCTCTCTCTTTTTTTCCTCTTCGTGCCATAAAATATTTGCATATTTGAATGTCAAATTTTCCAAGTGCTGGAAGCAACAGGCTCTGGTATGTTCTTGAGTTATTTTGTATAGCAGCATCTGTCTTGTTTCAGCAGCCACCAGAGCTGAGAAGTGACCCAGGAGCAGCCTGGCAGATAGAAAGAATGCGAGATCCAAGAGGGGGTTCCTTGTAATATGGGGCCCAACAAAGCTTGGGGGGTCCTTTGGTCCCAAACAGCTTCGTAACAGATGTTTTTCCCTCAGTTTATTTTTATTTTTATTTTTATTTTTTTAGAAAGGCAGATTACCAAATGAAACAAATACTGAATGATGACTACAGAATGTATCTTTGGAACTTGCTAGACTAATTACTGAGGCTCCAAAATCACTTTAAAAGCAACACATTTTGTTTTGCAATATACATTCTTGTTGCCAATTTTTTTTTATAATTTCAATCAGAATCCACCTCAAACTGGATAGTTGATTGCGGCAGAAGTGGAATTTGGAGGGAATACTCTCATTAGGATAGTACATTTCAAGGAATTTCCTCACTTTTTCTGTGTATCTAATGATGTCAGGGACATTTTCTGACAGTATATTCTCAGAGCTTTAAACAGCTTGGTTCTGAAATGATGCCTTCTGTTTAAGCAATTATAATAATAGCGGCTTTCTGTGTGCCAGGTAATATCTCACAACTCCCTTAGGTGGTAGGCATTCTTACTCCCCTACATTTTACAGATGAGTAAACTGAGGCTCAGAGGACATATGATGGAAAATGGCAGAGACTGGATTTGGATGGAGATTATTAGTCTTTATTGTGTGCATTGCATTAGTAATTTATAATGAGGCTATGGCAGCAACATCTACCCATTCAACATCCTGATGTTTGAAAGCTCAGACCCAGAATTTCCAGGGAGCTTCCTTATAATTTCCAGAGAATATGATTTTCCTGTTTACATTTGATCAATGAAATAGGATTCTGGCTTAAACACAGAAATGTAACTGCTTTGAAACCACACATGCTAGAAGCATTTATTCATTTAACAAAACTGTATTAAGACTTACCAAGGGTGCCTGGGTGGCTCAGCTGGTTAAGCAGCCGACTTTGGCTCAGGTCATGATCTCACGGTTTGTGGGTTTGAGCCCCGCGTCGGGCTCTGTGCTGACTGCTTGGAGCCTGGAATCTGCTTCAGATTCTGTGTCTCCCTCTCTCTCTGCCCCTCCCCTGTTTGTGCTCTGTCTCTCTCTCTCTCAAGAATAAACAAACATTAAAAATTTAAAAAAAAAGACTTACCATGTGGTCATCACTAGGAAAATAATTGTGAGCAAGCAGAACAAATCCTTGCCTTCATTGTGGTGGCAGCCACTATCGTGGAAATTTAGAATATAATACTGAGCACTATGAGTGGGTCCGGATCTTCCAGTTAAGGTCCCTTTGTAGGTCTCATCAGAGATATTCTTTTACCCTAACCAAGGATACTTTCAGAATCCAGATAGATGACTTACTTCACATAGGCATCTGTTGTTTCATTCATTCATTTATTCAATTCTTATTTATTTAGTACCTAGTATGTGCCAGGAACAGTAACAGATCAGGTACAGTTCCTGCTCTCGTTGGGTCTAGAAGGAGATGCAAATATGGACAAATAAACACATATAAATAGACAATCATGATTTGCAAGTGCTGTGTGTCAGAGAGCCTCTCTGAGGAATATTTGAGCTTGGGAGTCACTCTGAATTGTGTGGTGATTGTGAGCGGGAGTGGCAGCCAGGTCCTGCCTGCATGTGTCCTCCAGGCTGAGTGCCTGCATGGCCAGCACCGCACATGGTCACTCTATGGGCAGGTGGCCCTTGAGAAGGTGCCACCTGGAGTGACAAGGTGACAAGTGCTTGGGAAAGGGGGAACAAGATGTATAAAGACTCTGAAAAAGGCAAGATTCAGAACACATGAAGGGGCCCTGAAGAGTCAGGGAAGCCAGGTGTGCATGGTGGGCTTGGAGCAGGGCCTTGTGGGCCACGCCAAGCGTTGGGACTTCAGTCTAAGTGCACTGGGAAGCCTGGGAAAGTTTCAAGCGTGATTTGTGTTTTTAAAAGCGACCTCCAACTTTTGCTACCTAGTACCACCTTCACCCCCAACCTCCCTGCAACCCAAGACTCTATTTCCTCATCTGTAAAACAGGGATTAATACCATATGTTTCAAGGTATTCTAAAAAAGGATTAGACAAAATGGCTTATGTAAGTCCCGATGAGTGCCTCTTTCTGTGCTCTCTCTGAATAGGAATATAAGTAGCCAAGATTTATAGGACACTTCTTGTTGATTTGTTTTCACTCAACCAATCTCTACAATTCTGCCACACAGGGTCATTATGAAGATTCCCACTTCACAGATGAGGAAAGCTGAGGCACAAAGAAGCTGAGTACCTCCAGCTTTTCTCTAAGTATTTAGCATGTGTGCACTGAGGTCCATGGACATACTCTCCAGTTTGTCATCGAGGATTGCACTTCCCGTTTGGAATAAGAATTGTCCTGACACAATGATTCAAAGAAGTTTCCAAGAAAAAATTGGAGAGACTTGATCCTTTGTATTTGTCTCCCTATAGTTGGTCTCCTATTAATGTTAATGTCTTGGAGGAAGGACTATGTGGGAAACACCTTATTTCCAGCCGTCCTCAACATTGGTGTGTAAATATGGTCTTTCCACTCTTCTCATTTGGCAGGAAATCACGCAGAAGATGTAAGGTTGCTGAAAGCTTCTTTAACTTGGAAAAACTATAGAAAATGCAGCTTTAAAAGAGCTGACACCTCTGTTATATTTCAGTATCTTTTGGAAAGAGCACTGGTATTTAGAGACATGCTGAGCTCTTGCGGACAGCTCTGCAGGTACAGTCTGTCCTGAAAGGTGTTTCCTCTGGCTTCAGGCCGGGCTGAGACAGCTAAAGTGGAGCTCCTGGAGGTGGCGACATCTGGGCCATGTCTTAGGTCATTGGTGCCTGTGGCTTGGTGCTTATCAGGATGTGGCTGTGACACTTTCCTCATCTGCCTAGGCCACCCCAGAGCCTGGCAGGCCTTGCTTGACAGCACTGTCCATGAGTGAAGCAAAACAGGCCACAGAGAAGAGCAAACAGACAGAATTTGGACCTCAGCGCAGCTCTGCTGTGTGACCTTGAGTGAATCGCCCAGACTGGAGAAACTCCAGGGTTGTGTGAAGATCAAGAGATGAACTATATTTAAGGTATACAATGTGATGATTTGACTTGCATGATGTTATATGTCAATTATACTTCAATAAAGCTGGAAAAATAAAGAAAACTTCTGTTAAAACAAGATGTTGTATGGACAATAGCATTTAGAAAGGTTTAAAATGTTCTTAAAATTCAGAAATATCATGACTCCTCCAAGATAAGGTTTTCACCCAAGCAGTGGTCTTGGGGGACCGGGCCCAGCTTTAAAAAATGTGGGTGGCATTTCATTAATTGTATGGCTCTGAGCCTTCTGGTTTCTCACCCACCTCTGGATTCTGCCTTCATTCCTTATCCCAGGTCAGCTTCTAGAAGACTAGTTCTGCCCTGAACATGGACTCAGATGGACACAGACCTTCCCCACTTTTTCTTTCCTGGGCTGGAGGAGGTGCTGCCAGTGCAGGAATGGAGGGAGGTATAGGGGTTAGCGGGTTTTGTGGAAAGTGGAGGGATTTGAGAGAGAGGCAGATTTAGAATAACAAGGCCGCCTGTCCTGTTATTCAGAGCATGCTTGCTGGGGGTGGGGAAGAATACAGTGATGTCTTGGGAACCCCTCAGTCCCTGGCAAACAACGATGGCTAGTCACCCCAGAAGGATACTAATGATGCCTACTACAGACCTCAAGACAGTAGACCAGCTTTGTCTCAAAGCCTTTTCTGGTAGATATATTAGATCCCTCCATTATATCCAAGAGGAAAAATGAAGTACAAGGGTGGGTATTAGGGGACCTCAGCATCAATGTCCCTGTGTCCCTCTTAGCCCCCTACTGTAATCCGGCCCCAAGCACAGCTTCTTCTCAGCAAGAAAACAAACAAATATCCTTACCTGAAAGAAAAAATCCAGAGAATCCCCGGCTTTCTCCTCATCCTGCTTGCTACTCCAGGAACCTGCTTGCTCCCTGTTCCTCTGACTCAAGGCCCATCAGCAGGGGATGCTTTCTGGGCTCCTCCTCTGCCCCCCTGCCTCTCATTTATATCAGGTCATTTATAGAGTTGCAGAGACAGAGCCAGGGGGTGAGGGTGGGACATTTATCCCTGTCCTGGCCAAAAAGGCAGGAGTGTCCTCTACCAGCTCACACTGAGCAAGGAGAAGGCTGAGGGGGTGGGAAATGCAGGTCATTCCCAGCAGGGCTGGAGGTGGGCACTGTGTAGGGGGCTATGCAATCCTCTCAAGTCTGAGGGGTGCGTCACCAGTCTTGCAAACATGAACTGCCAACAGGTAAAATGGTTTGCTCAAGGCACACAGTGACTTAGTGACAGAGTTGAATCCAGAAACAGGCCTTCTAGTTCCCAGGCCAGGGCCCCTCAGCTTTACCATGGGCCGCTGTGCAGGCTTTAGTGCCCTGGCAACCTGTCCACTGTTGCAGGAGTCTAGAGGTGGGCTGCAGTTGCCTCTGTTCTGTCCAGAGAGACCTGAATGCATGCCTTTCCCGGCTCTCGTCTACATGGCTGGGGTTCATTCTGGGCTCTCCTGACCCCTGGCTGCAATTTTGCCACCACAGAAGCCCTGGCACTGCAGCGGCTTCTCTACTTTGGAAGAGAGACTTCCCTCTGGTGTTTAGAGATCACCGTGTCACTGGTGAATGAGCTGGAAAATCTGTAATTATACCTCTCAGAGCTCCGAGGGCAGCCTTACCTCTTCCCCTGTTTAAGGTTCCCCGTGTAAAGGCCTGTATCAAGTGTGCTTGGAGATGGCCAGAAAGAGGGAGATGACCTGATGCCATATCAGAGGGCAGCCCTGTAAAACTAAACTGTGGTCCCAGCATGAAAAATAGATCTTTTCGCTTCATTTTCGTGTGAATCTCTCCAAGGCACTAGTGGTAGTGGCCTTCTTGTGCACCCCACCCTGACTCATGTAGGTTGACAATAGCTCATTATTCTTTTGTTAAAACATATATAGTAGACTCCTACTATGTGCCAGGCACTTTGTATTTGGAAATATTGCTCATGAAACCCCTGTCTTTTTTTTTTAAATGTTAATTTATTTTGAGAGAGAGAGAGAGAGAGAGAGCACATGAGTGGGGCAGGGGCAGAGAGGGGGAGAGGAGGGTCTGAAGCAGGCTCTAGGCTGGCAGCAGTGAGCATGATGCAGGACTTGAACTCACGAACCATGAGATCATGATCTGAGCCAAAGTCAGATGCTCAACCCACTGAGTCATCCAGGCGCCCTACCCCTGCCTTTAAAAAAAATCATTTCAAATAGGAAACCACTCTCCTTTGGATGGGGAGGAAAAAAAGTAAAATCCTCCTCCTTGCCCTTCTCACCAGAGCCTCGTACTTCTGTGGGATAATGAGGAAGTCAAACTGGGAGAAGGTGCTATGGGGAACAAGGGGCAGTTATTGTCCCTGAAGAAAGTCCCAGAAGGAACAAGGGAATGGGAAGAGAAGAGCATCACTCTCTCCATTAAAGGGAAAGACTTAAAGCCAGCTTTCCCTCCTGCTGTGTCAGGGACCCTGACATCTGGAGACTCAGAGTGGTGAGAGCATTTCCTGCTTTTGTTCCTGGAGACAAGCCTTCTCCTGACATCCAGCATCTGTTCTGCCCAGGAGGGCTCTGCAATATTTAGCAGACCCAAGCCCCACAAGGAGGCACTTGAGTCAACCTTTGGAAGATCACAGCTGCAGCCTGTGTCAGGAGGAGATGAGGAAGGAACAGAAAAAGATGGGCTGGGACATCCAGTTTGGAACTCCTGCACCCTCTCACCCTTCCCCATCCTCTTCACAAATACATGTGTTCATTCAGTCTGCATTTAGCAATGATTTTTTGTGTCCCTAATATGTGCCCTGTGCTGTGCCGGGTACTGTAGATAAGAGTGGAAAAGAAAAAAGTTCCTACCTTCATGAAGTTTATTTGCTAGTGGAGAAACCAGACAGTAGTGATCAGGGAAATAAAGAGGGGAAAGACAAAGTGAGGAGGCCGAGAGATGGTGTGTGTGTGTGTGTGTGTGTGTGTGGGTGTGGGTGTGTGTGTGTCTGAGAGAGAGAGAGAGAGAGACAGACAGAGAGAGAGAGAGAGAGAGAGAGAGAGAGATTACATTTGCAGTGTTTAGAGAAGGTTTCCTGAAATTTATTTTTTTATTTTTAGTGGATGCCTGAATAAAGTGAGGAAGCAAGCCATATGGAACCCGAGGGAAGAGAATTCCAGGTAAAGCAAGAGCAACTATAGAGGCCCTGAGATGAGGCCCATAATTGACATGTTTGTGGAAGAACAAGGAGCCTAGTTTGACTCTAATATTCTGACGGAAGGGGAGAATGAGGAAATTAAGGCTTAGAGGTCATCTTGCTGGGGCTGGATTGTGGAGGGCCTTAGAGGTGAAAGCAAGGACTTTTCCTTTTATTCACTGGGGGGTGGTGAGTTATTGCAGTGGTATCATCTGATGTACATTTAAAGGGATCATTCCAGCTGCTGTGTGCTCTACTGCTGTTGGGAGCAATTACCATAGACTGGGCACTGTCAGGAGATAACACCTGGATATATGCTTAAGTCACAGATGTTTCACAAGGTATGTCACTATGTCCCCCATCTGGAGACAGCTGTGTGGCATGGTAGAAAGAGATAGAACTGCACAAGGCCCAACCCTGTGACCTTGGGCAAGTTGTCTAACATTTCGGAGCCCCAGAGACCCCAATCTGTTGTGGCGGTTAAACAGGAGGATGGGGTGAAATTGCTTTGGTAATGTAAGGCACCACATCTATGTCAGACCTGAGACCCTTGCAAATTATCATAGTGCTTGCTTTGTGCCTATTCCTACCCTCCCTTCACCTTGCACTTACCTCTGTGAGTGACCTGGCCATTACAATCTCTATTTGTGGACCAGCAAGGGTGAATTCATTTTTTCCACCAGGATTCTACCTGATAAAGACTGAGGAATATGGATCCATTCCCTTGGTTTGGACATCTGCTGATGATTCCCAAATCCAAACCCTCAATTGTTTGTTTCTCTTCATTAAGATCCATACTGATGTTGGGAACCAGTCCCCCAGTCTCATGCTTCTGCACATCTTGTGGACCCAGGCACTAACTCCCCTGTCCCAGATGATCTTTCTAAGATTGTTTGTTGAACAAATGGATTTGGGAGATTGAGATCAGGTCTTCTTTCAAAGTAAAAGGCAGGCTTGATTACTGTCCAGTGCAGTCAAGATAATGTCTCCCCTAGGACAAAGGGCAGCAGGCTTACCGCTCACTATAAAGACTCTGACTTTTCTGAGCTGAGAGCTCCCCTCCTGGAATGCACCCGTCCCACTTGTACAGGCCTCATCTGGCCATTTTCATGGTGTCCTGTGGGAGCAGGGTTTGGGAAACTGGCATAAGTTCTGATACTGTGGCTATTGTCATTACTATGAGTCGTGAAGTCCTTTGTCTCTGACCCAGTGGTCTCATATCTTCTGCCAGTATCCATCAGGCTGTTGCAGGCTATCTTGTTACCTTGCAAATGGAGTAATATCTCAGACTCTTCACACTACTTAAAACTGGAATCTTTTACTGTTTATGAGAAAGTTCTTTGATATATCTTTCTGCTTCTTTGAAATACATGCTTCCACATGTTCAGAACGGAAACCATCACTCACATTCCTACTGCTCCTCTCCCCTGTAGTACAGCATTCCTGCCTCTGCCAGTGGTACTTTGTCACATTTAAAGAAGAAGCGGTGCCCCTTTTTTCTCTCTGTCTCTTTGCCATGTCCAATTCCTTATCAAGTTCAGGGGTGCCTTCTTTAAAACAGAACTCACGTCCACTGCTTCCTCATTCCACAGTCATCCATGGCCACAAGGCTCAAACAGGGCCCCATCTTCCCAGCCGTTACTGCACTGTCCTGCCTTGCCTTACCTGTTTGGATTCTAGGTTCACTCAGCTCGGTTCTTTTTACCACCTCTGGACCACGGGCATTGTTTTCATCATGACTGCATTCTTACAGCACTTGAGAGTTTCAAAACACTTTCATATATATTCTGTCAATATGTGAGTGAATATGACCCTCATTACAGGGCAGTTAAATATTAGTTTTATTTTATGTTAATTTTGGCTGAGTCATAGTATAAGATATGTGGTCAGACATCATTCTGGATGGTGTGTGAGTCTGTCTTTTGGATAAAATCAACATGTATTTTTGTAAAAGTTTATTTATTTATTGTGTGTGCGTGTGAGAGAGAGAGAGAGAGAGAGAGAGAGTAAGCAAGTGAGGAGGGACAGGGAGAGAGAATCTCAAGCAGGGAGAGAGAAAGACAATCTCCATGTTGTCAGGGAGGAGCCTGATGTGGGGCTTGAACTCACGAACCATGAGATCATGACCTGAGCCTAAATCAAGAGTCAGATGCTTAACTGATTGAACCATCCATGCACCCCTGGATGAAATCAACATTTAAATAAATGAATGTTTAGTAAAGCAGTTTGCTCTCAAAGCTCTGGGAGGGCTTCATCCAATCCATTGAAGGCCTGAATGGAACAAAAGCCTGACTTTCCTGAGAAAAGGAACTCTGCCAGCAGACAGATTTGGGACTTGAGCTGAGACATTGACCCCTCCTTGGGTCTCCAGCCTGTCAGCCCACCCTGCAGATTTAGGATCACATGAACTGATTTTTTTAAACTAGATCTCTTGGTCTTTTGATATACACATCCTGTTGGCTGTTTCTCTGGGGAAACCTGATTAATACAGGTGAGTATTATCCCCATTCTATAAAGAAATTGAGGCTCAGAAATGTCCAGTCACTTGTTCATAGCTAGTTGGGAAGATGCCAATCCTGCTCATGTAGGCTTCAGATCTCTCAGGTTTTCTTCAAATGCCTGCTATCTTTGTCACTTTTGGGCTATGAAAATTTTAATGATTTTTCATTTCTTAAGGCATTACATCTAAACTCCTTCCCCTTGGTATTAAGGTTCTTTCTCCTTTTCAGTCAGGGGATTTTCCTCAGCCTCTCAGGCTCCCAGGAAAGAAGAGTTCCTGGAGAAATGGCAGGATGTAGCCTAAATGGAAAAGAAACAGATCATTCAATGGTTTAAAGGTATAACTGAAAGTTAAAGATATACATCTGCTTTGCGACTATGATGAAAATAAGGCATCTCTTTGACTAAATAGGGGTTTAAATGTAAGATCCACTGTAAGTATTCTTGTAACCTAAAGGAAATGACGGGCAGGCAGTTGACATAAGCCAGGCAATGCCAGGATGATAGTAGTATCCACAGGCCATGTGGACTAGAGCTGCACTGTCTAACATGGTAGCCATTAGTCACATCTGGATCTTTAAATTTAAATTAATTACCATTAAATAGAATTAAAAACTCAGTTCCTCAGTTACACTAGCCACATTTTAAGACTCAAAGGTCATATGTGGCTGGAGAGTGGTTACCATTTTGAACATCTTGATCATAGCAGAAAGTTCTATTGGATGGCACAGAAGTAGTGAGCCTCGTCCCAAATATAAATCTCATTGAACCTGAACAACAGTGGTTACTGACACAGAGAAGGCCGAGGTGAGAGAAAGCTTCCAAGGCTGAGAGCCACAGACTCTTCCAGGAGAAGGACAAAGGAAGTGTCCTCATGGTTCAATTTCAGGGACTGAAATCCCTTGTGGGCCAGAAGGAGTAATTCCTCCCTCAGGTTGGGGGCAGAGACCAGGGCGTGGCCATGGCAGCCTGGGGTGAGGGCAGGAAGACACCCCTGCCTGGACTAGACACCCAGGCGAGCCCTGCCCTAGAAAGACTCAACCAACAGCTACTTCAGGTTCGAAGTCCAGGTGAGGCCTTTGTTCCAGCTGCCAGGTGGTTTCAATAAATATGTTAGCTATGCATGATAAAAATTTATAGGTCAAATGAAAATGCCTGATAGTAGAATGTTTGCCTCCAGTCTATACTGCAGTTTATATTATTTATTAGAGTGTATACCGCTGTTGTACAAAAAGTTATAATATAATAAAAAATTTGAAGAGAAAGAGGACATTTATAGATTTGATACTATTTTATTTATTTTTATTTTTTTAATTCTGTTTTTAATGTTTACTTATTTTTGAGAGAGAGAGAGAGAGAAAGCAAGTGTGGGGGAGAGGCAGAAAGAGAGTGAGACACAGAACTCGAAGCAGTTTCCAGGCTCCACACTCTGCACAGAGCCTGACGCGGGACTTAAACTCACAAATTGTGAGATCACGACCTGAGCTGAAGTCGGACACTTAACTGACTGAACCACCCAGGCACCCCGATTTAATACTATTTTTAATGAACAGAAATCTCAAATCCTGAGGACAATTGGACATTCTATCAGTAAGCAAGTTTATTCCCACCAGCAGAAAAAGATACCTTGTGTTGGAGGAATAAAGTTGCCTTTTTTTTCTGATTTCTCATTTTGCTTTTTCTCCTCTTACATTTCAAGAATTCCCTTTGAATCATTTCCATGTTGTATAGACTAATCTAAGGCAAAAAGATCATTGTTCACACTCCCGTGTAGTTCAGAGATCAGATCAGCATCCCTAAAGGGGAGGGAGGGATGGCAGTGACTACTCCCACTCAGGGAACAGGGTACCGCTGAGGCACACTGCCAAGTGAGCTGGATGACATCTGGTGATCCTTCCTGCCTGGGGTGTTCCCTTCCAGAGAGAATATCTCGAAGGTGTGACCTGAGGCAAAATCCTGAAACAAAGATTTTTGTCTGCAGCACTTGCTTCCCTTGCTTTTTCTCTATACCTTATTCTAGATCTCTTCTCCTTGAGTGTTTAATGTGTTGGTATAATAAAATGATAGTGTGGTAATATTGATGTTTATTGGCAATATTGGTAATATTGATGTATTAATAATAGAATTTACATTTGTAGCAAAAAGTTTCTAGAGACAGTGAGGGAATTAGAGGCAGGGAGCCTCTAAGTCACAGCAAGGGGATGTTTACCTGTGAAATGAGTTGGGCCAGGTCAGTGGCATGCCTGAGGCCTCTTCTTACATTTTTTGTCTTGAGTAAGCCACTATTCTCTGCAGACAGCCTTAGCACTAGGTTTCCAGATATGTCATCAGGTAAGAGATTCATCAATGAGCTCTCAAAACTTTGCTAACCTGAAGGGCCATGGGGCCAGTGAGGAGATACTTGGGACCAAGTCAAAAGTCAGTCACTATTCAAACGTTCTTAAGACCAAATCCTGGGCAGGATCGGTCTGTCATTCTGAATGTACGTGGGTTTGTGTATAGAAGACAAGCTGGGACTCTGGAAACCTAAATTGGAGAACCATAAGAAATCAGGCCTACACAGAGTAAGGGCTTTGGGAAATGTGCCCATGTTCCATGGCTGCTTCTTGTATTGACAGGTGGCACTTGATGAAGTATGTAGAGAGGCAGGACAGACTCAAGACAGCTCTGGGCTGACAGATGTGAGGGGAGCCACTTGGGCAGGAAGAGTCCAGCAAGAGACTGGCAGCAGAGTGCTGGTGGGTCCTCAGCACACCAGACTTGAGTCAGACTTCTGGAGACAACTGGTCTGGAGTGCCCTGGGGGAGGGAGCTGGTGAGGGCCAGAGGAGGGAGAGGGCTGAGTTTGTGGTGAAGCAGCCTAGAGGTGAAGAGGTGCTCTGGAGGATGGAGGCAAGCCTGGTTATACAAAGACGCTGGTGAACATGTAGGTGCCCCGGGGTTTTCACCCAGGAATGCCAGAGGTCACGACTGCTTTTGCCAAACAAATTCCTGAGCTTCCCCCTCCCCCATAGTGGAGAAGAGCTTATTCTACTCTGCATCTTTCAGTGCCCAGCATGGTGTCTGGCTTATTACAAGTTCTCAATCTAGGATTTAATAAATATTTAGTTCCTACCATGTTCTGAGAATACAGGGGTGAATGACATGGAGTTCCTGTCCTCATGGGAGTGGATAAACAACAGTGAAGCAAGCAAGTGTGCATGATCATTCCATAAGAAATGGAGTGTTCTCAGGAGAGAGAATAGAGGATTAGTGTCATGGGTGGAGGAACCCATGGTGGATCAATCAGGTTGTCAGGAAAGGCCTCTCTCAGGTGGTGATATGGGACATGAAGGACAAGAAAGAACCAATGACACGACTATTTTGGGGTGGGGGTAGAGACTGCTCTGGGCAGAGAGGATGGGGAGCATGAGATTTCTATGTAGCAACTAGCTTGCTGTGTTTGAGAAACAGGAAAGGAGGCCAGTGTTGCTCATGTGGCTTTGGTAGAGTGAGCCTCGCCAAGTGGGGGATAGATTTAAGAGAGATTGGCAGGGCATCAGTCCAGGTTTCCTTAAAGGAGTTCTCTTGGCATTTAGGGCAAGGCAAGCATGGATATTAGGTGGTATTTAGCATCTCTCACCCTCACTCACCAAATGTGAGTAGTGCCTCCTCCTCCAAGTGGGGGATAGATTTAAGAGAGATTGGCAGGGCATCAGTCCAGGTTTCCTTAAAGGAGTTCTCTTGGCATTTAGGGCAAGGCAAGCATGGATATTAGGTGGTATTTAGCATCTCTCACCCTCACTCACCAAATGTGAGTAGTGCCTCCTCCCCCAAGTCATTCTGACAACTAAAAAATTCCCCAAAATGTTTCCATTCCCACACACTGTCTAATAAAGACCACTGGAAGATAAGTGTATTAGTCAGGGTTTTTAAGAGGAATGGAACCAACAGAACGCTTATATATAAAGATATTTATTATAAGGAATTGGGTTATGCAATTATGGAGGCTGACAAGTCCCAAGATATGCAGTCAGCAAACTGGAGATTCAGGAGAGCCAATGTGTAAGTGGCAGTCTGAAGGCCAGTAGACTCAAGACCCTGGAAGAGCTGATGTTGTAGCTTGAATCCAAGGCAGGAAAAGACTGATGTCCCAGCTCAAGGCAGTCAGGCAGGACTTCCCTCTCACTCATGGGAGAGTCAGTTCTTTCATGCTAGCTAGGCCTTCAACTGATTAGATGAGGCCCACCCACATTAGGGAGATCAATCAGCTTTACTCAGTCTACAGAGTCAAATGTTAATCTCATTCAAAAACACCCTCAGACACACACAATAACTGGGCACCCTGTTGATACATAAAATTAAACATCACAACCGTAGAACCTTGATAGTCTTTCTGCATGTTAAGACCTGGGAGAACTGAGCTTGCTGGGATAAACCATGAAAGACTCCAGACAGAATGTGACTGGGGAAGATAGGAGGTGACAGTTCTTAGGCATTAAAACTGCCCCCAGGTCCGTTTTATGATGCTCAGATTTGGGATGGGTTGTAGGACAGGAGTGAGAATAGTAATAACCAGAGTCTTACAGTGCTTTGCAAATCCACATACATGATCTCATTTCACCTCCCAGTAATCTTGTGACGTGGGTGAGGATGCATTGTTATTGATATTTCGCAGATGAGAGAACAGGGTTACAAAGAGTCAGAGGTTTGCCAAGGTTAAACATGTAGCCGTGGTGTAGCTGGGGCTAGGGTGACTCAGGTGTCCCCCAGATGTTGGGGGCTCAGGGTGGCAAGAGCAGGTTGGACGCAGAATGTGGAGACGGCTGCAGAGGTCAAGGGGACAGCCACGTGCGTGCACTGCAGGCAGGAGAAAATCTTCAAGGACGCAGCGTGCTGCCGTGCTGCAGTGATGTAGCGGACCTGTCACTTACCAGGAAAAGACGGCCGTGGCCGACAGAGCCTGCTGATAGTGGCAGCTGGGGTCAGGGTGACTCAGAGGGAGCAGAAACCCAGGGCTGGCAGGGAGACAGCCAGACAGTGGGGTGAGGAGCAGCCAAATCTGTCACCTAAAGCCTCAGAGGATGAGGCCAGGGACATGCGAGAGAGCATGGGGGCAGCTCTGTGTCTGGAGCCCTTTCCTGGAGACCCCCTGTGGGGCTGCTGCCTGGACCTGCTTTCCTAATTGGTTGCTTGGGCTAAGAAGTCTCGGGGGAGTCTGCTCCTGGGTCTTTCATTATTGATGGTGAAGGGACAGAGAAATAGGGCAGGCTAAGATCTCTCTGGCCTCCCCCAGCATTTTCTGCTATAGCGTCAGTCAACCAGGGTCTGAGACCTTTCATGTTGGGATCCTTGGTGCCTGGCACTGTAGCTGCCACCTAGGAGACCCTGATGCACACTTGTTGAAGGGAGAGAACCCTGCATGAGCTATTGCTGTCTGAGACCCTTTGGGAGAATAGAGAAGGAAAGAGGGGCTCTGTCCGCAGGAGCTCATAGTGTAGGTTGAGATGAGCACAGCTAATTAACACTGTTCTGCCAAAGGGGCAGAAGGCAAGCGGTTCCGTAGCAGGGCTAACTGTATCTGGGAAGCAGATTCGCTCCAGGCTACAGGAGAGCAGTCTGGATCCAGACCCGGGGCGGGTGGTGGTGGTGGTGGTGGATGAAGCTGGCAGTGGGGAGAGACAGACTTGCAGGGCCTCATCTGGCTAGTCTATCTCCTCTCAATGAAACACAGTAATGCAGAGAAGAAAAAGAAGAAAACATGGAAATCTGGAAAATGATGGCTCTTTTTTCTCCCTACGGATTCCTCTAGGGCAGCGTGATGCACTGGGGGCGTGGGCTTTGGCACCAGACTGCCTGCAGTGAGGACAGTCTCCTGGCTTGGATGCGTGAGTCCCATGGTGGGGAGCCACAGGGGCCTGGCAGTGCCGCCGGGCTAGATCTTCCCTCTGCGCTGGTGGAGGCAGCTGCCCTCACTTCCATCTGGTGTGACCCTCTGTGTCATGCCCTCCCCCCCTTTTTGACCCTCACTCGCACGTAAGCACACTCATTTCCATGCCAGTTTCACTGATATCCACCGCTTGGGTCCACCTCCTCAAGATTCTTAAGTATGAGCCAGGCTCAGTTTTCGGTAGTGCAGCAGAGCCCAGGATTATGACCAGCCCCAGACCTTATGGGAAGCTTTTGACTAAGACACTATGTACAAAGATGCCCAGACACTTCTCCTACATGGACCCCGATCGCTACTTACTCTTGCCACCTGCAGATGGAGATACCATGATTCAGACCGAGGGAAGGCCTAGATGTCTGTCCAGGCCCAGTTCACTGGGTCAGTTCACTGGAGCCCTTTTCCCTACAACATCAGGAGTTGAGAGGTTATTGCTGGGGCTCAGGGCAGATAAGGGCAGAGATCACTGGGTTAGGCCCAGGGGGTCCTGAGATACATGGTCTGTTCTGCTAGGAAACCACCCCTGGGTGATGCTGACGCTGTAGTAATCGATACAAATTGCTGGGAAAGTATAAATATCTTCACTTTTCTCTCTTAGCTTTGTGACTGGCAGCCCATGAGGCAACTCTTCCTTACTTAATTTGCTCCTAAAGTGGGGCAGGCAGGGAGATGGCCGTAGCTCTGGGAAGGCTGAGTGGGTAGGTGCATGGATGTCTCCTGTGGAGGGACATATGACACCTGTATCTGTGTGTAATCGTGGGGGCAGGAGCCTCCCTGACGTGCTGAGGTATATCCACAAGCAGGCCACAGGATGCACAGATGGTTAGGGGGCTCCTCCGAACCTTGAGAGAATGACACAGAAGAACCCTGGAAACTCAGCAAAACTTCACATCTGAGGCTTCTCTTGGCTTTAGATACAGCATCATCCCTGGAGAGGTTGTAGCTATGCTTCCAACCTTGATGGAATTTGTTGTATTCTGCTCCCAGTCCTTAACTGGGACTCAGGAGTACTAGTGACTCAGACACCTGGGTGGCTCAGTTGGTTAAGCATCCAACTTCCGGTCAGGTCATGATCTGATGGTTCCTGAGTTCGAGCCCCAAGTCGGGCTTTCTGCTCTCAGCACAGAGCCCACTTTGGATCCTCTGTCCCCTTCTCTCTCTCTCTCTCTCTCTCTCTCTCTCTTTCTGCCTCTTTACCACTTGCACTCTCTCTCAATCTCTCTCTCTCTCTCTCTCTCTCAAAAATAAACACACACACACACACACACACACACACACACACACACAGAAATGCTAGTAACCAATTGCTCCCTTGAAGTAAGAGAGAAGTCAATCAGAAGAGAAAGAACTCTGGACTGTGCCATTTGGAGCAAATAACATTCCTGTCTGGGTCTTATGCTCGTCATCTGTGGAAATAGGCATACGAGCATTTGCCCTGCAACTTTTATAGGCTCTAAGGAAAGACAGGGAAGTGCCTTAAAAATATTCTGGGAGGGGCGCCTGGGTGGCTCAGTCGGTTAAGCGTCCGGCTTCGGCTCAGGTCATGATCTCATGGTTCGTGGGTTCGAGCCCCGCGTCGGGCTCTGTGCTGACAGCTCAGAGCCTGGAGCCTGTCTTCAGATTCTGTGTGTGTCTCTCTCTCTGACCCTTCCCTGCTAGCGCTGTCTCTCTCTGTCTCTCAAAAATAAATTAAAAAAAAACTATAACAAAAAATTAAAAAAAAATATTCTGGGAAAGTGCTTTAAATATTGTTAATCATTGAGCTTTTTGATTTATTTGTATATCTGTATCTATCATCCCTTGTCACAACTGTATCTACATCTATCATCATCTATTATCTATCATCAACCCATCTATCCATCATCTTTTTTCTTTTCTAGAAATTAATTAATTTTTATAGAGATATAATTGACAGATAGCATTGTATTAGGTTGAAGTGTACAACATAATGATTTGATATTTGTATATGTTGAGAAATGATCACTACACAAAATCTAGTTAACATCTGTCACCATACAAATTACAAAATTTCTTTTTTCTTATGATGAGAACTTGTAATATTTACTCTCTTAGCAACTGTCAAATATGCAACACAGTATTATTAACTACATATTATATCCTTTTGACTTACTTATTTTATTCTGAAAGTTTGTATCTTTTGACCCCTTCACCCATGTCACTCCCTGCCTCCCCTGCCTACACAACTATCAATCTGTTCTTTGTATCTATGAACTTGTTCTGTTTTTATTTGTGTTTTTAGATTCCACATATAAGTGAGATTATACGGTATTTGTCTTTCTCTGTCTGACTTACTTCACCTAGCATAATGCCCTCAAGGTCTGCTCGTGTTGTCATGAATGCCAAGATTTCCTTCTTTGTTACAGCTGAATAATATTCCACTATATATACACCATATGTGTCTTATCCATTTATCTATGGATGGACATTTGGGTTGGCTCTATATTTTGGTTATTGTAAATTATGCCACACCAAACATGTGTCTTTTCAAATTCAATGTTTTTGTTTCCTTCAGATAAATACCCAGAAGTGGGATTGCTGGATCATATGGTAGTTCTGTTTTTAACTTTTTGAGGAGCCTCCATACTGTGCTCCATAGTGGTGGCACCAACTGATATTCTCACCAACAGTGCATGAGGGTTCCCGGTTTCTTCCTCATCAACGTGTTTTTCTTGATAAGCTTTTGATGATAGAGGTAAAAGAACCATGGGCAGAAGTAACACTAAATCTCAAACGATATTCTATGGGAGGGACATAGGCCTTTCCCCAAAGTGGGTAAAGAAGATCCTTCAGATAGCAAACCAATGAAGAAAAAAACTTAAAGAAATATATTGTTTGCTTTTAATCTGCATAGAAATTCTTACTCTCCAATTTGCTTTTTTTAAAAATTAAACGTAACAAACATTTTTGCTTGTCAATAAAAAAAAATATTTGCCAACAGTTGAAAAAAAAAGTAAATCAATGAGATATTTTCAGAGTTTAGATCTCTGCTGTTCCTTTCCTCATGAAAAAGTCCCCCAAATAGTGAATCCTTCCTCATGATGCTCCTGTCCTGCCTGCTTCTATTTACTGATTGAAGCACTCTTGCCTGCTGTGGGGAGCCAGTGTCTCCTGGCCATGCCTGATCCTGTGTTCCTGCTCCTCCTCACCTGGTGCCTGCGGAGATTTCAGGCATGCTCCATTTGCCTGAGAAAGACCATTCCTGAAAGCACCTACCTGCAGGCCATGTCAGAAGTGCCTGTGGCCTGGGCTGGAAAAAGCAGTGGTGGTAGAGAGGGTGGTGGTGGTCTGCAGTGGGATGTGGGGGATTTGGGATGCAGTGGTCTGCAGTGATGTGGGAGGGAAGGGGCTCAGGAACAACTCTGCATCCTGCCCCTCATTCAGGGGCCCCTGGCTCCCCCCACTGTGTCTTAGGAGCCAGGGAAGTAGCCACCTGTTACTGGTGACGATGGCTGTTCCGCAAAGCAGGTGGATTAATCAAATACACAATTCCAGGGAGTATGTATGGCCACTTCCCCTCTCTGATTCCAATGTGCAGTTCTTATTTTCTAACTCAGCATTTATTACTCCTCCTTCTATGTCATTTCTATGATACAGGTGGAACTGCATGGTTGTGGTAGGGTTGAGCTCTGATACTGTCACACATAACAGAAACATTCACAAGGAGGGGGCTTCCAGGACATCCCCTCCCTGTTCCATTTCATACCCTGCCTCGTTTTAGCAAATCTCAAGGTAGAGAAGGTATGATCGCATTTTGCCCTCTAATGTAACATTAGTGTCATATTAGACATTTTTCAAAGGATCCAGGGCACTCTACTTTTTTATACTTTTTCCTTTTAAGGCAGTGTTTCTTCCTCTCTGTAGGAGAGGGAAATTAAACTAGTAGACTGGAGTTTCCCTCACTTCTGAGCTACTTTCAGTGTTTCCAGTTGACATAGACCTTGAGAAATATCTCTCCAGGATTTGAGGAATAACTGGTACCCAGCTTCATGGGAGAGCAAGTCAGTGAGGCTGCAAGACCCCCCTCCAGGAACTCCATCCTAAAGCCCATTTTATTCCTATCATTGCCACTAATTAAAAACAATTTTTTAATGTTTGTTCATTTTTGAGAGAGAGAGATAGAGCATGAGTAGGGAAGGGGCTAAGAGAGAGGGAGACACAGAATCCGAAGCAGGGTCCAGGCTCTGAGCTGTCAGCACAGAGCCTGATGAGGGGCCTGAACCCATGAACCATGAGATTATGACCTGAGCTGAAGTCGGATGCTTAACTGACTGAGCCACCCAGGTGCCCCTATTGCCACTAATTTTTATTGACTCTCAGCTGAGTGTAAGGCATCATGCTCGGTGTGGAATCTTCCTTCCACATTTGGGGTTAGCAAATATATTCATTGTACATATTTCTCTGCTCCTCAAATCTCAGAAATCCTGGGTGCAGAGAAGACAGAACATCCCTCCAGGCCTCCTTTTGCAGCTCCACTCATGATGATGTGGAAGGGGTCTCCATGGGCCATCATCCAGTCCAATGTTTTGCTTCTACACTAAACAAATCAAGCTCTAAATCTAGCTTCCTTGGCCTCATCTACTCACTAGCTTGCTCTCTTTTACACGTTAACAGCCAGGGAGAGAGGAAAGAAACTTTGGAAAGAACCCAAAGTGCCCATTAGATAATTGTTATTGTGTTTGTGACTGTTGCAAAGATATAAGTCCTAGGTCTTAATAAAATCCAACATTTTCCAATTAGCTGTTGCTTAATTAGCTACATGAATATTCAGAACCCTCACGCCCTTTTGCATCTTCCTCCCTCAAGTGTCTCCCAACCCAGCCTGCTCCATCAGATTGTATTCTCACATCTGCAGATGGGGGGGGGGGGCAGTGGAGGCCTACAGAGCTCAAGCATCCTTCCTGAGCTGCAAGGATGGGCAAATGCAGGAGGGCTGAGGTCCTAGCTCTCACTACCTCCCCTCTTCTAGGGGCCACAAAATTCAGGCCATCAGATCTCTCTATTTGGAAAAATGCAAATTGCACATGTTGCATACTTGCTTAAAGCCTATGAAGATGATTACTTCTGGAAAAGACCCACCAGGAGCACTAAAATATGTGGTACTTTAAGCACAGACTGTTAGAGCATTCCCCTTCCTTCCTTTCTTTCTCCCTTCCTCCATCCCTCCCTTTCTTCCTCCCTTCTAATTCCTTCTTTCCTTCCTTCTTCCCTCCCTAATTCCTTCCTTCCTTCTTTCCTTAATTCCTTCCTGTTTCCTTTTTTTTTTTTAAATTAGCAACAGAAACTTTTCTTCAATGGCATCTTCCCTAGATGTGCAGTATATAGAACAGATAAAAACAGCATCAGTTCAGTTAATGCGTAGTTGAGGATGGAAAGAATTCTGCCTTCTCCACGTACTCTCCCATCAGATCACTTCTGGACCACTTTCTGGAGATCTAAGGAGCACAGTGTACAAAACGTTGATTTCATTCTTTTTTTGTTTTTGTTTTTTTTCCAGGAAAGAAAAATGGAAGCCCAGGGAGAGAAGGTAAGTTGCCCAGGATCAAACAGCTCATTAGGAACAGAAGGAGGGAGGTAGACTTGGGATTACAGCCTCCACATCCAGGATTTTCCAGGCCCCGAATCTGGAAGCCCAGACAGAAATGCAGGCATGAGGACTCCTACTCAGATGGAAGGAAGAAAGGGTCTCCCCTAGCTGCACTAAAATCCATCTTGCTTCCCCAGCAGGAGGTGGAGCCTCTCCACTCCTGATTGTGGGAAGAGAGAGGAGAAAAATGTCATCCTCTGCCCTCCAAGCCCCTTCCCTGGCAGCCCCTCACCCACCAAGGATTGAATATGCTGCATTGGCTATAATTTGGGCTTAGTTTGGAGGTAATTTCCCGGTGGTGCCTGCAGCTTCTTAATGCAGGCTGTCAAAATGATGTAGAATTGTGCTCTGCCAGCCGCCCGGCTGACTTTATTCAGATACATCTAATGTGACAATTTTGTCAAAGCTTGTTTTAAAGAGCTGTTTTGACTGGGTGTTAATGCAGCCTTCCTAATCAGCCAATTGCTGCATCTGATCCCCCATACCAGGAACGAGATGGTGATGATTTCTCCACAGATATGTCTCCCTTATCCCTGGAGGTGACCTGGCTCCACAACAGAGACACAGTGGGCTGAGCCCCGCCCGGGGCCCCCACTGCCTTCTAGGGGCTGTGGTGTTGGCTTGGGAGACTGTCAGACCGGTGGGCTCAGGATCTGAGAGGAGAAAAGCCCACCGGAAGCTGAGGGGAGCCACATGAGGAAAGGGGCTCAGGGAGGTTGTGTTAATGAGGGCAAGTCAGGGAATCCTGTATGTGCTCTGAGAGGCTGGAACCAGGAGCCCTGTCAGGAGAGGGCTAGGCTGCCACAATAAGTCAATCATAGTGAGTTAGTTCATCTCTTTTCTGGACTGAGTTTCTCTTAACGGCATGTCTGGATGGGATGAGCAGCAGCCAAGGGTCTAGGCTGATAGATTGATTCCCAGTCTTAAGCAAGTCCCCCTGCTCATCTGAGTTCATCTGAAAACCTATGATGATTGAATATGATATCATAGGTGGAAATGCCGGGCACGTAGGCAGAAAATCCAGAAAGGCAGATACCTTTCTCCTCCCATCTCACCGTTACTTCTGGGCAGTACCAAATTAGAGCCCAACAGTGATATCTACATGGAAGTGGGTAACACAGCCTTTATCTGCTACTGTTTCCCTGATGCTCAATGACCATGACACCCTCTTTGATTTCTTAAGCTCTGTGTGTGTAGGGGTTGGAAATTTATTGTTTAATATGTATTCCAAGGATCTCACATATTTCTGTACAGTCCTTGGCACCTGATTTAGTATGAGATGTTTAATTAAGATTTTTATTTTCTGTAATTTAAACCAACTTTCTAAATGGTGAATTTTGCTTTCTGAGACAAGCAGAACATGAATGAACAGAAAAGTTCGTGGGGCGCCTGGATGGCTCAGTCGGTTAAGCATCTGACTTTGGCTCAGGTTGTGATCTCGCAGTTCATGGGTCCAAGCCCCGCATCGGGCTTTGTGCTGGCAGCTCAGAGCCTGGAGCCTGTTTCAGATTCTGTGTCTCCCTCTGTCTCTGCCCCTCCCCTGCTTGCACTCTGTCTGTCTGTCTCTCTGTCTCTCTCAAAAATAAATAAACATTTAAAAAGTTAAAAAAAAGAAAGAAAAGTTCATATTGGCACCTATTGTGCACTATGACTTTGCTGGGTGTTGCACCTGCATCGTGTCTTTTAACTGAGGTGTTGTAGGTCTATGCCTTGTCCCAGCTCACATAGCTGGGACGTGGCTGAGCTTCTACCTCGGGGATCCAAGTTTGTCCAGCCTACCTTTGCTGACTGTGAAGGTACAGACTTCACACTTCTGGCACTGAAATATTGGCAACTGCCATTTGTGCCAGTTCTTGAGAGGTATGGGGGCTGGAGGGTGGCCTCCACATTGTCCTCAGACCAGTTATGCTGAGGGGATCAAAGGTTGGGCACTCTTATTGCCTGGCTTTGGGACTTCCCATTTCATTTGCACCTCAAAATGTCACCCCCTTTCTCCAGGCTCTGGTTATTGATGTTTATTTTTAACTTGCATGTGATTAAGATGAATCAGAGCTGTCTCTACCAGCTGCAGATGGTCCTAACTGGGGCATTAGGGTTTGGGGTTTCTATGTCCTCTTTGGGGGTCTTCTGTTCTCCTGATCAGTTGAACTGATTGGCCACGTTCTAATATACTATCTTGTTCACAGGACCAATTGTCCAGGCCACAAGAGATCCTTTGATCTGTCTGAACACCTGGCTCCCCTCTCTCCTCTTTCTCTGTACCCCTGGGAACATCTGTGCTGCTGAAAGCACTTTATTTGTCTTCATAAAACAAAAGTTACAAATAAAAATCAATAACCACCAGATTATCAGGGGAGGATTAATTCAACTTTTGTAAATGCTAATGAGATCTGGAACCCTAGCCAATGGTTCAGGCATGGATTAATACTCTTCTCCCTGCTTCTAGGAGAAGGGCTTAATAAGAGCTTTCTGGGGGGATGCTTGCCAGACTCAATTGTCCCTATGACCTCAGCTTCATGGGACCTATGCCCCCAGGATTCAGGTTGTTTCTGACCCCTGGGACATCCCCTGTTGTCTCCTTGGCTCAAGGCACGGCTGGCAGAGTGTGACCAAAATACCACTTTCCTGAGAGCAGAGAAAAGTCTCTAGGACCCAGAGTCTTTCAGTTTGTGAGGCTGTTATGATGGGGTTCGAGGAAACCTGCCAAAGGCTCCCTACCATAAGCACATGCTTGAGTCTGCTTCAAGAACCTCTTCTGAACTTGGCTATCAAGAGATGATGGAGAGACAGTTAGCTATCCTGGATGCTCTGAGATGTTGCAGTGACAGGGAGCTGGAGGGGCATGGTGGTGGTTGAGCTCTCCTCCCAAATCCTGCCACATTGTTTATTTTGCCTCCATAAAACCCCCTAGGCCTTTCCCTCACAAAGGTGTCTTCCTCTGCCAGGCTGCTCTTCAGGAACATGTGAATCTCACTCTCTCTCCTTCCAGTCCTTGAATGTCTCCTCTGTTTCTAAACCCAGCCTCTTCCCCACACTTCTGACTCTTCCTGCCCGCCTCTTCTTTCCCCCATTGCACTTACCACCTTTTACTATCCCATACCATTAATTTATATGTTTATGGTGCCCTGCCTGTCTCCTCCCTCTTGAGCTGTAGTCCCACAAAGGCAGGGAGTACCACCTGCTTTGTTCCACTGTGCATCTCAGGTATAGAACAGTGCCAGGAACATGGTGGATGCCCAGACAATACTTACTGAATGAAAGAAGATGAAAAGTCAGTGGGTCATTCCTTCTTTCTTTCTCAGCCCATTCTGTGAGAAAGGTACTAAGGGTTTATGAAGTGGACCAGAAGAGCAGGGGAGCACACTGTGGTCCTTCCATTCTGTGGAACACGACTCGACGGAAAGCATGGGCTGCTGGTACAGGCAACAGCTTTGTGAATCTCCAAAACCTTGTGCTGAGTAAGAAAGCCAGTCTTAAAGGCTACACACTGTATGTTTTTGAAATGCTGGAAAAGACAAAATGATAGTAATGGAAGACAAATCAGTGGTTGTGAGGGGTGGGGATGAGGGAATGAGTGAGGGTTGAAGGAGTATTTTTGGGGTGATCAGCTTATGTGTCCTGGTCATGGTAGTGATCGCATGAATCTGTACATATGTAAAAACTCACAGAATTATACACTAATGGTAAAAGGAGTCAATTTTGTTTCATAATACTTTTAAAATAAATAAAAATATCTTTAAAAAGGGAAGGGATGGAACTTATCCAGAAGCACAAGTTCTAGGATAATCCATGATTGTAGTATGAACCCTGCATAAGGGACAAGTGTTTCTGGTACATAAATTGCTCTCCTGCCACCCCCCCCCAATCGGAAAACCTCAGGCCCTGAATTTATGAATGAGAGCTGTGGATATGTTTCTCTCTTTATGTACACACAGAAGATACAATGCATGGGTGTCTGTGTGCAATTTTGAAAGGATAGCAGGTTTTTAATACCGAGCAATACCACTTTGGCAGACCATTTACTGTGATAAGAAGGAAATACACCATGAATAGAATTTTCTTTGCAAATCCTTTTCCTGGCCTCAGACCCAGTTATGGATTTCCTGCTGTTAATAGATTTGAGTTCTTTTGCTTTTCTCTTCTTGCCTGTTCTGCTGTGGTTGTTGTACTCTCTGCCTCCTGACAGCTCTCATTTCACTACAGAGTCTGCTTCTCTCACTCACCACTGGGCCCTAGCCTGAAAGCTAGGCAGAACAGGAGCAAGTGGCAGATCCCACCAACTAGAAATGTTTTCTACAATGATGCTCAGCGTTCTGTCAGCAGTGGGCCCTTCCTGTGTGTCACGTGACCTTTTGTGAAACACAGCTGTCCTGAGGAAGGATTGCATAGCAGTTCCTAAAGTGCCAGGCAAGTTGACCATTCCTTTTCACCACTCCGCCTTTATTCCTCTGC
This sequence comes from Cryptoprocta ferox, assembly GCA_028646485.1. NCBI lineage: Eukaryota > Metazoa > Chordata > Mammalia > Carnivora > Eupleridae > Cryptoprocta > Cryptoprocta ferox. The sequence goes on from CM053575.1 coordinate 77,985,206, forward strand.
TCATTTGGTCCACAAACGTTACTGGGACCTTCTGTTGTTGGTCACTGTGCTGGGGCTAGGGGATGGCAGTGAATGAGATAGATCTAGCCCTGCTCTCATGGGGCTTATGTTCTAGCCCATTTTCTTCCAACCAAATCAGAAGCCTGGGAGCGATCTATGGGTGGTCTATGCCACCATCCACCCCATTTGGCTGTTCCCCAACCCTAGGTATTCCACCTGAAATCTTGCTTAGATCTGCCTCTCTTCTCCATTCTCACAGGGGCTGGCAAAGCCTCTTGCAGGACCACTGACCTGGACTGCCAGTCTCTTCCATGTTCTCCTTGATAACCTTTCCCCACTACCCCACCTTTACCCCATGATGCTGATGCAGCTGAGGGTTCATAGGAGCACTTCCCTGTTTAAGAATATTTAATTTAAGAAATTGCCTATGGTATAAAGGTCAAGTTCTTTCATAATGGGGTACAAGCCCTTCCCTAGCCTCATTTGAGACCACACTGGGAACAGCACTGCTGCTCGCCCTTGACAAAGCTGCTCTCTTTGCACACCCCAACTCAGTCCCCAAGGGTCACATATCACCTCCTTGGAGGAATCTGTCCCTCCTCCACAACCCCCTGGGCAGAATTAATCTTTTCCTCCTTTGTGCACTTATCACACTTTATTCATAACAATGACACACCAGTTCTTATGCCACAACCTTGGGTAAGCTTCTAGAGGGCAGAAGGTGACCTTTGTTTCTCTTGGCATTCCCAGCACTGGTGGGGTACCTAGCATGAAAGAGAGAACTAACGCACACAGATTTGTTGAATGGAACTGATTTCAATTTCCCAGATACGATGTTTTCTGGGGGCTGTGTGTGTGCATGCATGTGCACACACATGTGTGGGTGTGTGTGGGTGTTGGAGCTGCAGTGTAAGAGGATAATGGAGGGAAAAGGTTCAGAGGAGCCATCCTATCTTTTCATGACCATTTGGTCTTAAGCCCTCCTGACCCCTTTTCCTCCTCTGCCTCCCTCCGGGTCTCTGGCTTTAGGCTCTGCATTCTTACAGAAGGTATTGGATATCGGTTAACCTCTCCTCCAGCGTTTCCACCTTAAGTTCATTAACAGCTCAGTCATAGAGGCCAGTGCCCCTTACTGGCTCTCCCTCCCTTGGGGAGTGGTCACTATGGCTTCAGATCTGTCTGGGACTGGCTTCCAGAAGTCTTCTCAGCCCCCAGGGCCTGACCACTGGCTGGAGTCAGGTACAGCAGGCGCCAAGTGGCTTTCTCTAGGGAGCTCTTAGTTCCAGTTTCTGAGGTTGTGTGAAAGGAGAGTTACCCCTTTGCCTTTCCCAGTGCTCAGGCCACTCTTGTCTTTAAATCTATGTTAGATTTCTTGAGCAAGGAGAAGCCTACAGTTTCGTTTAGTTTATAGTTTAGCTTTTGTCAGGAAATTTGTGAATTCTTCTGCATCAGAGAGTTCTAAACTTGAGAGAGTTCTTGCTTCTCCTTCCCTGGTCCCCCTTTCCTCACCCCCAAATCTGTCTGAAGACCCCAACTGAGAGTGGGGGTGGGGCGGGGAGCAGCTGTTCCTGTGGTTGTTTGATTTTCTGAGAAATTAATTTCTGATTTGTTGTTTTTTCCCCACTCCGCTCCTTTCCAAGAAAGCAGCCAGGTCTTTTACGTTCTGTTCCCTTGCTTAAACAGATTGTATTGCCAAAAGAGAAGTTGCTCACAAATTTCCTTCCCAGCTTTTGTCTCCTGAAAGTCTGGGTTCCTTGGAGGAATTCTGCTGGGGATGGAAGAGGTGGGTGGAGAACATCAGAAGGGAGGGGGTAGGACAGCAGCTGTTTGTCACCAGCGACCAGAAACATGCCCAACCTTCCTGATAAGTGGGGCCTTTGCACTTGCTGTTTGCTCAGTCCAGAAGGTTCTTCTGCCCAGATACTCATATGACTTGCTTCTTCACTTCATTTAGGTCTCTGCTCAAGCATGATCTTCCCATGGTGACCTTCCCTAACCAGCTTTTTAGGAATGGCAACCTTCAGTGGTTTCTTTCATTTCACCTGATTCATATTCCTTCTTAGCATCAGAACTACTTGGCATATATGTATGTGACTATTTGTTTATTTTCCCACCCCTGGAATGTAAAAGCTCCACTAGGCCAAAGATTTTGTCTGTTTTGGTTTATTACTATAGCCTCTTGCCTTCATAGCTAATTATAGTTAATAGCACTTATGATGTTTAATTTTATGTGTCAGTTTGGCTAGGCCATGGTACCCAGATTTTTGGTCAAACGCGAATCTGGATGTTGCTGTCAAGGTACTTTTTTAGGTGGGATCAACATTTAAATTGGTAGATTTTAAGTAAAGCATATAACTCTCCATAAAGTGTGTGGGCCTCATCCAATCAGTTGAAGGCCTCTTTTTAGAAGAAAAAGAATGAGGTCACCCCAGAAAGAGGGAATTCTGCCAGAAGACTACCTTTGGCTTGAGCTGCAACATCAGCTCTTCCCAGGTCTCCAGCTTGCTAGTCTGCCTTAGGGATTTTCGATTTTCTAGCTCCAATCATGTGAGCCAATTCCTTCAAATCTATCATCTATCTATCTATGTGTATCTATTTATCTATCATCTATGTATCTACCTATGTATCTATGTATCATCTATTATCTATCTATCTACCATCTATCTATCATCTATCCATCTGCCTATCTGTATATAACCCTATGTATGTGTATCTCTCTATATATTGTATTGATTTTTTTTTTTGGTATGGAGAACCCTAATATAGTACCCAATAAATACTTGTTGAATGAATGACTAAATGAGGTGTAGGATCCCAGAAAAGATTGGCTTTATTTTATTTCTAAGAGACTATATTATAGACATTGAGACTTCCAGGAAAGTCCCTATAGTTGTAGAGCAGCATGGCTCTAAGGAATCAGGGTGTATGGGCTTTGAAGACATCAGAGGTGACTATAATAGACTTGGGGAGTAGAAGTGCTTCCCCCATATGGGGTCTTTTATCAGATTCTTGAATGAAGCTGAAGTAGGGGTAGAAAGGGATCTTGGGTAACAAGAGTGGCTTTGAGCCAATTTACTTCAATTTAAAGAAAATGAAATACTAGGACATTTCTTGAATATACACATTCATGCATTAAGTTTTATTATTTGTCCTCCTGGTTATGACCACTGCCCCTTTCCCAACAATGGTCACAATGTTTGACATATAGTTCCTCTGCTAACAGACTTCATTCATTCATTCATTCATTCAGTTATCAAATATTTCTTGAGCACCTGCTGTGTTCTGGGAATTATACTAATGCTAGGGGTGTGTATTGGTTATCTCTGCTGCATAACATATCATCCCCAAACTTAGTGGTTTAAAATAACCACACCTCTTTATTATCTCTCATAGTATATGTGGATCAGGAATTCAGTAGTGGCTTGGCTAGGTGGTCCTCACCTGGGGTCTCTCATGAGATTATAATCAGGTGTCAGCCTAGGCTATCATCATCTGAAACCTTGACTGGGGCTGGAGGACCCATTTCCAAGGTGGCTTACCTACATGCTGACAAAATGTCTCTGGCTCTTGGTGGTAGTGTTCATTTCCTCTCCATGTAGACCCTCCACAGGCTGCTTAAGTGTTCTTATGGCATGGCAAGGACTTCCCCCAAGTGAGTAATTCAGGAGACAAATGCAGAAGCCACAATACCTTTATGATCCAACATTGGAAGTTGCATACCATCACTTCTACAGTGCTCTGTTGGAAACACTGGTCAGCACGAAGGAAAGGAACTGTATAAAAGCATGGATGCCAGGAGGCCAGGAGCATTGAGGGCCATCTTGTAGACTGCCTACTTGAGGATACTAAGATGAGTAAGATGAACAAATTTCCTATAGTGCACATGTCTTGTGAATAAATTGGTTTGGGTTGGCCTTTGCATATGCCTATATTATCTCCAGGTTACCAATTCTCCTGCCTAAGAAGCTCTCTTTCTGGTATCGTCACCACCACTAGTTTCCTTCTTTTCATGCTGCCATAATTAATAACTGTTAAGCACAGGATGTGATACTCTATGTCTGCAAATAGTCTGTACCCTGGTCATATTGTGGGTGTGCATGTACAAATGGCCTTCGTGATGTACAAAGACTCCTGAAGAAAGGTACAGGCCTACAAGGGCAAAGTATAAATCACAGGCATAGGCTTTGACCCCTTGGGCAGACACTCTTAGTGATATCTTCTCTGATAGCTCCATCAGGCTCATTTCAGTGGCACATTCCCTTGGTTCTTTGGTGCCTCGTCAGTTGTAATATGTTCATTTGTACTTATTTTTTTACTAGATTCTATATTCCTTGATGTCAGGGAGTAAGTCTTCTCTCTCTGGGGCATCTTTCTCTCCTTCTAAGTCAATGTCCCAGTGAGGACCTGGACCATACCCTTAAACGACCGGTTTGACTATCTTCAGTAGGTAGGTGGTAAAGGACCATGACATTTCACTGCTGTATCCCTGAGGCCTAGCATGGAAACTCCTTTATTTATTTATTTGTTTGTTTGTTTCTTTGTTTATTTTATTTTTTAAATGTCTATTTATTTTTAAGAGAGAGAGACAGATAGGGAGAGACAGAGACAGAGAGAGACAGAGCATGAGCAGGGTAGGGGCAGAGAGAGAGAGGGAGACACAGAATCCAAAGCAGGCTCTGGGTTCCGGTGTGTCAGCACAGAGCCTGACACGGGGCTTGAACTCACGAACTATGAGATCATGACCTGAGCCAGAGTCAGAAGCTTAACCAACTGAGCCACCCAGGTGCCCTGGAAACTCTTTTAGAAATAAAGTTCCATGAGAGTAGGATCTCTGTCTGTCTTGTTTACTTTGCCTCAAACAATACTTGCCAAGTAAAGGCTGAACAGATATTTATTAAATGAATGAATAAATGCTGGCACAAAGTAGTGCTAAATCAGTACTTGGATGAGTTAACAAGGCTCAAATTGCCATAGCTCCAGCCTCTTTCCCCATCTTCTGGGCCCAGCAAACCATCAAAGTCATCTTTCATTTATTTTGTATCATATTTTGCCTTCAAGACCTTTATCCAACTGAAGGTAAGAAAAAGGGCTAATTGGTAGTCAAGACTGTGGGCTCCAAATTCCAGCTTTGGACAGTGCTAATTTGACACATAGACACCAAAAAATTATTCTCCCCTGATTTTACCTGTAAGAAGGGGTGCTAAGCCCAAGGTTGACCCCTGAGGATGTGATGGGGGTGCAGATACAGAGAGAGCAGGTGTTGTGCCTCAGGCTCTAGGTGAGATCTAACTGACTGAGGAGAGAAGCAAGGTGAGTGTGCATCATTATCCTATGATTAATATATAATAATATAGTAATCACCAGGCAGAGCTATGTTAATACAACATTAGGCTGGAAATAATACCCACAGGAAACACCATTTGAAGCCTCCCACAGCATCAGTAATTTGGCTTCTCATCATGTTAGCTCAGGTGAGAGTAAGAGGACCCTGAAGACATTGGAGATACAGTCAGATTCCTAACAGATTTATGCAGGGAAGTGATGACTGACCTAGGGACTCAGCTTGCCTGGGACACCAGGGGAAGCTTCAGGATTTTGCTGCCCACTTATACACACCCTTATTTCATGTACAAGTGGAAAAAAAGATTGATTTCTATGGGTTAAGGGCAAGGATGGTTTGGGGCCAAGGTGCTATAGATATGGTCTCTTTTCCTTAGGACTGTGAAGCCTACAACTTTCTTCCTCTCCTATTGGTCAAATGTCCTGACTTGTGGATTCTTGGCAGGGGCTAAAGAAAAATGCTGTTTTAATTTTGTGCTTTGCTCTGGAGTCCTCTTTCTTCTCTGGCCAAGACGGTGTAGACATAGAGAGAAAAGAAAGAACATCTTTCTTCATTCTTGGCCAAAGGAGACCTCTATGTGTATAGACTGCTCCCCAGGGGTTGTTTTAGGGTTTGCAGCACAAACTTCAAGAGCATGCTTTGGCCTGACTTTGCCCTTCATACAGGCATCTCTCGCTGCGGGAACACTACAGGGGTGGCATGAAGTTGACAGTGGCTGTGGCAGGGCAGGATGTAGGCAAGCCAGCTCTGGGTCCCAGGCCAAGCATAATCTTCTATCTTAACATGACTTGTACATAGTAATAGGAGAATACTTCGTATGCTAGGAGGTGTAAATTTTTAGAGGTAGGGGTTTGAGTGGCTTGGCCTCTCTGTATGACCCCCAAATTCACCAAGCCTTACCTTTCCAGTTTTCAGCAATTGCTTAACAAAATGACTTAAGAAGGAACAGTCTTTGGAGTGGAGCCAATGCTGTGTTTGCCACAGAAGAAGCAGAATTGCAGAGGCTGAAGAGACAAGCAGGTGATGCTGAATGGAGGACATGAGGGATGTGAAAAGTAATAAGGGTAGATTTTAGTGTGAGAGACTGACCAGGGCCCACCAGTTGATCCAGGAAGACTGTATGTTTATGCCTGCTCTGGTCCCCGATACCCCATCCTTCCCACTCCAGCCCCATCATCACCATCTTTCTTAATTCCTTGGAGCCCAAGTCTCATCTTCTTGGCTTAAACCTCCATTTCTAGAAGTTTCCTGCCATATGAGGAATGATCTTATTGCAAAAATGATCCTTTTTTCAATGTTCTGGCTCCATGCTTACCCTATAAACAAGAGTCAATCTGACTATGGCTCACACAATGCCAGCCTAGTGAGCAGGAACCACCATTTGTCTTGTCTCTTTGGGAACAGAGTCAGGGCAACATGCCAGTCACCTGGGGCTGGCAGGGTCCAGGTGCTGGTTTCACTGCTCTGGCATTCAATGTCTCCAGACAGGCATATTCTCTGGAACCTCTTGCTGTAGCTTTTTCTTCTTGGACAGAGGAGGTTCTCCCTTCGGCCAATTCTGTTCTGAGAAGAATCACCACCTACTCCATTAGGGCAAGAAAAGGCAGAGATGTGAAGGCAGTATGGCTGAGGGTGGAGGTAGCAGACCAGATTAGAAAAGACTTCTGCAGAACTTCCCAGAGCACTTCTTTTCTTGGTTTGGTGATTCTAGCTTCCCAAAGAAGTCTGTTGTAGGTGTTACAGGACAAAATATTCCTGCTTTAGAGGTGAAAAAAAATCTAACAAACTAAGATTAGTGGTTCACCTGAAGACAGGTATCACATGGCCCTTATGTAAGTCCCCTGGGCACAGAATTCCAGGCATCAGGTCACTGTGGCATTGTTCCTCTTTGCCAAAGTGCAAGGATCCAGGTCACCATGCCGGCTCCTGGACTGTGTGTCTCTTTTTGTAAGGAAAGCCAACTTTGGCCAGCTCTGGTTTTTCTCTTTCTGGGCTAAAGACTGGCTCAGGCAATACATTCCTGAGGTATGCAAAAATAGGTTTGCTCTGTGTGTCTTTACAAGGCTGCCACTTCATTCTGGACACAAAACTTTTCTTGTCCATTCCTGGCTTCTGAATAGAAGAACACTGACTCCCAGCTGGGGAGGAAGGAGGCCTCCCTATAGGCTAGTCACAAAGAGGGTGGGCCAGACACCCCCTTGTCCCCTGGGAAGAAGCTGAGATAGTGTGGCTTTGGAAAGCATTTCAGGCAGAGTGTCATGCTCTCTGCCAAAGCACAGATCCAGGTATCTTTCACCCACTGTGCCCTTTGGTGACCCACAGTTCCAACCACACAGTTCAGAATTCACTGCAACCAACAGCTCTGTTTGTGGCAAGTAAAAAACACATCCTGCAGCTTTATGTTGTTTAATTAATAAGCTTGCTATTAATCCCTAAACATAACCAATTCTTTGTTATGACCATGTTGCTGTCTTGGTAGAATCTGCTCTGCCCAAGCTCTGGCTCAGCTGACAGGAGGAGAAAGGCAACTTGATTAGGAACCTGCTTTCTTTCCCTTGACCCCATCTGCCCAATTCTTATTCTTTAGGATACTGTAATGCATTTGCTATTTTATATCTCTTGCAGTTGGTGCTTCTCCAAGATCCCTTTATTGGGATGGGATACCTGCCCTAGTTGCTCCGTGAGTGTTTGCCACTATTGGTTTATAACTGTACCCTTCCCTGCAAGAAAATGCTTGGGAGGCTATGGGTCAATCTAGTGTGACCAATGCAGATTACAAAGGGCAATCTGCCTTTCCTCAAGGCAGGACAGCTCTGTGGTGTCCATGGAGTTCATCCTTCAGAACTCCAGAATTTCAGCTGAAACTCCACCCTTCCTTGGCTTCTTCTCCTACACATACTGCTTGCCTTGCTTCTCTTAGATATATTCTGAGAGCCCTCTGTCACTAAATCCCTTGCACAAGAATCAACATCTCAGGTCCTACACCTAAGAAACCCAACCTTAGACATAATTTACTCCAGTGAGGTGTGTGTGTGTGTGTGTGTGTGTGTGAGAGAGAGAGAGAGAGAGAGAGAGAGAGAATGGAGAGAATGAATCAGATTAATTCAATCTACTAAACACTTTCCATGAACCACATGGAAAGGGTCAGGAGAGAGGTTAGCATAGAACAGAGGCATTGAAAGAGGAGATCCAGGAAGACCCCTGGGAGAGAACATCTGTCCTTTATCTTGGATGAATGATAACAAGCACAAAGGAGAGAAGGAATAGCAAGAGTAAAGCACAGAAACTGAGTCTTAGATAAAGAGCAGGCAACTTGCCCAAGTTCATTCAGTGGTAAGCGCCAGAGCCAGGATCCAACCTTGTCTGTCTGCCTCCAGAGGCTGCCTTTCTTCCCCATGCCTCTCTCCCTTTAGCTTGGCTGCCTGGGTGGATACTAAAACTTCTGCTCTCTTATGCCTTTCCTATCCCGCCATGTCAGGACCTTGCTTGCCTGTGCCTTATGTGTCTCGATGGGTAGAGTGCCATGATAAATGGTTTGTACTTATTAAATATATGTTGAACTGAGCTCTACAACAAAACTACTCTTAACCCAGCTTCACCTTGTCTATCAAGACTGAGTGAATGAAAAATCTCCACTCTAGAAATTTCAAGCAGAAAGGGGTTTAATACAGAAATATAGGGTCTTACACAATTGTTAGGAGGGCTAAAGAAGCAGATCCAGTATTGAGATTATTAGAATGACTCCCACAGCAATGAAAAATTAGGAATCCGGCACCTCTGAGGTGCCACTGGGGCTAAGCACATCACGGTTGGAACTACCATTGGAACTACCAGGTTCCAGAATCCTCTGGAGATCTGGAGATGGGAGAATAGGTAGTAGAATCCAGGGATTAAGCAATCAGATAAAGAGGCTGCTGCTACTGTTTTTGAACTTGAAAAATGAAGAATGAACACTGAAAACTGTTGCAAGACTACTATGGCCTTGATAACCATCAGAAGCCCCACAAAGATCACCTCCATCTCCTGTTTGTCTTCCAAATCTTGTGCAAGTACATGTAACGAGTAGGATCTAATTCACATGGTGGGTGACAGAGCCATCCACAGGCTTCTTTTCTGTATCAGATGACCCTCTACTGGCCTGAAAGAGACAGGTAAATGGCAAAAAATTCTCCTCATTCCAAGCAGTTATAGGTAGTGGGGTGTGGAGGCACAGCGGGCCTAACTGATGGTCCTCAGGCCCTTAAGGGAGGGGTTGGGAAAGCTCTCTGTGAATGAGGGATGGCATTAGAATACACAGAGAAGTTTTAAACCATGCACTTGGAGAACACAAATTCAGAAACTTTCTCATCATGTAGGAAGTTTCTGATTCTAGTGCAGGAGCCAAGGCTTGGGTGTCAGTATACAGGCATGCAAAGCACTGAAAATATTCTCCTCAGACCTTAGATACATCATCATCTGTTGTAATCCCATTAACTCATTTTACTTTGGGGAAGGCTGAGCCCAGAGGGTCCCAAGAAAGAATTTCCCTATTGTCACATAGGAAAATTAGTAGATAAAATTGGAGACAAAATCCCAATTAGGCTTAGTCAATAGGTTGAAAACTATGTTAGAGTTTTCAAGGTCTTCTTACATATGGGAGTTTAAGATCACCTGCACATCCTTCCAAGGGTCAGATAACATCCAGGGTCTGGGTTTTCAACATCTGCATGTAGTCTCATATTGAGGAATGTCAGTAGAAGTATAAAACAGTGTTCCTTCCTATAAGCAGCTTCAGTAAGACAACCAAACATATACAATTAAAATTTCCTTCTTCTTTATGCCAATTGGTGGACATTATGGGAAGAAAGACTGTGACTGCATGTTGAGAGAATTTTATAGCTGTTCAGTCAGAAAACTAGCTTCTTGATGAGAGTCCTCCATTCCCCAAGGTGTCCCAGTGAACATGTTCAGTATGATGGACAGTCACTTGTTGAGAAAATCATTAAGGAAATTTAGGCATTGAGAGAATGAAGAGGCGATGGTCTAAAAATCTCTAAGGTCATTTCTACTTCGGATGTTCTGTATTTCTGTGATTTGACCTAAAGGTGGATATGCCAGTGGCCTGGGTGTATGTGTGAGGGAGAGTAGACAAGCTTGACCTCAAGGGCAGAGGGTAGTATAGTTTGAGGCTTTGGGCATGTTCTTGGGCTATTTTGAATTGGTGGTCCCATTCTGCCTTCTGTCTACTCTGTATTTGACATTCTCTTTGTGTCCCCATTTCTATATCTGATGGGATTGGGCTGGTGGCTGTCATTCTGCATTGGCTTCTGTAAGGCTTGGCACCTCATTTCCTATTGTTTGGGGCCTCAGGTGCAGATGTACTCTAAGCTCCTCTGAGGATGGAGGTGTAGAGAAAGCCCAGCTGAGTTATAATGGGCTCTGTCTGATATAGAAGTGGCTGGGCATTTCTCCAAAACCCTTGAAGAGATTAGCAGGCAGGGCACGTCCCAGAGGAGTGGGAGCCAGAGTCCTACACAACTGGCAGGAGAGCTTCTGCTGGAGGTATGTGTCATAAGCGTGTTGGGCTCATCATACCATGACTCACAGGCAGTGCGTGCTCCTGAGTGTGCAGCTCAGAGGGCAGGTGGAAAGGGGGCTGGTGAGGAGCTGGAATTCTGTTCAACACGTGGTGAAAGCATGCTTTCTGTGGTTCCAAAAGAGTCTTCTCCTAGTCAATGGCATGTGTATGTGCCCCCATGTATGAATGTATGTGTGTGTTTGTGTACACATGTGTAGACATATATGAGAGTGTCTAGGTATATATGTGTCTACATATGAATATCTATTTGTGGCCTAGTGCATTGTATGCACATATTCATTCATGTGCCTTCTGTGCATGTATGTGTGTGTGAGCATGTGTGTGTGTGTGTGTGCACATTTGTGCCAAAGTTTTGGTAGGTAAATCTCTCTGCTGGGCTTTGCCTTGGGACATTTTTTTCCTAGAGGGTGAGTTTGGATTCATCCTCCTTGTTCTGGATCGATGGCATTGATCCAGGAGGAGTGAAGAATCAATTGTTATTTGGTTAGAAGGCCTGAAGCCAGAGTGTGCGAAGAGTAATTAGAGGGAGAGGAGCTGATGCCAAGGGTGGGGCCAATGCCCTTGACGGGGCTGCTGGCCGAGGGGCAGACTGGTGGAGTAGGGTGGAGAGGAGTCTCATTTAAGTGGATCCAGAGCATTCTCCCTTGTACCTATGATGCCAACTCTACCTTCCTTTTTCTACCAGGCTCAGAACAGGCTCTGAAAGGATCACCTTTGGAGTGATGGGGACTGTAGGAAATGTCTTGTTTTTCTACCCTTGCTTATCTGCAGCGTGGGAATACTATATCTTTCACTCCCATGCATCTCTTGCATAATAATAAAAACATATGTCATTTATTTAAGGCTTCTAGCTTTTCAACAAGCTTTTGCTTTTCTTTTCTCATTTGAATCTTACAACATAATTATGAGGTGAAAACACAAGTATCATGCCCCATTTTTTGACAAGGAAACAGAGGCACATGTGCAGAGTGACTTGCCTAATAAGGAATTAGGTGTAGAGGTGGGATCATAGCCCAGACCCAGCTCTGGGCTGTAATAGGGGCTCTCCTATTCCAGTGATTCTCAAATAAGGCACAGACATTCATCTGGGGTGAAGGTTAATGAGAAAAAAAATAACCCAGAAGCTTTGGAGGATGATTCCTGCTCTATTAGGGCAGTAGTTCCTCAAATTGTAGCATTTCTGAGCCACAGGAAGCATTGTAGGCTCCAGGTTCTCGGGTCCTACTCCCAGAGGTTCTGATTCAGTGGGTCTGAGGTGGAGCTGAGATGGTGTCCAGAATCTGAGATTTTTAATCATATGCTGTAAGTGATCCTAGTGCAGGTGGTCCAGGAGCCATGTTTGGAAAAACATGGCTTTAAGGAGTGGGATGAGAAGGGAGGATGTTAGGAAACATTCCAGCTCAGGTCAAGGAACAGCTGAGAGAAAACATAAATTGTGGGGCATCTTGTCTGCCTGTGGCAGGTGGAATAAGGAAGGGAAGATGTTGTAGAGAGTGGACTCTCTAAACCATGAATAAAGAGGGAAGGGCGGAATGACAATTCTTTAAAACCCATGCTCTTCTGAGGTTTACTGGGATTCCCTCACAGAGTTTTGGCTGGATTTAGAGAAGGAGCTAGTGTAGCCTTCTTAGGCAGTGATAGAGGGTGGTCCAGCTTTAGTTGTATGGAAATATATTAGGAAATGGAAAAGGAACAAGAACCATGTAAAGATCCAGGAGTGCTTGTGTGCCCTCACTGCACTGCTAATAGTGTCAGGCTCACAGTCTTTCCTATTTAATGCCTGGGTTCACTTTTCCAGCTTGAGGGTCAAAAGAAAAGAACTCTGTTCTAATGGATTCATCAGCCAGGAGAAGAAGGGAGGAATAACTAGGCTGGGGGATGTTCTGGAAAGAACAAGAGAATTGGGGGGAAAAGTAAGAGGTGGGGTAATGTAAGAGGTTTGAAGGACTCTCCCTCCCTGGCCAGTGACTATTCTGTTTTATATGGTAGCCAGCCAAAGATGAGAGATGTGGAACTTCCAAAAAGACAGAGCTTTTCCTCATGTACATGGAAGAATTCTTTTCTGAGAACTAGAGGGTCTTCTCCAGAAAGCAGTAGGTCATATCAGGATGAGTCAAGGAGGGGACCAAGGAGAGTGTCCAGAGGTCTCTCTTTCCTGAAATAAATTGCAAACAACATTCCTGGTCTCCATATCCTACTCTTTTAGATAGCAGAGAGACATGCTCTGATCCATAGTAGCCACTTGGCTTGACTGCATTTCCCTAGGATACTCTCACAGTAACAGCAGTTCCCCATAACTACGATCTTCAAATATATCACAGAGTAGGTGACATGTTTTACACTAGGGACTGTGGTTGAGGAGTGGTAATGGAAGTTACAGAGGGGGAAAGGAGCTGGTGAGACCATGGTTAGAATTAAGAGGAACATTTCAGGGTGAGTTGAAAATGAAATTCTTAAAGTTCTGTAATGCAATTTGACCTCCAAGCTAGTAATGGGTTAAGAATGAAAAGCCATGCAAGGCTACTCATGGCTGCTTGCCCCTTTGATCTATCCTCTACCCATTTCTCTCTTCTTGATGTGATGTGCCAGTCCCAGATGGCACCCATCCCCATCCTGTTTCCTGTATTCATCTTGCTTCTCACTCCTTGTGCAATTACTCATAGGCTGAGCCAGGCTGAGATATATAACAGTATACCTTCAGATTTGTATAATGCTTTTCCATCTTCAAACTACTTTTATACTCATGATGTCATTTGATGCACACAACTCCAGCTGTGAAGGAGGCAATGCAGTGTCATGGTTAAGAACACAGATTCTGGAGGCAGACTATCTGGGTTCCAATCCTGCCTCTGCCCTACTATTGGTGTGACCTTAGGCAAGGGCTTTCATTTCTTCTTCTATAAAATGGGGACAATTACAAATTTTTAATGTCATGAGGACTTAATGATCTAATATTTTTTAAAGTTTATTTATTTTGAGAGAGATAGAGAGTGCAGGGGGAGCAAGGCAGAGAGAGAGGAAGAGAGACAGAATCCCAAGCAGGCTCCACACAACAGTGTGGAGCCTGATGCAGCGCTCAATCTCATGAACTGAGAGATCATGACCTAAGCCGAAACCAAGAGTCAGATGCTCAACCCATTGAGCCACACAGGCGCCCATTGATTTAATCTTTGTAAAGTACTCAGAACAGGGTCTGGAATGTGAGAATCACAATTAGCATTACTATCATTATTTTTATTATCCCAGGTCAACAAAAGAAGAAACCATGGCTTAGATGGGGTAAGTGATCTGCCTAGGTTTCAGAGCTAAAATTAGACAAGGTTGGGGTTGAGCCCAGATCGGCTGGCTTATAGACCCACAACACAGCAATGCCATATTACCAAGCCAATTAATATTCTTTGCACAGACTCTTCACTTTCTGGTCTGGAATTCATGGGTATGGACCCCAGAGCAGGTATTATTTCTATAGTTTCGTCTAATGTGTGCCAGGCACAGTGCTGGGGAGTTCCAACTCTAGTCAAAGGAGTTGGAACTTGGATATATCTGACTTCAGTTGCCCTTCTGGATGTAGATGAGGGAGTTCCAGTGTCCTGAGCCTCTAAGAACTGGTCTGGATTGGCAGGTCTCTGCTAGTTGAGGCGCTGTCCACAGTGCTGAGGGATCTCAGCAGGTCCTGTGGGCCAGGGCGTTACCACTGCTGCTCATGACTCCGGCAGAGGGGTGTGTAGAGTGGTTGTTCCATGTGTTCCCACAATCTTCAGGCAAAGGAGTTGTCAGATTTCATATTTTTCTCTTTAATCCCCAGAGGCACAGAAATTAGGATGCTGTACAGACTAGAAGAGTTATCTACTATCTATTAACCTCTCTCTGCTTTTCCTGTGAGTGGCATGGAGCACCGAGAATTTGGACATACAGCGCAGAATGTGCAAGTGTGCACACATGTGCAGGTGCATGCAGGGTCAATGTGTGCCTGGGCATCTGTGTGTGTCTTAGTTGCATCTATATGTATCCCTGTGGTTCTGTACAGGGCCTGTATATATGTGTGAAAGTGTGTGGGTGGGCAGGTCTGTACATGGCAGCATAGCACCTGTCTGTGTGGGTGGTGTAAGAGTGTGTGTGTGTCCCTGAAGTGTGTGTGTGTGTGTGTGTGTGTGTGTGTGGAAAGTGTGTGGGAGGGGGCTAACAACTGTGGTGTGTGTGGTGCTGGTGGCACTGTAGTTGTGAGGAGTCTAGTCTGCTCAGCTTCATCTTTATGTCTCCCTGAGCCATACTACAACAGCAGCACCCACAGATGCATACACACACCTGCACTCTCAAACTTATTCACGCCTACTTCTGTATCCACTGACATACAAGTAACCTATCAGCAATATAATACAGCACTCAAATGTTCATGAAACACCAACACATGTACACACAAAACAGGAGCACAAGCATGTCCATTGTATGGAAATGCTCTCTGCTCCCTCCTTCCTCCATTCTATCCCTAATTTTTAGCTTCCCATCTTCCCTGGAACTCAGGATCTTTTGCCCTCTACCTCCTCTTCCTTGGGAATGGCTTTCCTTGGCCTGGTGTTTTTAGTATATCCATTTACTGGGCTCAGTCCTGGACACAGTAAGGAGGGTTACACACTGGCATGACCACTTTTTCTTCCAGAAATGTGGATTTGTTCTCATTAATACAAATCCTGGTTACATGAAGCTCCTGCTGGCGCCACCTGCTGGTAGCTGCTACCCAATGTCTATAACAAGTTGGGGGTGGGGAGCTGGGCACACTGGAGACAAAAATTAGGGTGAAGCCTAGGGCAACCTGGATGCTGGGCTCAGGATGAGTTTGAGGAAGGTGGATTTCATGTGGACAATTCTTCTTGGGACATGATTTGGCCAGAAGTAAGAGAAGAACATTCTAGGGACATCTATGCTGGGAGTTCTGATATGGGAAAGCAGGAGATCTCACATACATATAAACTATGGGTCAATATGTGTCAGCCTTGTGATGCATGAGGATATGGCATCCACTTGCCTTTATGAGCAGCTTAAGAGGATGTTGACTTTGTAAATATATACAGATGTAGATATGACATATGTGTGGTTATATGAAGAGATTCTGCCTTGAATGTGTGCATAAGAGCACCCTGCATTTATGTGTGTGATTTTGCATATGTGTGTGAGTCCTGACAGTGGGTGCATGTGCAATGTGTTGTGTGTGTGTGTGTGTGTGTGTGTGTGTGTGTGTGTGTGTGTGTGTTTAGATGGGTGTTTTAGTTGTATTAACTTTTCATCTGGTAAAAGCCTGGGCATTCTTATACCAAATCCTTCAACCTAGACACAGGGCCTTGAGCTTGGGAAGGGTTATCATCTTTTCCTACACTGAAAATTCCTGGTCCCCTCTTCCTTCTAAAAGTACTACCTCATTTTCAGTCAATACTCAGTTTTCTCTCCTTCTCTCTCTTTCTGCCTTTCTCTAAATACCCATAGTTCATGGGGATACAGTTAGGCTCTGGAATTCCATGCATAAAAGTTTCTCAGCTACCATCAGCTCAGCTGAACTAGCCTCTGACCTCTTCTTGTCTTCCAGGGGTACACCATTTGCCTGGATGATGAATGGCAAACCATCCACTCTGCCCCCCCCCCCATGTGTTTTCTCAGGGCTCATGCCTCAAAGAACCTTCACAATGGAACAGCAGCCTAGGGCAGAGAAAGGCCCCTTCTCCCCACAGCAAATGGTCTTTTCAAACCAGCCTTCCTCTGTTGGAATGTTGCAGAGGCTTCTTGGTGCCCCTCCATTAACCTTGGGAAGTTGCCAGGAGAGCAGCCGTTATGGCAGCCTGCCCCTTTATCCCCCTTCTCTCCACATTCCTCCTTCTATCAGCTCATTGTCCAGGATTCCCTATGAGACTCTCTTTTCAGTGCCTCAACTGGCCTTCTTCCACCAGACCCTCCTGCCATGGGCTTTCCTGGCAGCTGTGACTACCCCCAATTCCACAAGATTTTCCACGTTGGTTTCCTAGAAAGGAATTGGGGAGGGAGCTTAGCTTTTAAACGATCAGAAGTCAGGGTTTAGGATGAATTCTTCTGCTTTCCCAAAAAATTCCTATCACTATTTATATATTTCTCCCATCCTACCCCCAGAAATACACCCTTCTCAAGCACATCCACCAGAATCTCCCACATATCTGAACCTTCCTAGATTGGGCAATCCTGTCTCCTATGCAGATAAATCTTTACTATCTCATATTGTTCCCTAGTTTCTAACCACCTAGAAACAGACACTGGGCTTCAAGCAAGGTTAGAAGTTCAGCAGCA
This sequence comes from Cryptoprocta ferox, assembly GCA_028646485.1. Classification (NCBI taxonomy): domain Eukaryota; kingdom Metazoa; phylum Chordata; class Mammalia; order Carnivora; family Eupleridae; genus Cryptoprocta; species Cryptoprocta ferox. The sequence continues at coordinate 78,002,431 of CM053575.1, forward strand.
TCTTCTAATTTTAAACCAGTGTTGTAGCAGCTGCTACATGTATGCAGCGGCTCATATCATGAGGGATATGAGGCCAGACTGCACTCCTTACTGGGCTTCTGAAATACTTTCTGTGCACAGTGTCTCTTGAATACCTACTATGGACTGGCCATTGTATTAACCCTTTAGCTCACTTTAGTCTTCTGAACAACCCTATTGGCTATTAACTGTACATTTTATGAAGGCAAGAACCATGTCTGCATTGCTCATCCTGCACCTAGCGGAGTGCTTGGCTCACAACAGATACTCAATACATACTTGTGAATGCCAGCTGTTGATTAAATGGTTGGACATTTGTGGAATTCCCAATGAGGCTTAGGGAAGTTACACCAGTTGCTTAAGGATATGTTGTTGGTGAGGTAAGTCAGGGATGGAACTTGGGTCTTCTAACTCTGAGTCCAGTAATTGCTCCTTTATAGCATATTTACCTTGTGTCCAAGCACCATGGAAACTTGTTGCTGTGGTACCCTCTGCCATGGGTGTTTTTTCCAAGAATAAATCCAGTTCCGTCTCTAGGCTCTCCACACCACTCTAAAGCCCAACAAAGGGAGAAACAGAGAGGAAGAGAAACAGAGAAGGAGAAACAGAGAAGGAGAGAGGACTGACAAATGAGGTCTTATGATAGAGGGGGCAGTGAAAGAAGGATGGGGACAGGAGCAAAAGGGGAGGGGGTGAGGATTGGGCATGGCTGATGGGGAGTTAGGGAGGAGGCAGCAGAGAGTAAAGGGGACTGGAGGCAGGGAGGGCAGGGCTGACATTTCCAGATGACCTCTGGCTCATGTCTGGTCCCCAGTCCCTCTCTTCCTGTTTCCTGCACCTGGCAGAGCAATACTGGAGCCAAGGCTCTGGGGAAGGGGTAGAGGGGGAGGCAATGGAATAAAGATGCATTTGGCATCTCTTAGCACTCCTACACAAGGCCCTTTTGTGTGGGGGTTGAGAACCAAGTGTGGAGGGGTCCAAGAATGAGAGGTCTGGGGGTCGAATGTATGCCAGAAATAGACCCCGTAAAGACCTCCAGCTGTGGCTCCAGAGTCTGTTCTCCTCCCCCATTCCCAGCTCATCCATCTGTGGGTCCAAAGCAGAAGCACAGGCCCCTCCCACACCATTGCTTGGGCTACTTGTCACTCCCCATCCCCCCAACTCCTTGCCCCTTGGGTTTATTTGAGCCAAGAGAGATGCTTTCTCCTCAGCTTTTTCTTGGGCCCAGACTTAATTCTCACCACCTCCCTCCTTACCTCTGTAATTAACTCCACAATCACTCGTGTTACTCCTATTTGCCTACTCCTCCTTCTCACCTTTCTTATGACCTATTTCCTCATTTCCCCCTAACATAGTGTCTGCTCTAAACATGGAAACTTCTGCCTTATGCCACAGCCATGTCAGCCATGTCATTTTGTTACCACTTTTGTACACTCATTTCCCATGAATCTCTATTGAACATCCACGACATGTTGGTACTAGGGATACTAGAGAGCAGTAAACTAGTAGACTCTTTGCCCTCAGGGAGTTACAGGCCAGCAGTTTTCCTTGACTGCAGTGCCTTGTTTCATCCATCCTATCTCTTGTTCTCCTTTATCTGAGATTTGGCTCACATCTCACTTCCTCTACTCAGCGCTCACCTATTTCTACCATCTCCACCTTCTTGAAGTTCTGCAGCGATTCAAGCCTGGGCCACCATCTCTCTCCAAGTTCCATGTTGACAGAGTTTATTAAGTGTTGCTCAGGTGGTCACATTTATCTTTCCAACTAGATACTAAGCTCCTAAGTGATAGGGATCCTGGTCTGTCAGTTGTGTCTTCCTCAATACTTAGTACAGTGGTGACTCTGAATTGCTCTTCAGCAGCTACTTGTTAATTGGAGAATTCCTTCTTCTGTTGTTTCTTGACCTAGGTCCTTGATCTCTCCATTCTTGCATTCTAGCATGACCTGTTTCTTGATTGATTCCCCATGTTTTTCTGATCTTCTGCTCATGTCAACATTTTGCCAATTTCAATGATGCCAGCTGCTCTAGTCCATGACTCCATAGACCTCTGTGGAAGCTTCTATACTGTACTAGAATCTCTGACAATTCAAAAGTCTTGGGGTAAAGCCAGTATAACAGGAGCATGGCTTGAGACTCTTGGGGACTGAGACAGAGCAACAGCACATAAGAACCTTTAGATTCCTTTCCTGCAGACCTTCATTCCTATCTTCGGTCTACTGTCCCCTCTACAGATTGAGAAACTATGACTCAGACAAAAGAATGAATCGCCCAGCATCCTAGGGCCAGAGCTGGGATGGTTTGGCAGAGTCCAGATTCCTAGCTGTCTTTTGGACTTCTGAATGCCAGAGTGTGTTAGTGGGGCCACTGAGGCCCATCTGTTTCAGCACCTCACTGCTGGGCCTTTAGCTATGTGTAGGTAAGAGTATACTCAGGTGGGCCAGAGTTGCCTAGGAGCCCTGGAAATCACATTTTCTATGATACAGCCCTTGGCAAGGTGAGAGGTTGCTGAAGATTGATGGTAGCATATTCCTGTGGGGCACCTCATAAGGAGGGCTGTCATGAGGGCACCTGAGTTCTGTGGACAAATTTGATGCAAAGCAGAGAACCTCTTTCTGCAATCTTAGATCAAGCCACAGAAACATGAAACATGGCATATTTGAGATTGTTCAGAGCTGGCATGGAAAGCCAAGAAGAAAGAGGAGAGGAATTTGATGCGGCTGAGGGGGCTATCTATCTTGTTTTCAGATAAACTTATATTGTGGACCTACTTTCTTCCTTGGGCAAGAACTTGCTCCCTTGTCAGGTAGACAAAAAATGAATATAGTATGGCTACAGTTACAGGAACTGGCACCTGTGCACACATATATGACCTGGGCAGGCTGTGGGAGAGTGTCATCTCCTACCAGTTCAATGGTGTGCTGTATCTACCATATGCACATGATTGATGACTAATGCATAGTTAAGCAATGTTGTACTGCCCTTCTATAATGGGTGCGATTCTGATAGACCCTCTTCTCATTCTCGGGGACTCATCTGGGTGAAATATCATAAAATGATTCTATGGTGATCAGAACAAGTGTCTTAAGCCATGAAGGACTGGATCTGTATCTGGGCCAGTCATTACCACCTAATCAAGATGTAGCCTTTAGGGAAAATGGGAACAGAGTAGAGAAAGTTTTGAGCCTCTGAAAAATTTGAATCATAATTTAGTTTGAGTTTTATTAAGACAAAGTCTTCAGGAATTTATTTTTGGAGAGGGCAAAGTGGATTGTTAGAAAAACAATCTACAACCAGAGGCCACCTGCCCAAGAGGGCTCTGGGAGAGAAGTAAGTCAAGAAGGAGGCCTGAAAAATCTGTGAGCATTTTGAGCTGAGATGGAAAATTCTTATGATGAGAAGTTTTGAGAATCCTGTGAAGTTTTCTCCACTTCTCCTATATCAGATCTTAAGATTAGATATTTTTATTTTGGAAATCCAATTTCCTTTGTTTGTTTTCTTCTCTCCTTCCAAGTTCTTTTAAAACATGCTGACTGGTCCCTGGCATATTAAGAGAAAACAAGGTAAAAGGATTTGCTTCACACATGGGCTAGACTTTTATAAGGGTGAAGCTTACATCCCTGTGTGCCTGGGACTAGTGGCAGCAGCTTGAATTGAAGTGAGAAAATTCTAAGATCTAGGTAGTGTTTGCGAACCCTTTCTTTGTAAGAATTTTCTTTAAAATTCATTTTTGTCTTGCAATCCCTATCAAAATAACACTAGCGTTCTTCACAGAGCTAGAACATACAACCCTAAAATTTGTATGGAATCAGAAAAGACCCCAAATAGCCAAAGCAATCTTGAAAAAGAAAACCAAAGCTGGAGGCATCACATTCCAAACTTTAAGACGTATTTCAAAGCTGTAATCATCAAGACAGTATGGTGCTGGCACAAAAACAGATACTCAGATCAATGGAACAGAATAGAGAGCCCAGAAATGGATGGCAACTAATCTTTGACAAAGCAGGAAAGAATATCCAATGGAATAAAGACAGTCTCTTCAGCAAATAGTGCTGGGAAAACTGGACAGCAACATGAAGAAAAATGAACCTGGACCACTCTTACACCATACACAAAAATAAACTTAAAATGGATGAAAATGGGGTGCCTGGGTGGCTCAGTCGGTTAAGCATCTGACTTCGGCTCAGGTCAGGATCTCACGGTTTGTGGGTTCAGACCCCGTGCTGGGCTCTGTGCTGACAGCTCAGAGCCTGGAGCCTATTTTGGATCTTGTGTATCACTCTCTCTCTGCCCCTCCCCCATTCGTGCTCTGTCTCTGTCTCTGTCTCTCTCAAAATAAATAAACATAAAAAAATTAAAAAATGGATGAAAGACTTAAACGTAAGAAAGAAAGCCATCAAAATCCTAGAGAAAGTAGGCAAAAACCTCTTTGACCTCAGCTTCAGCAACTTTTTATTCAACATGTCTCTGGAGGCAAGGGAAACAAAAGCAAAAAAGGAACGATTGGGACCTCATCAACATAAACAGCTTCTGCACAGTGAAGGAAAAAATCAGCAAAACTAAAAGGCAACTGACGGAATGGGAGAAGATATTTGCAAATGACATATCAGATAAGGGGTTAGTATCCAAAATCTATAAAGAACTTATCAAACTCAATGTCCAAAAAACAAATAATCCAGTGAAGAAATGGGCAAAAGACATGAAGAGACACTTCTCCAAAGAAGACATCCAGATGGCCCACCGACACATGAAAAAATGCTCAACATCTCTCATCATCAGGGAAATACAAATCAAAACCACAACGAGATACCACCTCACACCTGTCAGAATGGCTAACATTAACAACTCAGGCAACAACAGATGTTGGTGAGGATGAGGAGAAAGAGGATCTCTTTTGCACTGCTGGTGGGAATGCAAACTGGTGCAGCCACTCTGGAAAACAGTATGGAAAACATCTTCCATTTGGTTTTATTGGGATGCCAGCTCTTGGAACCCAGCTTCCATGCTGTGAGGAAGTCGAAGAAGTCTATAGAGAAGACCGCATGGAGAATGACTACAGCATTGCCTAGAGCTTTGGCTAATAGCCAGTGTCAACTTGCTAGCTATGTGAGTGAGACATCTTGAAACATGGCCTCCATCCTCCAGTTGGTCAGATACCATATGAAGTAGACAAGAGCTGCCCCCACCAAGCTCTTTTCAAATTGTAGATTTTTAAGGAAATAAATGACTCTTATTGTTTTAAGTCACTACATTTTGGTATGGTTTTCTATATGGCAAGATAACTGATACAGTTCCCTAATTATATAAACACTAAACATGCTTTTTGGTGCTTATTTTGGGTAAATTGCTTTGACTTAGAGCTGCCTCTCTTCCTCACAATCAGCTGTCCCAACAACTGTTCTAACCTAGATTCTACAGAGATGTCTGGAACTGCTGAGGAAGCTAAGTGATGACAGGTGAGTGGACTATTGTTTTTGAGTCCTACTTGCTCAGTGGATATGAGGAGGGAATAAGGATGGTGTCCTCTTCTCCTAGATTTGAAACTTCTGTCAGCTCCAAGGGCCTATGGAGATATGTGGGTAGGCAGCTAGATTTGTTTTTTTTCATAGAGTAACTGATAAAACTAGCATTTTGTATTTCCAAAAAGAAGAGATGCCATATACTCCTATACCTGACATACACACACTGTGTTTATTACTGTCATTGATGATTAATCAGGTACACCTAGGAGCTGACCATTGGAGAGGCCCCATTGTTCCCTAACATCCCTCTTGGACAGCTGGGGTCCATGCTTATCTCAAATATTCCACTGGATGTGTCCATGTCAGGAAGAGTCTTCCATCCTTCCTGGGTCCAGAAATTAGCCATATGCTAAGAGAGGAAGGTTTGTTTGAACTTATTCCTCACTATGACTTGGAACAGTATAACTCTTTTGAGCTGAGATGAAACCAAAATGAGACTTATCTGATAATGATGATGATGGTGATGCTATTAAACTTTCCCTTTGTATCTCAATTTTCTTTCCTTTCCTCTCTGTCTTCACTCTCTTGTTCCACTCTATTTCCAATAGTCTTATTCAGAAGAAGTTTAGTCTCTTTTTTAGATAGTTCCTTTGTACACATTCCCAACACAACTCATGCTTTCAAGCTCTTTATGTGGTTATTTTTCTCCTGCCAACCTGACAGTTTTAATTCCTTAGCAGAAACCACCATAGTGAGTAGGACAAAGTAGATGGCCAAGCAGATACAATCAAGATGGATGGTGAGTGTGGCTCCATCTTTTTCCTTACCCTGTAGACCACTGGAAGAATGTTTTCATGAGCACAGATGCTTTCCACCCCTCTGCCTTCCTTATGGAACTGGGGCTTGCCCTTGGGAATCCAGCATTTCTCTCTACCCCAGTTAGCTGCTTAGAGGTTTTGGAAAGGGAAGAATTCTGTTATCACTACTTCTGCAAATGGATCCCAGTAGGCTTTATAGCCCTAGAACCCTGGGAAAGTGTGTGTGTGTGTGTGTGTGTGTGTATGTGTGTGTGTGTATGTTGAGGGTGAAGTTGTGATTCTTTGGCATACTAGCTGGGAATTAGCCCATCAATGAGGGCTCAGAGGTTCCAATTCACTTCATATTCCCTAGAGAGGCATCTAGGCAGAGAAGGAGAAACTAAAGCAAAGGCCCAAGAAGAGATGATAGCCTCAGTGTTATGCATTTTGAGTGTGTTTGCATGACTGGAGTGGGTGGGTAGGGTAGGATGTTCTGGTTCTCTAGATTATATCCAGATGCTGAACTTTTGCCAATGGGTTTAGTACTCTGTGTGTGTGTGGGGGGGGGGGGGGAGAATCCCAATTTTCCACCTCCTGGCTGACTGTGAGCTAAAAGGGCTCAGGTTTCAGGGAAGGCTATTCCTCTAATACTCAAGGCCAGTTTTGATGCATGTTGTGTGTGGATGTGTTTTCCCAGAAGTAAGTGTCATTCTTGTTCTTTTAGGACCTTCATGTCCTAGAGTCAGTGCTTTGTGTCCAGTGAATGCTTTGAGAGGGTGAAATTCCTTAACTCCCTTTTGCTGCCCCTGTGTCTTCCTTCCTTGGCCCACAGCCCATCCTAGGGAACTGTGCCACTCTCACATTGCTTTCACTCCTTGAAAGAACAAACATCTTCACTGCAGCCTCAGAACACTGGTGTGAGGTGATTGTTTATAGTAGATGTTTCCATGACACTCATTTATTCTTCTGCAGATACAACTGTGTTGGGGGAGGGGATGAGAGGTTAGAGTAGAGAGACTGAGAAATACGGAGACCTAACAGTTGCCTTATCTTTCTCTGTAGGAGTAAGAAGTCCATCTGCCCCTTTCCCTGGGTCCCTCCATCCCAAACCCCTAAACTGCTCTACAAATCCATCTTGGCTTCATGATGCTGAGATGGGGCTAAATTCTCAGGTGGGGAGGGGAGGAATTTTATGCATGAAGAGGCAGCCTTTTTTAAGAGAAGGAAAAAAAAAACTTTTATTGCTCAAAGTAGAGATTTAGTAATGATGAGCAACAGTGACCTGCACTGGGGGTGGCAGTATATGTGTGTACGTGTGTTCCGGAGGGGGGGGGGGTCTCTGACACTCCCTCAGCTGAGCCAGTGATTCATTCTAAATTGGAGCGACTTTTGGAGGTCATTTTAGTCATCCCCCTGCCTTCAGGCCGGATGGAGCTTAACTTAACATTATCACGTTTGGGTGGAAGGGGGTGCGTTGCTGAGGGAAGAATGTCCGGGTGTGGAAAGGCGTGTGGGGGGGGGAGGGGGGTATTGTGTGACCTCTTTGGAAAGATCTCCAGCGAAGGACGTTCCTTAGCTTTCCCAGGCTGCCCGTTCATGGGTTTCCCCATCACTGAATCAGCATGGTCCTCCAGGGAACTGCTTTTTTGCTGGTTGGAAACAGGATGTTGGGTTCCCTGGGTGAGCGGGGGCGACGTCCCCTCGGACCTTTCTAGGGTAATTGAGATTCCCGGGGTCCCGTTAGCAAGCCCGAGAAGCTACCATTCCCTTCACCAGAAACTTGCCATGCAGTGTGAGCAGAGAACAGAACAGAGCAGAGACGCTACAACGCCTTCTCCCTGGCAATGCGCATGATTCTGCGGCTCTGTGCTCGCCACACTTCAACGCACCTTGAAATGGGCTCGCCTCCTTCGCGCCACGACAGACAGACATCCGAACCAATCAGCCCCCAGGCTTGCGAGCAATGTCCAATGGGCGGGCGGCGGGGGCGGCCCCGGAGGCTCGGCCGTGTTAGGTTTCACCTAGGAGCTGGCTGCGCTCTGCCTGGGCTAGTAGTGCAGGTGCCGCTGCGCCGGGGGCCGGGGAGGCTGCGCGCCGAGCCGAGCGGAGCCGGGGAGGGATGGAGAGCCGGCCGGCGGGGCTGCAGGAGCACCGGCGCGGGGCGTAGGCGGGCGCGAGCGGGCGTGAGCAGGCGCTCGGGCGCGAGAAGTGTGCGGGAGCAGGAGCACTTTGCGATAGGATGAGGCTCTTGGCTGGCGCGCGGTAGTACTATGATTTGGTATGTGGCCACTTTGATAGCAAGTGTGATCAGCACCCGAGGTCTTGCGGCTCAAGGTGAGTTGAAGTGCAGCGCCCCTCCTCTGGCCCTCCCCGGCCTCAGCCCCTTCTTCGCTTCGGGCTCTCCCGCCCCGCTGAGCGTTGCGCCTTTCCGCGGGTGAGGCTCTGGCTCGGGTGAGGCGCGCTCCGGGTAACTGCCGGGAAGTGCTGGGGGCCGCGGGCCGGAGGGGCCGGGCGGGAAGGGGCCCGAGTCCAAGGGCTGCCTGCCACTCGGGAAAAGATCTTGGGATCCGGGTTGACTTTGCCCACCTTCGGCCCCAGGGCTTCGTACTGGCGTGCCGAGCCAGGTGGTCTTTGCCGGAGCAGCCGCCTCCTCCTCTAGCGCTGGGGAGTCAGCGGCTTTCCTAACTCTGGCTGCCGGCTAGTTTGCGGGTCTTTGGGCAGGCTGCAGCACGCTCGAGCCCCGCGCAGCGCCACCGCTCCGCAGATCAGCCTTGGGACTCTCGGCACCCACCGCTACCTAGCTAAAGGGACTGGTTTTCCGGCCCTGCGGGCGCCCCAACTCCAACTCGCACCCCTTCTGATCACACATCCTAGCAGCTAGGGGTCGGATTCCCTTCGCGGGGTTGGGGGTGCACGGAGCCCCGAGAGAGAAGATCAGGTTAAGGGCGGGAGTCTCTTGGCCGGCTCCGAGGAGTGTCAGCTTTTGCCTAGCCCTGCCAGGCGCCGGCGCCTGTCTTAGCCGCACCTGGGCCCCGGCCAGGCAAAAGTTCCCTAGGAGCGGGCCCCAGCCGCGCGGACCCCACGCCGCCATCCCAGGCTGTGAGGCAGAGCTGGCTGGGGTGAGGGCGGCGAGGTAGGGGTCCCCACTGCCGCATCTCGGAGCGGAGGGAGGTTTCTGTTTTTCCAATTTTCCGTGTCTGAGCCGGGGAAGAGACAAGAGGGAAACCAGCGAGTTGGTTGATGCGTGCGTGAGCGCGCGCGCTTTTGCTTTGGAGACTGGCAAAGCGACCTACAAGCCTCTGGGTGGCACCCCAGGCTCTCGGCCCTTGTATGGAAGTAGGAACGGAGCCCGGAGGGTGCGAAGACTCTGAGCTCACCGTTTTCAGCACGCAGACACGATTCAGCTGAGGGCAAGTTCACAAAGCTGGGAGGAGAGGAGAGCGGGGAGAAAACCCGAAGATGGGTGGAAGTCATCAGGGAGGATCCGGCAGAGAGAGAACCCGCTCCCAGCCGCTTTAGGGCAGAGGGGGGTCGCTGGAGGCGCCTTTTACGGACTGGATCCTCTACTTGTCTGGGGGGTGTAGGGGGAGAGGGGAATGATTTGAGAAAGTTTCTAGAATGGATTGTCTTCCATGCTTTTGGAGGAGGGGAGTGAGTCTGAAAACCGAACCAGAGGAAAGCGAAGGGAGGGTGATTTTGTTAAATGGTATATTGACTTGGATGTTTTTAAAACTCCATTTGTCAGGTGGGAAAACTGAGGCCAGGGAGACTCAAAAGCTTATGAAATGGGGGTGGGTGTGAGGTCGGTCAAGTTGTGTGTGAGAATCTGTTCTTAGCTTCAGCCTCCTCCTTTCCCCTATTTCCTTGTAGTCTTCCAATGCCCTCGTCCTCCTCCCCTCCAGTTTTTGGTACGTTCCTGCTATGGGACTGTCGCTGAAAGCACAAAAGGAGCTGCTGGGATCTTTGAATAAAAAAGAGACACTGAAAGGAGGCTCTGAAAGCTTTCAAATCGGAGAAATCGGAGTGAGGGGAATGGACTTTGGGTAACTTTAAGCACAGAATAAAAGCAAATGGGTTTATATTGCAGCAGCACACAGAATGGCTAGACAGAAGGCAGGACTTCCCAACATTGAAGGTTGTTGGGCATGAAGGTTATACCCTCATTCTGCATGTGGAGAGGGCTTTCTGTCTGGGATACCTTGACATGCACCCTTGAGCCTGCCACCTCTATTGGTCTTGGGGTCCTATTAGCTTAAAAAGCCAATCTATATGGTAGTTGAGGACTTAGGTATAGAGTCAAATGATCTGATTTCATATCTTGGCTCTGCCACTTGCTGGCCCTGTGACCTTGGACAAGTTACTCAGCCTTTTAAATGTCACGTTCCTCAATGGAAAAATTGGATTAACAGTATGAACTTGCAGGGGTTTTTGCTGTCAAGAAATGAATGAGTACCTGTTATATAGTAAGTGCTCAATAAATGTGAACATTATTATTATTACATTCAGTATCTCTGGGGTTCCAAGCCCCTTCTCAGTATCTTTCCCTTGTACCATTCAGGGGATTGGGAGCTGGAAGTGTGTTGAGGAAAGTTCAGAAGTATGCCTCTGTAGGAATCAAGTACCCTTTCGCAGGTTGACCTTGCCTGGGCAGAACTGCTTGTTCCTCTGAATCCCAGGGAGGTGTGCAGAGGGTGTGCAGACCGCAGGACTGCTTGAAAATCCTTTGAAAGATCTGCAAAACTGAGAGTTTTGTCAGTGGCCAGAGGCTTGTGGGAAGGACGCTGGAATCCCAGGAGCCAAACAGGTCCTAGCATCACAGCCTTTGGGGGGTGGGCGGGGAGACCTGTGTGGTAGGGTTTTGGCTCACATGGGAAATACCAGCCACTGTTCAAATGCTGGCTCTGTGTGAGAGCTCAGCTCTTCTCTGACTAGCAGAGGTGACTTATGGGGAGATTCCTGACAGGGAGGGGCTTTCAGATGCCACCTTTATTTAGGGTTTGGCTGAAGCAGGGGCTGCTCTAGCAGAGGGATAAAAGGGAATGGGCCCCTAAGGCAGTGTTGGCTTGGGACAGTTAGGGATGGGCTCCCCATTTGACTTTGATCATGTGTGTCTGGGAGGTGATTGAGGTCAGTGGAGAGGTTGGGGAGGGTAGGGAGAAGATAGGCATCTGGAATCTGGAAAATGGTGATTGGAACCTCAGTATCCCAGACTGAGGAAACTTGGGGGAGGACCCTGGGCCATGCGTGGATGACTCCGGACCTACCACAGGGAAGAACTCTAGGCCTTTATTCCCAAGGTTGCCTCCTCTTGTCTACCAGATTCTGTGGTTAGATTATCCCTGACTACAGTGTCCCCAAATAAAGTGGGGTTCTGACTCAGATTCTGCTGGTAGAGTGCCTGGCCTTAACTCTCCCTTCTTCCCTTTGCCAATGAAGATGGGAGGGAGGAGATTTAGAAGACCCATGGGCAGTCTATCAGCAAAGGACTCTGCTCAGCAAGTAGCCAAGTGGTATGTGTCTGCGTGTGTGCCTGTGTGTATATCCCCCCCCCCCCCGCCACCACACACGCCAGAGGCAGGGGTGTGTCTGGCAGCATGCATCCTGGGAGAAGCTGAGGAAGGGATGTGTTGGAAAGGGCATGGCAGAGGGGCAGTGGGAAGAATCAGCTTTCAGCTCCTGGCCTGAGGCCCAACATGTGCCAGACTTGGAGTAGGCAGGTCCCAGAGATTGGTGGTTTCATGTTTGTGGCTCTGAGACAGAAAGCTGGGATCTGGTTACCCAAGGAGCAGAGGCTGCCTAGCTGGGGAGATGCTGAAACTCAGCATCTCTCTGCTCCTCCCTCTTTCCTGGCTCCTGGCACTGCTCTGATGCCTGCATTTTCTCTCCCCTCTGCCCACCCCAGCCAGGGTGCGGCTCTCAGAGCCTGGCCTGCTGCTCTCTCTTCTCCCTCGGCCCTGTCTTTCTCAGGCCTGCTGGCTGCTGCTTCTCTCTCCCAGCCTTCCTGTGTGCTGGTGGGAGAGGGGAGTGAAAGCAGGGAGATAAGTCCTAAAGGGGGCTAGGCCTGAGATTTAATGCACTTCTCTTCCCCTTGAAAGTCTCCTCTCTTCCTAGACACATTCTGTGACCTTCTCAGGCTGGGGCCCAGGGTCTTGAGGGGCAGTTTTCTTCGGTTTGTCCCTAGCATGGGTTAAGCAGCTTGTTTGAAGAGTGGATCTGAATTATGAAAAGAGCTGTAATTGATGTGAGCTGTCTGGAGATGTATGCAGATGCCTGTATGTGTGTGCATTTTTGCACGTGTGTGTGTACCAATGTCTGTGCCTTTATGTGTGTGGATACACCTGTATGTGTGTATTCATTTGTGTGTTTGCATGCACATGTATAGAATGCAGGATGACAGGGGGACAGTTAGGCTCCAGGCACGAGGTGGGGAGTCTCTCCCCTCCAAGTGCTATGGTTGGCAGCCAGACTATACTCAGAGCAGACACCTTACTTTCCTCATCCCCCTGCTCTGTACCTGAGTTTAGGCAGCCCAGAAGTTTCCAAAGTTGGAGGCTCAGCCCAGGAGCTGAATTGAAGGATGCCTGAAGTCCCTGAGAGAAAGCCTAAATGGGGGGACAAACCCAGGCAGAGCTTCAGGGGACACAAAATGGGCCTGTGTCACTACAGTGGGCTCTGGCATTAGTTGCCTGTTAACTCAGTGCACTGTAGAGTAGGGAAGGGGCTGGGGAGATGGGAGAGGGTCCTGGGACTGCAGAGGGAGCTTGTAGCCTGGCCCCCTCAGGGGCACTGCCCACGGGTGCCAGCGCGATCTGCCCGAGGCAGCTGACCTATTTTTCTTAGGAATCTTCCTGCTTTTCTGTTCTCTCTTGCGTGAATAAGCAGGAGACTGGTGAGCAGAGACAGGGCCTCTGTAAGGGTTTTGGAGAAAAATTCCATGTGAGCTAAAGCTTTGAGGGAAATGCCAGCCAGACTAACTGTCCTTCTGAGAAGAGAGGGGACTGGGGTAGTCCCTTCTGCCTGTCATTATATTCTCCAGCACCCCCTACCCCCCTATTTCCCCTTATTTCCCTCCTGGTCACAGGAACTCACCAGGAAGGTCTGTGGCAGACAGCTTGCACACAGGCCTGCCTTCACAAATTGTATGAGGTGAGCTACTGTCCTCATTTTTTTGGCTTCAGAGTAGGGAATGCCGATGCCTCACTTTGAGTAAATATGAGGCTTCAATTTCCCACTTTCTTTTTTATCTTCTCTTCACTGGGGAGAGGAGGGTGGCCTGATGGCAGACAGAGCCCACGGTGCCCTCACCTGGCTGGGCCTGCCTGCCTGTTGGCTCTGGAGCACACGAGGCCAGGCGTGAGTGTGCAGGGTGCAGGCCTCCACCCAGGTGGCTTTGCCTTTCTGCTGAGGAGCCATTAAAGGAGCAGAGCGGAGGTTGAATTACTGACTGCTTCCTGTCAGTGGCTCATGGGGAAAAGGCTCTTGGAAATACAATCTAGCCGAGAGCAAATTAAGGTTGCTAATAGCATCACTGCCTCGTGGGCTGCTAGGGGAGCCCAGCCAAGAGGGTTAGGAAGGAGGCACCCACAGGAGGAAGGAGGGCTGCAGTTCCTGCCCCTCCCTCCCCAATGCCTTGCTGTTTGGAAGATGGGAGGGTTTGCTGGCTAGGGCTGGTCTGGGCTCACCTGACCTCTGACTCCCCACCCTGGGAGGTTTGATGAGGAGTGGGGGCCAGAAGGGCTGTGAGGACACTGATGGAGGAGACCATGAAAGGTGGGGACTTTTCTGAGAACCTGCCTAGGCTGGGTGTGGGGGCCCTTGCTGGAGGCAAGAATGATGGCCAGATGACTTCTAGCCCCCCTGCCTTCTGGAAAGAACAAGGACATGACCAGATGTTTTGGGCACAGGCCTCTTGTCCATCTCATACTTGTAGAGTGTTATTTGCTCTGGGCAACAGGGAGTCTATCCTCTGCTTTCCCCATGCCATCCCTCTGGGCGTGTACCTCTGTGGGAGGCTTCCTGGGAGCCTGAGTCCCCAGCTTCCTGGAATCTCCTGGAGCCTCCTGACTTGTTGGGGAGGAGCGATTGGGGGACTATTGGGGGCTGTGCCTTTTTTGGACTCAGCAGGGATTATTTTTAGGCTGGCAGATGGAGGTGGCGGTGGCTGTCGCTGGTATTATTAGACAACAGGCCTGTGGTTTGGGAGTCTGGTGCCCAGAGGATGAGGGGGCTGGGGATAAAGAGGAGAGAGGGAGAGGAGGAGGAGGAGGAGTGGGAGGAGGAGGAGGGGGAGGAGGAGGAGGGGGAGGAGGTGGAGGTGGCAGCAGCAGCAGCAGCAGCAGTCTGGGCTCCAGTAAGGACTTGTACTCATGAGTGATGGAGGCTGGTTCTCACCCGGTGGTCTTCCCTTATGGCAGACACTGCCAGATGTAGCTAGAGGCTGCCAAGTGATGCTGAGCCCAGAGCCAGCCAGAGACCACCAGGTGCATTCTGAAACAGACCCACCTTGTCATCCTTCTCTGGTCCTGGGCTGCATGGGTCTGGCTGTTGGAACCTAAGCAGAGTGTGTAGTGGAGAAGGTCTACCCTCTGACTCAGGGAGGAAAGGGGAGCAGAGCTGTGTCTGGGGTGTAGTGTGGGAGAGGCTGTGGTGCCTGGGCCTATGGTCAGTCAGGATAGTGTCAGTGAGTGTGGGCAAAGAGGAGGAGGAGACGCAGTAGCTGGAGCCTGACTCCTCCCCTACCTGTACCCCAGTGACTTGGCTGAGCCAGGTAGCCTCCCAGTTTGCTCATTTGTGAAAATGAGCCAATAGTATTTCTGTCAGGTGGGCATTGTGAGCATTAAGTCAAATTTGTGTTATATGCCAGGCACAGAGCCTGGTATGGGGTAGGTATTTAGAGGAAGTTTGGTTGCTTGACAGCTGAAGCTCTCCCTGCCCTGGCTCCTAGACTTTCTCAGGCATTTAGTGTTTCTCATTCTCAGGTACCCTTCCTCCCTCAGCCCTGCCCTGGTGGAAGAGCCCCAGGCTGTAAGTGTGGGGTACAAGAGTTGTGCCAGGGCCTGGCTCCTCATGGTTCTATGTCCACAGGGGATCCAATGCAGCCTGGACTTGGCTGCCCGCTGGGCACCACCTGGCCTAGAGAGCAGATCTGTACCCTATGGGCTTCCTGAAAGGTCAGCCAGACCGCAGGGGCTACCTCATCTTCCTTTGCTCTCCTGATTTCTCTACCCTATCCTGGGAAAACAGCTCTAAAATGGGCTGGGCAGAGCCCCAAGATGCAGATTTGTTCGGCTCAGGGTACTGCTGTTTCCTGACTTCTCTAAAACAGATATGTAGAATCCAGGACACCTCATGGCCTCCTACCACCCTCACCCCTGCAGATGTCAGTTTCCCCTTTGAGGTGTTGCCACATCTATTTGGGCTGCTGTAGGTTTCTTTGGTGGGGAAGGGGCCGGGGGGTGTCTCCCCCTCTTGCATCCCCTCCTCACCTCAGGTTACTCTCCGTCCTTTCCTTCCCCTCCTCTTTCCCCCTGCCCACTGGCAGTTGCTCCAGTCAGCCCTGATGGGGAGAAGCCCACTTGCTCCCTGAAGGAATAGTCTCTGCTTTGTCCTCCTCCTGGTTCTGGGCTCCTATATGAAGGCCTATGTCTCTGGGTCCCCTGTGCCCCAGAGTTCTCTCTCTTGCCATGGACTGGGCTCTACCTGTGTCCGGTTTACACTGTGTCTTTCCCTGTGTCTCTCTCCTCCCTGGTTTCTTGAGTCTCTTTCAAAGTCTTCGATTTGGGTTTGGTGTCCTAGGTAAGAGTTTCTCTATCTCTCCTCCATCAAGCCCCTCTCCCCTGTTTACTGCCACCCTGTTTACATTTGTTTCTTGCTTTGAGCTTTTCTAGAGAAACTGTCTTATTAGACGTGCTTTGGCTCAGGAAGGATCAGGTTTAGGAAGAAGTGCTTGTAGGTGATGGAGTAAACGAGCCGTGGGGTGTGTGTGTGTGTGTGTGTGTGTGTGTGTGTGTGTATGTGTGCACGCGCGCGTGTGGCACCGAGGAGTTGAGAAAGGTGATAAATATTTTAGGGTTCAGAAAACCAAAAGGGTTGGACCAAGTGCAGAGGCTGGGCCAGGAGCTCCCACCCCTCTGCTTTCTTCTTGGGAAACTCTACCTCTTTCTGCCTTGCTTATTTATCACCTTTGGGATGCTTATCTCACTGAGTCTTTTCTCCAGCTGCTTGTCACTGGTTGAAAGGGTCCATGTGCCAAGATGAGGGGTGGGGCTGACTGGCTTGGGGGTGGGCCTTGGGTTGGGTGCTCAGTCCTGAGCCCAGGGGCTGGCTAGGGGTGGGGGTGGAAACCTGGAGCCAGCCCCAGTGCTGGGAAGGTGTGAAAGAGGCTGCCTCATTGCTAGGAGGTGAGAATGAGGCAGCACTGAGCAGCAGGCACTGTGGGAACCCATTTTGGAGCCAACCTACCTCCTGGCATTGCCCTCCATAGCCCTCAACCCCAGTAGCCAGGGTGCTACAGAGCCAAGCTTCACTGCTAAAAGTGGGCAACCACCTGCTCAGCAGACCTGGTCATTTCCTTCGCCCCTCCTCCTCTTGCCTTAGGCTCTAGGGGCCAAAGCCCTGGGATGGGGCCTCCTTCTGTGGCCAGCCTCTGTCCCACACACCAGGTAACTAGGCCCTGGAATACCTCCTTCCTCTTCCCCCAGGCTCCTGGATTTCCTCTTCTCACCTCCTGGAAAGTCTGTGCTATACACACAGAGTCACTTACACACGTATACACACTCACACATGCACACACACCTCCCCACCCACACTCATCCATATCCTTTTGCCAAGAGCTACTCATATGCACACATGCATTCACATACATCCTTTTGCCAAGAGCAGCCTCATGCACACACTCACACATGCACGCACACATTGCTCCTCTTGCTCACACATGGTGCCCACTGTTTGCCCATTCCTTCTGGGTCCAGGATCAGCCTTTGTGCTCCTGGAGGCTGGGAGGCAGGCTCTGTCCATATCTAGGTGCCTCTGGAGTTGTGGGGGAGGTGCCTGCTGCAGCTGGGCCTTCTCCGAGCTTTTCCTGAGGGGTTGGAATTCAAACCTAGCCTGAAGCAAGGTTGGGGGTGGGGGGAATTGGGAAACCTGCTGGGGCCTCAGGCAGGTGAGTGCAACACTCCGCTCTGCTCCAAAAATACTCTGTGATCTTAGCTCTTTCTCTAGAAAACAGTGATGTCACCAGTAGCCAATCAGCTTCTAGAAGGGCCTGCCTCCTCCTCCTTCTGCAACTTAGGGAGGAGAGGGAGAGGGGGATGGGGAGGGAGAGAAGGAGAGACACAGAGATGAACAGACAACATGTAGACAGACACAGAGAGACGCAAACACTGAAACATAAGCACACAGCGGTACCTCCACACAGAAAAGCAGGCAGAAGCCCTTCTCAGTGCATAGGTGAAAAGAAATTCACATATTTCCCCCAATATACACACAGGACAAAGCAAGAAAGACAAGTAGAAGCATCCACATAGAGGGAGAACTAAAGAGGAAGAGACAGAGACACAGAGACTTGAAGAGTGGAATGGCACAGAGAGACATGGTGAAGGAGTAAAAGAGAGATAGACTATTGTCTCAGAGCCAGAGAGACAGAGTCAGAGAGACAGACACATAGAAAGAGCCAGAGAGAGTGATATGAAGCAAGGAGAGAGATGAGAAAAGGAGAGAGGCAGGAGCACACAGGGGTCAGAGATGCAGTAAGAGTCAGTTGCAGAAGCACCATGACAGATAGGCAGACAGACAGACAAACAGACACGCTGTTCTTCTGGGCATCCTTTCTGGGTTAGGAGGGCCCATCAGCTCTTGGCTTTGTGCCTCTAGTAGAGCAGCTGCTGTCCTTGGTGCTGCCTGGAGAGGCCCTACTGGGACTGGGAGGGAAGGTGAGTTCGGATGGGGAGAGCTGTGGTCTTGTCTGGAGTTGTGTTGGGTAGTGTGAGGGAAGCCAGGAGGGAGAGGCTTCTCTATGCTGTCCCTTTCACTGGGAAGCAAGCTGGACAAGGTGACTTTGTGGGCACGGAGGCCTTGTGTGGGAGGGAGCAGTTTCAGGCTGGAGGTGGGGGTGGCACACCTCCTTGTAGGGGCTCAGGAGTAGGCTGACCAGTGAGAGAAGCAGTGCCTGGGTTAGCTTGTCCTCTGTGTCCTCCAGCTTGAGGGTGGGGGTGGGTCTTTCTCCACTTTGCCCTCCCGCTGCCAAGAGGATAAGCATACCCTGTCCAGCCCCTATCCAGCTGAATGTTTTATCTACCAAAAGGTGGGGTGGTTTCCCCTTAACTAGCTGCACTTAGCAGCCCAGGGTCCCTGCTATATCCCCAGCATCCTGCTATCCTAATGGTGATGTCTTGGGCTTGGAAATTAGAGGGCTGGAGGCCCCTCCTCTTCCCCTCTTTGCGGCAGGTGCGGTGGGGCATGGGAGGGAGGGGCCTGGAGGGGCTAGTCAGGCCTGTGGGGTTTTCCCTCTGGTGTTGCCATGAGCAGCCTCTGCTCAGCTTGTTAGGGATTCCCCTGCTCCTGTATGGAGTACTCTTGTTTTGTGCTGTGAACATCAGGCTGAGCTGGGGGTGGGGCGTAGGAGGAGGCTGGCTCTGCAGTTCCTACCAGGCTCTGGTGGGAAGCATCCTGCACAGGAAGAGATTCCGTGTTTACCCTCCGCTACAGCAGGCTTCTGTAACCCAGGCTGCGGGTCTCCACAGAGAGGCTGAGGCCCCCCCACTTTCTCAGTAGCCAGACTCCTTAGGACTGTTAGGGGGTTCAAAGCAGGAAGACATGGTCATGGCTCTGCTCTTTGGGGTTGGGGAGGGAAGGTTTGGCTTGCAGGACTGGAAAGAACTGCTTCTCTCTCCTCTTCTGTCCCCCTTCCTCCCCCTCTCAGGCTCATGGATAGCTGGGGCCCCCAGGGCTGTGGGAGGTATAAAGAGAAAGGGGATTAAGGAGGTCAAGGTGCATTGGGGACCTTCTGGGGAGTGACGGGACTCCTTTTCAAGAGGAGGGTTGGGGTGGACTCTGGCCTTGGGAAGAGGGTGGGGATGCGGAGGTCCTTAGACATGGGCAGGGGGCTGCCTCTTGGGCTGCCAGGGCAGGATCTCCTTGTCACTTCCCTTTGTGCATCCCAACTTTGCTGACCCATTAGCTGCCCACGGCCTTCGAGAGGAGCCGGAGTTTGTGACTGCTAGAGCCGGCGAGGGCGTGGTCCTGCGATGCGACGTGATTCACCCGGTGACGGGACAGCCCCCACCCTATGTTGTGGAGTGGTTCAAGTTCGGGGTGCCCATTCCTATCTTCATCAAGTTTGGCTACTATCCCCCTCATGTGGACCCTGAGTATGCAGGTAAGGTCTGGGCTGCCAGGAGCTGCCCCCATGCTTGTTTCCTCTCCTGGTTTTTGCTCTCAGTGGTTATGGTCATAGTCACTGTTCCTCCTGCCTTTCTATTGCCTCTTATCTTTCTGAGTGGACTGTTATCTTTTCTCCATAGTCTCTGCCTCTTTCCTCCCATCGTTTGCACTTTGGTAGGTTTTAATTAAGTGATGGGGAGGAGAGGGAAGAGGAGGTGGTGCAGACACAAAGCATCACAGCACAACTATGGATGTGCAGGGGCAGAGGCAAGAGTAAGGACAGGGAAACCTAGAGAGCCCACCATGCAGGGGAACAGAGCTGGACAGAAGGGCAGCTCTGTGCAGGAAGAAGCTGAGTCAGGGCCCTACTGCCCTTGGCCAGGCATGCTGGCAGCACTGTAGTCTTTGCTCTGTCTGCCTTTGCCCACTCCCTTCCTCTGGCTCTGAAGTTGGGGGCTCATCCCATCCATGAGCAGTAGAAGTAAATGTCTGAATCTGGTCTGTGCAGTGCTGTGGCTGCGGCTGGCACCTGCTTTCTGCCTCCTCTGCTGTTCCAGCCTCCCTCTTCCTGGCCCCCTTGGTGTCTTGCTCTGTGGTTCCACCTGCCAGAAGGGGCCTCACTGTGAGTCACTGCCAGTGTCTGTCTGCCAGTCTGCCAGGGAGGAGAGTGTAGGGCATGTGCACACGTGGGAGCGTGTGCACATGCATGTGCATGTGTGTGCTGGGGTTTTAAAGGAAGACAGGAAGCTGACAGGACTTTGTGGTCAGACTTCTGAGCTCTGATTTGCATCTCTCAGAAAGCTTCCATTTTTTTCTCTCTCTCTCTCGGACCTATCTCACTCTGTTTTTGGCTGTTTGACACTCTGGATTTTAGGCAGATTGCCAGTGTTGAGACAAGGATGAAAACTGAGAAGGTGGTGACATGGGAGTGAAGGCTAGGCTAAGGTGGTCGGTAAGGGGGAAGGCGGACCCTGAGGCCTGCTCTGTGTCCTCATCCTGGATTCCCATTCTGCTTGCTCCTGCTGCAATTCTTACCATCCCATCGCCATGAGTGAGACAAAGATGGCCTCCTAATGGGGAAGAGGATGGAGTTAAGGAGAAGATCTGGGGGGACTTTGCTCTGCTTGTCATCCCTGTCCTCATTCTTGGGCTTATGGGCCCTGGTGTCTGAGTTTCTGCGGACACTGGGTTATGCTAGATGAGCAGTCTCTCAGGCATGGCATCAGGACCTGGAAGGGACCCCTCCACCCTGGTCCTTGACATGCCTTCCCTCTGCTTTACCATCGGGAAGACAGGAAGAGAGGTACTGGGGGTGGGGACCCAGGTGGGAGAGAGATATCACTCAGACTGAATTGAAGTTCAGGGCCTGCCCTAGAGTCCCCTACCTCACCCTCTTCTGTTTGCACCTTTGCTCCCTCCCTCACTCTGTCCCACTCTCTTTCTTCAGCTCTACATCCCCCATGCCTTTCCTTGGTCCCAAGAGAGCTCCAAAAAAATAGGAGTATTCTGAGGGACTGAGGTTCTTCCCAGGGCCAAACCCAGAGTTGCAGTTGAGCAGGGCTAGCCAATGCTAGGACAGTGGCGCCATGGCAAAGCTGCATGCCTTTTCCTTTAGGCCTGCTGCCTGGGGTCGATGCCAGCTCTTATTTTGGGGCCCTGCCATGGGAAATGGTCTGAAGGTTATGATGAGTCCTCTCCCTTTGGCAGGTGTTGCACTGCTAGCCTCACCCTGATGGCCTCCTGGGCTCTTGTCCACTCTCTTCCTGCAGGCCGGGCAAGTCTTCATGATAAAGCATCCCTACGACTGGAGCAAGTTCGCTCTGAGGACCAGGGCTGGTACGAGTGCAAAGTGCTCATGCTGGACCAGCAGTATGACACCTTTCACAATGGCAGCTGGGTCCACCTTACCATCAACGGTGCGTATGGGCCTCATTCCTGGAGCTGGGCGGGTGGGGGGCGACCCAGAAGACCACTCTCTGAGGACCTGCTTTAGGGGAAGCCCCTATCCCTGCTCCAAATCTCTGCCACAAAGAGGAGCCTCAGCAGGGCTGGGCCCCAATGGGTTAGCAGCTCCCACCTCCTATGCCTCAGTTGTTTCCCTAGAGCTTTGGGTCAGCAGAGGTGCATAGGAGGAGCAGCTCCCCAGGCATTTGGCGGGGTTTGCTGTGGGTGGTGGTGTCAGACTTCCTCAGAGGGAGGTAAGAAGCTGGTGTCTGGAGCCAGGAGGATTAAGGCTTTGCGGAAGCCCAATTTGTAGCCTCTGACACCATTTCCCAGCCTTGAGAAGACCCTGCTAGTCCAAGTAATGGCTTCTTACTCTAGTGGGATTCCTGGAGCCCCACTATAACTGTTTTCCTTTTCAGGTTAATATCTTGGTTCCTTGTTAAATATGTTCATTTGAGTGATATATAATGAGTGTCTGTTGTGTGCCTAGCCCTGCACTAGGTGAAGGGAAATGATGGTGAGCCAACCCAGACATGGTCTCTGTTTATGCTGGGTTTTCTGTCTAAGAAAATGTAAGAATCCTGTGAAGAGGAACTATTTTAATGGCTATCAGTTATTATAGTTCAGTTAAGTTAACTGTGCTATGTGTTGATGCTTTTCAAGTGTTTGGGCAAAGGCAACAAAGCCTTTTGTAGAGGCCTCAGGTGACTTGGCAGAGTTCCCAGTGCTGCTGTTGGCTGGGGGCCTGGGTCTAAGGCTGTGACCGCACCAGGGGCTGGGCCCTCTGCGTGCACCCTGCAAAACAGTCTCTCTTGTGTCCCTGCGAGTCCTTACTTGGGAGGAGATACTCTGGAGGAGCCAGGAGAAGCTGGAACTGTGGAGAAAAATCTGGAGAAGTGGCATATATGCTTTGGATGTGCCACACACAGCTTGGGTCCTTATGGTTTTGATGTCTGTGACTATAGATGCTGTGGTTGGGAGAGAGAAATTGATGTTGTTCCTGGCTTGGAAGCTTCTCACAGTATTGATCTGCTCTGAAGGATGGCTCTGTCTGCCCTGTCTTGTGGGGTTGGGTCATTCCTCCCAAAGGGGTCAGGCCATATTCCTTGACTTGAGAACCTCTCCAAGGTCCTGAAAGCACAGAGTATCTTAACCAGGGCACTGGTCTCTGAGAACAGTGGACTTAGCAGTGGTGGTCCTAGAACAGTGTTGGTCTAGGCTGCCCAACACATTAGATACAGTTGGCTTCTGTCCGTTAGTTCCAAGAGACTGATTGGAGGCTTATTTTAAGTCTAGGGTGGGCTGCCCCCACCACACAGCAAGCTTTTGAGTCACCTCCTTTTGATGCCAGCTGTTGTGTGTGCTGAGAATGAAAACTCATCTTAATATTAGCCCAAGCAAAACATAATTAGGAAGGTAAATCTGCCACTAAAAGCTTCACTGACTGAATACCAAGCCAAGAGTCCCCACGTTGCTTTCTCTCTGTTTCGTGCCCTTCCTAAACTGGGCTGTAATCTCCAAGCACCACCTCGTTTTCCTTTCACATCCTTCTGGTAGTGTCCATTTCAGTGAGCTGAGACATCGGGTGTTCAGTAGGTACTCACATGACAGGAAGTTAGAATTTAGTTAGGAATTGTGTGTTCTATTATGTCTCTATATTAGTTTGCATGAGTGGGAGTTGGTTCTTTGAGAATTCACGATTGCTTGGAGTGGAATGAGCATGGGACAAGACCCTGAAAAGGTTTGGTTTATTTCATGAATTCAGTAGCTGTAAGATCCCAGGCAACTCTCTGGGCATCAACTCCCTCAGTTACCAAAACCAATGCTTGTTTGCAGAGCTGTTATGAGGATCAGATGAAATGCTGTGTGAGAAAATGTCTTGCACAGTGTCTGGGGCATTAATTACATGTGGGTCAGATGCTGGCCATTCCCTTTCTCAAGAAAGAAAAAAGATGAAATTAGATAAAATAGTAGTGGCAGGGAGGTGGTATACAGGAAGGTCCTCAGGCTGGATGATGCAGAGAACTGTGGTAGTTTGAAAGTCCTTGTAAATTCACCAATAATTATCCATTCATAACACATCTTGAGTCCTGGCTATTAGTATTTAACTGTAAATCCTGGGCCTGGAGATCAGGCTGGAGTGCTTTTTGTAAATCCTGTAAATAAAGGGAAGTAAAATATACACATACACACAGACAGACACAGACACACACACACACACACACAACTTGTGTGTTTGCTCTATGGCAGGTTCTGAGGACACAGCAGTGGGCCCAACACAGACCCAGCTCTTAAGGAAACTTCCCAGAGGCAGTAAATCCAGAGACAATTGCAATATGGGCTTTGGGGAACAAAGGAGGGAGAGCTTCTTTTAGAGAAGGACTCCTGTGCAGAGACCCAGCTAGGGAGGAGGAGTTAGCCAGGTGCAGGGGTGGGAGGCAGGGAAGGGTATTCCAGGCAGAGGGAACAGCATGCCTAGATGCCCAGAGGAAGGAGAGTCAGTGCATTCACAGAGATTGTTCACAGAAAGTGTTGGCCAGAAAAGCTAAGAATGTTCCCCGTTCTGCTCCAGGCTTTAAACCGGGGCTCACCATAGAATACGTTGCCCTTACCAAGGAGCCTATGATCCAAATAGATAGAACAGAACAGACACCTTTTAAGGTGAGAGAGCTCTCTCCCTTTATTCCCCCCTCCTTTCACCCTAAGTTCTGAGGTTCCTTCTAGCATAAATATTTCCATTATGGAAGGAAAGAGTCTGGAGTGCCAGCATTCCATTGCTTCCAAAGTAGAATGTTTAGTGTCAGGCATTTTCTGACAGAGATCACCTTTGGAAAATGAAAGGCCAGTGAAAAATTAGAATTACAAATGGTCTCAATCTCCTTCTGTGTTTTCTTAAAGACCAATTGGGTGGAAACAAACCCAATTATTCCTTTATCATATATAAAATACCCAAAAAGCCCAAGCCAAGTCTTGCTTTATGTTGGTGAATTACTTGGAGGAGAGGCCAGCCTATTTCTAACCTGCACTATTAATTATAGGGCACTTGTAAAAAAGAATTAAGCCTGGAAATGCAGCTGGCAAGCTAACACCTAATTCTGTAAATAATCGAGAGTCAAACCATTATTTTCCTGAAAACTCGAGATTGTTCAAAGTACTTTCCTGATTAGCACCTAAATAATAAAGTAATTATGTAATTAGTAATTAATTTGTCACTTCAGGACATAATTTAATTTATTATCTTTTCTTTTAAGCTTGACACCAGAGGTAATAGAGGCTGTGGCTGTATTTCCAGGGACAGGCTTGGCAAGAGGGGTTCTGTTGGAGATGAGCACACATTCCAGGGAAGCAAGAGAGGCCTGGAAGCTAGGATTGCAGAATCCCATTATAAGGATTTGGGATGGTTTTTGCCATCATTTTTATTATATTAGATGCTGGATGAATATTGATGTGCTTGAAGGTGTCCATTGTGTATGTTTTGTGTGTGATGAAGTATGCTTCTTAATTCACTCGGTATTCATCTCCAAGTACCCTCCGTGTACCCATACTGAGCTAAGGGCTTTGGAAATGATTGAAGAAAGTGGTGTTCCATGGTCTTGCTCCTAGAAAGTTTTATGTGTTTGAATTTCTGTTGATCCATAGGTGTGTGTATGTATGTGCATTTAATTCATTCGTCCATTCAGCAGATATTTGTTGAGTGCTCTGTTACAAGCCAGGAACTGTGCTGAAAGCCAGGCATGCAGTGTGATTTACTGAAAAGATCTTTGTTTTTAGGGAGAGTCAGTGATCAGTGCTTTAAAGAAAATAAAATAGTCTAAGGGGGTAGAGAATGTTAGAAGTGCTATCATAGATGGGCACTTAGATGACCACTTAAGGCAGAGATGGCATTTTAGCAAAGATTTGCATGAACTAAAGGAGCGAGGTCTGGATACAGAGAGGGCAGCAAATGCAAAGGCCCTGAGGTTGGACATTCTTAGGACATTTGAGAAAGACAAAGATGGCCAGGGTGGCTAGAGCACAGTGAAGGGGTACATAGTAGCAGATGAGGTTGGCAGAGTGAGGGGCAGGCAGAACCAAACTTCAAAGCACTCTGACTGGTTCTCGGGGAAACGCTGTCTGGAGAGGTGACACCTATCTCAAAGCTTCTCTCTCTCTTTTTTAAAATGTTTATTTTAGTTTTGAGAGAGAGTACGAGGAGGGGACGGGCATGGAGAGAGGGGGACAGAGGATCTGAAGCAGGCTCCAGGCTGACAGCAGTGAGCCCAACGTGGGGCTTGAACTCACGAACCACAAGATCATGACCTGAGCTGAAGTTGGATGCTCAACTGTGTGAGCCACCCAGGCACCCCTCAAAGATTCTCATTGATGCCTCAGAGGTTTCTGGAGAGATGATAATGATGATAGTAATGTCAAAATAACCAACATTTCACATATATCTACATTCACAAGATCCCTTTCACAAAGTGTCTCATGTATTCTTCACCTCAGTACTGGAGGGGGCCTGATTTGGGTAAAGCCCAGAGAGGCTGAGTAACTTGCCCAGGGTTACCCAACTAGTGGCAGGCTGCACTGTAACTTGGTCTTGACCTTTGGCACCTTAAGATGAGCTAAAAATGTCCTGCCTTAGCCAGGCATTGTGAACCCTAGGACTGGAGGTCAGCATGGGGCCGCTCTTTGTCACTTCAAAAACAGTGAAAGCCCAAAAGGTTAAGATTGACCGGATTGCCTCTACAAGCAGCTCAGACTAATGAGACTGAATCTCTGAACAGCTGATTATCCAAACAGGGTGGAATTTTGTTCAAAACTACAATCAATACAGGTGGTAGTGTGGGGATAACCTGGCATAATCAGAAGAGAATTAAGAAAGGAGTAGCCTGCAGAGTGGGCTTCTGTCTTTCTGTCTGGATGCCAGAAAAGGAGGAACGTGGATAATTTTCTCTGCAGAATCTGAAAGAGTAAGATTCCTTGTCACCATGGCTTATGGTCTGTAGTAGGCCTAGATGGAGCTCAGATGGGAGATGCCCCAGAAACACGGGGCCTGGCTGGGCTGGGATTAAGGAAGTAGGAGTATCAGGGATGATCTTTAGGTGAAAGACTTGGTGGGGGGGGTGATGGAACAGTCTGGAGCTGGTGGCAAGTGTGTACTTTGCAAGCTGTGAGAGCTATCCTGTTTATGACTTTGTCCTTAGTGCTGAGCATGGTGACCTTCTTATAGATGCTCAGCAAACATTTATTTATTGGGAATTAGCCAAGCACAATGGGAGAAGTTTAGAATTTGCACCCAGCCAGACTGACTTTAAATTTTAGGTCTCCTTTTCTCCTGTAAGACTCAGGCGCAGAGGACTTTACCTATGTCCCCCTTCCTTCCTTTATTCTAGCACCTCGCAGAAGGTTACGTAGGAACACAGGGGCCATGGTGCCTGGCGTGGGTGGGCACTGCACTCAGGGCAGCAGCCTGGCTAATTCCACCCTGCATCTCTCTGCAGCTCCTCCCACCTTTACAGAAACACCCCCCCAGTACATCGAGGCCAAGGAGGGTGGCAGTGTTACCATGACTTGCACAGCTTTTGGGAACCCCAAGCCCATTGTCACCTGGCTGAAGGAGGGGACACTCCTAGGTGCTAGTGGGAAATACCAGGTAAATGTGGTTCTCCACTGGGGCTGTTGCACTTCTTCCTCCTTGCTTGCCCTTCCCTTTGCCTTCTCCCTCTCCATGGTGGTCTCCTGCTTCACGTGACCAGTAACACTGCACAGCAGGCAGCCTGGTTGGTGTCTGTGGTTGAAGGGAGATGAATGGAGCACCTGGCTCCATATCCTTCTAGTGCATGAGCCCGGAGGCCATCTCCACCTGAAGAGATAGCCCCTGGTGGGGCTCCAATGTGGGTGCTGAGCTCCATCTCTCCTTGGCCCCAGGTGAGTGATGGCAGCCTGACGGTGACATCGGTCAGTAGGGAGGACAGAGGTGCCTACACCTGTCGTGCATACAGCATCCAGGGGGAGGCTGTCCATACCACCCACCTGCTTGTCCAAGGTAAGAAAGCTTTCTCTGGCCTCTTCATGCCCTGGACCGTTTGCAGGGACTTCCAGCCCATCTGAGCTGCAGAGGGGTTTGCCCAGGGCACGGCTGGCACAGTTGGGGTGGGTGGAGAGATGGGCAGCCTATGAGGAGTGACATTGGGCTCCCCCTGAGCATTGTGTAGCTCACAGCCAGAGTGCCCATGGTGGCCTGCTACGACCACTGCATGGGATGGTAGAAGGCACCATGTTGAGAGTTACTCTGTCTGAGTAGTGTCCTGTTGTACCTCCATCTTCCCCAGGAGAGGAGACCTCCCTCAGGTTTCCACCCCATTAGTGATGGCATCAATAAATAAAGATAGGAATTTAATCCAAGCCTCAGACATTTAAATAACACTGAGGGCATTTGGCAAAGCTGGGTTCTGCATGGTCAGCACTGGGAAATGCCAGTCTGCCCTGCCTGGGGCCCCAGGGTGCCCCAGAAGGAGCAGCATAGAAGTGGTGGGGTCTCTTTGTACTGAGCCCATCCACCCTCTTTGCCTACCGCCCACTGCCTCCTGAAGGAGCAGGCGAGGGCTGGTGATGGCTGTCTGGGCTGCCAGGGCTACTGAGACACATGTTCCTTCTGCCTCCTTCTGACTTGGCGTGTTGAGTGGCAGCATGGGCCAGAAGTCCCTCTGTAGTTTGGAGAAGAGCTGCCTGCTCTCAGGAGAGAGCCAGGTGGCATCTGTGGCCTATCTGGAAAGCCAGCATCTGGGAGTGCTGGGATTTCACTCTCTGTTTACTCTGTTAGCCTTCTGACTCCTCTCCCCAAATCTGCCCTCCTGACCTTTGGCCAATAAGCAGCACAAGCCTCTTAACTCCTTCAGAGGCAAGATTATTCCTTGCTCTGGATTGAAAAGAGTGGCCTTTGTCTCTCAGGCATGTCCCCTGCTCAGGTTCTACTGGAGAGAAGGATGAGCAGGAAGGGGTGTGTATGTATATGTGTCTGGGAGTGAGATGGCTGGTTTGGGGAACTTGTGCATGGAGGCTGGGTGCAGATATAAACCAAGAAGGGTGTCCTGCAGCTGGCTCAAGGGGCTGGGGCATGCTGTGGCCACACTCCAGGACCTTTTGCATCTCTGGGACCTGTAAGGAGAATAAGAATGTTAGCGCTAGCAGGAGCTGGAAGCATCTCTGTGGCAACTGCCCAGGGTTGTGGTGCTCCTTCTTGAGCCAGTGCTGCCCCCTCGCTCCCTCCTGGAGTTCAGGACACTGCTTGCTGAAGCCTCTCAGAGCTTCCTGGGAGACCCCAGCACTGCTGTGCTCCCCTCCCGTACCAGGTAAGCTTATGTTTATTTCCTATTCCCCAGGGCCTCCCTTCATCGTTTCCCCTCCTGAGAACATCACTGTCAACATATCCCAGGATGCTCTGCTCACCTGCCGGGCAGAGGCGTATCCCGGCAACCTCACCTACACCTGGTATTGGCAGGACGAGAACGTCTACTTCCAGAAGTGAGCATGCTGGCCTGCCCTCTCCGTGGGGTCCCCAGTCACCAGGCCTCTCAGGGGCAAGGCTTTTGAACAGGGGCTGCTGCAGGCTGCTCTTGGGCTCTGGGAGCTTGCAGAGGGGTGGTCTAGTCTGTCGCTCATGCAAGGCCAGTGTCTACACAGAGTGGCCTTGATATGGGCCAGGAATCTAAGGAGGCTCTGGCTCTCCTTGACTCATTCACTGAGAGGGGAACTCCTCGCTGCCTTGCTCCACTGTCTCATGGAAGACACTCTTTCCCCACCCCTCGTCTCCTTGTGTGTTTGTAGCGACCTGAAGTTGAGAGTGCGGATCCTGATTGATGGGACCCTGATCATCTTCCGGGTGAAGCCTGAGGATGCGGGGAAATACACCTGTGTTCCTAGCAACAGCCTGGGGCGCTCCCCTTCTGCCTCAGCATACTTAACTGTGCAGTGTGAGTAGGGGTGAGGGAGAGCCACATATGGTGGGGGTTTCAGAAGATCAAAGCCACATTAGCCAGACTGGAGGCTGGAGGACAGTAAGAGACTGAGTATCATATGAGGGAATGTGGGCAGAGGAATGACAGGAAGCAGGGATAGCCCAACACGAGGCCAAGACCTGGGCTGGTCAGTTGAGGTGAAACAGTGCTTGCTGGGCATCCTCTCTGGGCCAGGCATTGCTACATGTGTTAGCTGATTCATTCTACCAGTCAGTAAGCTTAGGTTGGATTCAAGGATTGGTAGACCTTTTGAGCAGTTGTCTTTGCATTGATGCTAGCCAACACATCTTTCTGGACCTTGAACCAGATGTTCTCTGGTGCTTTTTTTCTCAGGTATATGAGGGAGTGTAGGTGAAGCTGAAGTAGGGTTAAATTTCCTGCCGGCTCTACGCCTTTCCCCACTGTGGACAATTGTCTGGAGCGAAGGAGACAGAACCCTCTTCTGGGGTGACTTGATTTAGTTCTGCAACACCTGACTCCCTCTTGGCTTTCTTCTCACTCTTCTCTAGGGCTGCCAGAGATCCAAATGGATGAGCTGCTCCTCATGCCAGAACAATCGAGGGCTTTTGTGCAAGAGCAATAATTCAGTTTGCTAATCTTGAATCCGTCAGCGTAGTCAATGCTTTCCCACCCCCTGGCAAGCTGATCATTGTGAGAAAGGGAGAGAAGGATGAGTAATGAGGATTAATTTCTTCCTTTTGATTTGTGGATGGCCCTGTCACTCACACAACAAAGGCCCTGCGTGGTTACCATAGGTGATGGGCTATCTATCACTTGAGGACTGGTGTGGGAGAACTGCTCACCCTCAAGGGCCTACCGTGGCTGGGTGAGAAGTTCAACAGCCTAGAGATGCCCGGTCAGCATGTGAGCTGAGAACAAGCAGGAGGACAGTTAATGACCCCAGGAGGTGGAGCTCGTCTCTGAAGCCACTCCACACAGCTGAGTGTTTGCACTTGTCTACTGCTGAGTGGGCACTGTGGTGTTGGAGCCAGGCTGGACCTTTGAGCCTCGTCCAGCTTCTCACCTCACATGCTTATTGTTTCCTTCTCCATGCAGTGATTTTGCTTATGGGGACAAAGGCATCATTTTCCCACTTCCATTGTCATCAACTTGAAAGGGCTTTCAGCATGCTGTATGATGAGTCCCAAGGTTTTAAGAGCTATGAGGCCCAAAAATGCTATGTGATATGACCCAGAACATCAAGAATGTCCCACCCTGACCTGCAGTAGGAAAAAGCATTTTAAAAAGAAGCTATTTAAACATGACTTACCATGTGCCCCAAGCTGTGCTGGATATGGAGGAGCTAAGGGCAGGGAAGAGTCCACTTGGAGTAGCATCTTATCTGGCTGTGTCACTTGGGCAAGAAGGTGGCAGGGGCAGAGAGAAAGAGCCAGCAGGGGTGGTCTTCAGAAGGGTGATGAATGTAACCAAAAGTAAGGCCCCCATCCATGAAGCTGTGGGCCATTTCTGTGCCGAGAGGGGTGTGCAGTTTCCACGTCTCTCCCCAATGCCATCACCCACTCCTGCTTGTCCCTTTTTACTTCCTTCTTGCCTTCAGAGGGAATCCGGGGGGTGAGATTTTCAGGTGGGTGAGGCAAGGATCTTTATTTCTGTTAAAAAGCAGTGTTCAGAGTATTTCCCATTCATAAACCTTTGAAAATCTTGGAGGAAAAAAAAAAACTCTACATACAAAAGTAGGAAGCTATGTCTAAATATATAACTCGGCCTGGTATTTATGTAATGCTGTTCTCTGAAGAGCTCCAAATACTTAAAAGATACCAGCTCATTCATCCTCACTGCCTCACTGGAAGTTCTGGATCTTTCTCCTGGTAGCCCTCGGGAAATTGGGGAGAATCGAAAGGTGATGAGTCACCCACATCACAGGGTGTGCTGCTCTTGCTGCTCTCCTGAGAACCTTTCATCCATTCTCTGGCCAAGGCTGATTCTGTATTCCAGATGCACAGAGTGGAAACTGAGGCCCAGAGGGGCTGGACAGCTAGCAGAATGGAGAGGAGAGGAAAGAACCACGAGTGGTCATGTTTCTGAACATAGAATGTAGAACTGACATTCCACTTTTGGGTTAGGATGTGGAATGAGAGCTGCTTGGTGTCCAAGAGACACTTGAGATGAGGAATGGTTGGTGGAGGATATAGTCAAATGTTGACTTTGAGTTTGGAGTCTAGGGGCTGGAGAAATGGACATCCAGAGTCCATGGTCTGCAGTTCAGTCCACATGCAGGAGCATTTGAGGAGTGTAATGGATTCAGGCAGGCAAGAACATGACTTTGGGTGCTTCCAGACATTTGAAACAGAAGTTCTTAATAATGTGGTAGACTGGGCAGACAAAAAGCAGCCTGCAGCCCGCACTCTGTTGGGGCAGCCTGATGTGGCCTCCGGGCTTTGTCCGTCTTGTTCCTCATGGCAGTCCTGGCACCTGACACTGTTGTGAGAACTGAGAACACAGGCAGTGTTACTGAATGGATGGATGGGTGTGAATGGCAATTCCTTGGAGTAGGAGTGTCTGTATGAGACCCTGAAGGTTTATGTGGTGACTTGGCCCCCTGCCCAGATCTCTCACTCTTTGACTGCCCTCCTGCCTTTCTTCTCTCCCACCCCACACTACCCCTCTGCAGACCCAGCCCGTGTCCTCAACATGCCCCCTGTCATCTATGTGCCCGTGGGAATTCACGGCTATATCCGATGCCCTGTGGATGCAGAGCCGCCGGCCACCGTGGTCAAGTGGAACAAGGATGGCCGCCCCCTGCAGGTTGAGAAGGTGCTAGAGAAATGCATGTGGGGTTACAGTGAGACATCCTCCTGATGCTGAGATGCTGCCTCTGAGGGTCTGGTTCCCTGCCAGGACTCCTCTAGTCCCCACCAAAATATGCTGGGAAAGCAAAGAACCGCTTCCTGTGGAGGGGTCTACACTCTGGTAGGCCTTTTGCCATTCTCCCAGGGCACTTAGACAACCCCTTACCCCACACTAGCTGGTGCTATGCTCAGGCCTGCCAACTCAGGTCTGGCCTGGTGGGGAGCTGGGACTGAGCATCTGTCCCCTGACCCTTGCTCCCTGTTCTGCTGTTTATGCTCTGGCAGAACCTGGGTTGGACCTTGATGGAGGATGGCTCTATTCGGATTGAGGAGGCCACAGAGGAGGCTCTTGGCACTTACACCTGTGTGCCTTACAACACCTTGGGGACCATGGGCCAGTCTGCTCCTGCACGGCTTGTCCTGAAGGTGAGGCTCAGGGCTGAGAGTGGCCTCTATGGGAGTGGGCAGCTGAAATGCTTGACTTCATGGCTTTGCTGTGCTCTCCCTAGGACCCCCCGTATTTTACGGTGCTACCAGGCTGGGAGTATAGGCAGGAGGCCGGCCGGGAGCTGCTTATCCCCTGCGCTGCTGCAGGGGACCCTTTCCCTGTCATCACATGGAGAAAGGTACCTTCGGGTTCTGGAGCTCCTGGGAAGGGTGCTAGAGGTGCAAGACCTGATAGTGGCTCTGTTGTGACTGGGCCAGGTGCTGAGCAGTGGGCCTGACTTCTAGAGTGATGGGTGCTCTGGAGAAGGGGCAGTGGGGGGTGGCAGGCCGAATGTTTGGGTACTGTCCGCTCCTCCTGTTCTCAGACCTCTGACATGTTGGTGGCTTCTTTTCTTCCCTGCCAACCCGGCTCCTCCCCTGCCGACCTGCTCCTGCCTTCCTCTTTGCCCCCTTGTTTGGCCAAGGTAGGGAAGCCCAGCAGAAGCAAGCACAATGCCCTGCCCAGCGGGAGTCTCCAGTTTCGAGCCCTGAGTAAGGAGGACCACGGGGAGTGGGAGTGCATCGCCACCAACGTGGTCACCAGCATCACTGCCAGTACCCACCTGACCGTCATTGGTACGGGGGCTGTGGGCAGGAGGGCTGTGGTCTGGGCGCCGGGCATTGTCTACCTTTTCTGGGCATCTTTCTTGAGTCAGCCCACCCCTGAACGAGGAGCCCGCCACATGTAGCCCTAGCCCTCTGTGGCCTGTGCACAAGGGGAGGTGACATGGGGCCTCTCCTGGGGAGATCTTTTTCTGGCAAAATGTACCCAGCAACATCCCCCCACAGAAATGAGGCACATGTGTGGGCAGTAGTGACTGTGTCTAGGCCTAGAAGGGGAGCTGGAAGAACAGAATGAGGGGGATCTGGGAGGGGACCAGTGTTCTGAGCTCTACCAGCTGGGCCTGGCCTGGAGGTTACTGCTGCTCCCATTTCCTGGGGTACCAAGGGTTATGTTCCCACTTCTTCTGCCTAAGGTGTATGTCCCTAAGACCTCAGCTTGTAGCCTGCCCCTCTGGAGACTGACAGCTAGTCATAACAATGACCCGCACTTTGAGCGTTTACCACCAGTTTTAGGCTCTGTCCCAGTTGGTGCCCTATCATGTATAACCTATGAGGTGAGAGCTGATATTTCCCCAGTGTACATCCATTGAAACCAAGGCTGGCGTGGATCACACACCTTGCCGAGCATCACGTCGCTGATAACTGCTGGGTCTCGGACTCAAACAAAAGCAGAAGTTCTTAACAGTTGTATTGTGCCGCCTCTCACTTTGATGTTTGGGTGGAATATGGCTATCTCTCATGAGGCCAGAACTTTACAGGAGAGGGGCTTTTTGGCTTGGCCTGTGACCTTGAGGGAGAGTGTTTCTGTGTTTGCCAGGTGAGCACAGGACTTTGGCCTGGGGTGACGAAGGTTCTGGTTTCCCTTTGGCCATGTTCCTGATGTTCATGTCATATCTTGCTAGAAGGACTCGATGGCACAGTGGGATGGCTTTCCTTCTGTAGTCCTGCTGCTCAGGGCATCAGCTCCTCAGCATCCCTCACCCCTGAGCACTCCACTCGGGTGACTGCATTTTGCTACTATGCAGTGCCACTGTGGGTGCCCAGCTCACTGGGCCCAGTTCATTTCAGTCTGAGAGCACTCCACTTGGTCTCCAGGCACCAGCCCCCATGCCCCGGGCAGTGTCCGGGTCCAGGTCTCCATGACAACTGCCAACGTGTCCTGGGAGCCAGGCTATGATGGAGGATTCGAGCAGACATTCTCAGTTTGGTACGGACCTCTGTGAGTCACCCCCGCATGCTTTGCTCTCTGCTTCTCCCTCCCCCAACCCCCGACTTCAGACAGTCCCTTGGGCGGGTGGACGTTATGAGAAGGATACGGTTCTTTGCCTGCTAGACCTCCAGGCAGTGAGGTGTGTTGACATAGTGACTAGGTCTTGTGGGGGATGGGCACATCTGTGAGGGATTCGAGGCATTCTGCATTCCCAGCCTGGAAGGTTTGGATGTCAATTTAGGCTGTTGCCTGAATTGACCATCACCCTCTGCTGCTCTCTCCTCAGCTTACCTCACTATCCCTTTTTGTGTCCTTGGTTCATGCTTCTTTTAGGTTCCTCTGTCCTCTGGAGTCTGGAAGAGACTCCTAATCTTCAAGGGCATTGAGAAACAGCTCAGCTGGAAGCATAGAATCTAATTTTTATTCTCTCGCTTTCCCAGTGGTTCCAGAAACCGATGTGAAGTGGTGCTTGCCTTCTGGCCTTGTCTTCAGCATCTTCATTTTCTCTAGGACCCTGTGTCTCTATTGTGTTTATATCTCTGCTATTAATTTGGCCAGATGTAGTGATTTGAGATCTTTGCCTAAACCTTGGGGTAGGTAAGGGATCTTAAAGATGCATACATAAATCAGGCTGAGGTCAGGAGGCACAGAAAAGGTGGAGAGAAGGGCTGTAGCAGACCTCCTTCCCATCACCCAAGCATTTTTCTCCCCCACATTCCTATCCTGAGCCAAGAACTGGCCACCTGCAACATGGGACATCCTTGAGTGGGAAGGATGAGCCGTCTCACTTCCTCCTTTTCAGACCTGCCTCTCCTGGGTATGTATTCCCAGCCAGGCTCGACCAGGGCCTAGGAAGGAGGAAACATCCCTGCAGAGGGCAACTCATGGAGATTCAGGGATAGCCCTTGATACACTTCTCAACAGCAAGGGGGGTTAAGAGGAAGCTTCCCTCTTTCCCATCATGGTGTTTTGGTGGGTATGTCCTGAATATTCTAGATGTTTTTAGTTCTGGATAGGCAAACGACCTAGATGGTGAGCGTGGGGAACTCTCTAAGCTGCATCCAGAACATCCTATACCCCTTAATCTCTCTTCCTCCCAAGGCAAGGTGGGGGACTGGGGTGGGGCTCCTGACAACCCTGCCAGGTGACTGCTGCAAGAATCATGGTGCTGCCGGGTGGCTGTGTGTCCAGGGAAGGGCCTTTGGCATGGCCAAGCCATCTTTGGGGACGTCCGAATGGCAGGTCTGGGAGTAGACTGGGGTTTCCCTCACTGCTTGCAGTCCTGCTCCACGCTGCTGCTCATCTGCACCGCTTTATCACACTTTGCTCACTTGCTTTCGTGCCCGGGGTGGTGGGGTGGGGGCGGGTGGGAAGGGTGGTTGCAAAGTTTGGGGAGGGCTCCTTCCCTCCTGTCATTCTGATTGCCTCTGACTTTCCCTGTACTGACTCAGACATTTGGCACTGGCTTCTTTTTGCTGTGCTTTTTGCTGCCTCAGCTCAAACTCCTAAGCATTCATGGTAGTGAGCATTTAAACCTAGAGGGAACCCAGTGGGTGGGCGTCCACTAAGTTGTAGCTCAGGGAGAAAGCTGCCCAGGGTCTCAGTCCTATAGGATGATGTCTCCTCCCCGTGGTGATGCCAGGGCACTGCACTTGTAAACAGCAGGGATGGAGAGTTAGGTGGGCGGTGTAGAAGAAAGGCAATCTTCACCCCTAGTTCCAGGGCCCTCCACGCACAGTGCGACCTTGCCCTTGATTGTGAGTTCTAACCGTTAAGGCCTTAAGGATCCTGGTCCTCACAGTGGGGATACCCCTGGTCATTTTTGTCATATACCCTAGACTTCCTCAAATGACTCAAACCTTGTTTGACTGAGTGAGCCCTCTGGGTTACTTTATCTCCCACTTTTGGCTGCCCTGGGAAGGTGGACAGCTGAGGTCACCTGGATTCCTTCCCTAGTCCTGCCGTTGCTGAATTGCTCATCCTTACTTCCCCACGATGGTACCTGCCTGTTCCTAGTGTCCTTATTCTCCTAAGGCAGATCTACTCTTAGGGCTGTGACCAGGGTGAGATCCTCCCAAAATGCAATTGGTAGATTGACCAGTATCTTGAGCATCACTTATATCTAAGGGTTCCTTTTAGTAGAGGCAGTGCCACTGGTAGCTGGTGACTGGCACTGAAGATTGGCATAGCCAAAATTGGGTAGGTCATCCCACCTTGGTCATTTCCTCTTTCTATCCTAAAGCCAGGGAAGGCCAGGTCTGCCCATCACCACCTCCTTGAGGACCTTGCATGCACCCTTGTGTCTCCAGTGTAACCCACCCCACCTCCTTGTCCCCGATCCTCTCTCTTTCTTTTGGCCAGGATGAAGCGGGCACAGTTTGGGCCCCATGACTGGCTGTCTTTGCCAGTGCCACCAGGACCCAGCTGGTTGCTAGTGGATGCCCTGGAGCCTGAGACAGCATACCAGTTCAGCGTCCTGGCCCAGAACAAGCTGGGAACGAGCGCCTTCAGTGAGGTGGTCACTGTGAACACTTTAGGTGAGGACCCCAGGCTGGGATGTCTTGAGGATATTTCCTGGAGGAGCTGGGTAAAGACGGTAATGGTGGTGATGGTCCTAGCAGCTAACATTTACTTATTACTATGTGCCAGGTACCTTGCTACATACTTCACATCATCATGTCATTTGATCTCCCAAGAAGGACTTGTCATACTATTCTTTGGGGTTTGCCTGGACCATAGTGCCTTGTCCCCACATCAGAGCACTTTGGGCCAGGTTCCTGTTAACATTTATCCTTCCTTGGTAAGCCACATGTTTGCATCTTCCTGTGGCCTCATGGGGCAGGCTGGGAATCCTTTTTCCTCCTTCTGCACTCTTGCCTGTTCTTTCCTCTGGCCCTTGGCCTTATTTGGTGGCAGGTGTGTGGCCAGTTCTCCCTGTTGAATCTTCTAGTCATGCTGACTCTTCCTTCCTGGACACAGTGGCTTGCTCCATCCCACCTGGAGAGCAGCTATGAACAAGTGGCACACCTCCAGCCTGTTCCTGGATCCTTTACTGCCACCAGGGGGTGCAGCAGTGATGAGATGCTTACCCCTGCTCTGGAGCTTTCCTCCTTGGCCCTTTTATTCTCCACCTGGGCCAAGAAGGCAATTGAGAGCAGACAGTGCGCTATGAGAAGACAATCCTATTTCCTTGGAAGAGAACATAAGAAACATTTTGTAGTATCTTTTTAAAGATACTATCTTATTTAAAAGGTTACATTTAATTCTTCCATCTCCCAATCCCACCCCCACTCCCACCCTATGGTTCATGTTGGTTTTGTTTTTGTTTTTGTTTTCCTTTTGAGACACTCCATTCCCTCATCTATGTTTTTAGAAGTGCTCAGAAAGTAGGATCATGTGGCTGTGGGCCACTTCCCTTGGGCGAGGAGGGCTCTTTTATGTGACACTCTTGTCCTTGAAATGACTCCTACATGGCAATGTGACCATTGCCTTGGGGCCACAGGGCCCTAGGGACATATGATGAGCCAGAAGATGGCACGTTAGGGAGGCAAGGGTACAATGACCTCGGCATCGCCACATATCTTCCCTCTCTCTCCTCTGTGCCACAGCATTCCCTATCACAACTCCAGAACCCCTGGTGCTGGTTACCCCACCGAGGTGCCTCACAGCCAATCGGACCCAGCAGGGTGTGCTCCTGTCTTGGCTCCCCCCTGCCAATCACAGCTTTCCCATTGACCGCTACATCATGGAATTTCGTGTCGGGGAACACTGGGAGACGTTAGATGCTGCCATCCCAGGCACTGATGGAGACTTTTTTGCCAAGGATCTGTCACAGGTGAGGTGCCCAGGCTTTCCTGCTGCTGTTCCTAAATTCTGGAAGTGTCATGACTCTCTGGAGTCCCTGGAAGCATTGAGAGACCCAAGTCAGGTGTATAAGGCTGAGCCATGTGCTGCCCCACACCGCAATTCCTTTATTCTCAGATTTGCTACCAAGGTCTGGGATCCTCAGATCATGGCAACTGAGGTCCCACAGACTCAGGACCAATGTGTGGCAGCAGTGACTTTTATTGTCTTGAGGGCTTTTTCCACATACCGACATAAGCTGGGGACAGGCAGGGCAGGTTAGGAGCCCAGGTTGTATAACTAGACATTGACGTCTGCTCCCTGCCAGGGGTCTAACTTGGGTTGGGCAAAGGATTTCCCAGAAGAATTGTCTTCTAGCTTTGCCCAGGGAAAGACCCTTGCTTTAACAATTTAGAGTCCCTGGAGGAGTCCCCCCACCCCACCCCCAGCTGACTCCCTTTTAAACTTTGATGTCTCTAGCTGGAGAGAGGAAGCAGCTTATTTCATGGATACAGTCTCATCTATCTTTCTGTCTTCCTTCCCTGGACACTCATTTAATGATAGAATGGGGCTCCTGAGAGCCCATATGAGCATCTCTTTCCAACTCTGCTTTCAGTGACCTCACATTTGTAGACTGAAATCTGCATGGTAGGAATATTTTTACCATGGAAATTGGCAAATGCTTTTTTCAAATCAGGCCTTTTTTTTTTTTTTTTTTTTTTAACCTGAGAGCTAGTTGTTCAACATTTCCAGTATGCCACTGCTTTGAGTGCCCCATTCCATGAGAGGTCATTGCAGGGTGGGTACATGGTGGGTCAGGCTGTCTCAGGTTCCTGGGCTGACAGGCTATTGTCCCCGGGGCTGTAGGACACCTGGTACGAGTTCCGCGTTCTGGCCGTCATGCAGGATCTGATCAGTGAGCCCAGCAACATTGCCGGCGTCTCCAGCACAGGTACTTGGGGTGGGGGTTCTCTTACAACTGTTGGGGGGTAGAGCCATGTGGGAATCCCCCACTGAGACAGCTAATATGAGGAGAGAGGCTGAATTGGAAAATATGGAGAGCTCTGGTTGAAGCTGTGAGTTGTAGTGTTTCTTAAGGCCCTCCAACCCATTCTTCTGTGTCCATCATGGACAGGATTTCTCCAACTAAAGAGCTGTGTTTATGACACTTTCTATTTATGTATGTATGTATGTATATATGTATTTTAGATGTTTATTTTTAAGAGAAAAAGAGAGACAAAGTATGAGAGGGGGATGGGTAGAGAGCGAGGGAGACAGAATCTGAAGCAGGCTCCAGGCTCTGAGCTGACAGCAACAAGCCCGACATGGGGCTTGAACTCACAAGCCGTGAGGTCATGACCTGAGCTGAAGTTGGACACTTAACAGACTAAGCCACCCAGGTGCCCTGCATTTATGACACTTTATAAAAGATAGCTGCAGAAAGAAATGTCACTAGTCTCATTATAGTATTCAAAAAGAACTTGATTTAAGTTCTTTTGCTATAAAATCCCTGTTTCCTCTAGTGTTGTTCTCTGTAATGGGCTGGGGCAGTGAACTGGAGAGACAACAGGTCAGCACGTATTTATTGAGTGCCAATTATAAGACTGCTTTATAATTATGGTGGTTTTATTTAGAAAATTGCTGTTTGGTGTTGTTTCCCTCTACTCCTTCATCTCCCTAGGTTTTTTGCAGGCTAAATAAAGCCAACTCCCTAGCATTTTCCCTATTTATCTTTCTTTCTCTTGGCCCTGGTCCCAATTCTACACATCTTTCTCCAGCTACAGTTCCTGCCTGAAACACTGCAGAACCCCTCCCTTGCCTAGTGAAGTGGCTCCCTTCCCTTGGTATGGGAAGAGCCTTTTGCTTAGTGATCAGGCAGTGGCACCATTTCTGTGGGCACTGCTCACACAAAGACCTCTGGGACCAGTTGGCTAGGAGTTTGGCCAAGAAGCTCATGCAGCAGGACTCACAGAATTACAGAAGCACCAGGGCAGGCAGACTTGGGGAAGGAGAAGACTGAAGGGCCACCAGAGCCCCGGGGGTAGTGGGGTGTGACTTCTGCATCATGTTAGGGACCATGGCGTTTTGTTTTTCTTTTTTCTTTTTTTCTTTTTCTTTTTCATTTCTTTTTCCTTTTTCCCTTTCTTTCTTTCTTTCTTTTTTCTTTTTTTCTTTCTTCTTTCTTTCTTTCTTTCCTTCTAATACAGAAGTACCTGCTATAGGCACAGAACTCAGCATACCTCTGTCTTGGCTTCCCTCTAGGGAGGAGACTCAGAGAGATGGAGGAACAGGGAAGAGAGTTTGCAGCCAAGGCCAGGATAGAAGATGTGAGGGTGTTCATCAGTGAACTATTCTGTGTACAGGGAAGATTCCCCATGGGTGAATGAAGGTGCAGTGACCTCAGCACCCCCGTCTTTAAGCCCCCCCCCCCATTCCCAAAGGCTGTAGCATTCATTTGCCGGTTCAACTCATTAGTGTGATTTGGGTTATTTTCATCCATTGTTATATCAACATAACAATGGGTTCTGCCCAAATATATCAGACTACACAGAACCTAAAGAGTGGCATTCATAACTGACTTTGAAGTAGGATACAGTAGATGGAGTCTAGTCCTGGCTCCACTAACAAGCTCTGTAGATTTGGGCACAAAGTGAAACTCACTTCTTTACCTGTAAAATGAAGTGGGACCTGTGTTGAATGTCCCTGCTGGCTCCAGTATTCTGAACTGGAGATGACCAGGATTTGCTAACCTTCCCTGTTGCTCAGTTGTGCTATAATGACTTAGAAATAGACAGATCTGAATTCTGTGGTCACAACTGTTCTCCCTGCTATAGTATTTTACCCTCAAGGTACCTTCACATCTAGGCTCTCATTTTGTCGAGATGACATGGCAGAAGGCAGAAAATACCAACGGGAGGCCAAAGTAACAGTGTTGTGGTTTGGGCACTGATCTGCAGTATCTAAGTAAGCAAGTCACTCAAACTGTGCAAATGACAGTTTCTTTACTTTAGAGAGTGAGAGCAATAGCATGTGCTCTGTCTCATTTGAGGGTATCAGGTAACATGCATGAGAGCCCTTTGCAAAAAGCACTAGCCAAGTATAGATTATCATTGAAATTATTACCCTCATAGGGTAAGATATAGATGTGATTTCTTCTTTACAAGCTCTGTAGTGCTCACTTGACTTCCATAAACTAGTCTTTCTTCTCTCTCTTCCCCATCTATACAAACCTCTTTAAGTGCTAGAGTTGAGCATGGAGCCTGAGCTTTAACATTGTCTTTTCTACAGAGGTAGGGAAAAATACTTGGGGGCTAGTTGTCAGTGTAGGTGGGGACTTTTACGAGAGGGAGGGAGGGAGGGAGTCATGTATGTTCCTCGCCCCTCCCTGCAGACATCTTCCCACAGCCGGACCTGACCGATGACGGGCTAGCTCGGCCTGTGTTGGCTGGAATCGTAGCTACCATCTGCTTCTTGGCAGCTGCCATCCTGTTCAGCACCCTGGCCGCCTGCTTTGTCAACAAGCAGCGCAAGCGTAAGCTCAAGCGCAAAAAAGGTGGGTGTTTGCCCCCACCACCCTGCTCTACCTGGCCTAGTTTCAAATGCTCCCCATTGGGAGAAAAGATCCACTTTTAACATGGTTCCCCTTGAAAATAGGGAAATTGGGAGTCTTATGGGTAGAGCTACCAGTGGGACTTGATCTGGAAGAGGGAATAAGGAAGAAGAATGCTGGGTAGGGTATGATGGGGCCAGAGCGAGAGAGAGGCAGTCGTGGGCACGGGACTCTGGCCTGGACCCGAAA
Source organism: Cryptoprocta ferox (assembly GCA_028646485.1). Taxonomy (NCBI): domain Eukaryota; kingdom Metazoa; phylum Chordata; class Mammalia; order Carnivora; family Eupleridae; genus Cryptoprocta; species Cryptoprocta ferox. The sequence continues at coordinate 78,044,745 of CM053575.1, forward strand.
ATGCTTAACATTGGAAGGGCTTGCTCCCCTGTGTGGCTTTGCTCTGGGCCCTGAGGACACCTGAGACAAGTTCTGTGTCCTGGGCCTCAGTAGGCTCTCTTCCCCTTCTTTTTCCTTCCAGATCCTCCACTTTCCATCACTCACTGCAGAAAGAGCTTAGAGTCTCCGTAAGTGCCCCTGCTGTTGTGGTGTATGGGTGGAGGGTGGAAGATGGAGACAGGCAGGTGGTTTGTCCCACTCAGCCCCAAGACAAGTGTTTCCAAATTGTTTGCTGTTAACTCATCTGCACAGTAATTTTAAGTTGTCCACATTAACAGAGGGAGCAGTAGAGTGGACATTCCAAATTAGTGGATAATCTCTATAGCTTTGGAATGTGTTTCTGTGATTTTTTTTTCATCCTAATAGATTTGCCTTCTTGGTGTGTTTTGCTTCAGTTAATATTAAGATGGGCTTGCATTGCTTGAGCACCCTGGGATTGAAGTTAAAGGTGTGATTAGACAGAGTGTGGCATACAATAAGGGCTGGGCAGAATGAAAGTAGAAATGTGGGCGTTCATTCAAAAAATGGCAAGCACACATCTAGACAGTAGAGAGTTAGCCAAGGTATTTCATGCCAAAATATGCAGCCCATATGAGCCCCTTTTCCTTAGTATTATCTTAGGTGTTTGGGGTTGTTTATTAAGAGAAGAAAAAAAGTGCAGGAGCAGGTGTCCCCCACCTCACCCTCTGGCTCACTTACTCACCCCCACAGCTTGTCATCTGGCAAGGTGAGCCCTGAGAGCATCCGAACTCTCCGGGCCCCGTCGGAGTCCTCTGATGACCAAGGCCAGCCAGCAGCCAAGAGGATGCTGAGTCCCACCCGGGAGAAAGAGCTATCATTGTACAAGAAGACCAAGAGGGCCATCAGCAGCAAGAAGTACAGCGTAGCCAAGGCTGAGGCTGAGGCTGAGGCCACGACGCCCATTGAGCTCATCAGCAGAGGCCCTGATGGCCGCTTTGTGATGGATCCCTCTGAGATGGAGCCCTCGATGAAGAGCAGGCGCATCGAGGGCTTTCCCTTTGCCGAGGAGACGGACATGTACCCTGAGTTCCGCCAGTCAGACGAGGAGAACGAGGACCCGCTGGTGCCCACATCTGTGGCTGCCTTGAAGTCCCAGCTGACCCCTCTGTCATCCAGCCAGGAGTCCTACCTGCCACCACCAGCATACAGCCCTCGGTTCCAGCCCCGTGGGCTGGAGGGCCCCGGCGGCCTGGAAGGTCGGCTCCAGGCCACAGGCCAAGCCAGACCTCCCGCCCCCCGGCCCTTCCACCATGGCCAGTATTATGGGTACCTCAGCAGCAGCAGCCCTGGGGAGGTGGAGCCACCACCCTTCTACATGCCAGAAGTGGGCAGCCCCTTGAGCTCTGTCATGTCCTCCCCACCCCTGCATACTGAGGGGCCTTTTGGCCACCCCACCATTCCTGAGGAAAACGGAGAGAACGCTTCCAACAGCACGTTGCCCTTGACTCAGACACCCACGGGAGGGCGCTCCCCTGAGCCCTGGGGCCGGCCAGAATTCCCCTTTGGGGGACTGGAAACCCCGTCCATGATGTTTCCCCACCAGCTGCACCCCTGTGACGTAGCAGAGAGTCTGCAGCCCAAGGCCTGCCTCCCCCGAGGACTGCCCCCCACCTCCCTGCAGGTGCCCGCGGCCTACCCGGGCATCCTGTCTCTGGAGGCGCCCAAGGGCTGGGCAGGCAAGTCGCCAGGCAGAGGCCCTGTCCCAGCGCCGGCCTCCGCTAAGTGGCAGGACAGACCTATGCAACCTCTGGTGAGCCAAGGGCAGCTAAGACATACTAGCCAAGGTATGGGCATACCTGTGTTGCCTTACCCCGAGCCGGCTGAGCCGGGGGGGCACAGCGGCCCCAGCACATTTGGCCTGGACACTCGGTGGTATGAACCCCAGCCCCGGCCCCGGCCTAGCCCCCGGCAGGCCAGGCGCGCCGAGCCCAGTTTACATCAAGTGGTGCTACAGCCCTCCCGGCTCTCGCCTCTGACCCAAAGTCCCCTCAGCTCCCGCACTGGCTCCCCTGAGCTTGCCGCCCGGGCCCGGCCCCGCCCAGGCCTCCTGCAGCAGGCAGAGATGTCAGAGATCACCCTGCAGCCACCGGCCGCTGTCAGCTTCTCTCGCAAGTCCACGCCATCCACCGGCTCCCCTTCCCAGAGCAGCCGCAGCGGGAGTCCCAGCTACCGGCCCACCATGGGCTTCACCACTCTGGCCACAGGCTACCCCTCCCCTCCGCCGGGCCCTTCAGGGCCTGCGGACAACCTGGATGTGTTTGGACAGACGCCTTCCCCTCGAAGGATGGGGGAGGAGCTGCTCAGACCAGAGCCCCCCCCACCGCCATTACCTACTTCAGGGTGAGTGTGAGCTGGTTTCTCCTGCCCACCTCCACCTGATCATCTTCCACCCCTCATTCCTTACCTGCCCTCCACCCCTTCCATCAACCCAAATGACAGGGCTTGTCTGGACATGCTGCAGCATCCCTTCAGGAGAGTTCTGGTCTTGGCATCGACAGGGTGTGGTCATGGGGTTGAGGGTAGGGCTTACCTGCCCAGGTACCCTGCCAGGAGCATGAGGGATCTCCTCCACCCAGCCCAGAGATCTCAGGAGGCCCCCAGGTGATGTGGAGTGGACACACGTGGGCAAGGGTGGGAGGTGTGTCCTAGTGAGGGGTCAACTCAGTTACGCTTAGAGTGGAGAGCTCTCCACATCCCCATGATCCTGGCTTTGGGGGTGGTTCCAGGGTTTACCCAGAGACCTCATATCCAGCCTCCTTCCCTTCCCCAGGCTGTCCTCCCTGCTAAGCAGGACCCTGAAGCCTCATTTCCCTGGACCACCAGGCCTGGGGCTCCTCCTCCCAATTTCCTGCCCTTAGCAGCCTAGCAAGTGCCGGGCCCCCTCCCACAGACTCTTCAGGGGGTGCATCCTGGAGGCTGGGGGCAAAATCTCAGGCCTGTGAACTGTGTGCCCAGAGCCACATACCCTACCCCAACCTGTGTGCCTCGCAGGAAGCGGCAGACAGACAGACAGACAGACAAGCTCCTGCGACCAGCCTGCCTGAGAGGGCACACACTAAACTGTAGCAGCTGGTATTCCAGGTACCAGAGTCAGCCTGGACGCCCGTCTGTGCCTCTCTTTCTCTCATCTTTCTTCCCTGGCCCTCCTCTTCCCTCCTCCTCCTCCCCCACCCCCTTCCTTCCTTCTCAAGTCTGGTTTTCTCTCTGTCTGTCTTTCTTCCTTCTCCATCTTCTTTGGGTTGGCCTGACTTGCTCCGAAGGGCTTGCCACGTCTCTGTAGTGCCCCTGGTCCCTCCTGCCCTCCCTCCCTCTCTCTCTCTGGTTCCGTCCTTTGGTCTCTCTTCTTGATGTGGCCGCCTGTGCAGGGGAGCAGAGTGTTCCAGAGGAGGCTGGCCTGGTGGTAGGCAGGATGGGAGGCGGTTGGAGAGGAGGGAGCCCAGCGCCCTTCCCCTGCCCCATGCACTCCCACCCTCTCTGGTACCTGGAAGTACAGCCTCCCCTCCCACTCCCCCCTGCTCCTGGCAGGTGGAGAAGGTGGAGGAGAGCTCTAGCTAGGACGCCAGGCGTGGCGCACCCACGGGACCCCGTGCCTCTGTCTGTGCAGGAGATGCTGTGCGCCGCAGCCCTGTCTGTGCTTTGTGCAGCGCCCATCTGCCTCGTCCATCGTGCCGTCTGGTTCTCTGTCTCTCTCCTCTCCTTCCCCTCACCCCATTCTCTGGTCTCGCTTGTGGTTCTCTGGCCCCTGTGCTCCTCCCCTCCTCCCCTCTGGGTGTGCGTGGGTGGTTCCCCCACGGCCCGTGTTGATAACTGCTTTGTTTCTGATTGATCTCAGCTATCTGGGCAGTGTTGTCGAGACAAGCCTCTCCTCAGCTCAATAGGTAAGGGAGCTCCGCGGCTGGGGTGGGGCGGGGGGGTGGACAGGCGGACGGGGCTTTGGCAGGGCCATCGCTTACTTTACAGGGGAATCCAAACCATGTCCCCTCACCCCCTCTGTGGGCGGCAGACTCCGCTGCTCTGTTCCCACGGCTTCTGGGTTCCCCACATCATGCTGCTCCAACAGCCTCACCAGGCCACGCTCGGGCACCGCCTAGCTGCAGCTTCTGACTCCCACCCCACATGCCAAGCCTGTCCCAGAGCCTCCCTGCAGTTTTCCTCACTCAGATCCCTGCTGTCAACACACCCAGGGCCTCCCACAGAAGCCCCCTGGGACCCTGCATGTACCCCAATGGGCCTAGAATGCCTAAGATCTGCTTTGCATCTCTGCACCTCTGGAAACGTCAGGGCCACACTCATATCCAGAAACAGACCCTCTTCTGCCCTCAGGCATAGCACTCCCCCTTCCTTCCTAGTCCCCCCCAGAGACTCAGATCTTCCCCTGGGGTTGCTGGTCCCTCACAGTCTTCTTGGAATCTTACTGACATTCTCAAGGAGCACAGCGCTCGGGGTGTGGTCCAGTTCATTCCCTCAATAGCTGGGTCTTCCTTAGGACCAGGTGACCTATAGTCCTGTGAGGGCAAGGGGCGGGGAAATGTCACCGTTTCCCATGTTCCTTGCCCTCTATAGCCCATTCTTCGTTTTTAGAGGACTGAGATGTGGACCTCGCCCTCAGGCTTAAATAGCTTCCAAGGTCCCTGTAGTAGCCACTCCTCATCAACTTGTGTCACAGCTCTAGGGTCTTGGGAGGAGCTCCCCAGGGGGAGATGACAGGCTTCCCCTGGGCAGGAGGAAGTTGAGTGGTGAAGGGCTGTGCTCCTTCCTCTGCTCTCCACTGAGGTTGGTCCTCTTCTGGTGTTCTGCCAGGTGGAGGTCTGGGAACCTGGGCATTTTAGAGGAGTATTGAGTCCCTTACAGAGGCTTAGGGTCACCCGAGACTCACTGTCTCTCATGGTGACTAAGATGGTTCTTTTTGCCATGAATGCCATTGACTGTGCTTCTGGGAATGAGCAGTGTAGGGGCAGGAGAGCCTCCTGGTTTCTCTAGCTGAGAAGCATCTGCACCCCTTGCCCACCTAGCGATGTCAAGGGAGGCTGATTATCTGAATTCAGGACTATAAGTCTTCAGTCATAAGAGTGGCCTCCCATAAGGAGGACTGGACTGCTGTGACATTTCTTTATGATCTGCCGCTATAAAATTGTTAGCAGCCAAGAGGCCCTAGAATCGTATCTGCTGCTAGTTGGGTGCTACAGTGCAGCCATTAGTACTGGAGAGAGCAGAGAGGGTGTCAGGAAGTAGTTATGAGCCTACCTTCATGAGAGGCCTCCTGTGGCCTGCTGGGTGGGAGCTCCAGGGCATGGTGACTGGACCATCCTCCACCTTCACTACTCTTCCTCCCTGAACCCCAGTTATGACCCCTCTGGCACTCCCAGAGAGGTGATAGCACCAGGACCTGTTCTCACTCCACTTCTGGAAAATGCCTGGACCTCATTCCCCATTGTTACTGCCACTCCCTTCACCTAACTGTTGACCCCTCTCTCCACAACGTCCCCACTGTGCTAGGTCTGAGAGCTGAGCTATCATACTCTCACTGCTGTGGCAAACCCAGAAACCAAGGGCAGCAACGAGGGAGAATTGGTTCCTCGGGGCCTGGCCAGTATCCCCAGCCTAGGAGAATAAAGTGCTCCCTGCAGTCTCGGAGTTAGACCTTGATGGTGCTGGGCAGCAAGAGCCACCGCTCACTCCTGCTTGCTGAGAGCTCCCTGGGCGCGATAGCTGCTGGGGCCATTGGGAGGCGTCAGGCTCCTCTTCAGACGCTGTCTTCATGCTGCGCCTTTGCATGTGTCTCCACTTGGTCTTGCTTGGAGAAGATGTGACACGTCTTGTCTACGTTCGTTCTCGCTCTGTTCCTGTTTCCTTCAGTCTCTCTCCTGTTCCTTCTCCCCAAACCTGCAGTTGTCTTCCCACCTCTCCTCCTCTCTCTCTCCCCTTTTTCTCCTCTTCCCAACTCCCACCTCAGAGCGGGGAGTTGTATTGCGTGGACCTGCCCCTTCTGTGGCCGTCTGGGAGGCTGGTGCTTCTCTCGGCTCACTCTCTCATACCAGTAGCAACCCTCTTCTCACAGTACCCTTGAATCCCCTCACCTGTTACTGCCGACTTTGGCCTCTAATCAGGTGGGTCTGGGAGGGTGGATGGGGCCCCTTTTCCTGGGTAAACCCCAGGAAGGAGCTCCCATTTGGAAACAAATCTCTCCTGAGTTCTGAGGCCAAACTCTGGGTTTGTCCCCTGACTCCACTAGAAAGGTACCATCTGTTGTCAAAGCTGGGTAGACTCTGACCTCCACAATCCTGGCTTTCTGTTTTGTGTATGGAGAATGAAGTGACCTTTTTCTCAGCTATGCCTCATACATGAGTGGATTTCCTCAGCCTCCACTCCACAGTCTAAGGTCAGACAAGCAGGGTCTATTGTCTGGCAATCATGAAGAAGACGAAAATGCTCCACTGCCTCTGCTGGCTGGGGTGGGCAGCTGCAAATTGTTGGAATGGTTAGCCCTTAGGGCAGTAAGGGCAGGAAATGTCCCGTGGATTTTAGCTTTTCTAACCTGTGGTTTGCCTGCTTTTTGAACCTTTTTGCCTGTGTCTTTTCTCCACTATTCAGGGTAAGCATAGGGCTAAGCAGCTAAGGTCCTGGGCTAAATGGTTGTGATTTGGGTTTCATATGGATTTTATGAAAAGAGAGAGAGAGAAAAAGTAAATTCCAGGCAGCTTTTGGTAGTTCTGAACTGCAGAGAGACATCATTAGGACAGAGCACTGGAGATTAGGGGGAAACCCAATATGATGGGGAAGATCTAGAAAATCCCCTAGACTTTTAGGTCTCATATTCTTACTTCCTGGGGGGAAGAGAGCCCCAGAATTTGCTGGATTTTAGAAGAATTGAGTTTGGGAAGAGAACTGTGACCTCTGTTTCTTGGCAAGCCCAGGGTTGGATGCTGTTCTAACAGGGTAACTTACTGGTCAACCTCAGATTCACTTACCAGCTTTATTCCAGGGATAGGATAAAGTTGCTTAACGCACACTTCCCACTGTCTGAGAGACACCATCACCAAAACTTCATTATCTGATAGTTCCTGCTGTGGTCTTGACTGGGGATATGGTCATCCTTCCAAGAAAAGAGAGGCAGTTTGATTCCAAAGGGCTTTACATGCTGCAGGTAAAGTCTGTTGGACCACATTCATGTGTCTTTTCTGTATAATTTGCTCAAAATAAAGATCCATTTTACATCCCACCCCTTCCAGACACTTGCTTTTATTTATTTATTTTTTCTCCTGCATCTGTAGAGTGTCTTGGTACCTCCAGGAGCCTTCTGTCATGTTTCTGTGTTTGAGCCCTGAGCCCAAAGCAAAAACAGGTGGACGGCAGGTGTCCTGGAAGGGCTGGAGCTTGGCTGCTTCACAAGGGAAATTTGGCTTATCCTTCTTAATGGATCTACTGTTTGGGAATTTTTGCCTGAAGATATAACTTCAGTCAGCTTTTTCCAATCCCTGGTCTGTCTTACCCTGGCTGTGCCACTGAAACAGAGATTGTCAGTGACTATAGCAGCAGGGCACACTGATTTCTCAGGTGAGGTATGAAAGCACTGTTTTTCTTCTAGATAGCTTCTGTACCTGTTTTCTTTAGGAAGAAGTTAGAAGAGCAGTTTAGCCTAATGTTGAGAATCTTGGCTCTGTCACATAAAAACTGGATTATCAGACAAGCTGCTTAATCCTCCACATTCAGTTTCACCCTCTGAAAAAATAGGATCAGTATAGCATTTACCTTTTAGGGTTGTTTCAAGGATTAAAGAAAGCTATTGTAGAGAACATAGATCAGTGCTTGGCATGATAAGTGGTAAATAAATGCTATATAAGAGAAATGATAAAAGTAATAATATGTTAATTTTCATAATAATGTCTCTTGAAGTTTCACCTGGCTTGGAGAATCCCTAGAAATTTTCAGGGGCACCCTGAACCAGTTTCTCTTATGCCCTCATGGGTCACCCTGAATTATGTTGTTTAAACACTGCTCCCTGGGTCCACTTGCTTGTCATCTGCCTCTTCAGACCGTGCATCACTCACCTTGTGTGGTCTTTCTGAAGAGGCTGGCCAGTACCAGGGGACAGGTAAACTGAATGGTGGATTCATACCTTTGATTTTCCTTTTAGGCAGCTGAAGAAGCCCTAGTCAAGGATGAGAAGGGGGTGAGGACATTCTGCCAGCAGTGCAAAGTCATGCTCCCTCATACCTTAGCCATCTCCACCCTTTGCCTGACTTCTAGATTCCCTGGCAGCAGCACCTGCTGTATAGGATCTCTGTGGGTAGAGTTTAAGAGGAGGGGATGGGGAATTGGCGGGTTGGGTCTTTGGGGGTGGAAGACCTGACTTCTAATGGTGAGTTGGACTTCTCTACAATACGAGACCGTGTGTTGCCTGTGTGTGCATGTAGGTGAGGCCCCTTAGCCCTGTGCTATCAGGGGGATATGGAAAATCTACAAGTTGTCTCTGACCTGAACTTTGGAGGAGATTCTTGATACTTTATTTACTAAAAGGCTATGGACTGATGATATCCATCAAAGAAGATGGTGGTTGCTTCATTGCCAGTTAATTCAGGAAACCCCAGAGACCAGAGGCTTATCAACAATTAGTCTGTAAGTTTTTTCTTCCTTCATCCCTGCAAATATGGCCAATACTGGGGAGATGGGACTGCAGACCTCCCATCCCTCTGTCATTTGTTGTTCAATCTCATATTGCTTGTTGCTCACTACTGGGGATTTCTTTTCCCCTCACAGGGTTGGCTGTCCTATACCTTTTAATCAGGATTTACCCAAAACCAGTTGTGATGGAGATGGAAGAAGAAGATGTGGGGATTGAGGAAGAGTATGATTCACCTCAGTCCATCATGGTCCTAGAATGTCCCTGCTTCCCTGATGGTGTGCTAAAGCCAGCCCCATCAGGAAAGAAAGATCGACACCTCTCTCTCTCCCTTTATTCCTCAGGCTCCAAGTTTGGCTTACTTTGAGAAGAAGAAATGACATTGATAACTTACATGTCTTCTAGATTTGCTTTTATGACTCTTGAAAAATTCTCTCCAATATGCACAGATTGTCACAGACAATCCATCCCCCCAGCTACCTTTGGTTCCCTTTGTCATATGGGCTGCACAGGCTCCCGTCGAATTGTGGACTTTGTTCTAACCTCATAGTTGATTCATCAGGCAAATGACAGCATCCTCTCTGCAGCTGGGGGAGAAGGAGAGACCAATATACATGGTGTCTTTTGCAACCCCGGTTTCTCTACTGAATCTTAAAATGTAGAGACTTACTAGACACTTGCTACTGATGGCAAGGAATTTGGACACTAACCATAATAATCTACTTTTACCTTCTTTTATTCACTTATATAGCTGATGACATCTGAGTCTAGACTGCAGAGGGTCAGAGAGACACCCTGCTGAAATGTTGGTAGATGGCAAGTATCTGTTACTTTTAGCTGCTGGGGTTCTGCCTGCCTCTTATAGAGGGAGAGGAATAAGCCCAGAGAACCTGGGTTTTATGCACCTCCATCTCACTGGATATTGGGTTTCTCATGTAGCCCTGAATTTCTCTTTTCTGGAGGAGGACAGTTAATTGGGGTGGGATTATTCACCTACTGCTTTAATCAGCCCTTTTACTTTTCACTTAAAGGTCTTGGTTGTGATGATTTCTAAGAACTTTGGGCATTGAAGCTGTTTTCTTCTCTGACCTTCCTCCTCTGGGTTTGAGTGACATGGGATGGGGCTCACTATTAAAGTCTCTCTCTCCCTCTCTTAGGTCTTCTGATTGTTCTACAGATTGGTTTCCATCTGAGGTAGGCCTCCCACTGCTGAAGCTTTCTACTGGGTTTTCTTCTTTCCAGGAGCAATCAAGAGGCAGGTGTCAAGGAACCATTGCAGATACCTGGGACTCCATAGAACTGTACTCTTGTCCTTCTGTGGGTCGGCTGTGTGGTTTTCTTCCAGCCCCTCTTCAAAAGCTCCCTCTTCTGGAAGGTGACCTGTGCCTCTCTAATTGTCCCTTCTAGAACACATCCACCTGCACCCGGGCATGCTGCTGCACCTGAGAGGCTGGAGGCTCTGAAATACCAACGGATAAAGAAGCCCAAAAAGTCATCCAAGGGCTCTTCGAAGTCAAAGAAACGATCCGGTAAATGGCAGATCCTCTCCTTCCATGTCTCTCCGCCTTTATTATGGGATTGTTTGGCTCAGGATCCCAACCTTGGGTTTTCTCTAGAATTAAAAAATTCTTTTAATGTTTATTTTTGAGAGAGAGAGAGAGAGAGAGAGAGAGAGAGAGAGAGAGAGACAGAGTGCAAGCAGGCGAGGGACAGAGGAGGGAGACAGAATCCGAAGCAGGTTCTAGGCTCCAATCTGTCAGCATAGAGCCTGATGTGGGGCTTGAACTCATGAACTATAGATCATGACCTGAGCCAAAGTTGGATGCTTAACCACTGAGCCACCCAGGTGCCCTGGGTTTTCTCTAGAATTAAGCCCGCCAGCTTATTTTGTTTCTTTTTAATATGAATTTTCAAATAATACATAAATATAATTTTTGTGTAAAAAATTAGGAGATAAAGGCCCTGATTGTCTTCCAAATTTTTTCCTCCCACCTAAAAACCATCCTTCTTGGTAGTATGCATGCTTTCAGAGCCTTGTTGTGCATATAACTCTAGAAAATATATTGTTTTAATGCATTTTTTTAACAACATAAATAGCATCTTTTTTTCCCATTCTGTAATATGCCTTTTGGAAATATCCCTATCTCCTTATATATTTCTTCTCTATTATTTCAGACCTTCTAGTTGGACATGGGAATTATGGGGTCCTAATAAATGCTTAAAGGACATTGTGGCATGGGCCCAGCCTCTGTAGGATGACCAAACTTTTCTCAGTGAGATAGAATGAAATCTTATCTTGTAAAAAGGACATTTCTATTGAAATATGTCTGATGTTTATCCAGTAGTGATAGGTGGCTTCTAAGATTGTGCAAAAATAATTCAGCCCTTTTTTACACTTAGAAAACTCCTTAATATTTATCATGTACTTTCTACCAATGGTTTTAGGAATCTTATGACAGGCTGTCAAAAAAAAAAAAAAAAAACCCAGCTGCACAGTTTCCTTGCAGATCTTTAATAATCACTGGAGAGTAACTTTCTTTGGAGTGTTCTGTAGAGGCCCCTGGAATCTCTGGAAGACAGTAGGCACTTGTCTCTCACTTAGCCTTTGGGTGGTGCTATTATCCTATTAGTTTATAGATGGGAGTCCTGAAGCAGAAAAGTGGAAGATGCCTTTTTTAAGTGTTTGGGGGAGAAATTGGAGCCCAAAGCTGAATGTTCAACCTATTTAAGCTCGTTGCAGTTGAAGACCCACGTATCCACCTACCTACATATCTATCTGTCTTTTTTTTTTTTTAAACAAAAAGAGCCACATCAGATGTTTTTTTTTTTCCTCTTGTTCTGTTACAGTGTCCTATTCCTCATAATATGTTGATGGCTCTCAAATGTCTGTTTTTAGCCCCGATCTCTTCCATAAGTTCAAGTCTCATATTTCCAGTTGCCTGCTGAACATGCATTTAGATATTTTATAAGCCTTTGAATTGTCCAAAATAGAGTTATTGATTATCCTCTCCAAATCTGCATCTCCTCACTTCTCCCCCAACCTCACAAATGGCACTGGTGCCTACCTCACTGCTCGGGCTCCTTCAGTCTTCTTTCCTTGCTCTCACGTGTGCTGTGCAATCCACTTAGTAAGGCCTGTGGGCCCAACTTTTACAGCATATTCTAAATCCACCTCAACTGCTAAAACTAAATTCTGAGTTACTCTCATCCCTACCCTAATTACTGCAGTGGCCACCTCGCTGGTTGTCCTGCTCTATCCTCACTCCTTCTATAGTATATTCTACACCCAGCAACTGAAGTGATCTTTAGAAAATGTAATAGCATCCTCTTTCAGCCACAGCACTGTGCACACACACACACACATGCATACATGTGAACACATGCACACACACACACCTGATTAAACCCTTCCAGAAACTTCCCACTGCAACCAGAGCAGATTTTGAATTCCTTACAGTACTCTTCTCTGTCTTTCCTGCCTCTCTGTCCTCTGTTCACTCTGCTTCAGCTGTGATAGCCTTCCATCTGTCTCTGAAATGTGGCATGTTGGCTCTTAACCCAGGGGTTTCACATTTGTCCTTCCTTCTGTTGGGAACACTTCTCCCTCAGAGCTTTGGAAGGCTCCATTTAAGACTCAGACATGACTCCTTCCAAGGGTAGAAGTGTGCATCAGTCATTGGCTCTCACATGGCCTTGTTTTCAGCTTTCTTTGTGCTACTTTCAGTATCTGAAAGTTTCATTTCTGTATTTTTTAAGTCCATAATGTTTGTTTCTTCCTCCTCACCCCATAGTTAAGTATAATCTTCTAGAAACCCAGCACTTTACTACCCTTTCTGCAGAAGGGCCATGAGGCAGAGGAGTGGCCCTGGAAGTCTTGGAAGGGCCAGGCCTGGTTCTCTTACAGGGATTGAAATCTTGGGCAAAGCCCATCATTCCTGGGGGGTGAAAAAATGAGTACCAACCCATTCTTAGAAGCCTTGATCCCCAATACCTAGAATGATGCTTGGTACCCAAGTGACAATAAAAAAGAAATACTGATATTACTTTAATAAAAAGAAAATTATTAGAAATACTAGATAACAGATTTATTTTTTTAATATAGTTTATTGTCAAGTTGGTTTCCATATAACACCCAGTGCTCATCCCAACAAGTGCCCTCCTCCATGCCCATCACCCATTTCCCCCTCTCCTCCATCCCCCATCAACCCTCAGTTTGTTCTCAATATTTAAGAGTCTCTTGTGGTTTGCCTCCCTCCCTCCCTCTCCTTAACTGTTTTTTCCCCTTCCCCTCCCCTATGGTTCTCTGTTAGGTTTCTCCTGTTCCACATATGAGTGAAAACATATGGTAGATAACAGATTTAAATAAATATATTAAATATTAATAAAAGATAAAAAAGAAATACCTATTGACTGGACCTATCCTACTTTCTTGGCTCAGTATAAGCAGTGATCAGGTGCAGTTTGTTGGTTACCCATATAACCAACACGGGGGTCTCTGCTGTAGTGGCCTTCAGGCCCTGCTACACTCAGAGATTCTCACTGTCATACTGGAAAGCCAGGATAGATGTCCCAGCAGATGAAAAAGGTGAGTGTATGAGGTGATGATCTTCCTTTTCACACACTTTATTTTCTTCCTGTTTGTTTGGTGCACCTGTTCTCTTCTCTCTTAGATGGTTCTGCCTCCCAGGCTCAGCAGCTTCCAAACTCCCAGGTTCTGTGGCCCGACGAAGCCGTCTGCCTCCGAAAGAAGAAGAGACACTCTCGGCCTGACCCTTTTGCCCGCCTCTCAGACTTGTGTCACCGCCAGCTTCCGGAAGACCAGACAGCAATTCTCAACAGCGTGGATCATGACGACCCCGGCCATGCCACCCTGCTGTGACATGACACAACTCTAAGTGCTCCCTGAGTGGCAGTGAGGGGTGAGGGAGGATGAGGGTGTGCCAGCACACGGGCAGTTTCAGGGACTGCTCCGACCATTGTTCTGCTCATTCTCTCTCCGGCCAGAGTGGAGTCTCCAAATCCTGGCCCTCTGGTCTCACTTTTGGGACAGAAGGCCAGGGGCAGACCTGTAGGTAGAGATCAGGAAGTGAACCGGGGACAGGGAGAGATCTGCCTCCTTCCCACCTCTCCCCTCTTCACTGGCTTGATTTTTCTCACCTCTTCAATTATCTTTGGAAGTGAAGAAGGGGAAAGCAATGGTTTTTACTACTCTCTGCTTCTGTTTCAGTTATTCAAATCCTGGAAGAGGGCTGGACTTCCATCCTATCTTCCAAGTCTACATATATATAGATATAGATACAAATGCATATGTATGTAGTTTGTGGGCTTCTCTATGTATATATATGTACATTGAAGAAAAGTGCTGTTTATTTCTGTGGTCAGTGAAGGAAGGAGGAAGAGGGCAGCAGACTCCTGGGATTTGTAAGTAGGACTGGCTGAGAGCCAGCTGGGCGTCCTGATGTCCTCCCTGGCTATTCTTCCTCCTGAAACAGAATTCATGGCTTCTCAGCTGAACTCACCATTTGTCTCTACCTTCTCCCATCCAGAGCAGAAATGGGTCTTCCCAGGCTTTCTAGCTGCCTGCTTTGGGGGTTCAGCAATGAGTTACCACAGAACTAAACACAAGCCTTTATTTCTTGGTTCCTGGGTAAAAAAAAGGGTGGCCAGCAAAGGGCCAGACTGGCATCTTCCTTCCTTCCACAGTTTGGCCCATTCTACTGAAGTAGAAGCTGCTTGGGAGTGGGGCCAAGAGGCAGGTCCTGATGCACAAACTTGAGCTCATCCATCAGTCTCTTTTGGTCCAGCCAGGGCCGGGAGCCCCATGGCCACAGGGCCTCCTGTTCTGGAGCCATCTGTGCTGAGCACCAAGCTGCTGCGGCTCTATTTATATCCTGCTTCTGGCTCGGCACCCTCTGGAGCGCTGCTCCAAAGGCGCTGATTGGATTCCTCCTTTCCTTTTGTGGGAGCTAATTCCTCAGATTGATTAATTGCCACTTATGGGGAGCCCGCCTGCGGCTCCTTTCCATCTCTCCACGTGCTGCCTGCAGACTCTTCTTTGCCCTGGGCCTTCCTCCATCCTGTGGACCCAAGCTCCAACAGGATGGGATCACATGAAGCTAGAGTGCCTCAGATTTCCAGGTTCTGGGGGCACTCTTGATCCCCTCTCTTCCCTCAGTTCTATTTATGTGGAACTGGCTGAGGCAGGGGGATGGATGTAGAAGGGTGGTAGGTAGAGGCCTGGGCTCTGATCCTTTTTCTGCCAAAATCTTGTCCTAGTTCAAACTATTAGCACCCAGAAACTTCTGTGCGGTCATCTTACAGTGACTAAAGATGCATCTCCAGTAAGATAATGGTGCTGCCCAAGAGCAGGGCAGAGGGTCCTGAAGATGAATAGGGGTGCATCTGCTCTTTCCCCTCTTCTTATGCAGGAGCCTGCATTCTGGCTACCTGGGAATAAAGGTGGCTGTCAGGTTCCTTGAAGTATTTCCTTCTTGGTGCTGTTGTCTTGGTGGGTTTGGGGGCATCTACCTCTCCCCAGTTACCTGCTTGGATGTTGGCCAAGTCAAAGCAGTAACAGCTTCTGTTGGTCTCACTGCAGTTGTTAGTGGTTTAGCCCAGATGACCTCAGCAAGGGGGGCTCTGAGAGCTGGGGAGCTGCCCCCTGCTGGGAGCTTTCATCTTAGGGAATGGATTCTTCTCTGCCACACAAGCCCCTGTGCTTCCTTTCTCTGGCCTAGTGACAGGGGACCAACTCCACCTTTGGGGTCTGGCCATATGCCACATAACCATGGTTCCTTGCTGAGGGCAGTGAAGCATAGTGACAGACGCAGGAGGTGGCAGTTTCTGGCCCTCATCTTGTTGACTACCCCACTGCTCTGGGCTGGGCCTTGCGCCCTTGGGGTGGAGCCAGGACCTTCTGGCCAATACGCTTCTCTGGGCATCCAAGACCACTTTACCACCAGACAGCAGCTCCAGCGAAACAGAAAAGCAGAGGTCAGGTGACTATTTGCTTTTCAGAGGCAGCACTACCTCTGCCACTGTGCCCAATAAGTGACTCACTGAGTACCTGTCCTAGGGCATGCGGGGAATGGACACGGGTCTCATACCAGGTCAGTTTGTACCCTCTCTGGACATGTTTGCCAGCCAGGGTGGATCCTGGCTGAAATGTGAATGTGGGATGCCAGGGATGAAGGACTTCAGGGTGAATTGGGCCAAACTTTCTGAGCCTTGCGCTTGGAATTCTAGGTCCTGAGCTTATAAGAGAAGAGGAGAAGATGGGGTGGAAGGCTTTGCCTCTTTAGGGTGTCTTACAAGACTGAGAGCCTATCTCTGGACTGAGGTGCCTCAGACCATGGCTGTGCTTTCCCAAGGGGCCCCCCAGCGAGCCATCTCCAGGGCTAACAAAGGTGCTGACTCCTGTCTTCTCTTCTTCCTCTGGCAATGCCCCTTACCTCAGCACATCAGACCAAATGGTTGGAGCTGTGCTTTTTGTTGGCCACTGAGTGGCAGCTGTGCCGGGGTGTCCCCAAGGCTAGGGAAAAGACACATAGCCAACTTAATCTCTCGATGGCCTCACACGTTTCTCCTGCCAAGAAGGCTTACTTCTTGTGACTGTGTCCTTGAAGGTTAGCAGCCTCCCTGTACCTCTAGGAGCTATTTCAGTCCTTCCTTTAAGGACTATGGTGGAAATTGGCAGAATACAATCCCCTTTGTCCCTGTGATGGAGGGTAAAGATGTCACAGGCACATGCTTCTGTGCTGGGTGTGTGCGCATGCGTGTGAGGGTGTGGTTGTGAACATGTGCATGATGGGGGTATAGCCTTTTCTCAGGACCAAATGTCTATATTCTGCCCTTGAACAATGGCGATGTGCACTCTTGAGCTTCCTAGGACTTTTGTGCTCCACTCTGTGGGTGATCCAACGTCCTCCAGACTTGCTCTTTTATGGTCTAGTAGCTTTGGAGTAGAGGCAATTCAGATAAAAACCTATTCTTGTGTCTCAGACTTTTGCCTGGCCATTCACTCTACACCCTGACTGGAAACTCTGTTTCAGGGTTAGGCAATTTGCGGACCAGGAAAAGAGTAAAAGGATTCTCAGAGGAGCCTGAGGCAGAAAGCACTTAGGGGGATCTGAGACTGCAATTGTTTTAGGGGGGAATAAATGAGCAATAAGGAGAAGGTGAATCCTATTTCTTGATTGCTGGCAGACCACACCAGGTGGGTTTCATGCCTTGTGTGGGACCATGTGTGTGGATCATTGTTTGTGGCCCAGTTCAGCACATGCTGGTGAGCCCTGCCGCCATATTTCCCTCACGACTTTCCTCGAGAGATGGAGGGATATGAGAGGACTTTAGAGATTCCACTTTCTCTATAGGCAATCTGGTTCCTCTCACAGGGCTGGTGGGGTCTGTGCCCCACTTTGAAGAGGGGCCTATGTGCCATGATCATGCTCTAGGAGGCATCTCAAGCAGGGGTAGACTGAGGTGAGTAATTATTAATATTTTCAATGCTCTCTGTCTTTATTTTGATTTCAGATCTAAAATATTTAGGATTGAACTGATTCCTGTTGTTTTTCCATGTCCTTTTTTTGCAGAGGACACTGGATAGGGTTCAGATGTGAAATTTCCTGATGAGTTTAGTTTTTGTTTTAGCTCATTTGGGGTTTTGCTGAGTTGACAAAACAGTAGTTTCAAGGGAGAAACAGACTTCACCAAGTAAGGGTGACTTTGCCACTCCCCAGGATTAGAATCCAGGGCTGAGGTGTGCATGGTTGGAGCTGTTTCTTCCAGGTTTGTTAGAAAAGCCTTCTGGGGGGTTGGGGTGGGCTGGGGGGAGAATTGTACATAAAGTACATTTTATTACTACATAGAACATAAGGAAAGAGAAGCTACTGGTTAATCTTGGGCTTGCTTCGCTTGCATGTAAAGGAGCTTTGGGCACTATCACAGGGATTGCTGGGGAGCAGCAAAAAGGAGTCAAAGGGTAGAGGTGGGCAGGAGCGAGGGGTGGCTCTCCTGAGTGCATCCCTGCTGCTTCCTTGGGGAAGAGTGCACATTTTCACCAGCCATTCTAGGTCGGCTCTGCCTTCTTACCTTCTCCAGAATAAAGGGAGGCAGGCTGTAGGCACAGAGCCCCATGGGGCTATGCTTATTGCTTTGGGGAGAGGGTCTAGATCTAAACAGAATGAGGGAATTGGTTGTGTGGGGTGTTTTCAGGAAGGGAATTTAGAGAGTTGGAGCATAGAAAGGAAACTGGATTCTTCTGCCAAGTGTCCATGAGGCTGGAAGGGGAATAGAGACGTAGGTCGATCATGGAGTAGAAGGTGGGGATCCTGGGATAGGACAGTAAGGCCAAAGCCAGCCAACATCAAATCTTAACTTTCTTTTTGGGACATATGATAACTTAGTTACCCCTAAGGGTGTGGTGTACAAGTTGGGGGTCATCCCAAGAAAAGAAAGAGGAGAAATTGCCTGGGATGGGGCAGGCTGGGGAGTGGTAGCAGTGAAGATCATCTGGGGGACAGGTGTGGGAGGCTGATATAGTCATTGAAAAAAGACTGTGGGATGGGGCCTTAGCACATAGGCCCAAGCTGGATCTTGGAAGAGGTCTTGCTTCACAGCTGGACTTCCTTGCTTCTTCTAGAATTAGCCTATAACACTAAGTGCCCAAACCAAACATGGACATATTTTCTGTGATGTCTTTCACCTTCATCTGTTTGTTTTCAGGGGTTCCACAGGCCCAAAGCTGGGAGACTTGTCTTGAGATCCCCATGATATTGCCAGCTCTGTGTCAGTAGAGAAAGAGGAAGACTCATTCTCATGAGCTTCATGTGTTTGTGTTCATAAGCAGTAGTGGCAGGGGACTTTTCCTTTTCTCCCATGATCTTAAATTGCTCTTAAGACATTGTTGCTAGTAGTGGAGAGGGGGGATTGGGGTTTGCTTTTGCATTTGTTATCTTTTCTTCTTGAGGCACAGAGACTGCCTTCAGATCATGAAGCCACAGGTTTTGTCCTCACTTTCTCCTCCTTTGACAAGGAGACCACCAGTCTGGTTGACATAGAAGGATGAGAGAGTTTCACCCTGAAGTTAGACCAGCTATTCCTTTGTCCTCTTTGATGTCTGCCTCCTTCCAGATCAAGAGGCAGAATTAAAAATCTCTTTTTTAGAAGAAGTCAATAAGGATCAAAGCCCAGGTCAGACTTCAGCCCTCTTAGCAACTTGATGTTTGGTTAGGGAGGGATGTCCATTACCATCCCTTCCTCAGACTAGTTGTGAAACCACACTGGTCCAATCCTTTATTTATGGGCCCCCCTGTCTGTACTTTAAAATAAGTCTTTCATGAACAAATATAACATCTCCACCAGATGTTCTGTGTTTGGGGGTGCTGAGAGGGTAGAAGTGTTTTCATAACCTCATTTTAAGCTGATCAAATAATTCCCAATAGATTGAGTCTGATCCAGAGGCAACCCCTTACCCCAAGGGTTTCTGTGTAGGATAAGGAAAAATTAAGCATTAGTGTAAATATCATCAATGGCTTGCCACGTCTTATAGGAGGAAGAGTCAGAGTATCTTGATTAACAGATACTCGGGTAGGACCACAACCAGCAGTTGAAATCACATAGGTATTCCCTTCTGTGCTGGGTGTGTAGTAGCAGTTAGGGCTCCTGAAGAGGGCTGATGGAATAATTGCCAGCTTTGAAGCACTGGCTGGGAGAGCTAGATTGGAGAGTTTGAGTGGTGCAAATTCTCAGTTCCTGTCCCTGGTCCCTTGGCTGTTTGCCTTGCCCATCCCACTAGATGGGGATGTGAATGGCTGTGTGGGCCTATTGTTCTTTTTGGTCTTGAAGAAGTGTGCTCTGCCATTCCCACTTCTCCCCAGCACTGGATTTCCTGGATTTATTTTAGGAACTCGGGCAAGTTCTCCACCTCCACCCCATATACACACCAGTTAGGCATTTCCTTCCCCACTTCTTTATGGCTCCAGGGATCTTGATCTTGTGCATGGTTTTTGATGGGGAGGTGGTTGGGTAGGGAAGGGAACCTGGGAGGGGAGACGGGTTGGGCTGGGAGGGGGGATTACATTTTCAGCCTTAGAAATACTGAAAGCATGCTTTTGGGCGATGTGTGAGGTTTTCATGTAGTAGATGGAAGGGGCAAATGCTGACCCTCCTCAGGGGTGATGCGGGCTTAGTGGCTTTTTGCTTCCTTTTGGCCTAGGGCATCTATAAAACCTCATTTCTGATGGAGGGGAATAAACCCCCTCATGGTCATCTATAATCCTTGGAAGGCAGTTGTCAATCAGTCTATCAGTGAATATTTATATTGCCTACTGTGAACAGTGAGAGGTCTGTCATGAGTAGACAGTGTCCTGGATGGGTCAGAGAAATGGGGCTGTCTCACCTGTCCCTCTGCAGTTGCCAGGCCATCTCCCTGGTCTCCAGCCCCAGCCAGCTGTCTAGTCTGTGTTCCTCTCCTGGGCTCAGGAAGTAAGTGTATGTGCGGGTGTGACAGTGTGTATGCTATACGTGTGTGGGTGTGTGGTGTGTGTTTGTGATGTGATGTGGGTGTTTTTGTTTGGTGTGTTTGTGGTGTGTGGGTGTGTAATGTGTGTGTTTGTGGTATGTGCGTGTTTGTGTCTGGTGTGTCTGTGGTGTGTGGTATGTGGTGTGTGTGGTGTGGGGTGTGTTGGTGGTTTGGGGTACATATGTGTGGTATGTAGTATGAGGTGTGTGTGTGTGTGTGTGTGTGTAGGTTTGTAAGGACCTGAGTAGCATCAGGCCTAGACGACCCTCTTTTTTGGTTGACTCTTTGATAGGCAACTTCTGTTTAGGTAGGAGGGCGAAATTAGTAATATACCATCTTTAGTGTATTTTTTATGGAGATTGTATATAAAATTATATAAGTACACATAATTTGTTCTATTTTAAGGAGGGGGGAACTTATGTAAGGGGAGGGTGGGTGCAAGGATCAGATGCAATAGTTGAGTGTGGGAGGCTTCAGGCAAGTGGGGCATCTGGGGAGTGGGAAGTGGTAGGACAGGAGACTCAAGCTGGGCAGGAGGAGCGGGGCTCATGCCCTCAGCGCACATATATAAATATACAAAAAAACCTATATAAAGTCTAGCTAGCTAGCATATCTGTATATCTATATATCTATATGAAGTCATAGTTTGCTTTATTTTTGTACCTGTGCTTAGAGATGTTTTGAGCAGGACCACCTTCCCCAGGTGGTCTGGAATACTAGCTCATGCCTTGATGCCCCCACCTTCCCCTCCTTCCTCCATGCCTCTCTTCCTTTGAGACACTCTCTGTTCAGAGTAGCTTGGGTCTTTCTGATAGAAATGTGTGTATATGAAAATGTTTAAAAATAACAAAACAAATAATCCGCTTGTATGTGGGAAGGACAAGTGAGCTGAAGGTTGTTGGATCTGATAGCCCCAAGGAACTCTTGTCACTAGGAAAGGACACTGAAGCTTGAATACTTTGGCACAGGTGCTTAATGTAGTGAGGATGGGGAGCTGAAGACTGTGAATCTATCCTCTTATTGCTGGGGTTGGTACTCCATTCCTCTGAAGGAATCTAGCTCAGCAGCCTTAGAAAAGAAGGTTGTGATTACCTGTAGTCTTACAGCAGTACTTGTCCAGGTTGTAGTACCTTGACTCAAACACTCTTGGAGGGTGTGGCAGTGAGGTGGAGGCATCTTCAGAGAGCTTTGCCAGGCTGACTGCATGGGCTCAGTTGTGGAGAATAATACCCAGGTCATTCTTGCTGCAGATTCTTGGAACCAGTGTGAATGTGATACCTAGTATAAATACATCATATATGCTTTTTCAGTTATTATTTTAATTGAAAAATAAGGTGCCATTAGAAATGGAATGGTCCAGTCCTGTGACACTGAGGGGAGGTTAAGGTGTGAGAGAAGAACTCTGGGCATGATGGGGAGGATGGGGCTGGGTGGAACCTCCTCCCATCTGGCCTGGAACTTACAGAGCTGAACAATATATTTGAAATATTTGGCTCACAATTGGAGATTCTGGAGAGTGGGAGTTCACTTGCATTGGAGCAGGACACTTTGTGTGGCCTGAAGTATACCTCCTTGAGAATTCAAGACCTCACATGTGCTGCAAGGGCTCTGTACCTTGTAGCCTCAACAATTGTCTCTTGGGTGCTAGCTTTTTCTTCTGACTTGCCAAGAGCTCTGAGTGATGTGTTTGAAGCTGGTAAAGGGCCAGATGGTACAGGCAACCAGGAGAGACTTGTGGCTGCAATCTCTCTGCTCTCATCCTGCTCATCAACTAAAAAAAAAAAAAAAAAGGCAATACTAACCCCTCCTCCCCAACCAAAGTTTCATGTTATCTAGGAACTTTTGTCATTAGAGGGACTCAGATGCCTCAGGCTCTGTAAGGGCTCTCTTTTACATTTTTGGGGTATTACGGGAAGAGTAGGTTAGGATGGAATTTGAGTCTACTCCTGACCCTACTGACCCCACAATGTGGACCTTATATAGGGCTCTGCCATTCACTCAGGCACCATCATAGAGTCCCTGGGATTACTTGTTCAAAACGCCTCTCATGTTCCAAGGACACTGAAGGAAAATGGGCTCCAGTACTGAGTCCAATTGGTCAAGTGTCCACCCTTGACTAACTTTTTCTGCAGTCTTCCAGGAGGTCAAAGGGTACAGCCAGATGTTTCTTAGTAAGATTTTTCAGGGAGGTTGAGCAAGATACAAAGCAGCACATTCTCTGTCCTTTCCCAATTCACACCCTCCCCTTTCCAGCCTCCACAAGCCTCCACACAAAGAGGGCTTTCCATTGTTGTTATTTGTTTGTTTGTTTGTTTTGGCTCTTAAAGTAGTCATCCTTTCTTTCTACATAGATCCTGTCTCATTTCTGGTACTCATGCAACCAGCAGAATAAATCATTTTAGCATCCCAGGTCCCTCAGAGGGTTAGTACCATCACTAGATCTACAGTTATTCTAAAACTCTACTTTTTCACACATTATATTCAAGGCTTGATTCTTAGAATCCTCAGCAGCATCAAAGTACACAAGGTCAAAAGTCACTGACTTGCATATTCCCATTTCATTCTTTAACCTCCAGTTGGACTCTTCATTTATGGAAGGAAAAATCAAGACAAGGGACATAGCCTCTAACTTGAAATTTTGGAGATTGGAGGGGATATAATGCTTACCTCTACCCTTTCCATGATCCTGGCCATTAGCCCTCAGAAAGAAGGTGAACAGGTAGGTAGACCTTAGAGGAGGGAAAGATAGATAGCCCAGTGTAGATCTCCAATTTCTCTGAAGAGCCAGCCTTTCACAAATGCACATGGAGCAAAATGGGTTGAGATCTGATTATATATGGAGTAAAATTTACTGTCTTTGAGCCTGTCAGTTCATGGGACAGGTTGGTGGTATGGGTGCTGTGACTAGGCCTGTGAGGCCCATAGTCACTGCTGGGAACTTGAGCTGTCCATATGCTTGTGCCATGCTCCTTGGTTCCCATGTGGTGGAAGGGACATTGAATTTTGGCTTTTCCCTTTTGGTAACTGGTGGCAGAATCTGTGGAGTTGTTTTTCTTTTGCTACCTCTGTCTACAACATGGAACAAGAGCTTGGAGTAGACCAAGTCATTGAGAAATGCTCACCCACAGATTAGGGTGGGTCATATCCTTTCCCCCTTTATTATCAACCAGTAGCTTGGGGAAGAGGGGTTTGTCTGTTCCTCTTTGGCTTTTCGCTAGGCCCTTCCACTCCTCTTTGCTGTAGGTTGCCATGTTGTGCCACTTTAGGCAATAAAAAAAGTGGGAGGTGGGGGAACAGGAGAACTGCACAGTGTTCTTCCTGTCCATAAGGTAAGGGATTGTCCACAGTACTGGACTGTGAGGGTCTCTGCTGTTGTTTAGTAAACCACACTGCAGTGCCCAGGGACTGGGAGGGGATGCTTCATAGAATAATCTTGACTGTTGGAACTTTAGATGAAATGGTTGGTTTAGGGAAGAATAGCAGTTTAAAGCTCCATTTACCAAGTTGTATACATCAATTGCAAAAGGTCTTAATGTCTCATTCAGATTTAATTTCCACACTGCCATCTGTGGGGCCAGAGACTGAAGGCATGGATGGCATGTGCTTTCCCCCAGTTGCTCCTTTTCCACAGCCATTGACTTGAAGGGACCACATCCTGTTTCTTATCAGGGATGCTTGGTTCCCTTCACCTTTAACTTTTTCTCTTCCACCAGAGAGATTCTGTCATCCTGGATATACTTCTTCCATCGCACACCTGGAGGCCATTTTGTATGAGTTTCTTTCCCCCATTTCACCTGGTGGTCTGTGGACACACAGGGCTAGGAAGTGGGAGGGGGAGGGGTCTTGATGCACCCCAGCCCCCGCAAGACCTTTTAAAAACTCCATACCTCCAGATGCCCAATAGCCTCTTGTATAGTTCTTTTCTGATGAATCTGGATGTGACTATCAGTTTCGTCATGGGAGTTCTTGCTCTCATTTCAAACTCTTTTTTTTTCCCCTTCTTCAGCTTTCTTTGGGAGTTACTCCCCACCCATGCCAGGTCTTCTTGTGAAGACCATTCAAACCTCGTTTCCATTTCTTGAATGTCAAGTATTACAACATAACTGCGCTAGGGTGCTTTATGGTGCTGTTCTTGAAGAGGCCAGCTGGACTGAACCTCCTTCGTCCCACTGGTTCCTTAAATCTTGCTGTATTTTGTCTTCTATTTGATTTTTTTCCCCTAGGGGTTTGGGGTGGGCGACATGGGGGTAGCTTTTATGTTCTCTCCCTCTCTTTTCTTTATGTATGGACTGGTTAAAGTCAGTTATCATGGGAAGCTGACTTCATGGTATTGGTTGACTGACTTTGGTTAATTATTAAAGACAAACCAACAAATTGTACAGCTGCACACAGAACACCTTTAAGTGTGAAATTGAATGGCAACTAGAGGCTTAATTTTTGAACTTCAGGTATGTAACTCAAAAGTAAATAAAAACACTATTTTTTCAGTAAGCTTTTTTTTTTCTTCTAAGAGACAACTTAGAAATCAGACTATAAGAACATTAAATCGGTGCTGTACCAAAGCCTTATATGAACATATTTACACTCTGTATAGCCTGTCTCTGGTGAGCTTCCTGCTCTCTCACCCTCTTCTTAAAAGCCTGGGAATGCCAGCGTGTGCCAAGCCTGGGGCTGGGTCTTGGGGACCTGTGGGCCAAAGGGACATCTTGGAGCAGAGGATGATGATGAAGATGAGGCACCATTCTGCTTCCTGAGTAGACTCAGAAAGGAAACCAGGCATTTGTGTGTGTGTGTGTGTGTGTACGTGTGTGTGGATGTGCTTATGGGTGCACAATGCCAAAGTGAAAGCACTAACTTGGGGTCTGAAAGGGAGACCCAGGTTGGCTCTGGGTGGGCTGGTTCTAATAAAAGGGGGAGGCTTGTCCTCTCTCTTATTTCCTGTCTCCTTCCTTTTCCTCTCTGTCAGGGAATGGAGGTGTGTGGAAACAGCTACACTCTTAACCAGGTGCTTTTCCTTCAAAATCTCCAGACACTAAGCATCTACAAAGAGCCCATCCAAGAGGCAGGCACCTCTAACCACCAAATCACAGACTGCCAAGATGGGGAGGAGCCTTTCTTCTCTCCAGCTCTTGCTTGCTTTCTTGGGGGAAGGGAGCCCTCCTTGTCCTCTATTCCTAGGCCTGGGCCTGTTCTAGTTGCCACCCTCCAGGTGGGCTCTGATTGGCTGTCCTACCCCTTCTTCCCAATCCACAAGGAAGACCCGGTTTGAGATGACCCCTAAGCCACGCCTGCTCTGTGGCCCTAAGCAATAACGCCCGCCCTGGCTACCAAGAACTCCTTTGGCCTTAGACTCTTGCCAGTTAAAAAACTGAGTGACACCCCAAACTCAATTAGGAAGAAGATCTGCAGCCTGTATTGGCTCAGGCTGCCATGCCAGGCTCCACTCGCTGGTATTTTCAGGCTTGCTGGATACTAACCAACTCATCACCAGTAACACTGCATGTTCATATAGTAAGGTAAAATCAAAACAAGCAAATACATACATAAGCAAACAAACAAAAAGAGGAAAAAGGATACATCGAACGACAAGATGTGTAGCCAGTGAAGGTATCCTGGGAGTGTTGCAAGTTAAACTAATTAAAAGAAGTTTAGTATTTAATTGCTCCTCATGTAACATTACTCTGCTTCAGAAATGTTTTGTATTTTGATATAAATAAACATTTGCTAAAAAAGTTTATTTTCTAATTTTTGTTTATACTTAGGAAGTATTTTCTGATATTTTCTAACCTCACCTCTGGCTTTAGGTCTCCCTAATTAACTCTAAAATTTTAATCTCCTGGCTCAACCTGATTCTGGAAGGATTTGAGGCTTGGAGATTAAGGACCTACTTCATTCATTGAACAACTATATACTGAGGGTATATTATGTGTGAGTACCTGTTCCATTCAATTGGAATCCATCAGTGAGCAAAATAGATGAGGTTTCTATTCTTCTAGGGCTTCTATTCTAGTGGTGGGAAGACTGAGAATAAGCAATTATTGCAATAAGAATATTACAGAGAATAGGGATGCCAGGGTGGCTCAGTCGGTTAAGTGTCTAACTTCAGCTCAGGTCATAATCTCACAGTTTGTGAGTTCAAGCCCCTGGAGCCTGCTTCAGATTCTGTGTCTCCTTCTCTCTGCCTCTCCCCTGCATGTACTTGGTCGCTCTCTCTCTCTCTCTCTCTCTCTCAAAAATAAATAAACATTAAAAAAATTAAAAACATACTAAAAAAAGAATATTACATAGAATATAATAAAGTGATAAGTGCTTTGGTAAAAAAATAGAGCAGGATAAGAGGCAGGTGAAGTGCAGAGGGAGGGTGTTGGTTGCAGTTTAAAATAGATCGTCCTGAGAGGCCTCCCCAGTAAGATAACATTTGAGCAAAAAATACAAGGGGTAGCTAGCTCAGTGTCTAATACCTATTAAGTTCTTTAACTTGGTAGATTTTTTTTTAACAATGCCCGAGAACTTTATAAACTAGGAGAAGATATGCTGACTTTTCAGTTATGTGAAGATCATTTTTTTTGTTTTGTTTGATTCCATCTTTGTCTAACTGTGCCCCCGCCCTGATGGAAGCTGGCCCTGGGCAAAATGTCACATACAGGAGTCAGTGGTGCCATGACTCCTCTCTACTGGAATTATGTCTTTCCTTTCACTTGAAAGGATTAGCAGGTTTCCACGTCTCATTCCATCATCCCTAGGGTTGATTTGGTGGATTTGACTGCCTAAATCAGCATGCTTTCCCTGACCTGGCACACCATCTTTCTTGTTTCTTGGTATCCTTCCTTGATTTCTATCTCTGCAGTACTCTCTGGTTATCTATCAACTCTTAGGATGCTTATTTTTAATTTCATTGGATCTTTAGGTGGGAGGCAATACCGTGATATCCCTATTTATGCTCAGAGTCCTAAGTGAAGAAAACAACCAACCTACCACCCAACAAAAACAAAAATAGGTCCATCTATAAATTTAAACATATTTGCTATGGTGTAAAAAGTCTCCATAGAAGATTCCCTGAGCATAATGAGACCGGGCTGTGATGCTAGAGAACCTTCTATCTAGTATCTATGTAGCTTGCTTTGGCCTCAGTTACTGATCACAGTTTCTCACCCCTACCTAGTTTCCATTTTGTTTCCTCTGCCCTCCCTTTTTCTTAGCAGGCCATAATGAAAATCTTTTTGATACTTCTTACAGACTCTGGTCTTAATTTTTAAAAGCGATAAATGAGGGGCACTTTGGAGGCAAAGTCATGACTTTGGCTCAGGTCATGATCTCATCGTTTGTGAGTTTGAGCCCCACATTGGGCTCTCCACTGACAGGGATTCTCTCTCTCTGTCTGTGCACCTCCCCACCTGCCCAAAATAAATAAATAAGATAAATAAACTTTAAAAAAAAACAATAGATGGTCATTTTGCAGTCTCTTATTTACATAAATGAGTGTGGCAACATTACCCAAACCCACCCTGGCAAAGGCCAGCAGCTCAATTTCTCCAGGTTAGTCTGCAAATCCCAGCAGCCCCTTAACCCCTCCCAGCCCTGTGTAACAGGAGGTGTTTGTGGGCTGAAACGAACATTTCTGTTACATTTGTCAGCTCTGTGGCAAAGGTGAGAATTAATTAGAGAGGGCAAAATAATTTGGGTCAGGAGGCCTTTCTCTGTGTTACATTGTGTTATTTTAGGGACTTCAATATGTTTTTAAAATCAACCCTTGGGAGCCTGGGTGGCTTAGTTGGTTAAGCATCTGACTTCAACTCAGGTCATGATTTCACAGTTCATGAGTTTGAGCCCTGTGTCAGGCTCTGTGCTGACAGCTCGAACCCTGAATTCTGCTTCAGATTCTGTGTTTTCCTCTCTCTCTCTGTTCCTCCCCTTCTCACACTCTGTCTCTCTCTCTCTCTCTCTCTCAAAAATAAATAAAGATTAAAAAAAGTTTAAAATAAAGTAAAATTGGCCCTACCTTCATGTTGACCCAATGTTCCATGCTTTAAACAAGTCTTTCACATTTGGTGCTTATGGTAACTTTATAGCTTAAGTAAAATGGGTGTTTCTCTCTATTTTTTAGAGACAAGAATGAGAGAGTGAGGACTACAAATGAGCCAATCGATCAATGTCCTTTTTTTTTCTCTTCCCCTCCCCCACCATCTCTCCTTCCACCTCCCCAACCCCTCCGCTTCCTCCCCCATTCCCTCTTTTCCTCCCACACTTCCATACCCCTTCTTATTCCACAAAGGCTTTAAGGCAGCAAGAAATTGCTTAGAAAATAAGAGGCCTCAGACATTAGTCCTGGTCCCGCACTTTTTCCCTTAAGCTCCTTTCAAATAGACATGACTCAGTCCCTGGATACCTCTATTCTCTCAGTGAGGTCATATAGCCCTAAGTCGAAAATAAGACTCTGGAACCCTACTGAGCAAAGCCAATACATTTATTAGTGGGGATTCAGCTAAATTACAGTGACAAAGGTGGGGAAAGACCAAGTGATAAGCAAACTATAAACTTTATAAACCCCAAGACACTACTGATTTCTGGGGTCAAGACCCTTTGTGTTTAGATTTTTAGGAAGAAACCAGGTTGTTCCTGGGTGGTAAAGGACCCTCTGTCCTCATACAGACAGCATGGTGCATGGTGAGCCCAAGTTATACTTGTAAACTAGTGGAAGTTTCCTTTTGTACCCCCAGCCTTCCCTTTTGGGGTCCTTTCCCATCCATTCAAGGTCCTTTCCTTGAACCCTTTTCCTCTATAGTCAGGGGCTTCATACCCTTCTATGAACATGGGGTTAAGGAAGGATCTCAAGATGCTTTAGTTTCTTCATCCATCAAGGCAGGTGGGCAGGGTCTTTCCCTAGGATCCTGAAATCTCAGATTGTAGCTCACTCTACTCTTGAGAAACTTTCTCCTTTATGTCCTCAGTCCCAGTCTATAAACTATCCACATTTATGACGCTTTTCTCCCCATCCCCTGTAGTCCCCCTGACCCCTAGGAAGAAATCCTTGTCTTGGTTTTGCCATTGAGTACCCGATGAATTTGGGGAAAACACTTGACCTTTCTGAGGGAGCTACTCTTGCCAGCTTCCCTCCTTCAGGAAACACTGGGTGGGAGGTGTGTGTTCTTTGTGTTGGCGCGTAGTCTCCAACATCAGGGCACGCTGGTCATTCTCTCTTGGGGCTCCCTTAGCAACACCAGATTGAGTCATAAGGTTCTACAGCTCAGCCAGGAGACATTCCAAGGTGAGAGATGACATTCTCTCCTTCTTGCTGGCAATCCCAATCTCTATCACAGGTTATTTTAGAGCCTTTATTTCATTTGGCTTTGACTGGAAAGCACACCCTTTCTGCCCACATAGGGAGGAGATAGATAAGCCTCTTAGCATCTACAGATGCTCCCCCTAAGGCTGTCACTCTGGGCTTGAGTCTTCCCCTTCTACCCCCTCCCCAGGCCTCTATCTCATGGTTGCAGAGGCATGGGTGGGGGATTGGATACTGCCACTTCCTCTTGGTAGGTTGTGGTAGAGAAACTGACTGCAGCTACCTTGAGAAGGAAAGGTATTTTGCTCCCCTTTATCCTCAGTTTGGCACCTTAGTTCCCCATTTGAAGACAGCAGGAGTATTGTCTGTTAAGTTCCCCTTAACACTCTGTTACACTAGCTCATTGTGTGTTTGCTTCTCTTGTGTGTGAGCTCCTTGGGGATTGGGCCCTATCTGACCTATTCACTGCTGGAGTCCCAGTGACTCTCACAAAAGAGAGATTCAATAAATAGTTATTGAATGAATGGCTGTTCAGAAAATGCCTATTTTGTTTGGCAGCATTGAATTTGCTGGTCATCGGTAACCATGGTAAGAGTAGCTTCAGTGCCCTGATGGGAGCAGAAACCAGACTGGACCAGTTGAGGCATAGGGGATGAGCATGTGAGACAAGTCAATACTTCCAAGAAGCCTAGTGTTTCAAAAAATAGAAAATATGAGGTGTAGTAAGGCCAAGAGATCAGCAGACAATTGTCACTGAAAAGATAGTCTGTTATAGTTCCTAAGAGGAGGGGACATGCTATTAGGGGCCATATAGGGGTGCACTAGAGTTGGTCAGGAGGTAGAAGGAGAGGGGGAGCTGAGGGCAAGAATCTTTATTGTAGTTTCCCCAGGAAGGAATGAGCAAGGCAGGGGAAGAACGTTTAGGATTGGCTAGTTTTAATAATTTCAGCAGGCTCTAGGGCACAGGGTTGTTCCTAGTTGTCTGGGCCCTGGTCCTGGGGTGATTAGGGCAGGGGGATAATGGCCTAGAGTGTGAGAGTCCAATAAAGGAGCTGGTTGGGGTGTAGACACTGGATTGGTTGGTTTGTATTTGAAAAATGCACTTGTGGGCAAATTATCTATTATCTCTAGGTATTGGCTAGCCCTGGGAAGGAGAAGTCCTTCCAGACTCAACAAGGCCCCGGATGTCAATGCATCAGAGTATAGGAAACCAAACACAGATTTAATACACCTCATAACAAAGGGGAACAGCAAAATGGGATGGTAGTGAGGGCATGATGTCACAAGAGAAAGTCTTATTTGTTTTTACGTCAGTGGATATTAAAGTGTGTTTTATGCTGCTGGAATGAGCCAATGAAGGAGAGACTCGTGATACCAGAAAGAATGGTGGTAACAAAAGTAACATGGTTCTTGATCAAATAACAGTAATAGGAGATCCAAACCACACATGAATGAACAGGCATTTTGAGAAAAGGTGGGATATGTTATTCTTTGGGATGGGAAGGAGGAAGAAGCCAGGATGCCATAAGAATAGAAGAGAGAGCTTTCATTTGATGACTTGTGTTTTCTTATGAAGTGAAAGAACCAGGTTATCAGATGAAAGATCAGAGGGGTTGTGGTGGTGGTGGAAAAAAAAATGTGAAGAATAAATTAGCTTCCTTGAAAAATGCTAAGAATTGCTGGGTTATTTTGTGTGTGAATTTTAGGTTCATGACATATATTGTGTTTTATCTAGGCTTGTGGATTTTCTAGAAAAGTATGATATGGAGGGACAGGGACAATGTAGTTGAGGGAGATTATAAGATAATAGTTATAATAAATCATAGAATCCAAGGTCGATAAGTAAATAAGATAGAATAAGATTGATAAATACACATAAAGTGATGGGTCCAATGGTTTGGAGTCTTGATTGCTACTTGGTTTCTTTGGGGGGGAAGACAGTGTTGAGCCACAGTGCTTGAAGAATAAGAGCTTGTGGTCAGGTCCTGGTAAGACTGTGTTCATAATTTAAAGGAGGAATAATTCCAGTATTGACCAGGTCCATGGTGTCACTGGATGGATGGCTCAGGTAAGGTGAGAGAAAATTCACTAAAGGTGAGGAGCCCAAAAGGACAAGAAGCCAGGGTGATGGATGGCTCATGTGGGCAGGTCATCACTGAGATTGATGGTGGAAGTCAGGAGGAGAGGATAACTGGGGTAGGTACTAAAAGTTTCAGTGAATGGAAGGGTCTTGAGGATGGGAGATGTGAGCAAAAAGAGTGACAAAGTGGTAGATTTGAAAGGCACGCATCTCAAAGGAGCAGGTTTAGAGGAGAGAAATAGTCTGGAACCAGCAGATAGAGTCTCTGATTTCCCACAACTTACATTCTGGTATAGGGAGCCATCCAATCCATCAGCCAGTCAATTACTTAATCCATCAATGTTAAATTGTAGTGGGCATTATGCAGACAGAGTGACTTGTTGGCTGCTTGGATTGGGTGGTTAGGGAAAACCTCTCCAAAGTAACATTGAGTCTTGTCTTGTTGGTGATAAGAAGGGACCAGCCAGAAAAGAGCATTGTATGTACAGGGTGCGGTTAATGCAAATACCCTAAGGCAGGAATGAGTTCAGTATGTCTGTGGAACAAAGAGAAATGAAATGTGAGTGTGCAGGAAAGAAGGGCAGAGGGGCAGATGGTAAGGCTGGAGAGATATGCCATGGCTTTGCAAACTTGAATAAGGAATTAGATTTTGTCTTAGGGTGATGGAAACTCATTGGAGAGTTTTAGGTTGAGAAAAGACATGGTCTGATTTATGCCTTAAAAAGATCCCTCCACTGTTGGTGGAGTGTGGGTTGTAGCAGGGCAAGGGCAGAAGCAGAGAAAAGAGGAAAAGACCACACATGTAGTCCAAAGTTGAGAAGATGGTATTTTAGATTAAGGCAGTATAGTTCAGATGGAGAAAAATAAAGCCAATTTGGGATTTGTTTGTAGGGAGGGCTGACAGGCTTGTTGAAAGATCTAATGTGGAAGGTGAGGGAAATAGAGGAGTTGAGGATGACTCCTAATTTTTTTACCTGAGTGAGAATGAGAAGACAGAGGAGGAGGAGATATGAAAGGGGAGGGAAATCAAGAGTTTGTATATCTGATGATTATTAAACATTCAACTGGACGTGTCACATAAGCAACTGGATATGTGAGTCTGGAATTCCAGAGGGAGATGGGGGCCAGAGATCTGGATTGGTGGATAATCCTCAGAGAGATGATGTTTAAATCCTAGGAAGTAGGGAGATAGAGAGAAGGGGTATGTAAAAGATGTACTAAAATCCACTGAGTGAAGGACAGTATGGTAAATACGGAGAAGTGACTGCAGGTTTGGGCAGTGTAGAGGCATGTAAATGATGGTGTTGACAAGGGCAGCCTCAGTAGAACGGTGGGGACAGCAGTCCAGCTGAAGTGGGCTATTGACTAAAATAGGGCTAGGAGGCAGAGGGAAAGTTCTGATAACATGGGAGAATTTACTGACCACTAATTTGCTGACCATTAGCTGGTGGCAGCTAATGGCTCAAGTTCCCTGTTGCTGGAAAAGTGCCCTTGAGTGACACAAGACTCTTTGCTGAGAGGTTATATACCCCTCCCTGTGGGGTGACCCACAGCCAATGACTAACAATGACTGACACCAGGATACAAAAGCCACCCACTTTCCTAAAGAGGGGGCATTTCTTTGGTAATCTCCATGGATCAGGGCAAGACTAGAATTCAGCTGAGACTACATTCTTCTTTTGTAGAAAATCTGTCTAGCTTTTCTTACCCTCTTATGTGTTTTTTTTTTCTTTAAGAGTATTTCTACCACATACTGAATGCACCCAATTTCTTGCCTTAGGCTCTGCACATAGGGAACCCATTCTAAGACCGGCTGCCCGGAGACTCTAAGGATGAAATTCTGGTGTTGGGTCACTTACCAACTTGCTGGCAATAGGACCCCATCATGGTGGTGGGTACAGTGTTAAGAACCCCCTAACCCCCAGGCATGTACCAACAGTGTAAATTGCTAAGATATCACCTGTGCTGAACTGAGGCAGGGTTCAGGTGAAGAGGATACACTGGTTCATAGAATACCTTATATTTGAGAGATACTGGGAAGGTAATACTTGTAGAAATGTGAAGTTGACTGGCTGTTGCAGAATGCCATTGATGACTTAAAGAGAGAAAATGCAGGATCAGGGCACTCAATCACCAATTTAAACCAGAGTGTGAGTCAAAATGCTTTCTTTGCACCTAGAAAGAGACTTCATCTCCTGCAACAGAAGGGCAAACAAAGCTGAAGACCAGACCCAGGACTTAACTGTGAGATGGGAAGAATTTTGGAGAAGGCTGAATTTCAGCTTGA
Organism: Cryptoprocta ferox; assembly: GCA_028646485.1. Classification (NCBI taxonomy): domain Eukaryota; kingdom Metazoa; phylum Chordata; class Mammalia; order Carnivora; family Eupleridae; genus Cryptoprocta; species Cryptoprocta ferox. The sequence goes on from CM053575.1 coordinate 78,078,596, forward strand.
TGAGTGTCCTGTGCCAAAGTCACAGGTTTGAGCCCCTGAGATCCAGAATGAGAATATACAGGTGAATGCAATGGAAAACCCTAAACCTCCAGATTCCTCTCAAAAAGAAATGGCTATTTCCTCTTGCTGGAAGATAGAAGCCCCTCCTTGCTTGAAGGATATGCAGATGCTTCAAGTGAGGCAGATGTCTTAAAAGTAGAAATTCTTGACTCCCTTAGTAGGTACCCTAGTTTTCCTTTCTTATCATCAGACAAATAATGAGAGTCAAACCTCTGTGTGACCTCACTGGACAACTGTTGAGTCTGCTGAGAAGATAGGGATTTCACTGGGGCCTGGCTAACATGCCCTGGGCAGGGGCTGGGAGAGTGTGCCTGCAAGTAGATCCTGTGGGCTAGAACATAAAACTCTCTGAAAGAGAATTTTTAACATGGGAGCACTCTCCTATGACATAGGACTTCACAATCTTGCAAGAGCCCTGAAAGATGCTTCTAGTAGCTGCTGGAAAAATCTTGAAAGCTAGATGAATGTGATGGCCCACGTGAAGTGAAATAGATATGTCAGAACTCCATTACAGACTGTGGAAGAAGGGATCAAAAGGTTTGGAGAAGTAGGCATGCTAGAATGGAACACTATATAGAACCAGGAAACCCACTGGTTGACTGTGTTTTCTGATTGGGTTGGAGGACTCTCCCTCCATTTACCCAGGGGAGAAGGATGTGTTGGTGAGAAAGGCACCAGCATGGATAAGAGGCTCACTAGGCTGGGGCTGGTGATTGATCATGCACTTTCAGAACAGAATGTTTACCAAAAACCTGTAGAAGGTTTATTATCAATGGTGAAACATTAGAAGCATCCTTTTAAAGCCTAGAATAAGAAAAGAAATAAGACATCAATTCTATTATGAAATATTGTACTGGAAACCCAACCAGTGTAGTTGAAAAAAGTAAAAATAGAAGACATTTAAAAATTAGAAAGTAAAACAATACTTTCATTATTTTCAAATAATATGAATAGCTACATAAAAAATCTGTGTGCATCTTTGGACAAACTATTAGAAATAGTAAGAGAACTAACTGAGATTGCTGGATTTAAGAGGAGTGCTATTTCTTTATACTAGCAACAGAAAACATAATTTTAAAGTTACTTATAACAGTGATGACAACAATAAAATAATATACACAGGAATAAACCTAACCTTTATGGATCAAATGGTAAAATTTAGTTGAAGACATAAGAGAAAGCTTAAATAAATGTGAGTCACAGACTGAGACAGACAAGTATGTCTGTCTCCCTGTGTTGGTGGCTGGATTTTTCTGATTTTTCCTTTCACTGAGGATGTGGTCCTGCAGGGGTCCTGGCTCTATGTGGTATACCAGGGCCAACACTCTGCCTTATGCAGGACTATGCTTGGATCTTGTCCCCAGGTGTTAAAACCCCAGCTCTTTACTTACAGGATTGGGCCCTTCCCTTCACATCCCCCTTACTCCACCCTGCCCCCCGCTCAGGTCAACCGTAGAATCAGTTTAAGCTTAAGATTTTAGTTTCCAATTCCCTCTTAGTTTTTGGCTACTGGCAATTACCAGTACTTTTTTTTTTTTTTTAATGAATTCAGTTCTGCATTCAGAAGTATGTGTTCTTTATTTCATCCAGCATTCTAGATGTTTGAGGCAGGAAGCTTTCTAGGTCATCTAGTCAGTCTTTGTACCAACACTGACAGTCTCCAATTTTTCTTGTTTTTTTTTTTTTTGTTTTTGTTTAAAGTATACTGTGCTGTTTCTTTTCTTCTAAACATATATATATATGTTTATTTTCTTTTAATGGTTATTTATTTTTGAGAAAGAGAGCAAGCACGCACCTGTGCAAGCCAGGGAGGGGCAGAGAAAGAGGGAAAGGGAGAATCCCAAGAAGGCTCCGTGATGTCAGTGCAGAGCTCAACGCAGGGTAGAGCCCACGAACCATGAGATCATGACCCGAGCTGAAATCAAGAGTCCGACACTCAATCGACTGAGCCACTCAGGGGACCCTATAAATATGTTACTTAACTCAATCTAATGGTGTCTATTTTTCCAAGGAACATTCAATTCATTCACATTGAATAACAACTGTTATACTTTCTACAGGATTCTATCTTATTTTGTAATTTTTATTCATTTTATTTTATAGTCTGCTGGTTTTCCTTTTCTTTATTTTTGCTTGTTTGCTATGTATTTTTTGGTTGCTATTTATTGCTGTTTTGTTCTTTTATTAAATTTTGGAGTTTTTTTCAAGTTTTTATTTAAATTCTAGTTAGTTAATGTATAGTGTAATATTGGTTTTAGGAGTAGAATTTAATGATTCATCACTTACATATAACACCCAGTGCTCATCATAGCAAGTGCCCTCCTTAATACCCATTAACCATCTAGCCCATCCCCCACCCACCTCCCTCCATCAACCCTCAGTTTGTTCTCTATTGTTAAGAGTCTTTTATGGTTTGTTTCCTTCTCTCTCTTTTTCCTTCCCATATGTTCATCTGTTTTGTTTCTTAAATTCCACATATGAGTGAAGTCATATGGTATTTGTCTTTCTCTGACTGACTTATTTTTAAAAATGTTTATTTATATATTTTGAGAGAGAGAGAGCATGGGGGAGGGGCAGAGAGAGAGGGAGAGAGAGAATCCCAAGCAGTCTCCACACTCAGCATGGAGCCTGACATGGGGCTTGATTTTACAACCGTGAGATCATGACCTGAGCTGAAATCAAGAGTTGGACACTGAACCAACTGAGCCACTAGGCACCCCTGACTTGTTTCATTTAGGCTAATACACTCTAGCTCCATCCAGTTCATTGCAAGTGGGAAGATTTCATTCTTTTTGATCTGAGTAATATTCCAGTTGTGTATGTTTTGTGTGTGTGTGTGTGTGTGTGTGTGTGTGTGTGTGTATCACATCTTCTATTAATGATTATGTTCCTTTCCCTAGTACTCAATTAGGTCTATCTTTCCTTCACCACAATTAAATGGTGGTAAATGCTGATTTTCCCCCTCACCAAGATTACTGGCTGCTTCCTACACCCTGCTTAAGATGAGACATTAGAACATTTTCACTTCCCTACTCTCCTTTTCCCCAACCTGAAATGATAGCATCAAATATTTTTACTTCTACTTCCCCATCCTGATACCTAGGTTTTGCTGAGAGAGTTTAATACATTTATTCTAAGCTATTATTAGAATTTATCCTGCAATAGATCTCCTCTGTTTTAAGAATCTATTTCTTAGATTATATACTCTCAGATGCTCATTTTCTTTTTTTTTTTTACTTTATAGTTTATTGTCAGGTTGGTTTCCATATAACACCCAGTGCTCTTCCCCACAAGTGTCCTCTACCATGACCATCATCCCCCTTCCCCTTTCCCCCTCCCCCTTCCCCCCTCAGTTTGTTTTCAGTATTCAAGAGTCTCTCGTGCTTTGTCTCCCTCCCTCTCCCTAACTCTTTTTCCTCCTTCCCCTCCCCATGGTCCTCTGTTAGGTTTCTCCTGTTAGACC
>CM053575.1:78082618-78101148 GCA_028646485.1 Cryptoprocta ferox
GGAGTTCTATTGATAGTTTTTTGAGGAACCTCCACACTGTTTTCCAGAGCGGCTGTACCAGTTTACATTCCCACCAGCAGTGTAGGAGGGTGCCCGTTTCTCCACATCCTCGCCAGCATCAGATGCTCATTTTCAATATACGTTTGACTACATGTGCATATTTAGTCAAAATGATATCATGGAATGCACATATGTACATATATAAGGATTAGTGGGTATGTGTTTCTTTTTAAAACATTTTTTTAAATTTATTTTGAGAGACAGAGTGAGAAAGGGAGGGGTAGAGAGAGAGGGAGAGAGAGAATCCCAAGCAGGGTCCACACCGTCAGTGCAGAGCCCAATGTGGGGCTAGAACTCATGAACTGTGAGATCATGACCAGAGCTGAAACCAAGTGTCAGATGCTTAACCAACTGAGGCACCCAGGTGCCCCAACTAGTGTGTATTTATTACTCATTACATTATTCTCCATCTTGAAGTCTTTGACTTAATTTTTTTTAGCGTAAAGACTTTCCTCAAGTGCTTTTCTTATATAGGTTCATATATGATGTAATGTCTGGACCATGCCTATCTGAAAATACAATTTTTGACTCCTTATGATAGCAACATAGAAGCAGGGAGTTTTCAACCCTCTTTCAAGGCACCAAGGTGAGCCTCTCAGCTCCATGATCATCTCTTACTCTTCTGGGCTTGGGGAGTAAGAAGACTCAATTGTTCAGCTCTTCCTCTGCTCCTTTCAGGACCAAGAGAACAGGCACCGTCTCATGGGCTATTATCACCCCCCCCCTCCCTAGGGCTCATGTATCTTTGTATACCAAGCTTTATCCAGGGCCCACCAAGTTCCTCTCCTGACTCTGGGTTTTTCCCAACACTTGTACCTAAGTCAACATTTTGCAGAGAAAGAAAAAAATGGAGCCTCATGTTAAATCATGAAAATGGTCAAGAATACTTGTGAAGACATGGCAAGAGGGATGATCAGGGGGCCAAGAATAGAATAGAATAGAATCTTGGGAAACACCAATCTTTAAGGGGAAGGCAGAGAAAAGCAGATCTAGAATGACAGGTCAGAAAGGGGAGGAGAACCAGGGAGTAGAGAGTCTCAAGGAGGAAATTGTCAGTAGAGCCAAAATATAATAGAAATACCATGTAAATATCATTTGGATGTCTTCACAAGATTGGGTGAAATCACATTTACTTTCCATTGAAATCATATATTTCAAGGACTCCATGTCTCATTTGGTAAACAAGCAGGAAGGAAGCAAACATGAGTTATGTGCTCCCTAGTCTAGAGAGAGCCACATATTGCATATTGTTTTTGTTTCCCATGAGGAGGCCTCAATTCCTAAAATTTCAAAGTGAAGGGATCAGGCACTCTCCATTTTCTCCCTCTCTGCCTCAATATAAATTATTGGATGTGATTAGATGAGTAGAAGGTGCAGCATCAAAGTCTTAAATGTAAAAGTACATGCTGAAATGGAGAGGGAAGCAGTGAATGAATCTACACCATATCAATTAGAGTTCTAACAAGAAGCAGATAATTAAAGAAAGGTTTACTTATAAAGAGATTATTTTTATAAGTGTGGGAGGGATGTAGGAAGACCACAGAGAGGTAGTTCAGGCAGGGGAGCAATTAGTGACTGACTGACACCACCCTATGCCTGAAGTCAAGAAAAGAAGGAAAGGTCACCATAATTGGGAAGAGAAGGTGTTATATAGAACAGGACACCTTGAGAAAGCAATGAAAAGAGAGACATCCAGCTCCAGATATCCTCACAGGCATGAAACCAAGGAAATAAATACCATGATCTCATTCTCCTTTCTTCTCCAATATCCTGACAAGGATTCCCACAAGCTGGAGCCAATTAGAAGCCACAGGATAAAGGAATCTATGGATGTAACTCATATAGTAGAAGACAGGAGTGAAGAGAGGGGTAGAAAATGGATCTTTAGTGGCAATCAGAAGATATCTGGCATAAACATGATCTGCCTACAAAATATAGGACTTAGATTTATCTCAACTAACCGGTTCTGTCACATAAAATAGGGACCAAAAAATGCACATTGGATTTGGCAATTTAGAATCTACTGACAATCTTGTTGAAACAGGTCTAGTGGAAAGATCAGAAGAGGAAGCTAAATTGCAGTGGACTGGGTTAACTGGGAGATGAGGAAATGGAGAGAGTGATAAAGACTTTCAAGGGGCCCTTTGGCTCAGGTCATGATCTCACGACTAGTGAGCTCGATCCCCACATTGGGCTCTGTGCTGACAGCTCAGAGCCTGGAGCCTGCTTCAAATCCTGTGTCACCCTCTCTCTCTGCTCCTCCCCTGCTCACACTCTGTCTCTCTCTTTCTCAAAAATAAACATTAAAAAAAAAGACTTTCAAGAAGCCCAAGATGATAAGAGGAGGTCTAGAATGAACTGAATCTAAGAGACTGCAGGATGTAGTGTATGCCCACATTCTTTATCCCTTCTTGTGTTCAAACCCTTTGCCATATAGTTTTCTAGTGCCTTCCTTCTTGAACTCTGGAACTGATCAGGTATCATGCTTTGGCCAATGCAGATAATGCACAATCAAAAACTTGAATGAACCTGTGCTTTAGAGCTTGCTCTATTGTGTTTCTGCCATTACCATGAGAACATGTCATTGGTAGCCTGCTGAGAGATTATTGAGACATGGAGCAGAGCCCCATTGCTCTAATTGCTGTAGTTGAAGCCAGCCTATGTTAGAAGCCAGATCATCTGGTCCCCAGCTATTTGGGTGAGTCAGGAGAGGTATTTAGTTGACACCTAACTGATTGCAGATAGATAAGGAACAAACACTTATTGCTTTATGCCACTGACATTTTATTGTTGATTTTTAATGTATTTATTATTGAGGCAACCAATAACTGATAGGGTAAACTGATATTCTTAATAAACTCTTAAAAGATTGGAGACCTAAATGTAAAAATATTATCCTCACAAGTGCTAGGAAAAATATGGGTAAATTCCTACATAATTTGGAGTATAAGAAAAAAACTATTTAAAAATTTTTTTGTTTTGTTTTTGTTTATTTTTGAGACAGAGAGAGACAGGCACGATCCGGGGAGGGGCAGAGTGAGAGGGAGACACAGAATCTGAAACAGGCTTCAGGCTCTGAGCTGTCAGCACAGAGCCCGATATGGGGCTTGAACCCACAAACCACAAGATCATGACCTGAGCCAAAGTCTGACGCTTAACAGACTGAGCCACCCAGATGCCCCAGAAAAAAGACTATTTTTACTATGACTCAGAATCCAGATGCAGTTAAAAATTAATAAATTTGACTACATAAAAATTAGCAAAACTTTTACATGGCTAAAAGGTCATGTAAAGTATGATCAAAAATGAAATAAAAAGTGCATATGCAAGACCAAAATGAAAAATGATAAACTGGGAGGAAGTATTTGCCCTCATATATGGAGGGCTAATATATGTAATGTACAAAGAAGTCAAGAATCAAGAAAAATAATTAAACACTCAAAAGGTAAATGGGTAAGGCATGTGAAGAATTCACAAAAATACAAATAGCTCTTGAACAAATGAATAGATGTTCTATTTTTCTCATAATTACAGAAAGGCAAATTAAACTACACAAAGATACCGTTTCTCACTTACATGATTGACAAAAGTTCTAAAACTTGATAAAACAGTCTGTTGGTGAGACCATGAGGAAATAGGCATGCTCATATATTGCCAGTGGGAGTAAAAATGGTACAACCCTATAGAGTGAAATCTAGTAACATCTAACAAAACTAGATACATTGTACATTGAAGCAGCAATCTTCTCTCCGGATTTACCGTGAAGCTACACCTCCGACAACAACAGCAACAGCAAATATGCACAATGTCATTAATTTTGGTATTATTTCTAATAGGAAAATATTGGGATTGCACATTTGTAAGAGGTGGTTCAATAAGCTACACAATATAGTGCTGCAAACAGTTAAAAATGAGGAAGATCTTAATGAAATCATATGGAATAATTTCTAGGATATATTAAAAGTGCAAAGAATGTGTATACATACACTTAATGTAATTTATCTGTTGCCTCATAACAAATTATTCCTAAACTTAGTGGCTTAAAGCAACAATAAATATTTATTGTCTCAGCTCTTTTTTTAAAAAATTTTAAATGTTTATTTATTTTTGAGTGGGGGGAGGGACATGAGGGAGAGGGAGACACAGAATCTGAAGCAGGTTCCAGGCTCTGAGCTGGCAGCATAGAGCCTGACGCAGGGCTTGAACCCACAGGCTGTGAGATCATGACCTGAGCTGAAGTTGAATGGTTAACGAACGGAGCCACCCAGATGCCCCGTCTTGGCTCTTTTTTTTAAACAACCTTATTGAGATTTAGAAAAACTGCACGTACTTCATGTGTACAGTTGATGAGTTTGGACATAAGTATATCCTGTGAGTCCATCACCTCCTAAAGTTTCCTCATGTCCCTTTGTTTCTTGTTTGTTTGTTTTTGTGGTAAAAACACTTAACATGAGATCTACCCTATTAACACAATTTTTTAATGCACAATACAGTATTGTTGACAATAGGCCTTCTGTTGTGAAGCAGATCCTAACCTGCATAACTGAAACTCTATCCACTGGAACAACAGTTACCCATTTTCCCCTTTCTCCAGTTCCTGGTAACCACTGTTCTATTCTCTGCTTTTATGTGAGTCAGGAATTTGGGAGAAGCTTAATTGGATGGTTCTGGCTTAGGGTCTCTCATGGAGTTGCAGCCATGATGTTAACTGGGGGGCTACACTCACGTAGCCTTTCCTGGGACAGAAAGATCTGCTTTCAACATGGCTGACAAGTTGATACTGGCTGTTGGCGGAAGGACTGTTACTGTCCATGTATACTTCTCTATAGGACTGCTTGGATGTTCTCCAACTCCCTCAAGATCAAGCAAACTGAAAGACCAAAACAGAGGCTGTGATGCCTTTTATAAACTAGCCTTGTGTTCATACAGTCCAGCCATGTTCAAAGCATGAGGAGACTGTACAAAAGTATGAATATAAAGGGGCAGGGGTCTTGTGGGTGGAGGCATGTTTAAGGCTGGCTAATGTGTGGGTGCGCACGTGCCTGTGTATGCATGTGTGTACACTTTTAAGTAAGAAAAAAAGGGAAATAAGAATAGATTTTAGAATCTACTTCTGGATTAGACGATAGCAGCCCAACTTTAAAAAGTCAGACACATTATAAAAGTTTATTTTAAAATATTTTGGAGATCATGTTAGCAAAAAGGAATAAAAATCATTGGGATTGCAGAGAGAATGGAGCCCTTCTGAGGAAAGCTGGTTGCTGCCAATGATTTTCAACTCTGGAGGCATTAATTGATTCTAAGACCATTCCTATGTCTTATCCTGGCCCTCTCAGATGGACAGTACTCGGAAACAGAAGTTAGGAAGTTTTAGGGATCACACAGAGCTGGTGTGACAGGTTGGAAACTCAAGGAGCCCCAAATGAATGATAAATTCTTGTCATAGGACATTTTTCTGAGATTGGGGCTGTGCACAGGAGGCTAGGAAACTAGGCAAGGACTTGGAAAAGGCAGAGGGAAATACCCCATAATCTTTAAGGAGACTAAGTCCAGATAGAGAGGGGGCCTCCTCAAATACACAGCCTGCCTTTTCCTCAGGAGATTTGCCAGATTTTGAAACTATATGGGGCAAAGATCCTGAAGAGCTAAACTTACAATCTTCCAAGAGACAACTACATTTCTAGCAGAAAAATATGTTGAAGAGCACACTGGATATGGGAGAAGGCAGGGCTAGGGAACTGAAAGCCAGGATAATAAGAAATATCCAAAACTTAAGTGCAGAGTCAAAAAAGAAAGGGAAAAAGAAAGGAACGGAACAAAAGAGACATATGGAACTCAAACAAAAGGTCTAATAGAACATATAATTGGAGCCCCAGACAGGGCAGAGACAATGAATGGGCAGAAGCAATATTGGAAGAGATAATGTCAGAGAAATTTTCTAAACTGGTAGAAGATATCCCAGAGATTCAAGATGCTCAATGAATCATAAGGAAGATAATTACAAAAACAAACAAACAAACAAAAAAAAACCACCAGGCACATTATAGTCAATCTACTGAAAGCCAAAGATAAAAAGAAAAATCTTAAAAGGTAAAAAAACCCCACGTTATCTTTAAAGGAGCAACAATAAGATTAGTGACAGTCTTTTCAACATAGACAATGGAATAGCTTTATTTTTATTTTCATTTATTTATTTATTTATTTTTCTTTTATAGTTTATTGTCAAGTTGGTTTCCATGTAACACCCAGTGCTCATCCCGACAAGTGCCCTCCTCCATGCCCATCACCCGCCTTCCTCTCTCCCCCTCCCCCATCAGCCCTCAGTTTGTTCTCAGTATTCAAGAGTCTCTCATGGTTTACCTCCCTCCCTCTCCCCAACTATTTTTCCCCCTTCCCCTCCCCCATAGTCCTCTGCTAAGTTTCTCCTGTTACACTTATGACTGAAAACATATGGTATCTGTCCTTCTCTGCCTGACTTATTTCACTTAGCATGACACTCTCGAGTTCCATCCACGTTGCTACGAATGGCCAGATTTTATTCTTTCTCATTGCCATGTAGTACAATGGAACAGCTTTAAACTGCTGAAAGGAACAGCCAAACTATAACTCAGTAAACAATAGAATAATTTAAAATACTTGATTTAAAACAAAATAAGGAAAGGATAAAAACAGATGATACAAATAAAAATATAATAATCTCAAAACTATCTAAAATATGTTGGTAAATACATTGACTTTAATTTTTTTTTAATGTTTATTTATTTTAGAGAGAGGGACACACACACAGAGTGCAAGTGGGGGAGGGGCAGAGAGAGAGGGAGACACAGAATCTGAAGCCGACTCCAGGCTCTGAGCTGTCAGCACAGAGCCCAACATGGAGCTCGAACTCATGACTTGAGCTGAAGTCAGATGCTTAACCAACTGAGCCACACAGGCACCCTGGTAAATATCCTGACTTTAAATGGACTAAGAAATCCAATTAATAAGGCAAACATTGTCAAACTGGATTTAAAAACCACAACCATTGCTATTCATAGAAGCATATTATATGAGTAAATGGAAAGGTGGGTGGGAAGCAATAAAATTTAAAAATATATATCACAGAGGTACTAACAAAAAGAGAGTTACCAAAGCCTTATTAAATCAGACAAAGCCATTTTTTTTTTTTTTGCTAATAAGAATGAGTTTTATTGGCTTGCTATCTTGATTAATCTTTTGCTTTTTTCCCCCCCTGGAGTTTCTAATTGGCCTAAACCTAATGACTTTATCTTAAAATTTTTTATGAGGGTTTTTTAAATTGGGGATTTTCCTTTTGACCATAGTCTGAAAATTGAATTTTACCATCTTTTGAACAATCCTGATTCCATTTAATCAAATAATGCAAGAGGACCCCAATGGCCTTGTTTGTTCCAGTGGCACACATGTAGACGAAGTCAAATTTATTTTTTATTTTATTTTATTTTATTTTATTTTATTTTACTTAAATTTTACTTAGTTAACATACAGTGCAATATTGACTTTAGGAGTAGAATTCAGTAATTCATCACTTACATACAATACCCAGTGCTCATCAAACAAGTGCCCTAACTAATACCCATTACCCATGCAGCCCATCTCCCACCACCTCCCTCCATCAGACCTCAGTTTGTTCTCTATCTTTAAGAGTGTCTTCTCTCCCCACCCACACCTGTCATTGCAAATGGCAAGATTTCATTCTTTTTGATGGCTGAGTAACATTCGTGTGTGTGTGTGTGTGTGTGTGTGTCTGTGTGTGTGTGTGTGTGTGTGTGTGTGTGTGTATCACATATTCTTTATCCATTCATCAGTCAATGGACATTTGGGGCTCTCTCCATAGTTTGGCTATTGTTGATAATGCTGCTATAAACCTTGGAGTTCATGCACCCCTTTGAATCTGTATCTTTGTATCCTTTGGGTAAATACCTAATAGTGCAATTGATGGATTGTAGGGTAATTCTATTTTTAGTTTTTTGAGGAACCTCCATTATTCTCCAGAGTGGCTGCACCAGTTTTCATTTCCACCAACAGTACAAGAGGGTTCCCATTTCTCCACATCCATGCCAACATCTGTTGTTTCTTGTATTGTTAATTTTGGCCATTCAGACAGGTGGGAGGGAAAATCTCATTGTGGTTTTGATTCGTATTTCCATGATGATGAATGATTTTGAGCATCTTTTTCATGTGTCTGTTAGCCATCTGGATGACTTCTTTGGAAAAGTGTCTATTCATGTATTCTGCCCATTTCATAACTTGGATTTTTGTATTTTGGGTGTTGAGTTTGATGAGTTTTTATTTATTTTATTTATTTTTTTATTTTTATTTTTATTTTTTTAAACTTTATAGTTTATTGTCAGGTTGGTTTCCATATAACACCCAGTGCTCTTCCCCACAAGTGATGGGGTGGTGGAGACCAAGACCATCACCCCCCCTTTACCTTTCCCCCTTCCCCTTCCCCCCTCAGTTTGTTTTCAGTATTCAAGAGTCTCTCGTGTTTTGTCTCCCTCCCTCTCCCTTACTCTTTTTCCTCCTTCCCCTCCCCATGGTCCTCTGTTGGGTTTCTCCTGTTAGACCTATGAGTGCAAACATATGGTATCTGTCCTTCTCCGCCTGACTTATTTCGCTTAGAGTTTGATGAGTTTTTAAAATAGATTTTGTATACTAGCCCTTTATCAGGTATGTCATTTGCAAATATCTTGTCCCATTCTGTAGGCTGCCTTTTAGTTTTGTTGAGTGTTTCCTTTGCTGGGCAGAAGCTTTTTATCTTGATGAAGTCCCAGTAGTTCATGTTTGGTTTTGTTTCCCTTGCCTTCACCAAAGTGTCAAAGTCAATTTTAAAGTAAGAATATTTTTGGTCATGAAGGCTATAATAAAGTGGGAAATTTAATAAGAAGACAAATCAATGCTAAATTTGTGTGTACTTAATAGCATACTTTCAAAATGTATGAAGTCAAAATTGATGGAACTAAAAGAAAAAAATAAACAAAATCATAGTTGGAAATTTTAATACATTTTTCTTAGTAATTTATAGAACAAGAAAGGAAAATTAGTAAAGATTTAGAAGACTATAACAAATGATCAACTAACTTGAACTAATTGATAAATGTAGGCCTCTACACTCAACAACTGTAGTGTACATATTTAAGTGCTTGTGGATCAGTTACCAAAATAGACTATATATCGGGCCAGACCACTAATCAAAAGCCTGAAATCAGATTAGTGCTTTGGCTAGAATGGAATTAAATTATAAATTGGTCATTATAATATTTCTGAAGACTTCTCAGTTAAGAATCAATTGTAAGTAACCCAAAGTTTAAAGAAGAAATTACTATGTAAGCCAGAAAACATTTTTGTTAGATGATAATAAAGATACTTGTGAAATGCAACTAAGGCAATGTTCTGAGGGCAATTTTCAGTCCTAGATGCAGGCATCAGAAAAGAAAAAAAGTTGAAAATCAATGATCTAAAGCACCATCTCTAGAAGCTGAAACAGTAACCATAAACTAAACCTAAAGAATGCAGAAAAAAGGAAGTAATAAAGGCATGTGTTATTGAAATTTAACACAGATACACACTTGAAAATTGACAAAATATAGTTATTGGAAAACATAAAAAGGCTGACAAACCTCTAGAAAGACTAGTGAAGATAAAAAGATAAAAATCATAAATATATGATTATCAGGAATAAAAAAGTAGAATTCACATAAAATTCTACAAATATTAGAAAGATGACAAAAGAATATTGTGAACATTTTTATGCCAATAATTCTGACAACTTAGATAAAATGGATACATTCCTTGAGAAATACAATATTAAAATTTACACAAGCAGTAAAACAAATCTGAAAAATCCTATATATATTAAAGAAGTTAGTTCTGTAATTAAAAGGTATCCAATAAAGAAAACTCCAGGTCCAGATATATATGGATTCACAGATGAATTCCTCCAAACACACATGGAAGAAATAAATATCGCATGAATTTTTCTAGAGAATAGAAATAGTGAATGCTTCTAAATTCATCTTATGAATTCAGTCCAGCATTGATATTAATATCTGACAAAAAATACAGGAAAGAAAATTCAGGCTAATATCTGTTATTATCATAGATGGAAAAGTTCTAATAAAACTACATATTTATATATAAGGTATATAATGTATAAGGTTGTAATATATATGTATGATACGTATGTATGTGTGTGTGTGTGTGTGTGTATCCTGAACAAGTGGGATTTGTCATGGAATTTCAATGTTGCTTCAACATTTGAAAATCAGTCAATGGAATGCACTGTAATAAGAGAATAAAAGAAAGCCCATATGATCATCTCAACAGATACAGAAAAAAATTGGTAAAATTCAACATGCATTCATAACAAAAACTCAGCAAACTAGGAGTAGGAGGAAAAATATTTAATTGGGTGAAGAGAGTCTACCAAAGACCTAGTACCAGCATTAACGATGAAATGGTGAACACTTTTCTTGTAAGATTAGAAACAAGGCAAAGATTTTTACATTTTGATTCAACATTTTACTGAAGATACTAGCTAGAGAAAAAGGGCAAGCAAACAACAACAACATGATTTCATATGCAGAAAATCCAAAAATATTTATATGTAATTATTATTAATAAGTGAATTTTACAAGTTTACTGGATACAGGGACAATATAAAAGATTTCCACTTATTACCAAAAACCAGTTGAAATAGAACTGAAGTGAAAAAAGAAATACAAATGAAAGTAGCACTAAGATATCAAATATCTAGAGATAAATCTAATGAGAGATATGCAAATCCTCTACACTGAAAACTATAAAACATGTTGATAAAATTAAAGACAAATAAATGGAAGAATATAATATGTTTAAGGATGGAAATCTCTATTTTTAATAAAAATTCTAATGTTTATTCTTGAGAGAGAGAAAGACAAAACTTGAGCGAGAGAGGGGCAGAGAGAGAGAGAGAGAGAAGGTAGACACAGAATCTGAAGCTGGGTCCAGGCTGAGCTGTCAGCACAGAGCCTGATGCGGGGTTCAAGCTCACAAACTGCGAGATCATGACCTGAGCCAAAGCCTGACCTTTAACCAACTGAGACACCCAGGAACCCCTGGAAATATCACTTTAAATAAAATGTCATTTCTTTCCATTTTGAGTTATAGATTTATTAAATACTAATCAAAAATCCCGAAGTTTTTTTGTGGTAATTGACAATTTGATTTTAAATATATATAGAAATGCAAAAGACCTAGAAAAGCATCATAAACATGAAGAAGAATGAAAAAGCAGGGGGACTTACACTACCAAATATCAAGACCAATGATAAAATGAAGAAGAAGAAGAAGAAGGAGGAGGAGGAGGAGGAGGAGGAGGAGGAAGGGAGGAGGAAGGGAGGAGGAGGAGGAGAGGGGGAGGAGTAGGGCGGGGAGGAGGAGGAGGAGGAAGGGGGAAGAGAGGAGGAGGGGGAGGAAGGTAGATCAATGGAATAGAAAAAAAGAATCTAGAAATAGCTCTACACATACACTGCCATCTCTATAATGAAGACACCACTCTTATTCAGTTGCTTAATGATTATTGGAAGGGAAAATATAAATGAATCTGGATATATAACTCATCACACAATACACAGAGTTAATTTGACATGGATCATAGATCTAAGTATAAAAGCTTCTAAAACGATAATGTTTCTAGAAAAACATAAGAGAATGTCTTCATGATTTGGGGGTAAGTGTATTTCCTTAAACATGAAACAAAAGCATAATAGAAAGAAAAAAATGACAAACTGATAAAAGGATCTGGGACATTAGTAATCCTGCCTGAATCAGGCTGTTTTAGTTTTCCATTGACTTTAATCATAGGCCATGACAGCAATAAGATACATCCTAGTGGGTATCCTATATTCTAGACATACTCTTCCTCACCTTCACTTAGAGCTGGACATAATTTGCTGTAAGGTTCAATTTCCTCTTGGCAATTAGGATCAATCACCCCAGCCAATATCGTAACTACCTTCTTTGCTTTTTGATTCAAAGGCATGAGGAACCCGAAATGGCCAGGTGACAATATTAACTACCAGTTCATTGGAATCATTGTTGTGTCCCCTGGTGGAAGCATTCCTCCCTTTGGAACAGTAGAGCACAAGGTTATGGGGATAGAAAGCAAAATTTTGCTAGTGGATAACTTGAAGTAATAGTAGGGATACCAATTCCATTCCTTGATTCCTGGACCTGTGAATCCTGGTTACGAGAGAAATAGCACAATACATTGGACACTGATTTAGAACACATACCACTTCTTGTAGAACAATACTTCAGCTCCACAAGGTATTGCCACCTAGCTGGCAATCTAAATGAGTCTTCAAAGGACCATTCCACTGTCCTATCAAACCAGTTGCTACAGGTTGGTAGGGAACATGGTAAGATGAGTGAATACCATGAGAATAGGCCCATTGCTTCACCTAATTTTCTGTAAGTTCCCTTGATGAGAAGCAATGCTGTGTAGAATACCATGATTATAGATAAGCATTCTGTAAGTCCATGCATGGCAGTTTTGGCAGAAGCATTGTGTGCAGAGAAGACAAATCTATATGCAGAATAAGTATCTATGCCAGTAAGAATAAAATACTCTCTCCTACATAATGGAAGTAGGCCAGTATAATCAACCTGCTGTCTGCTAGCTTGCTGATCACCTGATGGAATGGCACCATAGCTGGGACTCAATATTGGTTTCTGCTGCTGGCAGATTAGGCAGTTATTTGTGGCTATAGCCAGGTAAGACTTGGTGAGTGAAAGCCCATTTTGCTGAACCCATGCATAATCTCTGCCCTTACCACCATTGGGTGATAACAAGGGTAGCTAGGGAAAGAGACTATTATCTACAGAATGAGTCATCGTATCCACCTATTAATAAAATGCTCCTCTGCTGAGATCACCTCTGGTGAACATTCATATGGGACATGAATATCTTCCCTTTTCTTTCCCCATCCAGAGAGGTCTAACCACATACCTCTTCCCCATACCTCCTTGTTGCCAATTTTCCAATCATATTCCTTCCAAGTCCCTGACTCTCCAGACAAACCGTTTGGTCACAGAAAATGAATTAGTATAAAATCACAAGTCTGGCTACTTCTTCCAAGCAAAATGCACTACTTGAAGTTCTGCCCACTGGGAGGATTTCCCTTCACTACTGTCCTTTAGGAACATCCCAGAAAGGGGCCATAGTGCTATAGCAGTATATTTTCAGGTTTTGATGACTAATTATGCATAATAATCTGTAAATCAGTCCTGAGTCTTTCCTTCTCCGTCAGCTGATCATAGGGAACACCCCATGAAGCCATAGGTATGTGCTGGCAGAAAGAAGGTAGTGTAGCCAGAAGATGGAATGTGGATATTTGGCCCACTTCCTCATATAACTCTTTTTGTCTTCAGGGGTAGTTTGTGGCTGATTTCAACTATACAACTTCCATTTGATGATGGAGTGCTGTTGTGTTCACAAAACATTATGGTTTGATGTGTCAGACATCACCCAGTTCATGAAGGGCAGCTCAGGTTTCATGGTAACTTGGTGGCCCATGGTTAAACATTCATTCTCTATTAGAGCCCTGTAGCAAATGAAAAGCTGTATTTATCAAAAACAGAGTAGTTATTTATAGAGGATGGCAAAGCTTTGCTCCAAATCTTAATGGCTCCCGCTGTGATTTACCAATAGAGGCCTGCTAAAGATTTCAAATAGCATCCCTATTTGCTACTGACACTTCAAGCATCATTGAATCTACTGGATCATATGGCCCAAGTGGCAGAACTACTTCTGGTGGCTTTTACTATCACGTATTAAAAAAAAAAGCATTTGCTACATAAATTTCTATATACCATATATCATGTACAAGGGATTGTTTTAATTTGCTCAAGCAATGAAACCACATCTGGAACAGCAACTGCAGTTGGAATTACCATGTGGTTAAGTTTACAATAATCCACTGCCATTCCACAAGATCCTTCTGTCTTCTGCACAAACAAAATTGGCAAGCTGTGTCAAGATTTGGTGGAAATCACCACCCCAGCATGTTTCAGGTCCTTAATGGTGGCACAAATCTCTGTAATTCCTCAGGAATGTGGTACTGCTTTTGGTTTACTCTTTTCCCAGGTAAAGGAAGTTTTTCTGGCTTCCACTTGGTCATTCCTACCATAATAGTCTTCACTCCACAGGTTAGGGAAGCAGTGTGGGGATTCTCCCATTGCTGAGTATGTCAGTCACCCCAGTAGAAGGCTGTAAGTCCCTTTGAGAGGGCTGGAAGAAAGATTAACAGTATGCATTTTTGGCAGTGTAGGAGGGTCCTTCCTCAAGGTGGGAATCGGGATTCTCCTTCATTCAAGGATTTCTGGGTCTGTACACTGGCTTAATTCAGAATTGGTCAAAGGTCCATGATTGTCTTTATGATTCAAATTAGATTTATGTTTACTTGACCTAGAATTCTCCTACTTATATAGATTAAGCAAGAATTTATTAACCAGTCATCTATTTCACTTCTTAGGACACATGAACAACTAACCAAAACTATAGTTCTCTGGAAGTCAAAGTCTTACAACTCCTTTGACTCCACTGTCCATTATACTAACCATGCCCATCTTGCATTTGATGATTAAGTATTGCCACATGGCCCCCGTTACCTGGGATCCAAATATCCCTATTGCATTTAGATTCTCCAAGTAAATGGTAGCTGTTCCCACTTTAATTTCTGCCCTACAGAGAAGAGTGACGCCAGAGCTCTTTAAGGATATTGGGGCTCTTCTCACAAATTAACTTCTCACAGTCATAGTAAAAATTATGTCCTCCACACCCTTCAGGGGTGGGTGAGCATGTCTTACATGATCAATACACTCTAGCATTCCAATTTCCCTCAACCTTCCGATGCCTTCCTCTATAATATACCAAGGCAATTCTGGCATTTCAAATTAATTTACTGTAGGTCATCTTTTGATCCATGTTTCATCCAAAGAGTCAAGCAAACCATTAGAGCCCTTTCTAACTCCCTGAGTTCCAATATTAAATGCAGAATCTCTGCATAGTAGGCCCATATTGATAAATGTGGCCAGACCAAACTTTATGTTCCTTCCACCATTATTTTCTACCCTTCATATTTATCCACAAACATGTCCTCCCCAATTTATGTCTGTATAAAATGGAAAAATCACATTGTTCTTTTGGAGTGTAGTGCAACTCCTTATTGGTCATACTTTGTACCTCACCTGTTGCAGACTGGTGGGACTTGAGTGTAGTTATAAATCTAAGAGCCAAGCAGGGTAATGAGGATGGTTCCTGAGGAGGATGAACAATGTCTTTCAAGGCAAGTACCTCAGGCAAAGCAGGATCAATCTCTTCAGATGAGACGGAAGGACTGCTTCTACTGGCAAAGAAGAGTAGAAATTATTTAAGAGTCAAATATTTATAGCCTTATTAGGATTTTTCCATATGTCTCCATACTAATTTTCAGGATTCCATTATTTTTCAATTAAGATCTTCACTTTAACAGCAACAGACATGATCTTATATATAGAAAGTTCTAAGGAAACCACAAAAAAACTATTTTAATAAATGAGTTCACCAAAGTTGCAGGATAGAGATTAATATTAAGAAATCTAATTTATTTTTATACACTAGAAATGACAAACACAAAAATAAAATTAAGAACATAATTCCATTTAAAATATCATCAAAAAGAATAAACTACTTAGGAATAAACTTAACAAATGAGGTGCAAGACTTGCACATTAAAAACTGTAAAATTTTATTGAAAGAAATTAAAGAAGATGTAAATAGGGGCTCTGGGGTGGCTCAGTTGGTTGAATGTCTGACTCTTGATTTCAGCTCAGGTTCATGATGTCATGGTTCATAAGATTGAGCCCTACATTAGGCTCTGCACTGACAGCACAGACCCTGCTTAAAATTCTCTCTTTCTGCCCTTCCCCTGCTTGCACTCTCTCTCAAAATAAATAAATAAACATTTAAAGAGGATGTAAATACATGGAAAAACACCCATGTTTATGGAATGGCAAATTTAATTTTGTAAAGATGATAATATTTTCCAAATAGATCAACAGATTCAGTACAATCCCTATTGCAGACTTTTTAAATTTGTAGAAATTGACAAGCTGATCTTAAAATTCCAGTTAAAATTTAAGAAACTCACAGTAGCCAAAACAATCTTAAAAAATGAAGAAACTTGGAGAATCACACTTCTCAATGTCAAAATATACTACAAAGCTACAGTAATCAAGACAGTGGGGTAACAAGGTGGTAATATATGCCTCTCTAAAATAATTTCCATTGTAAATCAAGATAATAAAAGCTGCTACTTCCTAGAAAATGCCTTCCTTTGCTGTCTTTTCCCTGTATGACGTCTCTGTGATATACTTCAGCAAGGATGACAAATGTCAACCTACAGACCTGCTTTGTCAGAAAGTAACAGATCCCAGGAACTGATCGTGCTCGTGCAGAGAGGTAGTAGAGTGAGACTTTGCACAAACCATGCTTCAGTTCATCTTAGCAAATATCCACTGAGGGTTGAAGATGACAAGGTCTGGGATATTTATGTGGAGGGCTGAGAGGGAAAATCACCAGAGAATATGTCCCTGTCATATGTTCTTGGAGGTTTAGAGAATATCAGTTTTAGTGTCACACCCATTTGAGACAACTATCTTTCAGGTCTGGTTTGAGTGGGCAGAAGAGATAGCAATGGTTGCATTGGGAGCAAGCTGCATACCCACCAATGATAGGGCAATACATGTAATCCTGGGGGGATCAGATACAATTGTAAGACAGAACTCCTCCAAAAGGCCTACCTGGAATCAACAGTGGGACAGAAAACCAAAGCTCAGGAGACTGAGTGGGGAGCCAGAAGCAGCTGGGTAACACAGAGGCATGAATGCTTAAATGGATCTCTAGTGGAAGGTCCTGTGGGGGATCTGTGAGGGCTTTGCATACCTGCTCATAAGAACAAGAGCCAAGTCTGGACATCTGCCATACTCAGAGGCCGTCAAAGCCTGATGCAACTGTCTATATAAGAAAGACCTTTCTTGTCCTCATACCTCTTCTTCCTGCCTAAGGATAGATACATATATCAATGGAAAGGAATTTACAGTCCAAAAATAAACTCTTACATTTATGGTTAATTGACTTTTGACATGGGAGCTAAGACAATTTAATAGAGAAAGATATTATTTTCAACAAATGGGGCTAGGACGACTGAATTAGAAATGCAAAAAGGGTTCCCTACCTCACATCATATCCAAAAATTAACTAAAAATGGATCATAGACACAAATGTAAAAGCGACAATTATTAAAATTTTAGAAAAAGGCAAGAATAAATCTTCGTAACAATGTAATAGGGATGTCTTAGAAATGGCACCAAAAGCACAATCAACAAAAGTAAAAATAAATTGCACTTCACCAGAAAGTCCAATTCACCATTTTGTGTGATGAATGTTAAGCTCATTCATCATTTTTTTCCTTCAAACGATACAATCTAGAAAGTGAAAAGACAACTCACAGAATAGGAGTAAATATTTGCTAATCATTTATCTGAGAAGACACTTCTACACAGAATATATAGAGAACTTAAAACTCAACAATAAAAAGATAAATAATTTAATTATAAAATTGAAAAAATATAATTTCCCCAAATAAAATATACAAATGGCCAATAAGCACATGAAAAGATGCTCAGCATCATTTATCATTAGGGAGATACAAATCAAAACCACAATGGGGTGTCACTTCACTCTTCTAGAATGGCTAAAATTAGAATGACAGATAACACTGTTGGCAAGGATGCAGATAAATTGGAACTCTTATACATTTGTGGTGGAAATATAAAATGGTGCTGCCTTTTAGAAAGCATTTTGATAGCTCCTCAAAAATCGAGTTACCATGTAATTCAGATATTTAACACCATTAATTAATTAATTACAAATTAAACTCTTCTTGGTTACCAATATATCTCCATTCATCTGGATAAACTCTAAAAATAACATACCAAGTACACTTAATAAAAATAAAAAGAAAGAGACAAAAGTAGAATCAGGGAGGGGTAAACAAGGGATTTCAAAAGTAACAATAATGTTCTCTTTCTTAAATGTGTAACCTTGTACTGTTATTCTTTAAACTATACATAAACTATACTATAAATATTCTTTCATATGGATTAAATATTCAGTAGAGAATGCCATACCAAGTATTGGCAAGAATATGGAGCAACTGTTACTTTCATACATTGCTTATGGGCAAAAATTGGTACAACCACTTTGCACTACTCTTTGGTATATACTAATACCAAATATATGTAAAGCCTATAACCTAGCAATTCCACTTCTTTTTTTTTTTTTATTAAACTTTATTGTCAGGTTGGTTTCCATATAACACCCAGTGCTCTTCCCCACAAGTGACCTCCACCAAGACCATCACCCC
>CM053575.1:78101648-78133993 GCA_028646485.1 Cryptoprocta ferox
GGTATCCCTGAAATGGAAACAGACTAGCATACAGGGAACAAAAGCACGCAAACACACAGACAAATCAAACAAACAAGCAAGCCAAAAGGGGAAAGAAGTAAAGAAAAGGAAAGGAAAGGAAAGAAAGAAGAGAAGAAAAGAGAGAAGAAAAAGAAACAAAAACAAAAACAAAAACAAAAACAAGGTGGGGACAGAGACAGCAAAAGCCTGTGGACAGTCTAAAAGCATATAACCAGCCAAGAGGAGAGATAAGAATATGCTACAGGAAATATATCTGGATGGCAGCAGAAAAGAAGGAGAAGCAATGAAAAAAGGAAACAAAAAAGAAGACAACTCCCCTGTGCGGATGGGCGTGGTTTGGCGTCAGGTCAGGTCTCTGGGGCTGCTCTCTCTGAGGCTCCGCCTTGGTGGTTGGGGGGAGAAGTATGGCGCCGCTTCAAAGCTTTGCCAGATCCAGGCGTCGCAAGCCGCCCTTCTGAGTCCGATCTCCCTGTGCCACAGGCGAGCCAAACTGTATTCTCCAAGCTCCGCCTCACTTCCAAATCCCAGTCCGTGCAGTTCAACACCGTCACTGGGGATGAGATGCGTTCCCACTGGCGGCCGGCCTTCCGGCCCAGCTTGCGCGCCCTTTTCGCGGAGCCGCCGCCGTCGTCACCGCTGCCGCTTTTCAAGGCGCCTTTCTCGGCGCTGCCGCTTTTTGCACCGCCGCCGCCTTTATCTGTGCCGCCACCACTCCCGGTGTGGCTTGGAGTGGATGCCGCTGCCACTGCGCCCAAGGAAGAATTCGCCGGCCATATGGGACGGATTTCTCTCCTGGCGCTCGGCAGTTATATATGGGGAGACAGGCGAGTTTTTCCTCCCCTAGAGATGGTTCTATGAGCATTTTCCATCTCTCTTTCTTTTCCCCTGATCTCTCCGGGGCACAGCGCACTCTCCCTGTGTTGGGCTCGGGGGCTCCTTACCCCTGCACCACCGGGACCCGCCCGTCCCCTAATTTCCCAGATCACAATCACTCACTCAGGCATCTTTGAGGTTGTCTTCTTTCTGGTGTCTGTTTCTTCTTTCCCCCACTTGCAAATCCAAGTTTTATCCCTTCGGTCCTTCTCAGTTCAATCCATACGGGTGTGCGCGGATTACAGAGCTCCCTGCTTCTCTGCCATCTTGCCCGCTCTCCCCACTTTTTATTAATTTTTGAAACCCTTTGCCCTTAGTAAACACTACTGATGACAAGTAAGCCCTTATTCCAATTTAATTCTTTTGTAAGTAGCCTGTTTTCTCTCTTCACATGAGAAATTTATTTTTATCTTTTTATACTTGATATGTTGCTATTTTACTGTGAAGTATCTAGATGTGGATTCATATTTGCATGCTGCTCAGTGTTGGAACACATTTTCAATGTGAAGTTTAATGTCTCACACCCATCATACACAAATACAATCTCCACCACCATTAACATCCCTCATTGTAGCTATACATTTGTTAGAATCAATGAAACTACACTGACATATCATTATCACCCAACATCCATAGTTTATATTAGGGTCCACTCTTGGTATTGTACATTCTGTGGGTTTTGATAAATGTATAATGACACATGTCCAGTGCTGTAATATCCAACAGAATTGTTTCACTGTCCTAAAAATTCTTTGTGCTCTGCCTATTCATCTTCCAAAGTGACTATACCATTTCACATTCCTACCTTATTCCAATGAATAAGAGTCCTTGTTGCTCAACGTACTTGTCAGCATTTGGTGCTGTCAATGTTTTGGATTTTGGCCATTCTAATAAGTGTATAGTGATATCTCAATTGATTTTTTTAAGTTTATTTATTTATTTTGAGAGAGAGAGAATGTGAGTAAGGGAAGGGCAGAGAGAGAAAAGGAGAGAGAGAATCCCAAGCAGGGTCCATGCTGTCAGTGTGGAGCCTGATTCAGTGCTTGATCTCATGAAATGTGAGACCATGACTTGAGTGGAAATTAGGAGTCAGACGCTCAATCAACTGAGCCACCCACGAGTCCCTCGTTGTTTTAATTTGTAATTCTTTAATGACATATAGTGTGGAACACCTTTTCATATGCTTATTTTTCATTTGTATATTTTCTTTGGTGAGGTGTCTATTGTCTTTTGTCCATTTTTATCAGGTTTTTCATGTCCTTATTGTTAAAGATTTTAAAATTTTTTTAATGTATTTATATTTGAGAGAGAGAGTGTGCACGAGAAAGGGAGCAGCAGAAAGAGAGAAGGAGACAGAATCTGAAGCAGACTCCAGGCTCTGAGCTGTCAGCACAGAACCCGATGTAGGGCTTGAACTCATGAGTCATGAGATTATGACCTGAGCTGAAGTCAGATGCTTAACTGACTGAGCCACCCAGGCACCACTTATTGTTAAGTTTTAAGAGTTCTTTGTATATTGTGGATAACAGGACCTTATCAGACGTGTCTCTAAAAATATTTTATCCCTGTCTGTGGCTTGTCTTCTCATTGTCTTCACATTGTCTTTCACAGAATCGAAGTTTTAATTATAATGAAGTCCATCCTATCAATTATTTCTTTTGTGGATCATTCCTTAGATGTTGTACATAAAAAGTCACTGCCATACTGAAGGTAACCTAGATTTCCTCTTATATTATTATTAAGGAGTTTTAAAGTTTTGTGTTTTCATGGACATCTCTGATCTATTCTAATTTTTGTGAAGGCGCACGGCCCATTTCTAGATTCATTTTTCACATGTGGGTGTCCAGTTGTTCCAGCACCATTTGTTGAAAAGACTTTCTTTGTTCCATTGTATTGCCTTTACTCCTTGTCAAATATCATTTGATTATATTTATTTGGGTCTATTTCTTGGCTCTCTATTCTACTGATCTATTATCTATTGATCTATTTCACCAGTACCACATTTGTCTTTATTAACGTAGCTTTATGGCGAGTCTTAGAGTTGGGTAGCATCAGTCCTCCAACTTTGTTCTTCTCCTTCAAGAATGCCTTGACTGGGGGGTGCATGGGTGGCTCAGTCAGTTAATTGTCTGACCCTTAATTTCCACTCAGGTCATAGTCTCATGGTTCATGAGATTGAGCCCTGCATCAGGCTTTGTGCTAATAGTACAGAATCTGCTTGGGATTTTCTCTCTCCTCTCTCTCTCTCTCTCTCTCTCTCTCTCTCTCTCTGCTCCTTACCCACTCATGCACATGTGTACACACACTCTCTCAAAAAAAAATAATTTTAAACAAAAAGAATGTGTTGACTATTCTGGGTCTTTTGCTTCTCCACATAAAATATGGAGATATTCACAAAACAACTCACTAGCATTTTTGGAGGGTTGCATTAAATCTATAGATCAAGTTGGGAGGAACTGACATTTTGACAATATTGAACTGTTTTACTCATGAATTTGGAATATCCTTCCATTTATTTAGTTCTTCATTTATATCATTCATCAGAGTTTTGTAGTTTTCCCCATATGGGTCTTATATGTATTTGGTTAGACTTATGCCTAACTTCCATTTTGAGGAGCTATTGTAAATAGTAATGTGTTTTTAATTTCAAATTCCACTTGTTCATTGTTGGATTCACTTTTCTGCTTACTGAAATACATTCTTTAATATATCTTTTTCTGAAGGCATTATTGGAAAACACTGTTGTCTGAAAACACTATTGTGTTTTTTCTAGCATTTGAATAATATGTGAATTGAAGCTAAAATTCTTGAGTTGACAGTGATTTTTTCCTTTAGCATTTTGAAATATTACCCCATTGTCTTTCAGTTTCTATTATGTAGTAAATACAATATGTTTTATCCCAGCAACACTCCCTCTATCTGAGCTAATGCTTATTCCCCCAGCTTCTGTGAGGACTGGAAGCTAATAGCTCACAGCTATACTCTTCTCAGGAGATTTGCCTTTGGCTGAGGAGTGCTGGCTCACCCTGAAATGAGAAGGCTATATTACCTTCATATCTCACTATCCCCTCTTGCCCCCATTCCCTTTGCTTCATTCAGTGACTGACTGATACAGGAGTAGAAAAGCTTAGCTCTGCTGCCTCAAGGTGGGAATCTCTAGGTGCCATTTGTAGATCCCCAAGGACTGGGCTTAGACTAGACTTCAGCTCTTGTCTCTAGACTCTTGACTGTTCCCTTGCCCTCCCTTACCGCTCTCACTCCCTTACAGGTTTTGTCCCTGCAATAAATAAGTTGCATAAGAATCTCCATTTCAAGTTCTTCTAGAGAACTCTACCTAAAGCATATTTTACTGGTAATAATGATTAGAATAATGGCTACAAATTATTGAGCACTTAATGTAGACCAGACACTGATGGATAAGTTTTTTTACCTGTATTATCTCATGTAATTCTCACAATGATCCCATGGAATAAGAACGCTATTATTTCCACTTGCATTAGTTTTCTGTGGCTGCTGTAATACATCACCACAAACTGGATGGCTTAAAGTAATAAAAATTTATTCTCTCACAACTTCTGGAGGCCAGAAGTCTTAATGAGGGTGTTGTCAAGGCCACAGTCCCTCTGGAAGCTCTAGGGGAGAAACCAATATTTGCCTCTCCCAGCTTCTGGTGGCTGTCAAAATTCCTTGCTTTGTGGCCACATCATTCCAATCCTCCCTCCACAGTCACACTGCTCCCTCCTCGTCTGTGTGTCAGTCTGATAAAAAAAATATGCATGATTGCACTTAGGCTCACCTGTATAATACAGGACAAGCATCTTCTCTCAAGATATTTAACTTAATCACATCATTTCCAAGTAAGGTAATACTCACCCTTCTGCCATATAAGGTAGTTTTCATACATTCTGGGAATTAGGAATTGGACATATCTTTTTTAGAGGCTACCATTCAGCCTACTATACCAATTTAGAAATGAGAAGAAAGAGGCAAAAGTGAAAAGTACATGATATTGTACTTTTTACAAAATATACAGAAATCACAAAATAAAATGGAAGGAATACATCAGTAAAAACAATTTAAATGGCCAGAGCATCTCAGAATTGGTGTTAAAAAAAATTTAGGCTAAATGTGGACGACACACAAAAATTATGAAATTCAAAAAGGTTGAGGGGAAAGAAAGTGAAAAGGACATGTCAGAAAACATTATTTCAGATAAAGCTAGAGCAGCTAAAGCTGGAGCTGGAGTAGCTATAGTAATGACAGACAAAATCCACCTTAAGGCAAAAGGCATTAGTAGGAATAAATTGGAAGTATTGGTCATGATTGGTAAGTTAAGCTGCAGTAACAAACAATCCAAAAGATTACAGTAACTTACTCAAAAAAGATTCATTTCTCAATCAACAATATGTCCATCAGAGACACAGAGCAGCTTGTCTTTACAATATATTCCCCCCCTTGGACCCTGGCCAATGAATTAGTCTCTATCTAAAACTTTGCTCGTGTCATGGCCAGAAGGAAAGAAAAAGATATTACAGCTTTAAAACTTGGCCTTTAATCTGGTTGCAAGTAATGCTTCTCACTTCCACTTGACTTCACTAACCAAACCAAGTAACACAACCAATCTTATCTTGAGGGGAAGAGAAGTAAAATCTTATCTTAGCTGGGGAAGTAAATATTTTAACAATAATACAGTCTATCATAAGGGGCCACTTATGATGAAGAAATGATCAAGAAATGATCAAGAATGATCAAGAGAATAATTCATCAGGAAGTTATAAAAATCTTGTTATTTTATGCAAATAATGATTTTACCTCAAAATATTTTTAAACTAACAAAAATACATTTAGAAAATGAAAATTTTACAGTCATACTTGGAGATCATAGTATATTTCTATCCAATATGGATAAAGCAAGTACATAAAATTACTAAAGATATTGAAGACTCAAGCAACAAAGTAAGTAACTTTGATCAAACAGACATGAATCTAAGAGTGCTGCACCAACAAACAGAGAATATCCATGGAACTTGAATAAAAACTGAACTTGAACCAGCACAGAGAACTGCTCAGAAATTTTAAAAGTGTCAACATCATACAGAACAAATTTTCTAACAAATTATAATCATATCAAAACTAATTATAGATAGACCAATATAGTTTAAGAAATACATATGCATTCTTAAATAACCCCTTGGATATAGTAAATCACTAAGTATTTACAACTGAGCAAATATATATATAATGTATTAAAACCTATAAGATGCAGCTAAAGTTGTATTTAGAGGAAAATATATAGCCTTAAAAATGTATGTACTAGAAAATAAAGATTGAAAAATAGCACAATAACAAGACCATAGAAAATAACAATGTAATATGTAGAATTAAAAAAACAAAATAATAAAAACTAAGAACAAAATAAATAGAAAACAAAGAATTAAAATCACTAAGATCCAGCAAGTTTGTTACAGATATAATCAATTTCTAAAAATCAGTTGTGCTCCTATACACAGATATTTTTTTTTAGAAAGAGAGAGAGTTTGTGCGCAAGTGAAGGAGAGGGGTAGAGGGAAAGAGAGACAGACAGACAGACACACACACACACACACACACACACACACACACAGAGAGAGAGAGAGAGATAGAGAGAGAGAATCTCAAGCAGGCTTCACACCCAGCACAGAGCCTAAAGCGGGGCTTGATCCCACAACCCTGTGATCACAACCTGAGCTGAAATCAAGAGTCAGGTATTCAACCAACTGAGCCACCCATGCACTCCCATACAAAGATATTTTAAATAATATTTTTAAAGGTTTATATATAGACAAATAATAATGTCAAGAAATAACAAAAGCTGTACATTACATGTCTGAAGAAAATAAAATTTTATTAAAAGATGTTAAAGAAAACATAAATGAAATATATTGTGTTCATAAAGTGGGAAGATAATATTATAAAACTGGCCATTCTCCTCAAATTAATCTAAATATTTTGCATCATTTCAATAAATTCAGAAAAGAATCTTCAAGATCCATGGCAAGTTGCTTCTAAAATGTGTAAAGAAACTCAGATGATGAAAAATTGATCAAAACTTTTTAATAAGAACAAAATGGGCATAGTCATTATAACATACTAAGACATCATAGATCTATATTTAAAATAGTGTGCAATTTGACAATATATTTAAAAAAGAATAGTGTGGCATTGCTAAAGAAACAGAGAAAACAAAATAGAGGGTCCAGAGATAGAACCTTTACTATAATGAACATTTGCACCTGACATAGTGATGATATACATCACTGGGGGGAAATGAGATGATAAACAAATGCTGTTCATGCAACTAGGCATTCACGTGGGGAAAAACTTATATTCCTCACTCCATACCAAAAATATATTCAACATAGATATAAAAACTCAATGCAGAACAATTCTTTAAAAAGCTCTGGAAGAAAATGAAAGAATATCTTTATGACTTCAGGGTAAGGAAGGATTTCTTAAAGCACAAAAAGCACCAGTCATGGGGCCCCTGGGTGTCTCAGTCGGTTAAGTGTCTGACTCTTGATTTTGGCTCAGGTCATGATCCCAGTCTCGTGAGATTGAGCCCTGAATCGGGCTCTAGGCTTAAGATTCTCTCCTACCCTCTCCCTCTTCTGCCCCTTCTCGCACTCTCTCTTGCCCCCCTCTCTTTCCCTAAAAAAAAGTACCAGTCACAAATAAGGCTTATAAATTTCCCATTAAACTGAAAACATATAACATGAAGTTACCCTATAGTGAAAAGACAAACCACAGATAAGTAAAAGACATATGCAAGACATATAACCAACAAAGAATTTATATACAAAATAAATAAAAAGTACAACTAAATAAGCAAAAGCAAACAATCCTATGGGAAAATCAGCAACTGGAATAAATAGGCAATTCATGGGGGTGGGGGGTGGGGAGCTGAAGTGGCCAAAATATGAAAATACAGCCAATCTCATATTTACAAACTTATCCTCATGGAAATGTAAATTACACTTCATATCCATCTTTCTGGCAAAGATTAAAAAGTATAATGATATCAAATGATAGTGAGAATATGGAACAATTGGAACTTGCAGCAAGCAAAATTAGTACAGCCACTTTAGAAAATAATTTGGGTAAATCCAGTTATCTTGAAAATGTACATACCCTTATGGTCTAACAACTGCAATTCAAAGGATATTCCATGGAAACCCCATGTGTGTGCAATAGGACCCATGCATAAGAATATTCATTGTAACATTTTTTTATAATAGGAAAACTATATGGAAAAAATTGGGAGATCATCAGTAGAAGAAAGGATAAATTGTGATATAATCATGTAACAGTACAACAGTACAAATGAAAAAAATTAGACCTATAGTTGGTAACACAGACAAATCTAAAATATATAACATTGACTGAAAAGAATAGTAGAAGTTTTTTACAGAATAAAAGCAATTATATAAAATTTAATACCAAGCTAAAACAATAGTTTATGACGTTAATACAAATACTGAATATGGTAAAATTTTATCTTAAAAACAACAAATGAGGGGGCATCTGGCTGGCTCAGTTGGTAGAGCATGTGACTCCTGATCTCAGAGTCATGAGTTTGAGCCTCATGTTGGGTATAAAGATTATTTTTAAAAAGTAAACAAAAACAACAAATGTAGAACATTAGTACCTCTGAAAAAGAGAAAAATAGAATGTAATTAGGAAGAAGTATTAGGGACCTTAACTAAATACAGCAAGAGAGAAATTGTTAAGATTTGGTAAATCTAGTTGGTGACTACATGAATGTTCTCTATCATTCTCTTTATTTGGCTGTATATCTGAAACATTTCATAATTTTTTAAATTTTCTTCAAAAAGTAAATGGATAGAAACAAATATTGGAGACTCCGTTCCCAGCTTGCTCCTACATGGGAAAGGTAAAATTCCCATTTTGTATGGGTTGCAGTTGATATGTGAAGAGAAAGGAAATAAAGTCCTGCCAACCCCACTGAAACAGAATATAGCTGGACTTCACAGAGACTGGAACTCACTCTCTTCCCTCTCTCCCTCTCTCCAGGTGGTCTTTTCTGTATCTATTTCCTCCTTATGTCTCTTCACCATGGGTCATCTACTCATATCCTCCTGGTGTCTCAAAGCACCCCAGGCCCAAGTCTACATAACTTTTCAGCTCAAATACCTACACTGATTCCTCCTCTGTCTCTTAGTTCAAATTCCTGAGAGAATTTGACTGACCACTGCTATGGTCAACAAGCTTCAGCTGACAGAAGAGGATACCATCATAGATAGGAATCTCTTTTAGGGGTTGTGGGCAAGACAGAATCTCAAAAAAGTTTTGGCTAAAATACAAACTTCCCCATCCAGTCCATCAACCATGTTTAAGTCAAGAGTAAAGTACATAGAATGATAACAGAAGCTTGCTCAGAAATAAAGAATGCACATGAGGCTGAAGAACTCTTGTGTGGTCTTTACACGCTACTTCTTGAGTGACCATCTGAAAACTAGAAAAAAAGAGAATTCCTCACATCAGATTTTACACGGACAAAAGACTCAACCAACAGATGAGATGTAGGTGGAAATGTAGTGTGACATAGAGAATGGGGAGAAAGTTCTCCATTTGGGAGCAGACCCCTTACATGCAGTGGGTAAAAAAGAAGTCAATTATAAGACTAAAGCCAACCTTTGAGATAGTCATGCCCCAGACTGAACTCATTATCTCTTCTCATTGGGATCCTCTTCTAGAACTCTTATCTCAATAAATGGTAGCAATATTTATCTAATTGCTTTAATCAGAACCCCTAGCAACCCCTCTCCAATCCCTCTCATCTAACCCATCACAACATCCCATTGTTTCTAACCCCTGGGTGCTTCTCAGTGTTTGCCCTCTTCTTTGCCAACACCCACCCCCCACCTGTTGAACCGGCCTTCATCTCACCTGGTGTCAATGTGATTCACGTATTCAATCACTATTATGTTTCCACCATGTGTCAGTCACTGTGTAAGCACTGTAAATGGACTTGTTAGAAAAGTCACTGTGATCCTTGCATTTTTAGTGATGATAGCCATTTTTAAAAAACATGAAAATCACCATTAAAAATAAACATGAAAATCATTATAAATTGAGAAGGGCTCTGAAAGAAAAGATCTGTGTTCCTTGAGACTGTTTAACCAGAGAAACCTAATGTAAATTGAAGTTGTTGGCCAGGCCTTCTCTAAGGGAGAATGACTTTTGACCTAAGGCTGACAGAATCACAGTCTCCTTAAAGCTTCCAATCATGGGGTGCCTGGGTGGCTCAGTCGGTGTTGGACTTTGGCTCAGGTTATGATCTCACGGTTCGTGAGTTCAAGCCCCGCGTCAGGCTCTGTGCTGACAGCTCAGAGCCTGGAGCCTGCTTCAAGTTCTGTGTCTCCCTCTCTCTCTGCCCCTCTCCCACTCATGCTCTGTCTCTCTTTGTCTCTCAAAACTAAATAAACATTAAAAATTTTTTTAAAAACTTCCAATCATTTCCCCCCTTTTTAGGATAAACGTAATCCATGAGAAAGTCAGACACAACTCAGCTTTTGTTTCCCTTCTCTGCCCAACTTCAACTTCACTTTCTTCCTAGCTCTCCACTCCCAGCCATCAGGACACCTCTCCAATCCCTGGAAATGTCATTTTCTCCCTTGTGTTAGGACCTGCATGTATGCTATGCCTGCATCAAGAAAAGACCTTATTCTTGTCTCCTTTTCCTCAGCCCTTGTTAACTAGCCAATCAACTGTCAAATATTGATTTAACATCCCTTACTCTGGAAAGCCACATCCTACCACCCCTGACAAGAGGGTCTAAGTCTGTGTGCCATATAAATTGTTCCTTTCTTACACCAAATGCTCTTGCAACTGTCTTGTCAACATGTTAGAACTCTCCTCTCCATTATATGTGCAGGGGCATTTCTGTCTTCCTTCTCACTGAATCCCCAGGGTGTGGATTATTAAACATACTTAATAATAAAGCTGAATAAACAAATGAAAGAATCAATGATATGACTGTCTTGGTTTTGTAGAAACTCAGAGCCTTAGAATTGAAAAGAACCCCAGGAGTCACCTAAACTTCTTCCCACCAAATAACCAAATCACACATCTCACCAGCCTCTTCCAGACTTTACACCTGTCTCCCCAGGCAGCAGGGAGCTTCTCAAGGACAAGGACAGCAGCCTATTCATCTTGGTATCTCCTTCTTCTACAGAATCACTAACTAGAAAGTTCCACGAAGATCATAATCTCCAACCACAACCTAGAAACTATGCGGCACAGAGCCAGTGAATGACTTGCCTAAAGGGATTCCAATAGATCCAACTGCAGATGTACTCATCCTGGCTCCTTCTGCTTAATTTCCTCATGTGCATAGTTTCATTGAGGGTCACTCTCAACTCATTGCCAACCTTCCCTGTGTGTCCTTCCATAGTATCCAAGATCCCCACTTTACAACATCCCATTTTCTTCCAAGAGTCCCCTCTCTGAGTGTCACAGTGTGCCTCTGTCTCTGGCCAAATGCCTAGCAAAGCCCTAGACTTCTCCTCCACCCTGTGATCTCTAATATAGGGAATTAGCAAGGAGCCAAAGAGCATCTCTCTCTCTCTCTCTCTCTCTCTCTCACACACACACACACACACACACACACACACACACACACCATGAGCTACAAAAATGGAGTTTATTTCATTTCCCCACCTTTAGGGCAGGCTCCAGCTTTAAGCCCTCCACCCTTGGCAGCAGCCTTTGCCTTTGGGAGACAGACAAGCAACTTTAGAGTGATATGGAAATCACCCCCCAAACATTTGCAAGCCTTGCAGGACTTGGAGCTGGTCCCAAATCAAATTCAATCAGCCCTTTTTTCCCCCCAACACTTGCTGCCTCCAGCTGAGCCCCATCTCATACAGTGGAGCCCAGTGAATGAGGCGCACCTGATAAGTCCCAAGATGTCCCAGCCCCAAGAGAAAGGAGGATCGGGGAAGGGAATGGAACAGAGCCAGGCCTGGGCCAGCTGCCATACCCAGCCTGCTTTTGACAGCAGCCTCTGCCTGCACTGAGAAGGACCCTCGGCTAAACCACAATTTATACGGCAAGGAAGCAATCCTGCTGGACTGTTGGGCCCAATTCCTGAGCTTTGGAGACTGAAAATCTTCAGTCTCTCAGTGTGTGACTCAAAAAGCCCTAAATCCCCATGGCTTGTCAGATTAACAAATGATATTTGCAAGTGGATATTGTGATACTGATATTTCCCTCCATCTCTGATCTGTAGAAACCTAATTGTAAAGGATTCACCGGATTCAGTCCTCTGATGAGACAATGAAATTTCAAAGAATCCATAAAGAGGGAAAGCCTTGAGCATACAGTCTTATGTATGTGCTCTGAAAATGTATCTGCATGTATATAATTGTGTCACCCTTAGCAATAGGACAATTGGGGGGATTTAAGAGTGGAGGGGGAATCAGAAAGATAAGACACTGACCAGATGAATGTAAGGGTAGGTGTTGAACAGTAATTCCATAGGACAAAATTCAAGGTGTTTACCTTAAATCCTTCTCAATATTTTTTCCCACCATCACATGTTACAAACTCTGACAGTCACTGGTACATGCCAACCCAAGATTTCCCTAGCAAATCTCCCACCAAATCCCTGTGATATAAAGATAAGTATCAAAATATTCAGAGGATTTGGATACACTTAAGTGATGTCTCTCTCCTTGCCGTGTCACCAGCTAACAGTCTAAAAGGAGTAAATCCAAGCGGACTGGGAAACTGAAGCATGAGAACACCTCCCACCATGCAGGGGAGGAAGTTTTCTCTTGTACCTTTCAAGCAACAAGATGCTGTGTTGTGTTTCTCTGGCTTCAGGTTCCATTACCCTGTGTTTAGAGAAATACAAGATGAACCTAGGAACCAAACGGTTTTGAGTTTTACTGCAGGCCCCACACCTAACTTCTTAGAGCCTTGATTCCCTGGAGTAGGAATAAGGGTATGGATGAGATTAATATTGATTTCTTTGGTTTATTTTGAAGACAATAATTTTTATCAATGGCATTCATGATTTGTGACAGCTGTCATGCTCATCACAAAGTCTCTGTGATCACAAAAGGCAGTGCATCACTAGGACCTACAAAGTTACAAGAATGTGAAAGCCATGTTTGTTGATCCTTACTGGTAAATGATACAAAATCCTCATGAATTATACAAGAAGCCTCATGTGTAAACAGAGATATCATTTAAAGCAACAAAGTCATTTCTGAATTGTGCTTCAGTGACTATAAACTATGGATTCCTACGTAGCTGCAACTTCTAATTTCCTAAGCAAATCCTGACTGAAAACACATCCCTACCTCCTCCTGAGGACAATCATCTCTGAGAATGTATATGGTAGTTTCTACAGCCCTAGTCAGCTACCTTTTCCTCAAGGTTTTGTGCTCCCTCTCAGGGGCTGCCCATTCTAGTGGTGGAGACATTTCCCAAATCCAGGGCCCTTGTAGACTGCAGGAATTAAACTCATTTCCTGCCTGCAGTCTGTTTCACTCCTTCTGGCCCCTTCTCCCAACTAACCCAAGGATGCAGCTGTGTTTGGGCTAACATTTCTGCAGGGGGAAGGAACACTGCTAAAAGGCAATAAGAGCATGATAATTAAAACAAACAAATGAAAAATTTATCAGCAGCTTCAAAAGATGAGTTTCAACCAATAGCACTGTACATGGAGGTGGGACAATTCTATTTTGGCAATCATCCTAAATCCTCTGAAGCAGGGAGACTACCTGCGTCCTTCCTGGAAGGAGTCTGGCTAGGATCTCTAGGGATATGGCCAGGAGAGGGCACTTTCTCAGGACATGTTTTTTCCTCCTGCTGGGTTTTTGCTGCTTTTGCAATGTGGTTGCTAGGCCTCTGAGATATCAAGCCTCTAAGAGGCAAGCTGGAAGGAGAGGTAACAATCATGGGGCTGAAGTAAGATAATCATCTCTGCTTTAAGGAATGAGACAAATCCAAGACACCTAGCTCCAGGGAAGAAGAGGTGGCCAGGCCAGACAGGACAAAGATGGAACAAAAGCTAAAAAATTCAATAGGCACCAAAGGGTAAAAGCTAGCCTTCAAATCTGAACCACTATCTCTTCAGAAGAGCCAATCAGAGCAGAGAGTAGAATTTTCAGGGTCCAGAGTTGGCAGCATAAAATTTTAAATACGAAAAGGACAAGAAAGTTTTAAAATTCCCTGTATTTTCTCCTTGCCTTCCAGAGATTACCACTGTTTATGTCGGTGCGTATTCCATATTCCTTATACAATTATATATAATTATTGTCACAAGTTCTAGTTCATGACATACAACCTGTTTTGTGATGCACTCTCTCCACATGAAACACTATGAATGTTGTTCCATGTTGCCTCTATCTCAGTCCATGGTTGTTTATGATAAAGGAAACCTAGTAAAACTAGAATCAAAGGGATTTTATTATATGAATCAGGAATCTCTCCTAGAACCTGGTAAAGGGCCAGGAGGGGTCAGCTCCAGCTCCCTAACTCTCCAAGGCCCATGGCACCCTATCTCTGCTCTCTCTGCAGCCCCATCCCCTGGCCCTGGGAACTGCAGCAACCAATGGCTGCCCTACTGGATCCCTTTCATCCATAATGCATAACACTGACTAAACTCCCAATCCAAATGCCCAGGGTAGGTGATCCAACTGACTCAGTTTATGTCATCTAGACACCCTGGAATTAGTCAGCAATGGCTGGCAGGAATGGGAAAGACAGGGAATTGATGTGCCAGTCTATTAAGAAATGGACTTGCTTACAAATGTTATTTACTGTTTCTTCAAAGGATATGCCAGGGAAACAGCCCATATTAGTCATGGTAGACTAACTGCTATTTACAAAAATCCCAAAGGTGATTTCTTGCTTATATCCCAGTCTACTGTGGACCAGTGGCAGGGGGATAGTGAGGGGCCAGGAGGGCATTACTGCTTATGGTCATTCAAAAACCATAGACACTTCCATATATAGCCTCCCCACTTTTCAGGGTCTTAGAGTCACAAACTGGACCTTCCAAGCCTAGCTTGCAAACAATGAGGGGAGGAAAGGCTTAGGGAAGAACCTGGAAGTGGCGTGTATTATCCCTACCCACAGACTTCTGGCCAAGCTAACCACAGCCCCTCCATCTGGTCTGGCTCTGGCTCTGTGAGTGGTGACCTATTAAGCAAAGGTAAGTTGTTTGCCATCCACAAACCCAACTTAAAATAGTGGAACAGGGACAAGGTAACTACAATAACCACAATAAACACATTAAATAGTCCCATCTGAGAAAAAAAGGTGGAATGGGAGACCAGTCTGAAGCAATTCTGATACATAACTGGACAGATACCTTCTCCATGATCCCCTACCTCTCCCCATCAGGAAGGTGTTCCTGTTTACCATCCTTCTGGGCCACGTGTTAACTAGATTTAGGGATCATGCCTCCTCCGATGCTGGGAAACACACACTGCTGGTTCCTGCCAAATGGGAAATTTGAGACTTAAGGCTTTTTGCTTGCAGGCTTCCTTGCTTTTTGCAACACAAATACCTTATGAACTTAGTAGCTTCTGATCCATTTGCTTCCAGTCAGTTTCATTTATTAAAATACACACACACGCACACACACACACTCAATGGGCTTTCCTAGACATACTTCTAAAATGCATGTGATTTCTGTTTCTTCCCTAACTCTCCTACCTCTTTCTCTTAGCAGCTTGGGGAAGCTTCATGATGCCACAGAATGAGATAGCCACACCCCATTCTAATGTTTTTGCTATAGGACCAAGTCACTTTATCCAAATGAAAAGTTTTGATGGGTCATTCTATAACACAAACTCTCCCAATCACTCCTCCTACTGTGTAAGAAGCAATCAGCTTTTCCAAACCCTTTGTGGCAGATTTGTGTTTTCTGAAATACGGCCATAGCCATAGCACTTTTGCTGGTGTCACATGCTCCGACAGAAGCTTGACTCTAAGCCATCATGAGGTAGAGTTGGCTTCCCCATGCTCCAAGTATAGGTGGGGCTTAGTGACTTGGAAATCATGAATAGCATGAGGCAGAAGGGACACTGCATGACCTCTGAAGTTATGTCACAAAGGTGATACAACTTCTTCCTGGCAATCCAGATACTATACTATAATGAAGTTCAAACCAACCCACATGGGAGGCCAAATGGAGCAGGTCTGTATGGAGTGGCACTGAGGACCCCAGCCAACAGCCAGAATCCACTACCAGGCTGAGCGAATGAGCCTCCCAATGATTCCAGGCCTCAGCCTTCAAGTCTTCCAGCTGAGTCCCAAACTCTGTGGAGCAAAGACAAGATGTCCTTGCTATGTCCTATCTCAATTCCTCGTGCACAGAATCTTTGAGCATAATCTATCTTTGAGCTCAATATTAGCTTGGGCTTATAGCACTAAGTTTTAGAGTACTGATGGCCCTCTACTTACAGTGATTCAACTTGGGTATTTTTGGTTAGACATGCTATGGTGCAAAAGTGATACACATTAAATAGAAGCTGTACTTTGAGTCTTGGTCTTTACTGGAGTAGTAGGATGTGGTCCAATTCTACCTCATGATGCTGGGCATGGGCAGCTGCAGCTCCCAGTCAGCCATGCGGTCACAAAGGTCCACAATCAGTACCCTTACAGCTGTTCTGTACCCATTATGTTGTTCACTTTCAGCATGGTATTCAACACATTACATCAGATATTCAACGCTTTACACAAAACACGCTTCATGTAACATGATTGTGCCCTACTGTAAGCTAATGTAAGCATTCTGAGAACACATAAGGGAGGCTGGGCTAAGCCCTGAGGTTCAGTAGGTTAGGAGTATTAAATTAATTTTTGACTTAACTGTATTTTCAGTTTATGATGGGTTTGTCCAGAGGCAACCTGATCATAAATTGAGAAAGATTTATAATTTCTAATATAGCAGTAATAGCTAGAACATGTTTGATGCCCAAATGTCCATATTTTCTCCATCCCCTTTCACTTTGCTATCAGTCAGCTAATTTTGTCCTAATTTCCTTTTGCTTGTAATACCTTGCCAAGGAAAGAATTGCTTCCATACATGAACATGCACACACTGCTGCTATTCTATTTTCCACACACTGTTCCTAGAGCTAATCTCAGGAGTGCACCATCTCCCTTCCCAGTTATCACAGTAAGGTTCCTTCAAATGCTTTCCACAGCAATGTGAGCTCTCCAGCTTTCTGGCCTCCACATGCATCTCTTCACCACTTACCGCCTGACTGCCCAGGCAATGTCTCATGTTTTAGAATATTTGTGATGTAAGTGCCCACTTCTTGGACCAGTTTCTATATTATTCTTGGACCTGCTATAACAAGGAATCCTATAATTTAACATTATATACTTTAAAGTCTTATTTGTTACTCATATCACAGCTGATGCATTGTGAGGTGGGGCAGGCTCCTTCTGTCTGGTTGACTCTCCATCAGTGTTCAGCCCTCCCTTCAAGCCTCTGCACCCTGCAGCCTGGAGGACAGGTGGTTGGCCTTGTGATGAGGCCTGCAGATAGCAAAGCTCACTTCTGTCCACATTCCGACTGGCACAATTCAGTCCTTTGGTCTCACATAACTATGGGGAAGGCTTGCATGGTTCAGCTGGGACCCCAGGAAGAATGGACAGGTTTGTAGGCACCTGGCCAGTCTCTTCCATTATGCCCACAGTCAGAAAGTGCAGGTACAGCAGTGCCACACTACTTCTATGCAGTGCTCCTACAGACTCCCCTCCCCAGAGTCTCTGCTCTTTGGGGACCAGGCTTTCCTGACAGCTTATCTTACAGATTTGCTCTAGGTTTGTCCAGGTACCACCAGGGTGGTAGCAGAAAAATTGCCTCAAAGATGTCTACATCCTAATCCCCCAATTCTGTGACTATGTCACCTCACAGGCAAAAGACACTCTGGAGATGTAAGTAAGGTTAAGGACCTTAAAATGGGGAGAGTACACTGGTGGGTCTGATCTAATGACATGAGCCCTGGAAAGCAGAGAAATCTCTCCCAGCTGTGGTCAGAGAGAGAGACATGTCAATGGATGAAAGGTCAGCGAGATGAATGGGGGCATTGGCTTTGAAAACAGGAAGGGGCCATGAGCCGAGGAACTCTTGAAGCTGGAAAAGGCAAGCGGAGGCAGATAGAATATCGAGAAAGGAGCGCAGCTCTGCTGACACCTGTTTTAACTCAGTGCGACCCATGTTAGACTTCTGACCTGCAAAACTGTCCCGAAAGAAATCTGTGTTTTAATCCACTAAGTCTGTGAGTCTTTGTTATGGCAGCAAGGGAAAACTAATACAGCCAGTGACTGTTCTCAGCTCTAAATTCCAAGTCTAATATTCAATAGCATGTAGCATCCAGTGCTCCATAGAAACATATTCCATGGTCTTCAAATGTGAATTTAGAAACTCTGCCAGAACTCTGAGCTGCTGTCCCCACACCCCACTGCTCCATCCTCACACTCTTTAGTCCTCTGGGACATACACTATGTGACCTGAAATCAGCA
Source organism: Cryptoprocta ferox (assembly GCA_028646485.1). Taxonomy (NCBI): domain Eukaryota; kingdom Metazoa; phylum Chordata; class Mammalia; order Carnivora; family Eupleridae; genus Cryptoprocta; species Cryptoprocta ferox. The sequence goes on from CM053575.1 coordinate 78,120,099, forward strand.
ACCACTGGGTCTGCGTACTGTTCTGTGCCACACACTGGGAGTCATGGCCTTGCCCTCCTGGAGCTCAGCCTCTGCTGGGGCAGAGACACAAGTTGGCCAGGCACTGCTGGTGTTCTGTCCAAAAGCCCTCTGTGGAAGGGCAGGCCCAGCTTCCACACAGACAGATACATTGGTGTGTCCTATAAGTGACCATTGGAAATGTAGCCCTGCGCAGCTCTAGGAAAAAATATGATCATATGGCCACCCCAGTCTCATTCTTCTTCTCCTTTTTCTCTTTTAGAAGTCACCCTCCCTCCCTCCAAGATTCTTAGCATGACTTCTCCCTACCATCTTCAATACCTCCCCTCAGGAAAGGATCTGGAAATTATTCCCCTTGATGGAAATGATAGATGTGTATATGACGGATAATAGCTTAAAGCACTACACATTTTTTCAAATGCCCTTTAACATAAATCTATGATTTAAGCAAAAAATTTAAAAAATGAAGTGTGGAATTTTAGGCAGCTGGTGAGGAGAGAAAAAGGTTATTCAGGTTTCTGAGTTTTTGCAGAATGCCTTAAGTAAACAATATGCTACCTGCCCAGACATAAATGGATTCTAGCCAAGTCATGACAATATACACACATTTGGGGGATGAGAAGGAGATGGGGAGGAGAGAAGTAAGTAGAAGTAAGAATTGAAGCCACAGGCACAAAACTGGATACTAGTCAGGCAACATGAGCCCCCTTTCGGGGTTAAAAGTGTGCTTTAAAATTTGTGGGTGGGAAGAGAGCAGAAAGGAGCAGGCGGCAGCCTGGTAGATAGGCTGACACTGGGGTGAGGTCCCTTGTTGCAGAGTCCACTGGTTTGTGGTGAAGTTGCCATTCTTGCCAGCAGAGGGATGGTCCAAGCACACAGACTACCCAGAGCCTCAGGCTCCTGCTGCTCCTGCTGGAACCACAGGCTCCTTGAGTCCCTAGCTCCCCCAGCTCCTGCCAGGCCTGTTTCTCTTCACAGGGCTTTTCCTAGCCTCTAGGGCAACACCTCCTGGCCATCCTCCTGGCTGGGGCTGACAATGGCCTAGAATAGCACAAGAAGATTGCACCAACCTTTCCAGATCCTCTGGGGAATTCCTGACAGAAGCCCAATTGGGATTCCCTGTGATGAGGCGTAAAAATCCATTAGTATAATTAGATCAGACACGCTATGATGTCATTACACTTCCTCTACGGTCTGCTCCCTTCATTAATAAACACACACTCCAAATGTAATTGTCTAGTCCCGTCGTCCCTGGTCCTGAATTAATAATTCCTGTGTGCAGAAGGGATGGCAAGGAGAACAGAGTTAACCAGCAACTTTTCACTCTGACACTCTAACATTCACTCTGACCCCCTGTCTCTGCATCTGCACATACCATCCTTCCTCGACCAAGAGGAACAGGTCTGCTTGGCACTGGTTCTCCTGCATTGAAAGAAAACTTCACATTGAAGCTGAAGAACCACCGGCTATCCCATTGGTCTGGGGTTGGCTCATAGAAAGGCCTTCCTAGGCCCAAAGGAGAATAAGATCCAGGTGACATTAGAAGATGAGTGGGCAGGCACAATAGCATACAGAATCTAGAGACTTGGACAACTTGACAATAACTGAGAAGTATTTCTGGCTAAACCATGTAGAGCAGTATCAGGAAGAGTTAGGACTGAATGGACTGTAAACCTCATCTGGTTCACCTTGTTTAACTGAAATTATTGATGGGACTTTGCTATGCAGAGCCCCTTCAGTTTCATCTCTATTACAACCCTTGGAAGCCCCCAATGTCAGAATGCCCTACAAATATTCTACCAAGAAATAAGCCCCTTTATTTCACAATGAAGAAATAAGACAAGAGACATGATAAGACTCCAAGACTGGAGTGGTCTAGCTGGGTGGGGATAGAACACCTGGAAACCAGGTTTGCTGTTGGCCAGTCCAATGCTCTCACAATTGTACATAGGACTGAATCATTGTCCAAGGAACCAGGAAGAAACAAAGAGGAATAAAACAGTATTTTACAGCAAAGGCCATCCTTTACTTCCTTACCTACAGAGCTATCATTTCATGACCTCTGTGATGAGAGGTCAAATTCAAAATGCATCAACACTGAAGAGACATAAGAGGCAGAGAGGTTTTCTTTGGTGAGAACTGGTATTGCTAACAATTCTAACAAGTAAAACCCAACATTTATTGAGTACTTCCAGCATGTCAGGCCCTCTGCACAGCATTTCTTTGTGCATTCCATCAGTTAACCCTCCTAATATCCCCATGACAGAAGTATTATTACTACCCCCATTTTCCAATGAGAAAACTAGAGAACAGAGAGAGGAAATTACAGAGCCAGGACTCAAACCAGATCTGGATGACTGTCAGCCTACTTGCTCACCTAAAACACTCATTCAGCCCCTGGAAACATGCCCTCAGCTCCAGGCTTGCAGGTTGGACCAGACACCTTCAATTCATCCATTGAATAGGCATTTACTGAATGCTTACTAGGTGGCCAGCACTGTTCTGGACTGAGAGAACTTTGCTGAAAAAAGCAGGCAAAAATCTCTTCTGTCTTCACAGACTATACATGTAGTGCCAAGAGACAGACAATAAACATAAAACTTAGAAAATGACATACCCCGTGACAAGATGGTGAGGATAAGCGCCATGGGGAAAAAGCAAGAAAGAGGAAGTCAGAAATGCTGGAGCAGCATAATTTTAAATAGAGTGTTCAGGGAAGGCTCACCTAGAAACTGACATCTGGACAAAGAATTGAAAAGGTTAGGGAGGAAGCATGTGGTTCAGAAGTTGCTTGTGGATTGTGGATTGCAACAACATTGTTGGACCTTGAGGGCATTTTGCTAAGTGAGATAAGTCAGACAAAGAAATACAAATACCAAATGATCTCACTTCTGTATGGAATCTAAAAATCAAAACAAAACAAACAAAAAAAATCTCATAGAGAACAGACTGGTTGCTGGGGGGTGGGAAGTGGAGGAGGCAATGAAATAGAGATAAAATTGAAAGGAGATTTTAAATTTTTTTAATGTTTATTTATTTTTGAGAGAGAGAGAGAGAGAGAGAGAGAGACAGAGAGAGAGAAAGAGCAGGAGAAGGCCAGAGAGAGAGGGAGACACAGAATCCAAAGCAGACTCCAGGCTCTGAGCTGTCAGCACAGAGCCCAATGCAGGGCTCGAACTCACAAACCATGAGATCATGACCTGAGCTGAAGCCAGATGCTTAACCAACTGAGCCACCTAGGCACCCCCGAAAGGGATTTTTAGTAACAAAGGCCCATTAATAACCTTCAGTCAAGCAGAGGATCTCAGCCCTGTAACAAAGGTCAAATTAAAGAGGCTGCCTGTCCTTCTGCCATATGTTTAATTGTGTCCCCTTAAAATTCATATGTTGAAGTCCTAACCCCCCATATGCTTTATTTGGAAAAGGGCCTTTGCAGAGGAAATTAGTGGAGATGGGGTCCACTGGAGTAGGGCAGCCCCTAGCCAATATGACTGACATCCTTATAAAAAGGAGGAATATGGACAGAGACACCCACACAGGAAGAGCTCCCTGGGATGATGGAAGAAGACTAAGGGTAATGCAGCAGAAGCCAAGGAACACCAAAGATTGGCAGCAATCCATTAGAAGTGAGGAGAGTGGCACAGAACGGATTTTCCCTCAGCCTGCTGACACCCTGGTTTCAAGACTTCCATCCTCCAAAACTGTGAGACAGTCCATTTCCTGTGTTTGAGTCACTCCACTTGTGATACTTACTTACAGGAGTACTGGCAAGTGAACACTCCTTCCAAGCCTTAGAGAGAGAGAGGGAGAGAGAGAGAGAGAGAGAGAGAGAGAGAGAGAGAGAGAGAGAGAGGCAGGCATGGGATAGGGGCAAAGAAGAAGAAAAAAAACTAAGCACACTTGAGATTATATCTTGGAAAGAACTTTGGTGCTGTTACAAGCATTTGGAACTGAATTGAAGCAAATAGTTCATAAACCTGCCCAAGTGCTTAGGATAATTGAACACCAAAGAAACTATTAGCTGGCCACAGAGGGTGGTGGACAAAGGGAAGACCAGGAGATTTGCAGAGCAACAGACAAGGATACCTCTCCCAGAGAGTAAAGCAGGGTGTTATCAAGGAACAAATGCCCCAGCAACCAGGGTAGAGCATCTTCGTGTTGCCTGCCCAGAAAGATTTCACCTCTTTCGTGGCTGCTGTGTGGCTGCCAATTAGCACTGACCAAATGCTGCATTGTCCTCGATGCCCTGTTGTATTTTGGGGGCAAGTGTGGCAGGAGTGGATAGTTCTTTTCTTGTTCTTAGGTACCCGGATCTTGAGAAAGTGCAGGGAAACATGTGAGCTTTCATCAATGGAACATGCATGAAAGTGGTGGGTGCCTTGTCCAGGGCACAGCTTCTCAGAATGTCTGAACTCCCACCTTGCTCTCTTTCCCCTTCTGCTATTTACACAAAGGGGCAGCAAGGCTTTCCAAAATCAAAGAACTACAAAATGAAAGATCTTAAGTTCTTGCATCATCAGGCTATGGAACGCCATATGCCAATCAGGAATTCCATATCGGACTTTCACATGAACAAGAAATAAACTTCTAGTGTGCTAACCCTTGAAATTTTGGAGCAGCTAGCACAATCTTACTTAATATATGCAGCAATCCAAACAAACTGGGGAATACCAAGAACTTCTCTGCCAAGACACATCAAGGTTTCATGAGATAATCCCTGGATTAAGATTTGGTTCTAGAATCAGCTCTGCCATTAACCAGCCCTGAGTCCCAAATAAGTTCATAGGACTTTGCCCAAGAAAGCAGGTCTTCCCTAGAAGGCATGCCCCACCTCAGGTGTTCCACCTCTCAGGCTAAGACCTGGGGCCCCAGATACCTGCCTCCACCACACAGAATTGTCTCACCTTTACCTGTTAGGTATATGTGGGCTTTCAAGTAAGACTTTTGTCTGAAGAAGTGAGATCCTAAAGGGTGTGCTGATAAAAATAAAGTTTGAAACCCCTGCTCCATGGGAATCTCTGAAGACCTTTAATTTTGCCTTGGGCACTCAAATCCTTTTACCCTCTCTTGACCCACTCATACCAGCTCCCAGCTAGTTAAAACTCAGAGTCAAAACACAAATGTGTCTTCTCTGAAAATCTGATCAGAGCACTTACCAACCTATCATCCTGAGCCCTGCCTCTGAGAGCCTCTGGGTACTCAGGCACAGAGAGAGCAAAGACCCTAACAAGCACAGAGGCCAGGGACAGCATGGGACAGGCATCATCTTAATGCCTCCAATGCATTACTCTATTTAATTCTCACAACAACCCCATGAAACCAGCATTATTTCCCTGTAATGCCGGTTTAAAAAGAAAAACAAAACAAAACCAAGGTTCATAGAGATATATACAATTTGCCAGAGGTCACATTGCTATTAAGTGGCACAGCCAAGATTCCAACCCATATCCCTCTGACTCCAAAGCCTTTCACTCCGACCTAATGCCATGTCCACCTCACTCCCTATTTGGTCAGTTGATAAGGATATATGCTGTGTCTTCTCTTTGCTGGCATGTTCCCCTCTCTGCACTATCCCAGGCCACCAAAATAGGGAAGAGCTCTCCCTTCCCACCACTCCCCTGGATCTACTCTGGGGATGGGGGTGGAAGGAGAGATGATCCTCTTACCCTGATCCTGTGGACAGGACAGACCCTTCCTCCAGGGCTCTGAGGAATACCCTCCAGCTCGACACACTCACATTTCCTAAATATCCACTATAATGTAAAGTAAATGCATATTTTTACAGACTGGTATGAAGCCATTTCAAACATTACCCAAGGGATTCAGGTAAACCAACTTATCTACTGTTTGCTCCTTTCCTGCCTTCTTCCCCTCCTTTTTTTCTTTTTTCTTTTTATTTTTCAGCTTAAATCTCTTTTGATACCTGTCTAAGTGCTCAGACAATGTAAGCTAATTATAATGGTTAATTTCCTGGCTAAAGAAAATAAAACTCATCTCAAAGTCAAATAAATTGTATTTTATTGTCATCTTTTTTACACTGCCCAGGCCCCATTCTACTCCAATAGCAATTGCAAATGGAGATTTAACTGAGAGTGGGGTCGTCTGATCTTAATGGAGTGGATCACAGCTTATGAAACACATTCACACAGTTTTATTTGAGCGTCACATCTACGAGACGTACACGGTGCAGCTGACATTATCTCCATTTAATTGATAAGGAAATTGAGACTCAAACATATTAAATTAATGTCCTGAGAGAGTGAGAAATAGCATGGGGTAGTAGGAGAAATTTCTGGAGGACCTGCTGGGTCCCTGGTTCTGTGGGCAATGTCTTGGAGCAAATAAGGGGTAAAGGCTGGCCTGGGAGCCTGGCTGTCCAACCCCTGCCTGCTGGTTGGAAAGCTGGCCCAGGACAAACTCCTTCCAAGTTTCTTCTTAACCCCTCTCCCTCCCACAGTTTGTTGACAAAGAGTGAAATCAGAGGTCTCCATTTTCTCATAGCTTCAACAAAAGCCAATTGTTTCCCTCCCCAATGTACAGATGGGGAAACTGTAACACAGAAAAAGTAAGTGGTTTTCCCCTAAGACCCTTCCATGGATGAAGTCGTCATCTTTAAAGGACATTTAACTCCTCTTTAGGGGCAGAACTCTTCTTCAACTCCAGCAGAGAGAAAGACAACCCTCGCCCCACTGCATTGGCCCACTCCACACCACCTGTCAACACTTAGGTCAGCCAATCTGGAGGGCAGTCAAAAAGTCACAGCAGCAAAACCCTTGGGCACATTGCTCCTTTGAATGCCAGTGGGTGATGCGAGGATGAATTTCAGGCTTTGGAGCCAAAGATTGAACTTAGAAATGAGATCACATTGGAATATTAATGTCAGAGGTGGAAATGGAGGGGACAAGGCAGGGAAAGCCAAAGAGGGAAAGAGAGCTGTCTACTTCTGTCAGGTGCAGGCTCCAGAGCAATAGAGATATACTGGGAGTTCAATTTCTGTTTGCCTGAGCCAGGGAGAAAATCTAATTAAATATGGTGTCTGAGTTTGGAGAAGCTGGGATGGGGCTGGAATATAAAGTGTGGCAGCTACCCATAGATCAGAGGGCAATATTAATAAACCCACAGAAAGGGACAGCAGGATCCCTTCAGCTGGTGGTATTGATAAAATGCAAAACAAAGACAAAGCAGGCTGGGAATATTGCATGGTAATGCTGATTAAAACACACAAGGGATGCCTCCCCCACCACTGTGGCCCCTGAACTGCAACAGGAGCAGAACCTTGGCTGGTGCCCTCCCCACCCCCTCCTTCTCTCACTCTTCACCTTGACTCCCATTTCACCTCTGCTCCCCATGAGCATGCAAACTCATCATCAGTGAGCTTTTCTGAGAACCACGAAAGCCAGGACAGGACATGGAGAATGAACGAGAGGAAGACCTGAGTCTCCCTGTCAACAAAGAAGTTTTGGATGAGAAAGAAAGAATCAAGGATACATAAAGAAGTGTGTTCTTTGCAATTTGAGGATGGGCAAGCCAATGGGCTCTAATAAAGAGGAGTCTTGCTTGGAGGCAGAAGGCTGCCTGAAGTGACCTCTGTGAAAGTGTTCTTTGCTCAACCACCCATTATGTGTGGGACACTTGCAGAGTTCTCAACCTACTGGCACTTCCAAAATGAAAGCAAAAGCCCTACAGACTTCAATTTTCAAAGAACATGAGGCACTCCTTTAAAATTTTATAGAGTGGACTTCGGGGTTTTGGAGCGAAATTCCTGGAGACTATTTGCCACTCCTTCCTGGTTCCTCTGGCTTCCTAAGAACTGTCTCGCAGGGCTGGGGATGGGGTGCATTTCTAGGTGAGTGGAAGTACCACCACCTGCCCAGCTCCCCACTGTGCTCATATCATCTCCGAGGCCATTGGCATGCTCAGAGTGAGACTCTTAGATCTTAGCTGAACTATGTTGTTCTTTTGTCATCTATATTTAATTGCCATCAGCTGGTATGTTATGATTTGCCTTATTTTCCTAAGCTTTCTGTGTTATAGCTAGCATCTGCCTGCAGTATTTTCAGGAATTTTTATTGTATATTAATCTGTGCTGTCTATAATGCCACATTATTTTCCAGGGACTGTGTGCAATCAAAACAGTTGTCACTCTAAGTCAGTCCATATCTGCCTACATACAATCAAATTTTAAATTGATGCCTGACCTCCCCACCCCACCTCTCCATATCCCACCTGCACAAACACCTAACACCTTCTCTTTGGGAACTGAATTTAGAATCAGAAGGTATTGGTTGAAAGTCTATCCCCAGTGCTTACCAGCTGTGTAATGTTAACCTCTCTGACTTCTCTGAGCCTCAGTTCCCATTCCCATTAAATGGGAATAATAATGACTTTAACCCACTGGATGGAGTGTAAAGATTAAGTGAGACAATCTATGAGAAAAGTGTTCTTCTAGTTCTGAAACTGTTATCTGGCCACGAAGCCTGTAGAAATGGAGAGCCATGCAACAATCAGGAGAGGGCCTAATTATCATGACAGCAGCTTGCCTTTGTATCAGAGGTCACAGCTCCAAACAGCCCCTCACTTCATCTCAACAATATCTTACAAGGCATGGTGGCAGAGCTATCATGGCCTCATTCAAGAGATGGAGAAACTAGATCATAGTGACACCAAGAAATCTTTTAAGCTGCAGAGCTGATCATGTCCTTCTGCTGCTGTCCTAGGCTTTCACTTTGGGGAAAAGGAAGACCAGAGTCATAATCAGAGTCTAAGGCCTGCCTCACCTGACCCAGGACACCCTCGATGTTTGCCTACTAGGCTACTTGCATTCCATGCTCCACACCAGCCACCCTGTCTTGTCCATCGTCCTGAACATTCCAGTTCATACTGAACTGCCTTCAATCCTTCTTGCCCACTCTGCTCCAGCCATAGCAGCTATTTCTTGGAAAGACCCAGCCCCAACCCACATGTGTTCCAACCTTAGCATCTACTGTCCCCTCTGCCCAGATATCCATGGCTCATTTCCTCACCCCATTCAGTCCATCCTCAGATTTTACCTCTGCAGCATGGCCATCTGGGACCATGTATTCTCTCTGTCCTCTCTCTGCTTTTCTTTCCTTCAAAGCATACAGTACTACCAGCCCTTCTATATCTATCTATCTATCTATCTATCTATCTATCTATTTATCTCTCTGTCCATCCATCCTATCTATCACCTATCTATCAAATTGCTTATAGTCTAGTGCTGTCCTCACTAGAAGTAAGAGCCAGGGCTTTCTTTTCCCCACTATTGTAACTTCAGATCCTATGAGAGTACCTAGCAAATAAAATGTGCTCAACGCAACAGCAGCAGTGATCATTATTGTTACTGCACTTCATCCTTACAATAATCTCAACTACCTAGGGGCAGTATGTTTAATGGTTAAATGCACAGGTTAGGAGCCAGATAATATAAGCAAAAATCTTATTTTTCCCTTTTTCTCTGTTTTATCACCTGTAAAGTGATGATATGGATAGCACCAATGTCACAAATTTGTTTCAAGAAGTAAATGATGTAATTGAGCACACAGCAAATACTTAGTGGATGTGATCTATGACTACTAGGACAACTGTTACCATTATTTTCATCATCGCCATCATCACAAGTATTAAACCTATGAGTTAGTCCCAACAAATATAATTATCCTTTAAAAGTACATTTTTTGAGAGAGAGGGTGCAAGTGAGCAAGGGGCAGGGGAGGAGGGGACAGAAAGAAGTGGGACTTACCAAAGTGGGGCTCATGCTCACCCCAAGCAGGGCTCGAGTTCATCCCATGTGGGACTTGAACTCATGAACCGTGAGATCACAACATGAGCTGAAGTCAGATGCATAATGATTGGGCCACCCAGGTGCCCTAAAAGTACATTTTTTAAAAAGAATGAGAGAAGTTCATAGAACAAAGTCACAGAACAATGTTCTACCACAGCTGGAACTAGAGCCCATTCCCCTCTCCCCTAGATGGAACTCCTGTCACAGTGCCCCCTGCCCCTCCCTTTGCTTCAGTGTGATAAACAGCACCCAAATGGTGCAGGGAACAGACTGCTCTCCTACCTCCACCCCACCCTGCACAGAGGGCCATGCCCACAGTCATATACACCGTTGTCTCCCCAAGCCTCTAGCAAACACTGCTTGTTCTCTCTCCAGCCACCAATTTCTCTCCTTTTCCTTGCTGTGGAAATAAGAACTACTTTAAGTTTGTTGGCTTAATATAACAGGCATGTCTTCAAAAATTGACAACAAGAAAAGTAACTTATGACAGTTAGCTGTTTGATATCTAATCCAAGCATAATTGTTAAAAGCAGGCAATTTAAATAAATATGAAGAAGAGTTATTCTAAAGTAACAAACTAAACAATGGATATTCATTGATACCTAAATCATTTCCAAATAAGATAAACAGTAGGTGCTAAACATAAGTTTATCTACTTTTAGCTTTTCAATGTTTTACAAACAGAAAATTAATTAATAAGCATGTTTTGTGCCACAGAGAAAAATGTACTATAAGGAAGAATATAGTTCTGAAAATTATAAAATGTATTTACAAGTTTGCTATACTACAGGAAACTAATGTATGACAGCCGGTTCACAATTGCTTGCTTCCCAGATTGTACTGGGAAGCAAAAATTACTAATAGCCAAAATTTATAATCAATTTGTAAAAATAAAACTACTGGAAATAATAAGGGTTAAAGAAAATGATTATACAGTAAAATCTTAGATTGCAAGTAACTTATTCTGCAAGGATTCCACAAGATGAACAAATATTTCTAATAAATTTCAACTTTGATAAACGAGAGATGTCTTGCAAAACAAGTAGTACATGACGCTGAAAGTCACATGATCACAACTGAGCTGATGGTTCTCTCTTTTGCTGCAGGATTGTGGTTAATCATCTCCCATGCTTGTATGATCAGTCTCAGACCATGGTGTTTGGCAGAAATCAGTGATTTTTCAGAATGTTGGAAGGCGTCCACAACTGGCACTAGTATATTTTTTTTGTCACTTTGAAGCACCTATGGACAGTCCTTTACTTTGCCATACAAGAGTAAATTTAGGAATGCTTTGCTTCATTCTAGGTCAGGCTGCCTGCATATATAGACCCTTTCCTCTGCTGCCTTATTGCAAGTTACATTAAATACAGTACATGACAAGAGTTTATTAATACTATAGTATAGTCAACATCTGTGTGAGCATATGCAATGGCCTCCATGCAGTAAAAGGTTGAAAAGAAAGGCAGTAAGAAGATGACTACAGTGAAGTTAATAAAATCATCAAGAAATAGAAACAAGGTATGCGAGTGACCGAAATTGCAAGATTTTATAAGAAGTCTATCTATGTCTGCATCTCGTCTGTGTAACAGGGTGCTGTCAAAAAGACCACCAAACGCCAGATCGAAGAGAAGCAAGATTTTATTTACGGCTGGGCCAAACCTGATCTCCTGATCTTAAGGAGAAAAGTGCAGAGAATGGCCCCAAACAAATGTGGCAGTGAGATTATATAGACAGAATTAACCAATTACATTCACAGCATTTCATGGTAGCCAATTACATTGTAATACACAGATGCTAGTTTTGGCGGGAACCTATCAATTTAAAGTTCTTTGTTCTTTTAAAATGACCAATCATAGCGGGGCAGCGACTAAGCAAAATTTTTTGTAGGCTTGGCCTTGGTCGGATCTTAGCAACCATAGAAAAGGTGTGGGGGAGTGGTTTGCAACAAGTTATCTGTTACATTCCCTAAGTAAGTTAACCTATTACATTCCATAAGTTAACCTATTACATTCCATAAGTTAACCTATTACAGTCTGCAGATGAGGAAAAAGGGCAAGGGAATCCCTCACTTCAAATGAGATTAGGGAGATGTGTAAAATGTGGGAAACAGTGCAAAATTTTGTAGAAAAGCACCACCCAAATAAGGCTGTAACAATGCAAGTGATGAATCTGTTTAACAACAATGCAATGTCACATCTCCACAAAATCCTCAAAAGGAGGCAAAACCAAGTGTCATTGGATAGGAGGCAAAACCAAGTGTCATTGGATAGGTTCCTTGTTAAAGTTGCACAAAAAGAAAAAGATTCCACTGAGCCAATAGAGAACAGTGATTCCATTAGTGATAGTGAAAGTCTTCCTCCCTCCTCTCTCGTCTTCCTCACACCAGCCACAAAGGTTTTCAAAGGTAAGTAAAGGTTAATTTGTTTTATTTTTCTTTATATTTCTTTTATTATTTTGTATCATATTATAGTATTATATTCATTTTTGTATGAATTTTTTGGGTTCTATAATGAATCATCTGAGTTTCCATTATTTCTTGTGGAGAAATTTGCTTTGATATACAAGTGCTTTGGATTACAAGCATATTTTCAGAACAAATTATGTTTGCAAACCAAGGTTTTACTGTATATTAAAAATGGGTAAGGAAAAAAGAATGTGTTTTTTTTTGGATAAGAAAAGATATGAAGAACATGGGTTTGTTTTGTGGTAAAGGAAAAAAGAAAATAATTTTGTCCTAAAGTAAAATGATTTTTCCAGAATAAGGAAAGAAAAATGACAAAAGCTGCATGGATGTAAAAAATTCTAGAAGGTCTGTGGAGAAAAGAATCTGGACAGGAGCGTCTGGGTGGCACAGTCAGTTAAGTGTCCAACTTCGGCTCAGGTCATGATCTCATGGTTCATGAGTTTGAGCCCTGCATCGGGTTCTGTGCTGACAGCTCAGAGCCTGGAGCCTGCTGTGGATCCTCTCTCTCTCTGTCTCTCTGTCTCTCTCAAATAAATAAATATTTTTAAAAAAGAATCTGGAGAAAGGAATTTTATGTGCGATCAAGCTAAGATTGGAATAAACTCATTGAAGTTAACATCAAAACTATCCTGATATAAAATTAGAATTTGTTTTTTCTCTCTATGAAAATCATAAATATTTTCAGATTGTAGGTCTGTTCTTATTACGAAATTGTAAATAGGGGCATCTGGGTGGCTCAGTCGGTTAAGCATCTGACTTCAGCTCAGGTCATGATCTCATGGCTCGGCTCCTGAGTTCTGCATAGGGCTCTGTGCTGACACCTCAGAGCCTAGAGCCCGCTTCAGATTCTGTGTCTCCCTCTCTCTCTCTGCCCCTCCCCTGCTTGTACTTTGTTACTCTCTCTCTCTAAAATAAATAATAAAACATTTAAAAATTTTTTTAATTATAAACAAAAAGTTTTCTTTTTCTTTAGTGTAATCTGCTAGAAAACAAAGATTCATACCTTGTCCTTATAAGGTCTTTCATTACTTAACAAAACAGTCTTCTCTGTTACAAGAACTAAATTTTTTTACAACTATGTAACTTTTGCACATGTTACATTCCATGGGAAGCATTGCCAAATAAGATGCTTTGCTAAACTCTCTTTAGGAAAAAAACTGATATTACCAGGTAAAACGTTACCAATCATGATTCCAGCTATTATCTTAAACATTGTACATCAAAAAACCAAATATACTTGTCAACGAGAATCTTTTTAAAAAAACAGGGAATATTCTAGGGAAGGAGCGGACAAGATGGTGGAGAAGCAGGGAGCTCTGTAATCCGTGCACGCCCGTATGGATTGAACTGAGAAGGACTGAAGGGATAAAACTTGGATTTGCAAGTGGGGGAAAGAAGAAACAGACGCCAGAAAGAAGACAACCTCAAAGATGCCTGAGTGAGTGACTGTGATCTGAGAAATTAGGGGATGGGCGGGTCCCAGTGGTGCAGGGGGAAGGAGCCCCTGAGCCCAACACAGGGAGAGCGCGCTGTGCCCCGGAGAGACCAGGGGAAGAGAAAGAGAGATGGAAAACACACCTAGAACCATCTCTAAGGGAGGAAAAATTCGCC
>CM053575.1:78140650-78165838 GCA_028646485.1 Cryptoprocta ferox
GGGTCTATCTATCAGGAAGAGCTAACAATTATAAACATCTACACACCAAATTCGGGAGCACCCAAATACATAAAACAACTAATCACAAACAGAAACAATCTTATTGATAAGAATGTGCTAATAGCAGGGGACTTTAATACTCCACTTACAGCAATGGATAGATCAACTAGACAGAAAATCAATAAAGAAACAATGGACTTGAACGACACGTTGGAACAGATGGATGTGACAGATATATTTAGAACTCTACATCATGAGGCTATGGAATTCACTTTCTTCTCAAGTGCACATGGTACATTCTCCAACATAGACCACATACCATAAAGCAGCCCTCAATAAATATAAAAGAACTGAGATCATACCATGCACATTTTCAGATCACAATTCTATGAAACTTGAAATCAATCATGGAAAAAAGTCTGGAAAACCTCCAAAAACATGGAAGTTAAAGACAACCCTACTAAAGAACGATTGGGCCAATCAGGCAATTAGAGAAGAAATTAAACAATATATGGAAACAAATGAAAATGAAAATACAACAATCCAAACACTTTGGGATGCAGCAAAGGCAGTCCTAAGAGGAAAGTACATTGCACTCCGGGCCTATTTCAAGAAACTAGAAAAAGCACAAATGCAAAATCTAACAGCACATCTAAAGGAATGAGAAGGAGAGCAGCAAGAGCACCCCAAACCCAGCAGAAGAAGAGAAATAATAAAGATCAGGGCAGAAATAAACATTATAGAATACAAACAAAGAGTTGAAAGGATCAATGAAACCAAGAGTTGGTTTTTTGAAAAAATAAACAAAATTGATAAACCTCTAGCCAGGCTTCTCAGAAAAAAAGAGAGAGCACCCAAATAGACAAAATCATGAATGCAAATTACAACCAATCCCTCAGAAATACAATAAATTATCAGGGAATACTATGAAATATTATATGCCAGCAAACTGGAAAACCTAGAAGAAATGGACAAATTCCTAAACACACATGCACTACCAAAATTCAAACAGGAAGAGATAGAAAATATGAACAGCCCGTAGCCAGTGAAGAAATTGAAACAGTTATCAAAACTCTCCCAAAAAATAAGAGCCATGGGCCAGATGGCTTCCCAGGGGAAGTCTACCAGACATTTAAAGCAGAGTTAATACCCATTCTTCTCAAGCTCTTCCAAAAAATAGAAGTAGAAGGAAAACTTCCAGACTCCTTCTACGAAGTCAGCATCACTTTGATTCCCAAACCAGACAGAGACCCAGCAAAAAAAGAGATAACTATAGGCCAATATCCTTGATGAATACAGATGCAAAAATACTCAACAAGAAACTAGCAAATAGAATTCAACAGCATATAAGAAGAATCATCCACCATGATCAAGTGGGATTCATTCTGGGGTTACAGGGCTGGTTCAATATTCACAAATCCATCAATGTGATACATCACATCAACAAAAGAAAAGATAAAAGCCATATGATCCTGTCGATAGATGCAGAAAAAGCATTTGACAAAATACAGCATCCTTTCTTAATAAAGACCCTCGAAAAAGTTGGGATAGAAGGAACTTACTTAAACATCATAAAAGCTATTTATGAAAAGCCCACAGCTAATATCATCCTCAATGGGGAAAAACTGAGAGCTTTCTTTCCTCCAGAGACCAGGAACATGACAGGGATGTCCACTCTCACCACTGTTGTTTAACATAGTGCTGGAGGTCCTAGCATGAGCAATCAGACAACAAAAGGAAATAAAAGGCATCAGAATTGGCAAAGATGAAGTCAAACTTTCACTTTTCGCAGATGACATGATAATCTACACGGAAAACCCTACAGACTCCACCAGAAGCCTACTAGAACTGACACATGAATTCAGCAAAGTCACAGGGTACAAAATCAACGTACAGAAATCGGTTGCATTTTCATACACCAACAATGAAGCAACAGAAAGAGAATTCAAGAAACTGATCCCATTCACAATTGCACGAAAAACCATAAAATACCTAGGAATAAACCTAACCAAAGATACAAAAGATTTGTACGATGAAAACTATAGAAAACTTATGAAGGAAATTGAAGAAGACACAATTCCATGCTCATGGATTGGAAGAATAAACATGGTAAAAATGTCATTATTACCCAAAGCAATCCACACATTCAATGCAATCCCAATCAAAATTGTACCATCATTCTTCTCAAAACTAGAACAAAGAATCCTAAAATTTGTATGGAATAGCCAAAGTAATATTGAAGAAGAAAACCAAAACGGGAGGCATCACAATCCCAGACTTTAGCCTCTACTACAAAGCTGTAATCATCAAGAAAGTATGGTCTTGGCACAAAAATAGACACACAGACCAATGGAACAAAATAGAGAACCCAGAACTGGACCCACAAATGTATGGCCAATTATACTTTGACAAAGCACGAAAGAGTATCCAATGGAAAAAAGACAGCCTCTTTAACAGATGGTGCTTGGAGAACTGGACAGCAACATGCAAAAGAATGAAACTAGACCACTTTCTTATACCATACACAAAAATAAACTCAAAATGAATGAAGGACCTGAATGTGAGACAGGAAACCATCAAAACCCAAAAGTAGAATGCAGGAAAAAACCTCCTTGACCTCAAACACAGCAATTTCCTACGTGACACATCCCCAAAGGCAAGGGAATCAAGAACCAAAATAAACTATTGGGACCTCATCAAGATAAAAAAGCTTCTGCACTGCAAAAGAAACAATCAATAAAACTAATAGGCAACCGACAGAATGGGAAAAGATAGTGGCAAATGATATATCGGATAAAGGGCTAGTATCCAAAATCTATAAGGAACTCACCAAATTCTACACCCAAAAAAACAAATAATCCAGTAAAGAAATGGGCAGAAGACATGAATAGAAACTTCTCCAAAGAGGACATCCAGATGGCCAACAGACACATGAAATGATGCTCAGCTTCACTCATCATCAGGGAAACACAAATCAAAACCACAGTGAGATACCGCCTCACGCCGGTCTGAGTGGCTAAAATGAACAAATCAGGAGACTATAGATGCTGGCAAGGATGTGGAGAAACAGGCACCCTCCTACCCTGTTGGTGGGAATGTAAAC
The DNA here is from genome assembly GCA_028646485.1 of Cryptoprocta ferox. Classification (NCBI taxonomy): domain Eukaryota; kingdom Metazoa; phylum Chordata; class Mammalia; order Carnivora; family Eupleridae; genus Cryptoprocta; species Cryptoprocta ferox. Next base: position 78,143,754 of record CM053575.1, read on the forward strand.
TGGTATAGCCGCTCTGGAAAACAGTGTGGAGGTTCCTCAAAAAATTAACAATAGAACTCCCCTATGACCCAGCAATAGCACTGTTAGGGATTTACCCAAGGGATACAGGAGTGCTGATGCATAGGGGCACATGTACCACAGTGTTCGTAGCAGCACTTTCAAAATAGCCAAATCATGGAAAGAGCCTAAATGTCCATCAGCTGATGAATGGATCAAGAAGATGTGGTTTATATATACAATGGAATACTACATGGCAATGAGAAAGAATGAAATCTGGCCATTCATGGCAACATGGACAGAACTCGAGGGTGTCATGCTAAGTGAAATAAGTTAGGCAGAGACGGACAGATACCATATGTTTTCACTCATAAGTGTAACAGGAGAAACTTAACAGAGGACCATGGGGGAGTGGAAGGGGAAAAAATAGGTAGGGAGAGGGAGGGAGGCAAATCATGAGAGACTCTTGAATGCTGAGAACAAGCTGAGGGCTGATGGGGGAGGGGGGAGGGGAAGGGGGGTGATGGATATGGAGGAGCACATTTGTGGTGATGAGAACTGGGTGTTATATGGAAACCAACTTGACAATAAACTATAAAAAAAAGAGAATGTCATATAAATAGAATCCTAAAACAACAACAACAACAACAACTGCATTATGCCCATCTTTTCTTTCCATCTTCGTGTTTCTTGAGAGGCCTCTGTGTTCAGTACTAAGTAGAAATAGCAATCCCAAAAGATCGCCCCTGAAGCTGTTAATCACTATAGGAATCATCACCCAAGTAAACTTTAGAAAGATGTTTTCACAGCCAGGATTTATTTCCAGGGGACCTCCTTACACCTTTGCAAGATTTCACTCAAGGAAGGAAACACACAGTTTACACTCAGGGAAGGAAACACACAGTTTACACAGTGATTGGAGGTGAGAATGGGCCACGGAAACACGCAACCTTTAGTAATACAGACAGGATGTGAGTTAGCCCAGTTCCCAGAACATAACAAGCAAATGGGCTTGCATTCCGGTGGGCTGGTTTACACTACACTGAATCAAATCAAGCTCTACCAAGCACCTACTAAAGATGAAAAAAACCTAGATCCTTCCCTAAGGAATCTTGCAATCCTGCAAGTCCAGCAGACCCATTACAAAAAAAAAAAAAAACCTATTTAAAAATATAACATAAAAAATGTGCTAAATAGAGATATAGGCAGCAAGATATAGAAATAAACTTGATCTTTGTTGACAAGCTGGGAGCAAGGAAAATGAGGAAACATTTGAGCTGGGTCTTAAAGGGCAAGTATAAAGTTCAGAACAGAGAATGGAGATAGGAAGGGCATTTTAGCCTGAAACATAGAAGATCCACATAGTTGTAGGAGAGAGAAATAAACTACAGTGAGGCCCACTGACGTGTTGGGGAAGCAGTGTCTACACCTGTCTAGAAAGGGTCATCAATCTGTCCTGCTGGGCACAGAGGCACAGATCAGGTGAGCTCTGGAGATCCAGCCTGATCATCTAAAATCATTCTTGGAAATTCAGAGATGCACAAACATCGTGAAGAGAATTACACATATGCCGATTACTGCTTGTGGAGGAAGCAAATAAATGAATTACCCAAACTGAACTTCCTGGTGCAAACCCTTGGGGTTCCTGGGGTTGAAACTGGGGTTGAAACTGGGGTCTCAGATTTGGGGGCTTGGCAGAGAGGCAGCCTCGACCTGCACTGTGGTTTTCTCCTCTCCTATTGTGAAAATGAAAACAATGTGTTTCTACCCATCAGGATCTTGACAACATTCACTCTGAGCTTTTTTCCACCCTTTCAAAGCACAGGGTGGGTGGTACCTAGATAGAAACACAGCTTTTCTGATTTAAAAGAGTTCTAAAAGAGGTGGAGGTAGGAAAAGGCCATCGCTTCAGAGCCATACTGTTATAGCCACATTTATGGGTCCACTTAGGAAGGGTGTGGGGCGCTATTCAAAGGTGTACATACACTTGCTCTGTTCCTGCCATGCAGATGTTATTATTCCCATTTTACCCGTGAGCTCAGGGTCACACAGTTAGTCCAAGGTTTGATTTCCTCAACACAATTTATCGAACCACAATTCTATGTGGTTCTCAAGCCAAGCCCCCTGGGGTCTGCTACCCAAACCCACATGGGATAAGAGAACAGGTAAGTCTCAGAGGACTGGAGAGAGCAAAGAACAGGCAGACAGCAAGGTCTTGGCCAGGCTCCTAAAGCAGGAGGGAGTGAAGGGATCAGCTACATCATAGCATCCATCCGTACTCCACTGATTTGGCCAGGACAAATTCTGGGTGCAGGTGCTTCAACAGCCCCATTTTCCAGAAAGGTAAGCTGGGTTCTAGACACACTGAATGATTTGCCTGACCGCCTGCCCTTCTGAACTCTGCAGAAAAGGAGTACAGGGAGAGGTTGGGATAGGTGACACCACTGAACACCAGCTCTGCCGGACAATGTGCAGAGGACTTCACACCCATTGTCCCATGACACACATCTAGTGTCACACCAGCACTGAGAGGTTACTCTTAGGGCTGGCAAAAGCCCAAGTCTAGAGAAGTGAGGTGGCTCAACCACACTCTCGCAGTTGGTACAGGCAAGGCAGTGATGGACACGGGGCTGCTGCCTTGGTTCTCCCCTCCTGTCCCTTCCCCATGGCTTCGCAGACAGTCAACCAAGGATCCTGAGAAAAGGGAGCCCAAACAGTGCAAACTCAAAAAAAAGCACCCTTTTTACTCCTTTTGCTTCACAAGACATTATTTGATGCTGACAGTATGAGCCAGGGAAGCAAAACACACACGCGCACACGTGTGCGCGCGAACACACACACACACACACACACAGACCTTTCAGGAAGGACTCAGAACAAGCTAGAAACTAAGAGATCCTAGGTGAGAGAGATTAAAGAGAAGAGATCAAGGAAAGTAGAGGAGTATTTCATGGGCTCAAGTTGAATAAGATTACAGATACACCCAATTTTCTAGGACTTATTTCTCTCTCTGCTTATTTCCCTTTTGTTAATTCTTCTGGACAAAGCAGAAAAGGCCCTGACGTGGACACAGAGGTAATTGGTAAAAAGAGCCCCCAAAGACCAGGTGAAGAAAGCAGCTGAAGTGAGTAGAATGTTCTCCTGGTGCTGACCTTGGAATTCCCTAGCTCTCCTCTATTCAGAAAAGGCAGTGGTTTTTATCCCTATGAATCTCAACACATGTCCTGAGGACAGCTGTCTCAGAATCACCTGCATGGGTCTGATAAAAATACAGGTTCCTGGGTTCCGTCCAAAACCTACCCATCAAAATAAATCAGGTAGTGGTCAAAAAGCTCCATCTTAAACCAGTGCCCCGGTGCTTTGGTGGAACTCGGCTGCCCATCAAACCTGGAAAAGCAGTGCTTTACTTCCAGCTCTGCAGGAAGTGAACTTAGGTCCCAAAACGGGGCTCTGAAACCCTCGGACTGATTCAGTGATTCTCCTTCCTTTGTCCACACACACCCTGCAAAGCCTCCCCCTCAATCTACTCCTTCTCCTCGCAGGGCATCCCAGAAGCCCCAAGCAGTATGCAGGAAGGGGCTGCCACTCTGTGGAGTGGCCAAGTGACTGCATTGCCCAGGCCTTTGCCTGCAGTTGGGGAGCAAGGCCATTTCTACCCTGAAAACTAAGGCTACAGTCCTCTGCTTCCCAAACCAAGGAGCCCTGAGTGCGCAGAGGAGTTTGCCCCACCAGGAGGACACACACAGGAGCCAAGTGCAGGTGCTAACGGAGCACTGGTGGCAGGGTGTGTAGTGCACACGGGGCACACAGCTGAGAAATCCGCAGCTAGGGGTTGAATGAGAGGGGGAGGCGCCATCTAGGGACCAGCAGCTGGCAACCCTGGATCAACAGCATCACCTGCTGGCCACCACATGCCACACCCTCCTCCCTTCTGATCCAGGCCACGTGGGGGCCTCTCTCCCCAGATCTTAGGGGAGCCTGGGCCCAGAGAAAGCAGTGCCTTTTCTCAGTTGGCACAAGATCCGGAGACACTTATCCCCAGAGTGTGAGGGGAGTCATGGAGTCCAGCCCATCCCCAAGGGAGCATGTCCTGAGAGTCTGCAGAGCTGGAACTTGGTTGTTCTAGGCAAACTTCGCCTCCCTTGAAGAGATGCAGCCCCCGATCTGATTGAGTGTAGATCCCCAACACATAGCCTCACACACTGGCTCCCAAATACACTACCAACAGTTTTAGCTTCACTGTTTGTCTGTATTTCCCCCAGCATCTTTAGATGCACCCAGAATCTTTCATCTTCCAATATCAGCTCCTACAGACCAGGGACTGAGTATTCTTTTACAGAGTGATTAGATTACCACCTCTCACCGCAAAGTGCTGAGGAGAGTATTTTATGAATGTAAAGAATAATAATAGCCAACCATCCATCACCGTCAGAAAGGGGTTGATCCAGGACAGATGCCTCTTCCTGGAGATAATCACCATCATGGCCACCACATTTTGACAGCTGACAGTTTCCCAAGTGCCAGGTACACACTTCATGCTTGACAGGAGTGTTCTCACTTGATCCTCCCAAAAATTCAAGGAAACTGTGTCACAGAGAGGTTAAGCAACTTGTTCAAGGGCACACAGCCACTAAACAGTAGAACCTGGACTCCAGTGCAAGCAATCTAGCCCTTGGTCTCAGCAGTTATGCTTATATTACCTATAAAAAAAACCCACACATGTGCACACACATTTAGTAAACGCATCCTCTTAAGTGAAATATGCCACATGTAGTTTCTCACCAGGCTTTCCATGCATCCCACTTATAAGGCAGGCACTGCTATGGCTGCTGGTCTCCTTGTAATGGCTTCTCACCAACCAGACCACTTCTCAGGGACCCATTTCTTCATCTGCAGGACTTCCAGGCCCCCCCACAAAAAGGTGTCTTATGGAAGGCACCGCAAATGAGAGCCCCTTCAAGGGTGGCGGAGGCCCCTGAACCAAGGTGCACTGGAAGAAAATGCTAACACAAATCTTGGAGGCCCAGACTGGGCACCCAAGACCCACGCAGCCACGTATTCCTTCCATCAGTATTCACTGAGCACCTGTATCAGACACCCAGTAAGGATGGGACAGGCAGACGCCGTCCTCTGAAGGTGCACACTCTAAAGGAGCCCTTCAGTAAAAAAAAATAAATAAATTGATCAGTAACCATAGGCAATGGTTATGCCGAGAGAGTTGTTCAAAAGTTGCTGGTTTGGACCTTCACTAACCAGTTGCTGTCTTTGCTATCTTCCCCTTAAAGACCCACCACCGCCTCCCTCACTCCAACAAAGCCCACTCACTGGGACTTTAGCTGCTGGTCTCCACCCTCCTTGTGAAAACCCAAGGGCCTGCCTTGCTACAGAATCCCCAGGTCCTGCCCGCGGAACACTGGAGGAGGGCTAGGGACTGGAGCTAAACAGGAGTGAGGGGAGTGAGGCAGAGTGGTGGCGGTGGAGGGGGGAGAAGTCTAAGTGGGAAGAGGGGTTGAAAGGATAGAGCGGGGAGAAGGGAGGCGGGGTGAAGCGGGATGAGGCAGGGGAAGCGGGGAGACAGAGAAGGGAGGAGGAGGGAAGCAGAGAGGAGGAGCGAGGTGGGGAGAGGGACAGAAGGGCGACAGAGGGAAGGGGAATGAAGCAGGCGGAAGAGAGCAAGGCAGAGGAAGGGGGTAAGGGAGGGAGAGATGTGAGCGGGGAGAGAGGCAGGGGAGAGGGAGAGCCTGGGGGCAGACGTTGAGGCAGGGGGAGGGCCGAGACCGGGTACAGGTCCAGGCGGGAGTGGGGGCTGGGGAAACAGGTGGAAGGTCGAGGCGCGCGGAGCGTGAGGTTGGGGCTAGGTCGAGGCTGGAGGGAGGCCCGGCAGCTCCCCCTGCCGCCTGCGCCCGCCCTGCTGGCTCAGTTCTGCCTGGCTGGGAGCAAAGTTTCCCAAGCTCACCCAGGGCAGCTGCTACTCTCCCTTGCCTTTGTTTTCCCCTCTCAGGATGGAAAATGAATTTCGAGCATCGCTGCTGAGTCTGCCAAGTAATTGGAAAGCATGTCGAACACTGGGTCTGATGGCTCAGCAGAGGTCTCCAGGTCGGCCCCCACCCTCCCAGTCCGCCGCGGGGGTGAAAGGGGGGATGGGCACCGGTGGCGGAGCACCTGGGTAAGGGAGGTAAACATAAGCAGAGTTAGTCCCCCGTGGTGCGGGGGCCACACGTTAGCATCCTCGGCTAAGTCACCCAGAAGGGGCCTGGGCCAGGCCAGATCTCTGCTTTGTCTTCCGGACTGTGCACCCTCACTACTCCACACCTGCAGCCACACCCTGGTTTTGAATCCCAGAGTCTAAGGAAGGTGCCTGCAGGAGCTGGAGCCCGGGTTCCTCTGTTAAAAAGGAAAACCACAGACGTCACTTAGAGTCCCCAAACCCAGGCTTAATTCCTATCTAATTGCAGTTCAACCTCTCCCAGAAATAATGTCTTAACCAGTAAGTCAGGAGTTTTCCTATCAGTGCCTTTGAAGTAATCTGCCACCTGGACCCCCTCCAGCACTCCCCCCCAACCCCCACCCCAGGGCCCCAAGGAGGATGAGGCAACCTGCAAAATAGAAGCCCCTCCCTGCTCTCCCCCTAACAGGGCTCAACCTGACTTGGAACAATTCTTTTCTTTCCCTAGTAATTTTATCTCCCCACTCCTTTTCCTATAAAAACCTTCCATTTTGTACAACTCCTGGGAAGCTCCCCTCTACTAGCTAGATGGGAGGCTACCCAATGGTTTAATAAAGACAAGTTGATCTTCTAATTGACTCGATCGAATTGGTTTTTATCACCTCCCTGCTGTCTCCACTCCTGGTCCCCAACCCCTCCCCGTGTCTGCTCCTGGGCAGCCCATCTGCCTGGCATCCTCTCCTAGTCTTGCCCTCTATCCAGCACCTGTGTCCCTTGCAGACCAATCTGCCCCATTTCATGTACTGGTTTGGCTGTGTACCTTACCTTCTCTTCTGGGGATGGACCAGAGCCCCCCACCCTACCTCTTAGTGGACACCCTCTCAGGCACTGGCTGGGTCTTCATCCTGCATTTGCCCACATTTGGTGCTGTTCATTACGGCATGTGGATCCTAAACCCCCTATATGCTCCACACTCCGCAGTGACATACTCAGGAGGTACTGGTTCCTCTCTCCCTTGGTGTCCCAAGCCTCTGCTTTGCAAAACCCAAATCTGTCCTCTGTGAGATACCAGAGGCCCAAGGCTGGGTCTGTATCACTGTCTCTGTCTAGAATTAACAAGTTGCCTATTAGGACATGACACACACCTGGATGAAGAGAACAGGCCAACCTCCCCCTGTCCCTACCACCACCACCACCATCACCAAGAAGTCCCAGGTATGACTTCTAAAAGCATCAGCCTGGACCAACCCCCCACCCACCTACCTACCCTCATCTCCCATTCCCTCCCCTCACAGAAAGATCCATGACCCACAAAGCCTTTATTAGCTCTTTCAGCTCCATTTAACTATACAAATGGCTTGGTCACAGCTGACTGATCCCAAATTTGCCAGTGATTTTCTTTTAATTTACCATGGCTCAGTCCCCCTGTAATACAGGTAGAGGAGGCATATTTGTTCCCAAACTCCCCTCCTGGGGTTAATCATGCACAGAACAAAACTCCATTTGAGCCACTTAATGATTTCATTTCCACCCTAGATTTGAAGGAGCTGCGGCTATAATACTAATGTAGGTCCCTCTCTCCCCAAACTCCAGATGTTTGTGTGTGAGAGAACGGTGGGGGCTTGTGAGCTCCTTAACCATTACCTCCCAAGTCAGAGCCCAAAACTGTAGGTCTCCTTTCCTTTCTGAGTGCAGTGGTCTCCCTTCTTTTCCAGATGCCTGAAGCTGGAACCCTACGCAACTCTCCTCTCTGCTGAGAAGCCTTGTCTGACCAGCATTGCAAGTTTGGCTCATCTTTTCCTTGGGGTCTTACAGCAGGTTTCATGGGCTTATTTTGCATCCACCTGTGGGATCCCACCTGTGCACTTTTCAACCTCCCTGCCTTCTATTCTCCCCACCCTATCTTGCATTCCAAACATTCAGGCTCAGGCCCAGTGCCCCAAACACTCTTCATGCCTTCCCATATGGGTATTCTTTTTGCCTAGAAGACCCCTCCTTCACTACCACAGCCTGGCAAAGCCTCTACTTAAATGTCACCTCTGCTGGGAAGTCTGCACCTTTTCTCTCAAGCAGAGAAAATCACTCCCTCTTTTGCTTTACCACGTATACTCTTTTGGTTCATTTACACACAACACTGAAAATTTGTTTGCATGTCAGCACCTCCACCACTCTGAGCTCCCTGAGGATATATGACAGAATATTCGTCTGGGTATCCCCATACTCTATCTAGCACAATGCTGGGTGGAAGCACTCAATAATTTTTATTTGAATGAATAGCCCTTATATAGTTCATGTATGTAGATGTGAACTGTATCCATCATTAAACTAAGATACTCAAAGGCCTTCCATCTGTTTGGGCTTCCCAAATGGTGCTAAAATTTAAATCCTGCCACCCACACATGGTCTGACTCAAAGGAAACACTAGTTCACCTTCAGAAAATGATTTTGTGTGGAAATGGCTCCATCTGGTGGTTTCTGGCAAAACAGCTTCTCAGCTGGATAGTGAAGAGGGCTTTATCCTTCCATTAAATTATAGTGAAAGAGCTCCTGTAGCCCTGGCAAGGTGCCAAGCACTTCTTGCCCTTCCAAGAACTTGAGTGGGGGGTTGAGAAGGCCAGGTCACCTCCAGGACTGCTGAGGAAGACCTGCTTACCTCTTCCCTACCTCTGTCCTGCAGCTATCGACCCTCCACTGCCATCCCATCTCTGTCTGTCCATCCACCTGCTTGACATCACCACTGTGAGATCCTACACAGACCCAAATCATTATCCAAACTGAACTTATCTCCCCCAACCAAGACTCCGCTGAGTAAATGGTATTTCCATAGCCAGCTGCACCCCTAGGACCTTTCTTCTCCCAAATCTTTCTGGTGCCACACATTGCCAAGTCATGTCTGTCCTGTTCAAATCCTTCCATTCCTCTGCATCCCCTCACCTCCCCCAAGAAACCTCTCCTGAGGTCCCTGCTTCCACCCTGTAACACAGCCCACCTCTATGTGTGTGATCCTTTTCTTCCCCCAACATTCCTGCACTTTTCATCTTTGCTAAGACAAGGCCCCCAGCCCACATGGCCTGGCCCTGGCCCCCCTCTCAACAGCTTCCTCTGTGGCCCTTCTTCCTCCTGCTCCCATCCAGCCAGAGTGGCCTTTGGCATTTTCTCTCTCACATCATGCTCCTATCCTCATCCCAGAGTCCTCTCACCTACCATTGCCCACGTCTGCTCCCCTGTCCCCTGGCTGGTTAACTCCTACTCTCTCCTTCATCCTCTGCCTTCCCAACTGGAGCAAGCAGTCCAGCAGGCTGGAAGCAAAAGATGATGGAAAGGGAAAGTGCACGTATTCCTGACCTCTGGGAGTGGTGGGGCATGGTGGATAAGACGTGTCCTACCTCTACCTCTCTCTCCCTTCCACAGTGTCTGACTGGCCAAGGCTCACCACCACCATCAACCAAAATGACCCCTCCCTCAGCTTAGCTGTACAATGGAGTGGTTAAGGGCACTGGATGGCTACGTGACATCAGGAGAGCTACTTAACCTCTCTGAACTTCGAGTTCTTTGTACAATAAGGATGATGATTTTTAAATAATCAAAAATAAATCTGGTTTCTTCTCTGATTAGGGCAAGTTCCCATTATACATAGTACTTCACCTTTATAGTAACTGTGAAAATTTGTGACTATTTAAAACTTGTCTACCCTGTCAAAGGGAAAGTCCAAGAGAGTAGGGAGAAGGTGGGTCCTAATTATTGCTTCATTCCCCAGGCCTAGCCCAGGCCCACGCATAGTACAACAGTGTAGTTGAGGGATAAGGTTTAGGAGCCAGAGGCCAGGCTGTGTTCTCACATTCTGCTATCACCAAAGTAACTCAAGATAGTCTTGTGTCGTCTCCTTTCATGTGGTAATAACATGTACATCAGAGGGCTGCTTGGGTAGTACCTGGCACACAGTAGGTGCTCAGTCCACATTAGCAGACACTCAATAAAAACCTGAATAAGACTTGCAACTTCCAGTCTAATATGTAAAGAGCTTGCAATTGTCACTCCCAATCTTACAATTGGAAAAAAAAGCTGAACAAACCAAAGCCAACAACACTTCCTAGATCCGTCAGAGAATTTAGGTCAAAGGGCAAAATGCTGACCTGAGAATTTGAGAGACAGACAGATTACAGAGAATCACATCTTAGCAGACACAGAAATCTCTGGGAAACAGCACCAAGTAGAGAAGCTTAAACGTAATTGATGAATTGCTGGTGGCTCGATGTGGACAAGCTTGAGATTTAATAAATCCAGGGGGCCCAATCTTAGGAGGCCTGCCACTTCCTGAGTTTTGCCTCCAGGAGCCCAACCAGGTTCTCACAGTAAAGATGAGAGAACCCCTCCTTCCTGCCTATCTCAGCAAAGGGAGAGGAAAATCGCCATTTTGAAACATGTCCAGAGCATTCTGTTCTCCTTAACAAAGGCCTGCCCTCAAGACAGACTGTTTTTTCCAGAGCTTACCTAAACTGAGAGAAGGAAAACATCCAACTGTGCCCCCCTCTGGCCTTCCTGCCTCTCCTGAGGTGGGGGGAGAGGGAGGGGAAAGGTGAGGAGGACCCAGGCCAGGGGCACAGGCTCACTAAGAGACTGAGGCCTGATCAGAGGACCCTAGGACCCTCTCTCTCTCCTCTCAAACCTCACCACCACATCAACAAGCCCCTGTAGAACAATGGTGGGGGGGAGGGTCAGATGAAAGAATTATAGACCTCAGACCCTATTTAAGAAGGAACCTCTAGGAAACCTAACAACAACAAGGGAGACAAAAACAAGGGCACACAAAAAAATGCTAGTCTCTGAAACCACAGCTGCTGGAGAGAGTAAACGCAGCCTAACTCCTAACCAGATAAATATAAAACCTTTTACTATCCACTTTGGCTCCTATATCTCATGCAGCATATCTGGCTTTCAACAAAAATTATGCTATATGATAAAAGGTTTAAAAAAAAATACAGTTTGGAGAGACAAGGCAAGCATCAGAACCAGACTTGAATAAGGCAGAGATGTTGGAATTGTCAGACTGGGAATTTAAAACTATGATAAACATGCTAAAGAATCTGATAGAAAAAGTGGACAATACATAAGAATAGAGGGCAATGTAGGCAGAGAGAAAAGAAACCCTAAGAAAAAATCATAAGGAGATGCCAGGAATAATAAACCCTGTAATAGAAATGAAGAATGCCTTTGATGGACTTATCTGTAGACTAGACAGAGTCAAGGAAAGAATCATTGAGTTTGAGGAAATATCAGCAAAAAGTTCTGTGACTGAAAAGTAGATAACAAAAGGAATGGAAAAAAATGGGGGAACAAAATGGAAAAAAACTATGGGGCAATTACAGAAGGTATAACACATAACATACATAACAAGAATACCAGGAGGAGAAAACTGAAGGGAACAGAAAAAAATAGTCAAAGTAATAGTAGTTGAAAATTTTGCAATGGTGGACCCCATACAATAGATCCAGGAAGATCAGAAAATCAAGCAGGGTAAACACCCAAAACTCTACACCTAGGCATAGCATATTCAGACTGCATAAAATCAAAGATATGGGGGAAAAAATCTCAAAGCCAGCAGAGGAAAAAATCCTTACCTCAAGAGGAGCAAGGATAAAAATTACATGTAACATCCCTTCTTAAACCATTCAAGCAAGAAGAGACTGGGGCACGTATTTAAAGTGTTAAAGAAAAAATGCTAGAATTTTATATCCTTCAAAATTGTCGTTCGAGAGTGAGGTAGAAATACCTTCTCAAACAAAAATCAAGGCAATTTGTCTCCCGTAGATCTGCCTTACATGAAATGTTAAAGTTATTCAGAAAGGGAAAGGAATATAAGTCAGAAACTTGGTCTACATAAAGACAGGAAGAGAGCTAGAGAAAAAACAAATAAAGATAAATACTTAAAACAAACAAGGCACGCTTCCCCTAGAAGTCCTCGTGTCCTGGCCCAGCCCAGCACCCCCTCTAGTCTTCCAGGAGCACCCCGCAAGCCCTGCTGACACAGCTCTGTGCTGGCTTGTCATCTGCCTCCCCAAAAAGCTGCAAGCTGTGTCCCCAGAGCCAAGCCCATGAGGTGCTCAGAGCCTGATGAATGAATGGATAACAAAGTGGTCACACCAGAGGCCAGGACAGTGATTAAATACCATGTCTCTTTATTAGCAGTTCAGCAGGAAGATTCTAGTGCTGCAACTGTCACAAGGAAAGGCTCACCCGCCAGGTTCTATCTGCCCAGGTGTGGTCGCTCCTCAGGTCAAGGGGTGATAGACATTCTTGTGACATAGGCCGTTCCTTGACTCTAAAGAACATGAACCTGGGAAGCAGAGGAATACATCAGAGAAATGCAGGATGGCTACAGGGCTTGATGATCATGCTTCCAAAGCCCACCACCCCGACATTCATGCACATAGAGCAGAAAAACCTATGGAAGGAAAGGACAATGGTGTATCAGACAAAGCTGGGATTGTAACTTGGCTTTCTCCAAACTTGAAAATTTCCATTTGAATTGACCTAAATTGAAAGTTCAAAGTGAAATCTACTTCTTCAAACTTCAGAAGGCCCTGCAAGCACCCCAGATTCCTTATCTCTTTAATATGAGTAAACAATTGATGTGGCACATCATGTCATTTACTAAGTGCTGGAAGCCATTGTCCTCAAGGCAATGTTCTAAAGTCTGAGGAAATTGAGGCACATGGAGGTGGACTAAAAGCGAGTGTCCACTCCTGAGGCTTGGTTTATCCCCTGTCATCTGTATAATGGACCTGAATAATGCCCTTCTCTTAAGTTTCTTTTGGATCAGATGAGAAATCTTGACAATGCCTTGTGTTGAAGTTGGTATACAATATGTGTTCCATAAATGCCAGTGCTATATCTCCATAGCCTTCCTTGAAAGTATGTTGAGGTCAACTGTGTTTAAATCACTCCTTCAGCACCCTATGACAGCCAGTTCAGGCTTCACACCTGGCACGGGTTGCAGTAACTGTTTCCTGTATGGATGGCCTCTGTAGTATATCGACTGTCATTGGCCTTCCACCTACCAGAGTTATGTAAATGGCCACTGTTAGGACCACGGGTACTAAATGCAGGCCAAGAAGCCATGGGACCCAACGTCAAGTCCCAACTGGCAGCAGCACCAAAACCTACATGTCCTCACTCCTGACCCCAGTGCTTTGTGACCTTGTGGTTCAAAGTGGCAGCAATGCCTGGAGGTGTTAGAAATGTAGAGCAGCAGACCCCCCAACAACCTGCTAACACAAGATCCCCAGGTGGTCCCTCATCTGTGCCTGACTGAGAAGCACTCACTGTGACACCAAAGCTAAAAGTATCAGGCCAAATCTGAACTTGACTTCAAGACCTTCCAGAAATTTAAGAGTGGGATTGCAGATGCCTAAGGTAGCCCCCTCATTCTTATTGGCCCCAAGTGCAGGCCCCCTTATGAAAAGGAAAGGCTAAACCTTATAATCAAGCTCCCACACCAGCACACTGTCTCACCCTCAGGACAGCCACCTTCTCTGCACAGTTCCTAACCCTCTCACCTGTAGCTCTCAGCAGTCTGCATAGGAAGTTCTGTTTTGAATCTCCTGAGATGATTCATCCGTAAGGTTGCATAGGCTGTAGAAGAGGAACAAGGCAGAGGGGAGGCTGCCAGATGGCAAAGCCTACCCAGAGTACACACCCAGACCATGGAGTGGAGCTGGGATGGCCACACAGCCCATGCCTGAGCCATTGCCCCATTTGGGTCCTGGAGCAAAGTCCCACAAAGAGGCACTCAGCCAAGAAGGGCTGCAGGTGTGGCCAGGGAGCCCAGGTGTGGTCTGGGGCCAGGGAAACCCACAGAGGAGAGACCAACAGCCACCCCCATCACCACTTGCCCCTAGTTAGGAGTACAAATCAATTTGTCCCAAATGACTTACCTTTGTCTCACCTGCTCTATTCGTTCTCTAATAACATCCTCCCTCACCTCACTTGGCACTTGGAAGATACGGGTATGGCTGCAAAACACCATTCAAACATTTGGAACTCCTGAGTTTCTTTTTCACTAAGCATAGTGAATGGGTTGGAATCATATGAATGATACTTTGTTGCCATGAAATTTTGATCTTGTCCTTCACTCTTCTTGCATGAGGCACAGAAGGGTTGTTTTGTTTTGTTTTGTTTTACTATCAAGTACCCCTGAGCCCCCCAGTAATCCTGGGGGTAGCAAATGGTCCTAAGGAGAGTCGAAGAAACAAAGTTTAAGTGCTTTTACTAGAGTTGCGCAGCAGGTGAGTAGTCTTGTAAGACATGGAATTCATTCCTTCTGAATTCCTCTCCAACTTCCTTATCAGCTCTTTATGACCTACATTGTGTCATATTCACCATAGTTTAGAGATAATTCTAGAAAATTCTGTCACAAAGAAGCTGCAGGCCCTTCATTGCTGCTGTTGTTTTATTTCACCATGCTGACCTGCCTTCCTCTCTGTGCTGCAATTCATGTCCTCCTCAACTCCATCCTCCCCCCGCCCACAAACCCTCCACTCCAGCAAAACCAGTGTGTCCACTGTATCCTCCATTTTTTCGTCTATTGAAATTGCCTTGTTCTAGGTGCTCTGGGGCTTTCAATGTGATGACTTGAAGTCTGGGAGAGATAAATGTGCTCAGTTATCACTCACACAAGGTAGAGGTGGGTCAGTGCCCAAAGAGAGAGGCAAGAGAGGATAAAGGGATTCCAGAGAAGGGAGAGATTACTCCCAGCCAAAGGCACAAAGAAGGAGACCTCAGAGAAGAGGCCACAACACTGGGCACTTGAGGCCAGATGGAATTGGTAAAGTTGCCAAGGCTATCATGGTCAACTGAAGCCCCCCTCCTACCTGCTGCTCATGGGTCAGTCCAAGCAAATGTCCTGCTAGAAACCTCTTCTGGCTACCCTAGGTAACAATGACTAGAACTTGTGGAAGCTGGGTGTCTCATGCTATGCTCTTGTAGATCCTTTTCATGGCTTCTCTGACATTTTCTCTAACATTCACATATCTTATCCACCTAGTTCACTTTCATCCCTTTGAAACTGGGAACTCCATCTTATTTTCACTCTCTTTAGAGGTCCTAGCAAACATCTGGTGGTCGGTACTCATCTTCCAAAGAAACGAGTATCCACTGATGCTTAATGAAGGGATATGTATTCCTTGACTACATATTTATTGAATCTAATAATACCCAAACTAGTGGCTTGTAGGAGAACCAGTCACAGTTTATGGATTTAAAAAATCCACAGAAAGTCCAGAGTGGAAAAATTATACATGGATAATTGACTGTGATTCCTGTAGCTTGTCTCCAAAGCTTTAACCTAGTTATGCCAAACAGCTAAGGTTTAAAAAAATATCTGAAGATGATGTTCATATTATCCAGACCAAGGAACTGCAACATTTACAATTCCATACAGTGCAGCTATGTCAGGCAGAGACCGTCTCCCACATGTACAGAAATGGTTGTATACAGTCCCCAACATTTATGACTTTAGAATATATTTCCCATCCAAAAAGTCTTTCCCAAGGAAGTCTTAAATTCCACTATTTATTACCCTTTTCTATTAAATAATTACTGAGCATTTGAATCCTGTTTTAAAAGGCTGATGGCACTGTAAAGAGCAAACAGAAAACTGGATATCCCTCAGCAAAAATACATTTCTTGAGAAATACATCCTTTGAATGATAGAAGTGAACAAAGCTGGTGATGGAGGCAGGGGAAGGAAGAAAAGAGTACAGAAATGAGAGAGGGGTCTCCTCCACAGTTTCAGGGAGGACTGGTTCAATCCCACATTTCTTTGGATGGGAAAAGAGACCCCAAGAGAACCCAAATCCTGAAAATGATATAAGGAAGCTCATGCCAGAGGGAATGAACTGGCTTCCAAGCCCATCTCCCTCCACCTTGGGTCTCAGCCCTTCAGAGCCCAGAGAGGCGGATGCAGGTGGTCCTTGCTCCAGCAGGCACAGCGGGAGGCTGGCAAAGCCTCCATAATGTGAAGCGCAGAATTCTAGCCTCAGGCGCTGAGAAACCTCCTCTCACCTCAGCTGCAGATGAGGGCTCAAGCTTTTGCATTTTAAGAGCTTATTTTCTTTTTGCTCTTTAAAGTACAGCCACTTCTGAACAAATCAAGTGCAAAAGTAACAGAAGTCTAAAATTTATTCAGAAGCATTTAAGAAATGGTGAGCAAGCCTGGTTTTGCAACCCCTCAAGTCATGTTAAAACTCAGGAATGAGCTGGGCTTTCAAGATAGCAAAAAATATTCCCCTAAGACCCCAAAGTAAGACTGAAAAATTTCTCAGCCAAAGAAGTCAACATCTCTGGAGAAGAATAGCTGTGAGTTTGTGTTGGCCAGGAATACTGAAGGTGGGGAACTTGTGCCTCCCTCCACACAACTAGGCTCAGGACAAATGAGAAGCTTTACCTCCATCTTATGAACTGGATTCTTGTTCTTTCCTCCAGGACCTCTTGACTCTGGTTTGCCAACAAATCAGACTTTGAGAGATGGTGCTTCACCTAGATAACCCAGGTGGGGTGCATGTAATTACTGTCTAGCAAGGACTCCCTGGCAGGGGTGGAGCCCAGCCTAGACAAGCAGCTCCACTCACTTGCCCAAGACCCTTTTCAGTTGGGCCTTGTGCCTGTCCCCCTACCTATCTGCCCACTCCCCTAGGATGATTCCCTCAAACTCTCAATTACCACATCTCTGGTCACATGTACATCTTGGCCATGGGTGGGAGGGCAGTTGGTGGACATCTTCTCCTTTATGTCCTGGGAAGCCTCTTCTTCAGTCTGAAAGGTGAATAATTTCCCCTGAAAGTGTTGCTCTGTATCTAAGTCCAAGCCTGTCTCTTCTTTCTTTTCTCTGTTTTCCCCCCTCTGTCACAGCACACATACTGTATGTCTTCTCATACACACTGTCTCTCACAGTTCTGTAGTAAGCTTATTTATTACTACCAACCTGTAGAATTCCAACGGACTCATTAAGTCCTTGGCCCTTACCAAGATATTACTGAGATGCCCTGTAGCTGGAGCTGACACATCTGAAACCCCTCACCCAGTATCCTTGAGAAACAGGGTGGGAATAGTGATTATTCCAACACATCTCTGATGAGGACACAAGCCCCAGAATCTTCTAGGACATTTGGTGAATTAGACACAGCTCTAGGTAGGGTGTTTGGCAATGAATTTGAGTTTCCCAGGTTTAGGAGGAGAGGAGTCCAGATTCTGAACCCGCTGAGGCCAGCTCTCTAGAACTTGGGGTACCCTGAATCATAGAGAAATCTTACTCACTTTTTTCAGCCAGTGCTGTACTACAGATACAGCCTCACTTTCTACAACTTCAACGTCCTGCAACAAATTGGTAAGTTAATGCCCTCAGAATACCGAGAGACCCAGCCCTCCCCCACCATTCTTATCCAAAGTTATATATTATGAGATCTCTTTGGAAGTGCCGTAGGGGGCTCAGAAGGGAGGAGATAGATAAGAAACAATTCCAGGTAGCTATCCCCAGCTCCACCTACCGAACTGATTTTTGGTGGGAAGGGGAACCCTGCACGTTTCCGGGCAAGAATGTACACAATCCATGTTGTAATTATCATCTTTGGATTTATGCCAGGCCTCCTTCTTGGCTCCCTCCTTCCCTTGAAGCCACCTGAGAACTCTTCTGGAACAAGGAGGTCATTGATAGGAGGTGCTCACCTGATTGGCTGGCCAATGATGATGTGACAATGGCCTCCTTTAATCTCCTGGGTCAAAGTGCAGATGGAAAAAAGAGGTCAGGAAGTATCTGCCTTAGTGATGCCCATAGCTCAGAAATGGAGAAATGGGAGGATGGGAAGAAAAATAAGATATAACCAGTTTAGCCTGTGGAAGACACATGGGGGAAATTATCAAAATCATAGAGATTTGATTGGGACAAGGGGATTATGGCTGGTTACCCTGTTTTGAGCAGTGCTGAAGCATAAAGAGATTTTATAAATCAAAAGAATAAATTTGTAACAAAATGATCTGGGCCCTCCAGACATTTATGCAAACAATACCACAGGTACTTCTTATTTTTACATACAAGGAAAGAAAGAATCTGCCCACCCACAAAAAAAGATGGAAGAACAAAATTCTCAACAAGGACATTTTTTTCTTTTCTACTTTGTTTACACTAGTGATTCAAATCATTAAAAAAAAAACCCAAATGATAAAAGATGGAAGTGCCATTTCTTATTTAAAAAATATTTCCTGATGATTTCCAGTGGACTGCCTAGGTGGAAGGATAGTAAAGTGGAAATGAAAAGGAGATTGTGTTATGACTTCAGAGTTGGGAGAAAACATTGATAGAGGCTCAGGTGGTTGCTATTCCCATCTAGAACCTTCACCAAGAAATTGGAAGTTCAATATACCTAAAGATCCTGAGCAAATGTCCAGCTTCTCTCAAAAGTGATTGTAGCCTAACCCTGAGACTATTCTCAAGATCCTAAAAACCAGGGGGTGTAACCCTGTCTTTACCACTAACTTGTTGTGTAATCTTGACTTAATCATTAGTCTCTGGCTCTAGTTTCTTTGTTTCAAAATAAAAAGAACAGAATAATGTCTTTAGTTTTGTTCTAGCTCTAATATTCTATAAAGGTTCTCATTTTTATTTTCTGAAGAGAATAGAAAACCTTAATTTCATCCTCCTGAATTCCCTTCATATAGCCACTATGTCTCCTCTTTCTCAACAAGTCACCTCAATTTTATATCTTCTCTATAATCAGAATACTCTAGGCTATGTCGAGCTAACAGACTACTTCCTAAATTAAAAAGATCTACTTCTCAGGGCACCTGGGTGGCTCAGTCGGTTAAGCATACAACTCTTGATTTCAGCTCAGGTCATGATCTCACAGTTCATGAGTTTGAGTCCCACGTGGGGCTCTATTGCTGACAGCGCAGAGCCTGCTTGGGATTCTCTCTCTCTCCCTCTCTCTCTCTCTCTCTCTCTGCCCCTCCACTGCTCGCACTCTGTCAATAAATAAATAAATATATATATAACTTTAAAGAGTTTTACTTCTTACACAGGGTGATGTAGGGAACTGTTGAATCACTATACACCTGAAGCTAATATAACACTGTATGTTAACTGACTGGAATTAACATAAAAACTTTCAAAAAAAAGGTTTACTTCTCACTCTCAAAAACTTTAATAGAAGTTGAGCAACTCTTCAGGGCAGTTGTGCTCCATGTGGTGATTTAAAGATCTAGGAAGAATTCCATCCTGTGGCTCCAAGGTCTCATGATGTACTCTCCACAATCACCACAGCAAGGTGAGAGAACACATGGAGGAATAAAATCAGCTCTTCTGGTTCAGCCTAAATGCTTCGTCTTAAAGCTTTTTGGACAGTACTACTCATATGATCCCAACCTAACTCCCAGGGAGACTGGAAATTTTTAAAATAGAAGATGAGATTACTTGACAACATCTCTGTTTTTGCCACTATCCCCAAAAAGTTATGTTTCTACTCTGATTGATAGAATTTTTTGAAAATAAAAACATTCATGTGATTCAAAAGTTAAAACTATATGAAAAGATATACTCAAGGGGTTCTATTTCCTCCCCTATCTGTTCAACCTTCTTCTTACTTCAAAAGTAAGATTTTCATAAGTTTTTAAGATATACATCCTGTGTGTTTCTGTTTCCAAAATAAAACAGATACATAAATCTATTCTCACTTTTTTATTACTATGTTATAAAATGCACACAGTACAGCATACAAATACATGCACAGGTCAGAAAAATTAAGTGCACATACACATACACACACGTGTGTGCTAAATCACTTCCAGTACCCCAAGAGGCCCAAGTAACATTCTCCAGCATTTAGATCTCTATCAGCACATGTAAGTTTTGCCTAATGTTCCTTTGTATTAGCAGAACACAAATTATTTGTTAGATTTACTATTGATGGACATTGTGTTGTATCTATTTTGATGCTTTTTAGAATTATGCTGCTATAACCACTCTTATACCTATCTTTTGGTTGAAATAGGCACCAAATCTTTTCAGTATATATATATACCAAGAAGTGGACGAAAAGGGTGGCGAAAGCCGGGCCGGGAGGCCGGCCGCCAGCGGGAACGCATCTCATCCCCAGTGACGGTGTTGAACTGCACGGACTGGGATTTGGAAGTGAGGCAGAGCTTGGAGAATACAGTTTGGCTCGCCTGCGGCACAGGGAGATCGGACTCAGAATGGCGGCTTGCGACTCTTGGTTCCGGCAAAGCTTTGAAGCGGCGCCATACATCTCCCCGCAACCTACAAGGCGGGGCCTCGGAGAGAGCAGCCCCCCAGACCTGACGTGACGCCAAACCACGCCCATCCGCACAGGGGAGTTGTCTTTTTTTTTTTTCTCCTTTTTTCTTTGCTTCCCTTCTTTTCTGCTGCCATCCAGATATATTTCCCGTAGCATATTCTTATCTCTCCTCTTGGCTGGTTATATGCTTTTAGACTGTCCAAAGACTTTTGCTGTCTCTGTCCCCACCTTGTTGTTTTTTTTTTTCTTTTTGTTTTCGTTTCTTTTTCTTCTCTCTTTTCTTCTCTTCTTTCTTTTCTTTCCTTTCCTTTCCTTTTCTTTACTTCTTTCCCCTTTTGGCTTGCTTGTTTGTTTCATTTGTCTGTGCATTTGCATGCATTTGTTCCCTGTATCCTAGTCTGCTTCCTTTTCAGGGATACCTCAAAAAAACAACCCAAAGTACACATGGTGGAGAGTCCCATATAACTGACCAGGGAAATAAAACAATCAGAGGCACAACAAGAGAAACCGAGGAACACCATTAAAAGAACACTTTCTGAAATGACAGGTCCTGGGCAGTCGATGAGCCTCCTTTAACAGAGTAATACTAACAGGTGCCCAGTACATAACGAGCTTTTAAAACTGACAAGGGACAGAAAGCTAGCCAAAATGACGAAGCGAAAGAACTCTCCTCTAAAGCAACTCCAGGAAGAAGTCACAGCCACAGAACTGCTCAAAACAGGCTTAAACAACATAACTGAACAAGAATTCAGAACAATTGTCATAAAATTAATTGCTGGACTTGAAAAAAATCAAAGAAGCTATTGACAAACAGACTAGGGACCTTCAAAATAGCTGTGACGACTTAAAAAAGGCTATAAATGAGGTGCATAACAACATGGAGGCAGCCACTGCACGGATTGGAGAGGCAGAGAGGAGAATAAGTGAATTAGAAGACACAGTTATAGTAAAAGAGGAAGCCGAGAAAAAGAGAAATTTATACAGGTACACGAAAAGAGAATTCGGGAACTGAGTGACACAATCAAACAGACCAATATCCGTATCATAGGAATTCCCAAAGATGAGGAAAGAGAAAAAGGTCCTAAAGGGGTACTCGATAAAATTATAGTGAAAATGGGGAATATGGGGAAAGAAATGGACATTGAAATGCAAGAGGCCCAAAGAACCCCCTTAAGATGTAACTTGAATCTACCTTCGGCACGACATATCATGGTGAAACTGGCAAAATATAAAGACAAAGAGACAATTCTGAAAGCAGCTAGGGAAAAAAGGGCCCTAACATACAAAGGGAAACCTATCAGAGTGGTTACAGACCTTTCTTTTTTTTTTTTTTTTTAAACTTTATAGTTTATTGTCAGGTTGGTTTCCATATAACACCCAGTGCTCTTCCCCACAAGTGACCTCCACCAAGACCATCACCCCGCTTTACCTTTTCCCCTTCCCCTTCCCCCCTCAGTTTGTTTTCAGGAATCAAGAGTCTCTCGTGTTTTTTCCTCCCTCCCTCTCCCTAACTCTTTTTCCTCCTTCCCCTCCCCATGGTCCTCTATTGGGTTTCTCCTGTTAGACCTATGAGTGCGAACATATGGTATCTGTCCTTCTCCGCCTGACTTATTTCGCTG
>CM053575.1:78166338-78191371 GCA_028646485.1 Cryptoprocta ferox
CAGGTGTGGAGTTTGGTGAGTACTTTGTAGATTTTGGATACTAGCCCTTTATCCGATATGTCATTTGCAACTATCGTTTCCCACTCTGTCGGTTGCCTATTAGTTTTTTCGATTGTTTCCTTTGCAGTGCAGAAGCTTTTTATCTTGATGAGGTCCCAATAGTCTATTTTGGTTCTTGATTCCCTTGCCTTTGGGGATGTGTCGGGTAGGAAATTGCTGCGGTTGAGGTCATAGAGGTTGTTTCCTGCTTTCTCCTCTAGGGTTTTGATGGTTTCATGTCTCACATTCAGGTCCTTCATCCATTTTGAGTTTATTTTTGTGTATGGTGTAAGAGAGTGGTATCTCTTGTCATTTTGATGACAGCCATTCTAACAGGCATGAAGTGATATCTCATTGTGGTTTTGATTTGCATTTCCCTGATAATTAGTGATTTTGAGCATCTTTTTATGTACCCATTGGCCATCTTCATGTCTTCTTTGGCAAAATGTCTATTTGATTTCATTGTCCATTCTTCACTTGGTATTTTGTTATTAATTTGTATGACTCCTTTATATATTTTGGGTATTTTGGATATTAGCCCATTATCAGATATATAGTTACAAATATTTTGTCTTATTCCATAGGTTATATTTTCATTTTGTCGAATGTTTGTTTTGTGGTGCTGAAGACTTTGTGTTTCATGTAGATTTACTTATTTATTTTTGCCTTTGTTGCTTGTGCTTTTGGTGTCATTGCTAAGATATGTCAAAGGGCTTTTTCCCTATGTTTTTTTTCTCGAAGTTTTATGGTTTAAGGTCTTGCATTTAGGTCTTTAATACATTTGGAGTTAAATTCTGTGAGTGGTGTAAGATAGGGGTCTAATTTCATTTTTCTGCATGGTTATTCAGCTTTCCCAAAAATATTTATTGGCAAAATTGTTCTTTCCCCATTGAGTACTTTTGGCTCACTTGTCAAATAGTTCTCAGTGTTTGTGGGTTTTATTTCTGGGCTCTAGATTGTTTCAGTGTCCTATATGTCTATTTTCATGCCAGTATTATACTGTTTTGATTACTATAGCTTTGTAGTATAGTTTGAAATTAGGAAGTATATGTGTTCAGCGTTGTTCTTCTTTCTCAGGAATGCTTTACCAATTGGGGTCTTTTGTGGTTTCTCTCTTTTTAAACCACAAATGTCATGGAAATCTCTTTGCTTTATTTATCTATGAACATCCCATAATACCTGACATGTTAAATGAGTGAATGAATGGAAGCCATTATTCCTAATTCCAGGGGGTACTTCAACTCAGATAACTAATAAATCTCCCTCTTTCACAGAAAATTCCTTAACATTTTCTTCTCTGGGCACATTGGTTTGTTTATACCTCTGTGAATTCTTTGTTTAGAATGAAAGTATTAGCAATTGATGATTGTGGTAGCTAGAATTCTAAGATAATATACCAAGATTCCTGACACCTAGTATACCCATACATTTCCCCAGTTATTCAATAATTAAACTAGATATGGCTGTGAAGAGTTGCAGATGCAATTAAGGTTCTAAATCAGCTCACCTTATGATATGGAGATTATCCAGGTAGATCCGCCCTAACTACTTAGACCCTATTAAAAGCAGAATTTTCTCTGATCACAACAAAAAGAAATCAGAAATTCAAAGCTTGGCGGAATTGGACCCATAAGAAATTCTCAGTTGCTAACTTTAAAGATGGAGGGGTCCATCTTTTTTTCCCCCCTCACATGCATTAAGGAGGGGGCCATCTTTAAATAAGGAATAAGGAATAAGGAATGTGGGCACCCTCTGGGATGTGAGGGTGACCCTTGCATAACAGTTAGAAAGAAAATAAGGACCTCCATTGTGCAACTACAAGGAGTAGAATGCTACCAAAGTCTGGAAGAACAGAAGATTCTACTCAGCCCCTGAGGGAACCACAGCCCTGGTCAACACTTGTCTCTCATGTGGATAACCCAGCTATGCCATGCATACCCACCTTCTGACCTACAGAAATTTTGTAATAATAAGTTTATGTTGTTTTAATTCACTCAGTGTGTTATTTTGTTATGCAGCAATAGGAAACTAATACAGTGATGATGATGATGATGATGATGAGGAGGAGGAGGAGGAGGAGAAGGAGGAGAAATGAACTTTAGGAAGGGCTGGAAGAAAGAAAGAGCCAGGGAAACCCCTCTCAAATTTTCAGTCTCAATCTTATGACTCAGGCTTTCCCTCCTCTAAGCTCTGGAGCAACTACAGGTCTTGATTCTGCCCCTGGCTACTTCAGGCAGCCTCTAGGAAAGAGGACTCAGATATGATTAGTGAATGAATGTCTTCCTTTTGTCTGTTTTTTTTTTCTTTTAGGCTTAGAACGGAGGCACACACTGTTTTTCCAATGATCCCCTCTCTAATAAGTGTACTGACCTCAAACAATTGACCTTAAAATATAAAAATAAGTAAGCAGCCCCTAGAGCCCTAAAAGGCAGCATTAGCATTCTCCAGTCTCCCTGGTTGTGTCCT
The DNA here is from genome assembly GCA_028646485.1 of Cryptoprocta ferox. Lineage (NCBI taxonomy): Eukaryota > Metazoa > Chordata > Mammalia > Carnivora > Eupleridae > Cryptoprocta > Cryptoprocta ferox. The sequence goes on from CM053575.1 coordinate 78,168,844, forward strand.
GAGAGTCTCAAAGAAATGAATCTTATTATTAGTCTGCTGCTAGTGACAGCTCCTGATGGCTCCTTCCTTCCGGCCGCAGCTGCCAAGCCTGGCACAGGTGTCAGGAGGCTGACGGCACTGCAGGGATGAGGTGGAGGCACACTGAGCCATCAGCTCCAAGCTCACGGCAGGCTGTTTGGGTTTCCACACATCAGAGGAGCCTCCAAATCTGTGTTTCTAGGTCTTTCTCAGGCCATTCTTATGAATGCTATTAAGATACACTATTCAGAAGTCTTTACTCCCCTCTTTCTTATTGTGAGATATATCCTCTGTACAGAGGTGTGCATATAGTATGTGTGTATAGTTCAAAAAAATTTTTTGAAAGCAAACAGCAGCATAAAAAGAAAAATAAAACCTCACCAGGACTTGGTAAAGCCCTGTTTTCCCATCCCTATACATAATCCCTTCTCCCCCCACTCCCAACCCCACTACCCTGAAGTTCATGAAAACCGCTTCCTTGCCTCTAAAAAAATCCTTGCTTTTTAATATCACTGTATGTATCTGTAAATAGGAACAGCCTAGTTTTGCTTGTTTGCAAACCTTATGGAAATGGAATTAGTGTACCTTTTGCATGTTGCCTCTTTACGTATTTTGTTTTTGAGATTCATCCATATTATTATATAACTATAGCTTGTTCATTTTCAATGCCCTTAGTATTCCATTTTCTGAATATACTGCAATTTATTTATTCTCATCTTGATAGATATTTAATTTAGATTTTTTAAGCATCTGGCTATTTAAGCCACACTGTGATGAACATTCTTATACATATGCACTAGGCAGGAGTTTATCTAGAGTATGTACTAAAGCTCAAAATTGAATGGACATGGTGAATATTCATATCAAACTTCCTAGATAATGTCAAACTTCTTCTCAAATGGAATCCAAGTACATTCTCATAAACAGTAGGTACAATTTCCTAATTCTCTACATTTTTGTCAGCACTTAGTTTCTTATTGCTGCATAAAAAATTGTTACAAATGGTGGTTTAAAACAACTTAAATTTGCTGCCTTAAAATTTGCATAAGCCATAGTTTGGGTACAGATTAATGGGCTTCTCTGCTCAGGGTTCCACAAGGCTGCAATCAAGGTGTTGGTCAGGGCTGAGGGCTCATCTGAGCCTTGGACTCTTTTCCAAGCTCTCACAGTTGTTTGTAGAATTCATTTCCTTGCAGCTGTAGGACTCATGTAGGAGACTACATCTTCAAGGCCTCTCTGACACATCGCCTTCTTCTAAAGGCACTGCTGATTAGGTCAGGTCCATCCAGGATAAGCTGTCTTTTGATTAAAAACTCAGTGGGTGACTAATCTAATCACAGGGCAGATACTGTATTCACTGTTTTTGCTCATACTCAGGGGAAGGTATTATATAAGATGTGTACATCAGGGGCTTTGGTGATCATTACAGAATTGCCTGCCACACTTGGTACTATCAGTGGATTTAATTTTCAACTATTACATTATTTAATTTTTAAATGTCTAAGATTAAATAATTTCTCATATGTCTGTTGATTACTAGTGTTTCTTGAGGTATTTATTAATATATTCTTCATTTGCAGATATTTCTCTGTGGTTGAACAATATTCTGTAATAACAAAATATTCTGATATAACATTTATTGAGTGTTTATTCTTTGTCATGGACTGCCTTTTATTTAAACATAGTCAAAATAATTGGAATAGGTCCTACCCATTTTACAGATGAGGAAATTGAATCTCAGAGGAGGAGTTAAGCAACTTAATGAGGTCCTGTAGCTAGTGAATCAGTGATTTGATTTTTAAACTGGCTCTGTATGACTCTTGAGACTATGTCCTTAAGTTCTAAGGAAATCTTGCATACCTGACTTAAGGGACAAGGAGATTTACTCCATGCCATTTTATGGGGCAAATGGTTTCTTATTCCTCTTATGGATGAAATAGTAAGCCTTTATGTTTGCCAAGTTAAACTCTAATCTCTTCCTCCTAGTGCTGTTTCCTTAGCTAGCTTCTTTTCTCCTCACCAATATATCCAATACTCTGTTGTTATCTATCCCATATTCTGTTATCCCATACCCTGCCCCAACTGGGATCAACTGGAAATCTGGCATCTAAGTCCTTTCTCTCTCTCTTTGGGAGTCTGACTCCAGATTTTCCCCCAGCCTCATCCCCCACAAACCGTCTGTTCTGTCCATAGGGTAGGACCAGAACATCCACAGCCCAGTGTTTTACTCAGACCAGTACCACTAATTGTAAACTATAGTTTCACTTTTTTTCCTCCAAATTCTACTAATCTTTCAAGTCCCACTTCATACCTGCTAGGTGAATTACCCCTTAACCTCACAATTCCAAGAGATCTTTTTCTCTCTCTTCTGTGTTCCTATAGCATTTATAATTTTTACCATTTTACCCTTAGAAAGATCCTTTGTTATAATGCTACTTGATTTTTCACATCTCAACAAAATCATATACCTATTGCTAGCTGTTAAATCCACTGAATTGTTCTCAGTTCTTATCTTACTTGAAGTGCATCTAATGCCATTAAGCAAGGAATCATTCTTTTTTTAAATTTTTTAATGTTTATTTTTGAGAGAGAGAGTGTGTGTGAGTGGGGGAGGGAGGGAGAAAGAGAGAGAGAAAGAGAGAGAGAGAGAGAAAGAGAGAGAGAGAGAGAGAGAGGGAGAGAGAGAGAGAATCCAAAGCAGGTTTCAGGCTCTGAGCTGTCAGCACAGAGCCTGATGCAGGGCTTGGACTCATGAACTGTGGGATCAAGACCTGAGCCAAAGTCAGATTCTTAACTGACTGAGCCACCTAGGTGCCCCAAGCAAGGAATCATTCTTGAAATTTTCTTCTCTATTGGTTTCTATGATATCTTTATTTCCTAGTTTTCTTCCTACCTTGAATTCTCATCTTCACCCATACTGTAAATGTTTGTTCTATGGGATTCTGTCTTCAGCCCTTTTTTTTCACCCTGTACTTCCATCCATAGCTCTTCCTATATCATCACTTTGTTGGACTCTCTCTTCCATTGGACCATTAACTTCTTGAGGTCAAGGAAAACATCCTGTCTTTATTACATCCCCAAGGGTGTAAACCAAAGACTAGCAGAATGCATTCCTTTGAGAACAAGTACCTTGTTTTTACAGTTTGTGAATTCTCACATTTACTCTGAGACTGCAGTGCATGAAGTGGTGTGCATTGAAGGAGGTGCTTATGGGTGGCTTAGACAGGATCTGTAGCTGATGGGACCAAGATGGAGATACTGGAGAAGATCCTCTTTTCTGAAAATTTCAACTTGAAGTGTGTCTATGTGGGGAATGCTAGTTGTCTTCAAATATTTAAAATAAGTATTTAGAAAATTCTTTAGTTCAATTCATGCCCTTCAGGCTCCCTCAGATCTATTCTGGTTCATTGCATCTGAGATAACTAGAATTGTATCTCTGACTTGGCTTCCAAAACCAGACATAGAAAGTTAAATCAGATAACTCTTATTTGGATACAGATTTTCTGTCTTCAAAATGTTTCTACATCTCATTTGGTCTTTATTAGAATACTATATGTATGAGTTCATTCATTAATACCATATGTTTGCACTCATAGGTCTAACAGGAGAAACCTAACAGAGGACCATGGGGAGGGGAAGGAGGAAAAAGAGTTAGGGAGAGGGAGGGAGACAAATCATGAGAGACTCTTAAATACTGAAAACAAACTGAGGGCTGAAGGGGGAGGGGGAAAGGGGAAGGGAGTGATGATCATTGTGGAGGGCACTTGTGGGGAAGAGCACTAGGTGTTATATGGAAATCAACTTGACAATAAACTATTAAAAATAAACTAATAAAAAAAGTATTTTTTGATTTGGGCACTGTCCATGGTTCTGGCTGAGCATTAATGACATTGACATGGTGCCTGCTGCCCTTATTCTCATTTGAAACTGAGGAAACAGAGGCCATGACAAGTTATAAGGTTTTCCATGGTTCCTTTATTGGTAAATTAAGGAGCTTGAACTTGAGTCTAGACTCTCTTACCTCAAGCATAAATTCTGTTTATTATATCACCTTGCTAAGTGACCTTGCTAAATTACCTGCTGAATTCTGAAATTCAGTGAAAATATGCTTTCATCACTATAAGTTTTGTATTTTTTTTGAAAGAGAAATACTTTTCTGAAAGGAGGACCAAGGATAACATTTGAAGCAATGTTTAGTTTTTTCTTTCAAATTATTTAATGGCCTATGTTCCAGGGTGATTTTTCCAGTAACAATTTCTATTCTCATCTAGGCCTGGAGGACCTGAACAACCTGAGAAGCTCTACAGACCCCTTGGCCTCTTACTACAGACATATTTTTCATGGAGAATGGGCAGAGGTCAGGGAGATGTAAGAAGGGTGCCCTACCCTACTCAGCTCACACAGGTACTGATTTTCTTTTAGTCTTGGGGGCTCAGATACCTGGGTTTCCACCCCCACCCTGCCAACTTTCCTCAGAAGAAAGCAAAGGTTAACTGAGATCACACAGCCAGGTGGATGCCCGGATTTGCTTTCCCTGGGGCTAATTATGGAACTACATTAGATAAAAGTCAACATATGTTGTAAAAGGCACTGTGTATCACTGCTTGACAGTTTCTAACAATGTGCTCATGTAACAGCTGTCAAAGGCAGTGCTAGAAAATGAGTAATATGTTGATTTATGTATATCAGATCTGTCCTCGCACTCTGTGGTGGAGCAGACCAGGCAATCTCGGCTCTGTGGGTGGAGAATCTAGGAGGGTGGTGAAGGCAGGAAGGAAATTCCCTCATCTTCAGAAGCGCCTGGAAGGCATGGCTGAAGCCTGTAGCAGCTGTTACTTGCTGAGGTCCTTTGGAGAAAAATTGCCTAGGGGACATCTGTTCCCTTTCTACAACAGTGGGAAGAGTAAAATCCAAGTCTCCTAAGGCGACGGGGGCTGTTGAGGTAATCTGTGCCTTCCTTGGCCTCTGATTAGGGATAAGGATAACACCAAGGATCCCCACTTTAAATGGTTTTGGGGGTTTCTATTGAAGTAACCACTCTGGATTTTCTTTATAGTCAGGGCATATTTTAATGACCAACTCAATTTTCTTATTTGTTTTATAAGTATCTCATTTTATTTCCAAAGTATGTTAAAAGAGGAAGTAAAATAAGTTTTTTTTCTTGCATTTCAAAAGCTGTCTGCTTGTGCTGCTTTCCCTTGAGGCCATTCAAAAGGTCCCCTGGTCTCTGAAAAGATCTGATTATTACATAATAAACTGATTAGGGGAAATCAGTTTGGTATTGCTTTGGGAATCTCCACTAGGTTCCACATTTTATGATTGGCTTCTCTTTTTCTGACATTCTCTTGATTCTCATTCTCGTTGCCTTTGCTGTGCTATTTGCTCAGTCATAGTCTTCTCCTCTAAATGGTAAGAAGTGACTTAATGAGAGTATTAGGTCCAAAGCACAAAGCCAGACCTTGACTGCTAACAGCAAATCCAAACTCTCAAATAAACACTGCTAAACTTATACTTTTGGGAGGAATCATTCACTATAACCAAAGATAAATAGTCTTACTTACTAGTTGGTATTTATTGGAACAAAAACAGAAACTCCCCACTTTTTTAAAGTTTATTTACTGAGACAGAAAGAGAGAGAGAGAGAGAGAGAGAGAGAGAGAGAGAGAGGAAGTGGGGGGAGGGGCAGAGAGAGGGAGAGAGAGCATACCAAGCAGGCGCCTCTCTGTCAGCATGGGGCCTGATGTGGGGCTCAGTCCCATGAACCTTGAGATTATGATCTGAACCAAAATCAAGAGTTAGATGCTTTACTGACTAAGCACCCAGGCACCCCTCTTTTGTTTTTAGAGATATAGCACAAATGGGGGAGAGTGACAGAGAGGGGGAGAAGGGTTGATGGAGGGGGGAGGGATAAAAGGAGGAGAGGGGCAGAGAGAGAGAGAGAGAAAGAGAGACAGAGAGAGAATCTTAAGCAGGTTCCATGCTCAGTCTGGAGCCTGACGAGGGACTCATTCCCATGACCTTGGGATGATGACCTGAGCTAAAGTCATGCTTAACTGACTGAGCCAACTGAGCCACCCAGGCACCCCACTCCTCACTTATTTTAATCCCTTTGGTGAGATGGGGAACTGGATTGCAGAACAGATTTGCTTTTGTTTAAGGTGGGAAATATTGACCAGTGAATCAGGCTTGAGGGTTTTCACTAGAGGTTTGAGGGTATAAGCAGACAGGACATCATTTTCTCTCTTGGAGATAGTTTTCTTCTGGGTTGAGGAACTAATTGTGTTGACAAAGTTATACTAATGTTTCACTGCTTACAGAACATTGCAGCCACCACTGCATGCACTGGAGGATGGCAGATGCCTGCTAGTGCTATACATCCCACATAGAAGCTCTGAATACTGCCACCATGGAACATATCCTTATTAAGCAAATGTACCCCCAACTCTATATATGATGCACTCCCATGAGCTCATATCCAGGCACAACCAAATTCCCACAACAGAACCAACTTCTAGCAATTTAGTTAATGGAGAAATCCATTCACAAACCTCAACTCTGATTACCAAAATACTGAGGGATAGTTGATTGGACCCCTAGTTAATAAAAGCTTTATGGGCACTGTACATTCATAAGGGCAAGGATTCAGGAAGAAGTTAAGATTCACAATTGACCAAGGATAATTTATGTAGCCAATTGAAAGTTTTAATCTGCAAAAGCAGGTATCTCTCCTCCAAAGATACATGAGGATCCATTAGAGCTTTCAGTCAGTGATCCAAATTTTTCTTGGAGTACTGCATCCTTTTAGGACAGCTATTTCTTTATTTAGCCCAATAGCCCATGATGATTATAGGTTGGTATGAAGACAGTCTTACCTAAACATGAAAGAATTTCAAGAGCAGCTATGAGAAATCTAAAGCAGTCTTTTTAAACATTATCTTTCCTTACTAGGGGTCAGTAAAAATATTTTAGGTAAAAAAGTTCTATTAGTTTAAGACAGAAAGGTAACAGGGGTAGTGGAAAGTGTATGGAATTTAGAATTGAAGAGTTATGGTATTGGTTTACTAACTGAATGATTTTGAGCAAATTAATGTCCTAGAGGCTTGGCTTTTTTAGCTGTAAAATGGGAATAATAATCATAGTACCTTACAAAATTGTGGTAAGATTAAATTAGATAATGAATATAAAAGTGCCCTTCAAATGAAGTATTAATTTGTTTGCTGTGTTTTCTGTCTTCTTAAAAAAAGTTTTTATTTGTTTACTTTGAGAGAGAGATAGAGAGCAAGCAGGGGAGGGGCAGAGAGAGAGAGAGAGAGAGAGAGAAAGAGAGAGAGAAGGAGGCAGAATTCCAAGCAGGCTCTGCACCATCATCCCAGAGCCTGATGTGAGGCTCGAACCCACGAACCCTGAGATCATGACCTGAGCTGAAATTAAGAGTCAGATGCTTAACCAACTGAGCCACCCAGGTGCTCTGCTGTGGTTTCTGTCTTTTAAGACACATTTATTTTGCTATGCTTTAACATTTATAAAATCAATATATTTCTTATAGTTGATGTGTACATTCATTGTGGTAGTTGCTTTTCTTTCCCCCCTGAAAAGTTATTAAATTGATGGTATGTTGTGCAATCAGTGGCTTCCTAAGACATGAAAATATAGTAGTTCAATGAAAATAAGTCAGATTTATTATTTTTCATTTGGGTACTTAGAGTCACTGGATTCATATGATGTAGTCACCATTTATTAAGTGCATTTTGTTATGCAACAAAATGCTACCCAATGCAAATAACTTTCTGTGATTTTCCATTTCCTTCTAATTATACTAGAAATCATAGTTGGAACGACACTTGCTTGTCGACATTATTGATTGCCAGGTTGAGGAATGGTGATAGTGGGGAACCTCCTGCGGAACAGAGACCACCTGTACTGATGGAAGGAAGCTGGAGGATTTTGGAACAGACCCTTAGCTGCTGGGTACACCATCAACCCCGTTCTAGTTCTTGGTGAGCAAACTCTTAGAGACTCTGAAGAAAGACCCCTGTAAAGTGAAAAGTTTTATTGTTATTAGAAGATAAGATTACTTAGACACCAAAATGCAGTATGCTTTCTTCTAGATTGATTTTTATTAACTTGAATGCAGACTCTTCTTTGTACCTGATTGTGCCATCCTATTTTCAAATACACATGGTGTATTGACAGTCTTATTCCCTTATTGAATTTTCTGCAGGTCTTTGTTGTCTTTTATGAGTCTATTCCAGTGAGGGAAAAAGTTAAACGGAATTTATGCCGATATATTTACCTGGCTAGGTTGTAACTATTTCTAAAATAAATAAAACTTTTAAGACAACAAAACCAAAAAAGAGCAGATATCCATTGAAGACTTCTCCCTTTGGGAGGGATAAAAATGCATCCCACTTACAGCATGCCTTTTTCTAAGCTCTTTCTTGTTTTCCCAAATAACCATTGTCTAAATAGAGTAGCTTGTATGAAATTGTACACTCTGTGGGTGGTCCTATAAATATTCATTAGTAAAATGTACATAAGGCACTGATCCATGGGTTTTTTATTCAAAGATATGGTCTTAAGAATAAAAAGCTCAGTTTTGATCTACTGGGTAAAGTCAATGTAGGCCTGAAATCATGATCCTGAATGCCACCCCCTATCTTTTTGGAACTTGAAAAAAATATTAATGAATTTGGCCCAAAATGAAACTGGGAAGACATGAAAATGAAGTAATAAATGCTATTAGATGCCAAGTTCAGCATTCATCTGCTCCTGTTGAAGGCCTCATGGTGTTTGCAATGCAAATCTCAGAGTCATGCCTTAATCATTACCTCAGGGAGACAATTAGGGTTAAAATATAGATTTCTGGATAATGAGAGCAAATAGTAGAGAAATAAATACACAAAACAAAGAGAGCTAATGTGAGTCATTTACAGCAAAGCTTTGTTCAAGGAGGCTTGAAAGGTTTTTCTAGGAGGAGATGGGCTTTCTGGGTGTGGAACCGTATATAACTTGGACTAAGACTCAACATTTTATGAAGGAAAGATGGGAATATCCTTCTAGGACTTTGGGTTCAAGTTGAGGGCCCCTAAAATTGAGGCATGTGAGTAATTTTATGTTTTCCATTTTATATTTTACTGGTTGAAAACTCAGGCACTTGAATCAGACAGACCCATGTTTATCTCTTAGCTCAGCCAGCAAAGCTCTCTAACTTTGGGCAAATTACCCCAGCTCTTTAGGAGCTAAGAATTTAAGTTTCCTCATCCAAATGGTTATCAATGTCATTGGTTTGTTGTAAAGAGTAAGTGAGAGAATACGTGTAGAACAATCCATCTCACATGTTGTTATTATTAAGGTTACTTGCTGTGCCAATCACATGTCCTCTTTTTCTCCTGAGAAACAACCTCATTAAAGCTGTGCTTGCTGACCATTCTTTCTTCAGTCTTTTTTCCTAATGAGAACTTTCCATGATCGATTGCTGCTTCTCATGATTATATATATCTTGTGGGCAAATTTGGATGTCTGTGACTGGGAATGCTAAACTCCCCTCCTCCCTGCTGTGGTAATAACAGACTTTTCTGGAGGCCATCCATCAATCCCCTCAGAGAGCAAGAATTTCTGAGAGTCTATTGGGAGCAGAGTACCATTGCTAGACTAGGATTCAGGATCACTGGGTTCTAGTCTTGGCATGACCTCCGACTAGCTGAATTATCATTGCCATGTCACCAAACCTTACTGGGCTTTAGTGTTTTGTTTGTATGTTAGAGGAGTTGTACTAGACCAGTGGTTCCCAACCCTGGTTGCATACTAGAATCACCAGGGGAGCTTTTGCAAATACCAGTGCTCCATCTCAGGGTGAGGTCTAGAATTGATGTTTTTTTAAGAGCCCTGCCAAGTAATTCTAAGGTGCAGCCAGGAAAGATAACCATTTAAAGGGATTAATGGTTTCCAAACTGTGCTTCTCTAGATTGGAGGGAAGGTGGGGCCACCTGCTCTGAAGCCCTAGCCCCACACTTCAAAGAGGCAGTTGTATTCTGGTTACACATAGTGGTTTTCTTCTTAAGGTTTTGTTTAAAGAAACTTCTGCTGTTACAAACCAAATCAAAATCATTGAAAACTTTTGGACTCAATTGTCTGTGATGTTTGGTATTATTCTCATGATCTGGAACTTGATTTGTTCTGGAAGCGACTTTTTTTTCCCTCTCATCATAGAGTCTAATGAGGCCCCTACATTTTATGATTCATCTTGGAAATACCCATTTAGTAATAAAATAATTAAGTTTTACTTATTTAATCATTATTAAAAGCATCAATGTGGTACACTAAGATTAAAAAAATTAAAACTCATATCCTGCTATATGCATATATCAGTTGTTTACATACACTGAATAAAGAACTTGAAATTTATAACAGATGTCCTCTTGTAATATGCCAACTGGAAATAAGGTTGTATTTACATATAAGTGACATATCCATATATCTATATATGTGAGTAAAATTTTTTATCTTTTAGTTTCAGCTTCTGTGCATCCATCCATGTGTGTATTCATTAATTTCTTCCTTCAAGAATTCTTACTAAATATCTGCTTTGTAAAGCCTCATGCTTTGGAAGATTGTGTGTGTGTGTGTGTGTGTGTGTGTGTCCATGTGTGTGTCCGTGCATGTGTGTGTGTATTGTGTTTGTGTATGTATGAGAAATAATGATATATGTTTACAGATAAATACAAGAACATATCCATAGTCATAGCAAGCATGTACCTATAATTGTAAAAGATGTCAGTTTATATCTAGATGATATGGACTCAGTTTCCTGTTAACTAGATAAAAAGAAATAATTCTCAACTACCTTGAGAAAAAGTTAAAAATGTTTAATTTGTCCACTTTCTTGGTTCAAAATATCTGAAATATTTGGTTAAGAAAGCATGAAATCATATGAAAATGCAAATATATTAGGAACATATCTGAAAGAGTTAATGAAAATTGGAGTGGATGGAAAAGAAATATGAAATAAGGACCTGATGCTAATAGAAGCAGGTGCCAACTAATCCAGAAAAGTGTGTCTATAGCAGGAAAGGAGATGCAGAGGTTGGATTTCAGAGAGCCAGCTGTTCGGGTGAATTCAGATATACTGTTTTTCAATGCTGGGGATCTTTTAAACAATACTGGTACCTGGACCTCTAACCCAGACCAACTGAGTTGGACTCTCTGGACATGGGTTTTGGTGTTGGCAATTAAAATCTGCTAGGTGATTGTAACGTGCAGCCAGAGTGAACGGGGACTAAGCCACCCATGGTTTCTGTCGTCAGGCACACTTCACACTGGAGTTAGGCCTAAATGCACACTATTTTTGCAAGAAACAGGCAAGTTCTACAAGGAGTTTCAGTGTCAGGGGAGGTTAGTTGGGCTATAATTGGCTCTAATTGGCTCTCCCAGCTGCTGAAACATTCTCTACCTACAGCTGAATGACACTCCAAAAGGGGAGAGATGTGCTCCGACCTTTGAAAACATCAAAGGAGTCACTTCCAACACGGTTCTTACACAGCCCAATGCCCTACAGCTCAGCAGGGTCGGGCCAAGCCCAGCAAAGCTGATAGGAAACAGCTTTTGCAGAGTTAGATTTTTATCTCTTCCCCCAGATCAGCAGTACTTGCCACCAAATGACTGGGGAGGGAAAGGAGAGCCCTGACTTAAAGGGGGCATCTGTCCCTTAACTTGTTTTGTTGTCCCAGTGTCTTTTGGGCTGCTAATTCCCCTTCGGGTGGTGAAAGGAATCTCTATTTATATGTATTTTAGTGTGAACGAGTAACACTTAATACGTGAAAAGGTTTTAAGTACATGTTACTGTAATAGGCAATTAACATGGCATATAAGGAGCCCAGGGCCTGATGTTTACTCTTTCCAGTTTCATCTTTTACAACTCCATGTACCAAACATATGGAACCATTTCTCTTTCCTTAAATAAGTCTAGTGTGCATGTCTCCCCCCAACTCTTTTCTGTACTTTGTATACAGTTAGCTCAGTATGGACAGGGACCTTTGCTATCCTGCCAAAAATGGTACCTCATATACAGTAGAGGCTCAAATATTTGCTAAATGAATAGTTAATGTGTGCTTTGGCAAAACTACAAGATACTGACTTGATTTTCAGGTGGCCTGAAATCCAAGTCAGGATTAAAAGATTCAAATATATAATGGCCTCTGCCCTCAAGGTGACTGCAATCTAGTGTGGGAGCAAATGTGTCAGAATAACTCCATAGTGCACTGGGGGTGCAGAAGTTTCTTCTTTTTCTCTTAGGACAGCCTGACAAAGGGCAAGCCTGGTGGAGGAGGAGGAAGTGGCTCAGCCTGAGCTAAGGCTCCAGTGGCAGGGGAAGGAAAGGACAGAGGGGAGTGGGACCAGCAGGCCAGTGTTATATCTGAAGGAAAGGACCAAGGATTAAGAAGAGAACAGCATATTTGCATCAGAAACCAGGTGAGGGAACAAAGGGAGGAGTAGACTAAATTATGAAGGAAGTAAGGTGAGGAGCTAGGAATAACAGAGATCTACTGCCTTGAGTAGCCCAGGATGCGAAAATGTCCCTTTTATGAAATAGAAGTCAATATTGCATAGTGCGTGAGAGCATTGAATCTGGGTGTGGATAGACTCCATCTCAAGTCTTACCTCTGCCACTATTCATTGTGGGCCCCTGGGAAGGATACTTCACCTTTAAGCCCTCTAAAAATAGGGACATTAGGTATGCTGCTGCCATCACTGGACAAGAAGAGTCCTGTCAAAGACAGGAGGTTCCAAATGGGGGCAGGCTCAGGTGCAGGGGGCCAGGAACTCTGGCCTACTGCATAGAGATCACCTCATCCTTGTGTGATAGCCACCAGCATCGACTTTCACAACCAGCAGGAGAAGATGAGTGATTTATCAGAATTCCTGAGTAGTTTTCCTCTCCTGTGTCATTATTCTAAAGTGCCTAAAGGCAACTGGATTTGTTTCCCAGGACTGCTGTAATAAAGGACCACAAACTAGGAGGCTTCAGAAGTCCAAATTTAAGTATGGATAAGGCCACAGTCCCTAAGACTCTAGGGAAGGATTCTTTCCAGTGTTTTCCTAGCTTCTGGTAGTTCCTTCTCTCTTGGGAGCTGACCTCCACTCTTCACACCGGATTCTCCCTGTGTGCTGTCTGTGCCCAAATTTCCATTTTTTATAATGACATCAGTCATATTGGATAAGGGTCCACCTTAATGACCTCATTTTAATTTAATTACTTCTGTAAAGACACTATCTCAAAGTCACATTTTGAGATCCTGGGAGTTAGGATTTCAACATATCTTTTTTAGGGGGAATGCAATCGAACTCATAGCAGTGGCCCATTCCTGAACTAAATACCACAAAGGGAAAGATGTATCATACTGGTTTAAATCATTCAGGGTGTAATGAATACTGGGGAGATGTCTGCAGTGCCCACACACTCTCCTCATAGGATGCTGGGAAGATAATGGGAACTCAGCACCTGGCACAGCCTAGACTCAGAGACTGTATATTAGTCTGCATGTTGCCTGGAGCAAGGTTCTTAACCTGTCTATGCTGTAAAAATGGAGGTGGTGCTGACTCCCTGGCAGGGTGGCTCTAGGAACTAAATGCAATGATTCATGTAAAGAGCTCAGTGTGGTGCCTGGCCCCATAGTAATTGCCCCCCCAAATGGGACTATCACTTGTTGTTATTATTATTACTAAAATACCTTGCTTCTGGCCATGGTTGAAGGAGCTGTCTAAATTGAGTCATTAAAAGAGGCAAGAGTGTCACCAGAGGAACAGGGCAAGTGAAAGCATTTGGCCTTGGGATCTTTGAAATTAAAGATTTTAGTACATTCATGGGAGGGTCTCTGGCAAAGATACAGGCCTGAAGCTCTGGAGAATACTGGAGATTGACAGCTTTGTCATTGGGTGACTGTAAATGCTACCAGTGTAAACAAGCTAGCTCAGGGAGAGACTACGAACACAGGCAGGATGCAGATGTGGACAAAGCCCTGAGGTGCTTCTATACTTAGACAGGGACTGGCTGGAAAGAAAATGGGGACCCAGAGATCCTGACAGCAGTGTCTCATTTGACACTGGTGCAAAAGAAAAAGGTGCAAAAGAAAAAGCTATAATTGAGTGGCATGAGCTCCAAACAGGGAGGACTCGCTGGGGTCAGTCACAGGCCAGTTTACAGTCCCCTTTGAGGAGTTGGCTCAGGTGTACCTCTGCTTAATGGCATTCAAAGAGCAGAGGAAAACACTCAGCCTGGGGAAAGCGGACCCAGGTGAGAATGCGAAGGACAGCTCAAGTCCAAAACTTCACGATGGGCAAGATATTAGGGTGTAGAGCATTGTGAAGGGCAGAATTGGAAGCATGTGGGCATGTTTCTTTGAATTACATTAAGGTGACTATGAATTGCAGCTAGCACAGAATACAGTGTGGGCAAGATTCAGAGAAAGAGGCCAGATTGGGGATCCTTCTTTGGTCACGGAATCCCTGGAGGGTGACAGAAGCACCTGGGTCTCTCAGAGGGTGTTAGGGCATTGTGCAGAAGTTCTGCCCCAACAGACACAGTCCAGCATCAGGGTGCTGAGGAAGCTATAGGGGTTCTGGTCCACAGGGATCTAATGAGAGACACAGAAAGCTACATTTGGGGCTGGGGTGGAGATGATGACTCCTTAAGAGAAATTTGCTATATAAATTCTAGGTTTTTTCCCCAGTAGTCTGAACCAAGTTGAAGACTGCAAATTTTATAAACCAAAAAGAAATTTTCCTTGAACTTGTCACAATACTTTGGTAAAATAAATGCAGTAATTATTTAGTGGTTTATTTTTTAATTTATGGGTTTAAACATCATGCTTTTTGTGATACAGTCTATGTTTATTACTGGTTTACATTTCCATTGTCTGTTCTAGCATACAGTCTCCTGGGAAAACAGGGACCAGTTCTGTATTAATATACTTTATACTGTCTAGCAAAGCTTATAACTAAAGTTAATTCAGTATATTTCTTTTTTGGGTCGTGCAAACTATTGAAAATGAATTATTTTATTAATGGAAGATATTTTCAACGTGGGAAGCAGTGGTCAGGTATTAATATACCCATGTTGCACAAGTGAAGACTGAGGGGGCAGTAAAGGAACTGGCATTAAACCCTTGGTTCCTGGTCTTCTGACTGTACACCAATGTTTCCTCCTAAGACAGTAGTCCCTAATTTTTGCTGCACATTGGAATCACCCGGATATTTTAAAGAATATCTGAATGCCTGGTTTCCACCTGCAGACATTCAGATTTCATTGATGACTTAGAGTACAATCTTAGTAGCATTATTTTTACAAGCTTGCTCCCCAGATGATTTTAACATGCAGCAAAGTTTGGGAGGCACCATCCTGTGTGCTACTCTCTGGAAAATCAAATGAATAACATCATCATTTCATCTTTAAAAACACAAATAATAAAATATTATAAATCTGTATATCATAAATATATACATCTATAATGTAGAATAGAATAAATCAATATCATAAATGGAACAAAGAATAGACTAAATTTCTTCAACTTAAAAAATATAAATATTAAAAAATATGAAATGAAGGAAGACACATGAATTGGGGAGGAAAGGAACGTTATTTAGTTGGAAATACTGCTTACTTATTTAAAAAAACATATTAAAATCTTAGGAACTAGCATGTTTAATAAATAAACTCCTCTCACTGCCTACATTCAAAATGAATTGAGAGATGGACATACAGTCAGAAAGATGGAAATCAGTATGTTATGCTGGTCTCTGGTAATGACTGAGTGGAGAATGTGGGTCTAGATTTTTTGGAAACAGAGATTCCTACACTTTGCACCTGTGCTGGATAGATTTGCCCAGGTGAGTCCCTGGCAGCACTAAATGCTTCAGGTCTTGGGGGGAGGGCAGGGGTTGCTCTGGTGGAGGAGCAGACCAGAATTAAAGCTCTCAGTGGGAGAGCAAAATGGAGGAGGACAGGGGAAGGGTTGAGCTCCTCCCACATGCACCAATAGAATTAAATCACCATATGCAGTGAGGATTTGGGCAGAAGAGAAGGAGGAAGAGCACCATCCAGAGGAAAGCATGAAGGAATGGGGGATGGAGTCTTCACCCTCCAAAAGAGAGACTCCTCTTCTACATTCACTAATTTCACATAAATTATAGAGTTTAATGTAAGAGAATGATTCCTTGAAAAAAACTATATTTAGGTGGCTATTTTTCTGTCTTCTGAATGAGGATGATCTTTCTTAGCATTGAAATGGTAAAAAGGAGTGTCAAAAAACAGATCAATAACTTTGACTACACACAATTTTGGGCCCATTCGATTATTAAAGACTTTTAAAAATGAAGATAATACATATTGGTGGGAGTGTAAATTGAAGCAACCTTACTGGATATAAATTTGGCAATTTATTTTCAGAGCTTGAATATCTTCATATCCTTTGACTCAATAATTCCACCCTAAAACTTGAGAATGTAATCAATGATAAGGTCAACGATTTATATCTAAAGATGTTTATTCCAGGTTATTCCTTATACTGAAATAAATGGAACAACCTAAATACCCAACAATAGGAGAATGATTAAATAAATGAGGGTGACTTTATTCTATGGGAATATTATGTTTCAATTTAAAATGAAGCTTTTGAGTACTTTTCAATGGGGAAATGTAAAAAATTTAGGTAAAATGCAGAGTACAAAAATAAATGTGTAATCATAATAGTGCAAAAAATAAAATCTATTTTAAAAAATATTGGAAGAAAATGCATCAAAATGTTAATAGGGATTGAGATTGTAATTTTGCTTTATTTTATTAAATGAGAATTATGGTTTTTATATTATTTTTAGATGAATGTTTATTAATAATGTTAGTGTGTGTGTGTGTGTGTGTGTGTGTGTGTGTGTGTTAAAGCATATATTCTTTTTTTGAGGCCTGAATGTCAGCATGCCAGTCTGGTAGGTTGGGACCAGGAATTAAAGTGACCTCCAGATGTGTGAGTAGGAAGAGAGGGTGACACCTTCCCAGACCAAAGCTAGGAAGCCCAAGAGTGAACACAATGTGTGAAAACAGAGTGAGGTACTTGTCATCACCAGTGTAGGAGCAGACATCGTGTATTAACACAAAGAGATTTTGAAATAATAGGTGATATTTTCTCTGTTATTAATTTCTTAAAACAGGCAATCAGCCAGTTACATATAAACTCCCTTCAGGACTCCTAAATCTTTTTTAAAAAATGATTTTAAATTTTTTTTTTTTATTTTGGAGAGAGAGATAGACAGAGTGTAAGCAGGAGAGGGGCAGAGAGAGCAGGAGACACAGAATCTGAAGCAAACTTCAGGCTCCAGAGCCTGATACGGGGCTCGAACTCACGAACCGTGAGATCATGACCTGAGCCAAAGTCGGATGTTCAACTAACTGAGCCACCCAGGCATCCCTAGGACTCATAAATCTTAATTGAGGCCATGCCCTTGGAAGTTTCTGGGAAGAGCACTTTGGGAAAAGGTGTGAGAGAAATCAGGGCAGGAGTCTGGCCAGGTGAGTGTGTGGTCACAGTTGCTGGAGCAATTCAAGGTACCTAATCCATCTGACTGCTGTCACATTGGAGCACTTGCCACATGTGATCTTGTCCAGGTGCACTGCTAGTGGAAGCTCAGAACCCCCTCTCTCTCTTCTTTAAATGGGACATCCACAGTAGCCCCAGTTGGCCTCTCTGCACAGAAAACCAGGCGGATTTGCATGCATATCTGGTTCATAAAATTCCTAAGCATACTATTTCATCCAGGCCTGGAGAGTTTGGCTTGCACAGATTCAAATATGACTGCAACAGAACCTACCGTTTCGTAAGGTTGAAAAGGAAAGACAGAGATTTCAGTGCCCAGTGGGAGCGGAGACCAGGATAAACTCATGGTGGAGAGCACACATTTCAAAATGAAACAATCTCTCCAAAATCAGCCTTTTTTCTCAGCCTCTTCTCTTCTTTTTTTTCTCAGTATTTTTTTTCTTGAGTCTCCATGTTTAAGGGAAAAAAATCCCAGAAGACAAAAGGTCATTTACGCAGATGGGTGGTTGACCTTGATGAACCATTAGTTGAAATTAGGAATATTCAAAAAACATTTTATTTCTCCTTTTTGAAAAATTTCCCCCTTTTAGGAAAGGGGAATACACTTTTAGAGTTTTGGTATTATTAATTAAAATTTTTTTAAAAAGAAAAATGGATAAATGTGCTAACAGCTTCTTTCTTTGTATTAAGATTTCTGTGTTTTTAATTCAGCACTGAGCTGTATTGGACAGCAACCTTGAATGAGAAGAAAGGGAAATAGCTGATCTGTTACTTTTTTCCCCCATATTTTCTTAGAACTGCATTGCCCTCTTTTCTGTATTTTATGCTGTTGAGCCTAGTCTAGTCTGAGATGTCTAAATTATTAAGTAATACATGTGGTAATTGAGGCAGGATTGTGAAGTTAAAACAACGTGCAATGGTAGGACACGTGGGCAGCAAAGGTGAGGTGGAGAATTTTACATGCAGTGATATTTCAAAAATATGTATCCAAATAGTCAGTGGTACTGTGATGCTCCTTAAACTACTTCTGAGTGAGGTTTTTGCCTTCATATTGGGCAAAGATGTGGTTCTCTTGGCTGGTTGTGTAGTTCTTCCTTGAGGGCCTGTCCCTTCTATGGGTGTTTTCCGTAGAATCAGAACCAGGTTGGATTTGGCAACCAGAAAGGGGAAATGTTTCATGTCTCAGTGTCTCATCTGCTTTTCCCTACTGACTCCAGCAGGCATGAGGACCTAAATCAACTAGGGAACAGTAGGGAGGAGTGAGGGAGAAGGAATCAATCTGTTCTGATGTCTGTCTCCCTGATCTTTGGAACAGGAAGACAGTGTCACCTCTGAGCCCAAGTGTTCTTGTATGGGAAAAGTGTCCTTTTAAAGAATTAGTCTTCAGCATTCTGTCAATTATGGCCTCCAAATCTGGCTGAGTAATTAAATGCCAGCTGACAGTAAATATCAAACTGCTTGGGAGCTGTAGCGAGATATAGACAAGTGGATTCTGTGTGATTGCTTTGGTAATTTGCTTTTTAATCTTTAATACCAATTAAATGCAGGGGAGCTGAAGCCCGAGCATTGCCCAAATGAGATAGCCCATCAGCTGATGCTGTGTGCTGTCCAGCATGGACTTCTCAGCTTCTGTGACTGCACTGGGTCTTAGGAGACAGGGAAGTCTGATTGGCAGTGACTAGAGGACCCTGCACCATCTGTAGGCAGAGAAGCCCCTGCCCTCAAGGTATTGGCAGAGCTGTGCATCCTCAAAGGATATGGTCAATTACCTCCCCTATACTTTCTTACCTTGGTTGTCCCTACCATCATTGTGGGTCTGATTTAAGGACTGATTTTTTTTACCATCTTTCCTTAGGGGAGTGGGCACAGGAGGAGGAGAAGCAATACCTACTGAACAACTACCAGGTGCAGAGATTGTTCTTTAGTGGTTCCTACTGAGACACCAAATTAACATGAGTGCAGACTCATACCTTCAAACCCAACCCCCGAGGAACTTCAAAGCAGTGGTTCTCAACCAAGGATGATTCTCCCTCCCCATCCCCCCACCCCCACACTCACACTCACAGGGATCTTTGGAAATATCTGGAGACACCTTTTATTGTCTCAGCTGGAGAGAAGATGGCACTGGCTTGTAGTGAGTACAAGCCAGAGATGCTACAGGGATCCTACAATACATAAGAGTGGAACACAACAAAGAATTATTTGGTCCAAAATATCAGTGGTGCTGAGGTTGAGAAGCTTGCTCTAGAGTGAAAATAGGAAGTTAGAGAAAAAACTGTGGGAAATTTTTGGGATTATAGAGGATTTTTGAACTTGAGGGTGGGAGGGAGTGATAGCTTTGATGTAGGACAGGAAAGCCATCACAGCAGTGGGAAGATAACAACTCCTTTTGAGGTTGCTTTTGCTTTCCTTCCATCATTATTTCAGGAAATACAGAACCTGTCCCACACTTATGGAAACTCAATTTCTAGTCTAGATGTTCTCAAGAATAAAGTAGTACATCACAAAAACTCTGTGCTTCTTAGGAGCTGACAAAAATAGGTGTGGACTCTTGTACTTTGGCCAGTTGCTTCTTGCTTCCTTTCCCATACCCCTCCCCTACTGCATGGTGAATTATTATTTAAGGAGGGTCCCCCTTTACTGATGTTTCTTTTGGGTTGACAGAAAATAAAACTTGACCTAGGTGGTTGGTTTTGGGAGCAGCGAGTGATAGACTATAGTTCACTGGTACCTAAGGTTCTCCAATATGGGGTTCATTCATCTGAATTAATTAGGCTAATATTGACTGGGATTCTGGCTTGCACATGCTCATTACTTGGCAGAGAGCAGATAACTCTAGGAAAAAGGAACTCCCTGCCAAAATAATGAGTCTTTGAGAAGTATAGTTTGAAGAAAATGGCATTAAGAATAAGTGCATTACAGATTCCATCAGAGCAGAAATATTAGAATATATGGACCAAGGTTTTAAAAGATCCTAATAATAACTATACTAAAGGAGATAAACATAAAACAAGAACAGGGAAACATAAAATAGTCAAAGTAAAAATTTAGGTATGAAATACATAATAGGAAGAAGATGATGGGTTATTGAACAAAAAAAGATATAGCTGAGGAATGAATTAGTAATTTGGAATATCAGATTTAGGACATATCTGAGAAAGAAAATAAGAAGAACGAAGAAATAGAAAAGCTGAGAGAGATGGAAAAAACAATAGAGGAGTGAAACTCCAGCCTATAAGGCACCACAAAGCCAGCAGTGCAAAACAATCTAAGGATGTGAGAAATAAAATCAGGAAAGAAAAACTCTTCGGAGGAATAACAGATTTAAAAGAAAAGGATGACCTCAGAGGATGGCTGTTTGAAAGAGCTGATGTGCCAAAATGGAGAGATAAGGGACAACTCAAACCTTATTAATGACTAAGGGAATAACTTTGTAGTGGAAAATCCTGAAAGATACCACCTTAAGCAAGTAGTGTATCAACATTATTTACTTCTGATATATGATGTATTAAAAGGGGCACATCACTTCTGTGGTATTCTACAAATCCTATAGTCCCAACTGAATCATTAGAAAACATCAGACAAAGCCAAATTGAGGAAATTCTACAAAATGCCTGACTCGTATGCTTCTAAAGTGTCACGGTTATGAAAAGATGAGGAAAGACTGAGGGATTGTCAGATTGAAGGACATTAAAGAGGAAGGATATCTAAGTGAAATGTGGGATCCTGGGTCGGATCCAGAATAACAACAGAAAAGTGGACATTAGTCCAAGAACTGGTGATGCATGAATAATGTCTATAGTTTATTTAGTAATATTGTATCATTGTTAATCTATTAGTTTTGTTAATTTTACCATATTTAGGCACAATGTTAACTTTAGGTAAAGCTGGGTAAAGGGAACAGGAAACTTTCTTTTCTGTCTTTGTAACTCTTCTAAAGTCTCAAGTTCTTTTAAAATAAAAAGCTAAGGGCATCTGAGTGGCTCGGTCAGTTGAGCAACTCTTGATTTCAGCTCAGGTCACCATTTCACGCTTCATGGGTTTGAGCCCCATGTGCTCTATGTGCGGAGCCTGCTCGGGATTCTCTGTCTCCCTATCTCTGTCCTTCCTCTGCTATGCTTTCTCTCTCTCAAATAAAGAAATAAACATTTTTTAAAAAGCTAAAAAATACTAATCCATTATCTCTAGTATTGAATAATTTTGATGACAAAGTAGTTATTGTATGGGAGTTCCAGTGGCTCTACATTCTCATCAACATATAGCATGGGTAAGCTTTATGATTTGGGGCATTCTAATAGATATGTATTGGCACATTATCATGGTTTTGATTTTCGTTTCCCTAATGACTAACAATTTTGGGCATCTTTTCATACGCTTATTTGACATCCACTTGATGAAGTGTCTGTTCAGATCTTTTGTCTTTTTTTTTTTAACTTTATAGTTTATTGTCAGGTTGGTTTCCATATAACACCCAGTGCTCTTCCCCACAAGTGACCTCCACCATAACCATCACCCCACTTCCCCTTTCCCCCGCCCCCTTCTGCCCTCAGTTTATCTTCAGTATTCAAGAGTCTCTCGTGCTTTGTCTCCTTCCCTCTCCCTCTTTTTCCTCCTTCCCCTCCCCATGGTCCTCTGTTAGGTTTCTCCTGTTAGACCTATGAGTGAAAACATATGGTATCCTTCCTTTACCACCTGACTTATTTCGCTTAGCATGACACCCTTGAGGTCCATCCACTTTGCTACGAAAGGCCAGATTTCATTCTTTCTCATTGCCATGTAGTATTCCATTGTATAGATAAACCACATCTTCTTAATCCATTCATCAGTTGATGGACATTTAGGCTCTTTCCATGATTTGGCTATTGTTGAAAGTGCCGCTACAAACATTGGGGTACATGTGCCCCTATGCATCAGCATTTCTGTATCCC
>CM053575.1:78198483-78267168 GCA_028646485.1 Cryptoprocta ferox
GCAAGCAAGATGGAAAAAAGACTTCCATGTTGTTCCGCCATCTTGGCTCCTCCCTCAGAGGGGCTGTGTTATTTTACATGCCTATCAATAATGAATATATGGTGATTCCTTTTTTTATGCATCCTCACTAACATTTGGTGTTGTCATTATTCTTTTATTTTAGCCATTCTGATAGTGTGTAATAATAAGTCATTATGGTTTTAATTTGGATTTCTTTGATGGTTGATGATGCTACACATCTTTTTATGTGCTTATTTGCTACATTCCCTTCAGCGAATTATCTCTTCACTATTCTCTCTTTCTTTCTCTCTCTCTCTCTCTCTCTGCTCATGTTCAACTTGGATTTTTTTTCACCACTGAAGTTTGAGAGTTCTTTATATATTCTGTATACTAGTCCTTCATTAAATACATGGTTTGTAATATTTTCTCCCAGTCTGCAACTTATCTTTTATCCTATTAGTAGGATCTTTTGCAGAGCAAATTTATTCATTTCTCAGTCCTACTCTTTTTTCTCATCTTTTTCTGGGATTCTAATATCATACATGTTAGATTTCTTACTATAGTTCCACAGATCACTGAGGCTCTGTCTACTTTTATCTCCCCTCTCAGTCTGTTTTATCTTTTTCATTTAGATTGGATAACTTATCCTATTCTACCTTGCAGTTCACTTACTATTTTATCTATCTTCTCTATTCTTCTTTTTAGCCTACTCATTGAATATTTTCCTCCAACTTATTATATTTTTCACTTCTAAATTTCCCATTTGGTTCCTATTCATATCCTCTGTTTCTTTGCTGAAGCTTTCCAATTTTTATATGTTTCATCAGTTTTGTAATTGCTTGTGGAAACATTTTTCATCATGGCTTCTTTTAAATCTCTACTACATAATTCAAACATCTCTGCCATCTTAGTGTCAGGATCTACTGATCATCTTTTAAAATTGAGTTTGAGATTTTACTGGTTCTTGGTATGATGAGTGATTCTTAGTTGAAACTTGGATATTTTCATATTAATCTAAGAGACTCTGTATCTTATTTTAATCTGTTTTAGCTGGCTTTATTTGGCATTCTATCAATGTCAGTATCCTGGTTGTGATATTGAATTTTACAAGATGTCCAAAAGACAAAAAAGGAGGTGCTGCTTTATTAAGATTAAGGTTGCCCACTTAACCTCCATTGACACCCAAGGCAGGAATGATTCATTACTGATGGGCTGAAGCAGCTGCTCTGGCTCCCCATGTGGTCTCACTGACCCCTCAGTGATGTAGTCTTCTTACTACTGGGTACTAGTGAAAGTTCCTGACTTTCTGTCAGGTATCCTATGACATTAGTCCATTGAAAATGGTAGGAAAATCCTTGTACTGATGGTTTGGAGTGGATTTTCAGTCATCCCATATGATCTCCACTGGTGCTGTGTTGGTTGGGAGTTTTCTTTCCTGGCTGATGGGGATCAAGTCCTGACCCCCTACTTGGACTTTCCTGACACCAACTCAGCAGGAGTATTGCAGTGCCTTTGTACAGCATGGTGAGGGTGGAAATCTAGGTTCCCTATTTGACTTTTGCTTGGCATGGGTATGGGCACAGTCACAGCCTTTTCTGTAATGTTTGTCTGGAATAGCATGGTTGTTGTCAAAAAGTATTCTGTCTTGCTAGACTGACCTTTCTTGGTCCTTTGAGTAGCGAGAGCAGGCTTTTTTAGGGGCTTATTTTATCTTTATTTATTGGTGTTTCTGGTTCCTGGCTTCTTCATCTCCAAGTCGGAGATATACAGAGCAAAAGGAGAATATGGGGAACTCACAACAGTGTTATTCTTTAGGTCCTAAGATACAAAGCTGGTTTGCCTTTTTCTCTTCACCTTTCAGGGTTTTCTAATGTTTGATTTAGATATAATTTCCAGGCTTTAGTGGGAAGAAGAGGGAAAAGTACATTTACAAGCTTGGCTTCCTGGAAGCAGAAGTCTCATACTTTTATTTACATATTTAATGTAAGTTTCCTGTTATTGTTGGGCCTTGCTTTTTAAATTAATTGTATCTGATAACTTTTGTTTATTAACTATTATGTTATGCCATTCACATATAATGTGAATGAATGTGATTATTGATATATTTGGATTTAATTTTATGACATTGCTAGCAGCTTTCTATTTGTTCCATATGTCTTTCATTTGACTCTCTTTTTCTGTAGTCATGGGTTAGTTGGACAATTTTTATTCCATTTGTGTTCTCTCCTGATTCATTTATACCTCTTAAAATTTTTCTTTAACAATTGCCCAAATGTTTACAATATACAAATTTAATTAAACAGTCTATCTTCAAATAAAATTGTACCTCTTTGTGTGTAATGTGAGAACCTTACAATCATATATTCTCAATATCTCCTTACCTTTCTTTGTGTTATTGTTGTTACATACTTTACTTTTACATATGTTATAAGCACTCAGTACATTGATACTATTTTTGCTTTAGACCCTCAGTGATCTTTTAGAATAAAAGTAAGTAAAAAATAAGGAAAAACTTAATTCTATTTTACCTTCACTTATTCCTTTTCCAGTGCTCTTTATTTCTTTGTGTAGATCCAAGTTTCTGTCTCATATCATAATCTTTCTTCCTGAAAAACTTTCTTCAATGTTTTCTGTAGTGTAGGTCTGCTGGCAGCAAATTTTCTCAGTTTTTGCCTGAGAAAGCTTTATTTCTCATTTATTTCTGAAAGATATTTTCACTTTGTATAGAATTCTGGTTGAGAAGTTTTATTTCTTCAACACTTTTGAAAATCTTTCTGCGCTTTTTTCTAGTTTTTATGATATTTGAAGAAAATTCTAATTTAATTACTGTCTTTGTTTCTTTATTTGCAAGATGTCTTTTTTGTCTGAATGCTCTCAAGGTTTTCTCTTTGTCTTTTGTTTTCAGCAGTTTGACTATTCTTTGAAAGCTATGTTTTTGATTTGCTTGTTTGTTTTGGTGTGTACAGTAAACCTTGGTTTGCAAGAATAATTTGTTCTGGAAACATGCTTGTAATCCAAAGCACTCATATATCAAAGCAAATTTCAAGAACTGATGGCCCAATTGTGATCATGTGACATATGGCATCACATACTACTTGTATTGCAAGAAATCACACATTTATTAAGTTAAAATTTATTAGAAATGTTTTCTTGTCTTGTGAAACACTTGCAGAACAAGTTACTTATAATTCAAGGTTTTACTGTATTCTGCTTGGTAATCTCTGAGCGTCTTATATCTGTGGTTTGGTATTTGTCATTAATCTTCTAAAATTTTTGGCAATTATTTCTTCAAATATTTCTTCTGTTCTGTCCTCTCTCTCTTTTCCTTCTGGTATCGACTTGCCTGTTTGTTAGACTATTTCATTTTTTCCTAAACTCTTGGACTCTCTGTTCAGTTACTTCCTCCTTTCCTTTCCTTTAGTTTCCTTTCCTTTCCTTTCCTTCTCTGTATGCTTCAGTTTGAGTAATTTTTTGAGATCTTCAAATTCTTTGATTCTTCAGTTTCTTATCTCTTTTATAAACCAGTTGAAGGCATTTTAACCCTTGTTATTGTGCTTTCATTTCCAGTATTTCAATTTTATTTCTTATAATTTAATTTCTGCTGATTTTACCCACAAAATCTTGCATTTGTTTTACTTTTCCCATTACCACCCTAAACATATTAATTATACTTATTTCAAATTCACTGTCATATAGTTTAAACATGTGTCATATTTGAATTTGGTTCTGATGATTACTTCTTATCTTGGGGCTGTGTTGCCTTTACTTACCTTGTTAGATGCCTTGTAACTTTTTGTAGAAAGATATACATCTTGTGTAAGACAGCAGAGACTGAGGTAACTATTTTTTGTGCTTAAAAAAAAAGACATATCTTTCCTTCTGTTAGGACTTTAATCCAGGAGCTTGAGTTAATCTAATTAGGAGTCAGACTGGATTTGAGATTTGTTACTGCTATGATTAAACAATACCTTGCATTTAGGGTTGGGGCTGGTTTGACAGAGAATAATTTTCAGTAAATTATCCTTCTTCTGGCTTGAGGTCTTCACTGTGCTTTGCACCCAAGAAAAGATATCTATCTTGCAATTTACTTGCCACTCCATGCTTGTTAGCATAGCCATAGGGATATAGGAGTAGGGGTCATTCTCTTTTGTTCTGACTAAGCTTCCATATTTGGGTATGTGGCTTTTTCCATGCTGACCCCCTTCCCCAGCATGATTCCCTTCATCTAGAGATAGAAGGAATTTTTCCCCTAGTGCCCTAAGGGTGACAGTGTTTGTTGTCTTTCCCCTCACCTGTTAGGGCTTTTGTTCAAGAAAGGAGATAGAGAATAAAAGTAACTGAGTTTTTACCCACCACCCACCACCCCACAGAGTGTCTGTTCTTCCCCTTCTTTAGGTCTGTACCACAATGAGACTCAGAAATCTCTTAGGCTTTTCTGTGAGCACCCCGTAGAGTCAGTAAAGAAAAAGCCTATAATAATGTGTAGACTCCCCCAGTTCCTGTGCCACCTACAGGCATAATCATCTATCAGTAGTGTTCTTTCATCCTCCACCAATTTGCTAATACCCCTAGCTGAATTCTCCTTACTGGTATCTGGATGCTGATGTCAAGGTAAACCAGTTCTTGCATCTCATCTTTCCTGTTGGCTCATTCCTCTAGATTTGGGACTTGTTGGTTGCCCTGTGATCTTAATATTACTCCAACTGGTTCAGGAAAAATCATAAACTTGCTGTTTGTGCCACCTTTTAAAAATGTTATTGTAGGGTTGGGATTGTCATTTTTCCCCAATCTCTACTTCCTGAGAGGAAACCAGAAGTTTCAAATAGTATTTTTAAAGTTTTGAAAGAATACTTTATTCTAGAATATATTCAGCCAAGTTGCTATTCAAATATGGGAGTATGATAAAAATATTCTCAGACATACAAGGCTTTGTCACACAAAGATCCACACTGAAAACAGTTTGGATGAAATACTTAAATAGTAAGAGAGAATAATCCAGAATATTTTACCAATGTAAAAGAAGTAAAAGTAAAACAACAACAACAACAACAAATGAAGCATGTTGTCCTTTAAAAAAAGGAAATTTATTAATGATGATCCAGAACTAAAAGTCTAGAGTAATATAAATATGATGGGTGTGGGAAGGAGATAAAAAAAACCTAAGCGTGTGCTAAAAATTCCTGTTTAATTAGGGGAAACAATAGTAGTTTTAAAAGCTAAGAATAGATTTTAAAAGAGGAGATAAAGTTAAAAAGTAAATTATATTGTAGGAACAGTCTCAAATATATTATCACAATAAATATAAATAGACTAACTTTGCTATTTACAAGACAACTAGTGATAAGGTGGGTTAGGAAATATCCAGATATAAGCATAATTGGAGAATGTTCTCTCGTTCAGATTTTCTTGGTAGAAAGTTCTTTTTACTAGCCAAACTTTACAGAACATATACTTCCTAGCACAACATTTTTCATCCAATGTTTTAATGGGGAAAATTATATTTATACCCACCAAATTCAATTCAAGTTTTGGCAAAACGATTTCAGGAAAAATAACAAGTTATGTTATAAATACAATTGGTAAAACCCTGTAGAGATTTTGAAAGTCTTGACAAGTGTTAGAAAGGAGGATGTTCAGCTTGGATTTTGCTGAGAAGCATCTCAGTATCATTCTCAGCTGAGCAGTTCTCTGCCATTGTACACTTGTTCTGAACATGTTTTTACACTGCCTTTCATATTTAGCTTAATGTTGTAAAACAAGTCCAAAGGAAAGTTGAGAAAATTGTGGAAAGGGAAGCAAAATGAGTAAGAGAAATGATTGAATGGAGGAGATATTCCTGCAAATGAGGAAACTTTTGCAACAACCTTGTTGATTTTTGGTAATTGAGAATGGATATTTTAAGTATGTTATGATCTAACAAGTTTGTTACTGATATTTATGTATTTTACTGTATTCATTTGTGTGTTAGAAAATAGATCAGGGGTTTTGATTGATGTGTAGTGGGCTATTGGAAAAATGAAATAAAGCAGATTAAGCTCCTGATTAAGTTTTCACATAAGATGCTGATTGTCAAGAAGAAATTATGACCTCAACTGGAAGTTGCTTGTATATGAGATAACACGCAAAGATAAAAAGTGAAAGATGTAAGAAGACAGATCAGGCAAAATAAAGTTAGTGTGGCTCTCTTAATATTAGATAAAATAGATTAAAGCATTTTTAGGGATGGAGAGGATCACTACATAAAAAAACAATGTTCAATTTACCAAGAGGATATGGAAGTACTAAATGTATATACATTTCTAAAAATCCCTCCAAATCTATGATATAGCAATTGATAGATGTCTGAGAAGAAATAGCTAAATCTACCTTCATAGTGATTCCTACACTAAACATAAATTTGTTTATGATTGTTAGGTCAAGCGGAAAAAAAATAGCAGTAAGTATATAAAGAACTTTCAACAATACAGTTAATTAGTTCTGAATATGAAGTTTTATTAACTTCTACCATTGTCAAAGGTGTATTCTGCTTATTCTTGAAACATCTTAGGTCAGCATTTCCTTATTTGATTGGAAAATTCTTCCTTGTCTTATGTCTTGGTCTTTTCTCCCTGTACTTTATATCCAATGTTTCTTAATTCTATCTCATTGGATCATGTAGAAAAAGACTATTCCTATGCATGTGATGTGGAGCAATTTGTTTTGAGTTAGTTTTTTTTGTATGGTACAAGGTGAGGGTCAAAGTTATTTCTTCCACATTCAGTCCCAGTACCATTTGTTAAACAGATTATCCCTTCCCTAGTGAATTTCCTTGGCACCATTATCAAAATCAGTTGGTTGTAAACATGAGGTTTATTTCTGTTTACTTCTGTTCCATTGATCACTATTTCTTTCTGTGTGGCTTGATAACTGTAGCTTTATATAGTAAATTTTGAAATCTGAAAGTGTGAGAGCTTCAACTTTGTTATGTCTTAAAAATATTATTTTAGGTTTTCTAGATATTTTGCATTTCCATATATATTTTATAATCTGTTGTCAATTTCTGCAAAAAGCGCTGCTGGAGCTGAGGATGGTTTGTTACACAGCAACAGATAACTGATCAGTACAAGTCAGCTTATCATATGCTATTGCCTAAGTCTTCCTCCCATAAGCTGGTTCAAAGGCATGTATTTCTTATCCACACAGTAGGTTTATTTTTTTTCTCTCTCTCTCTTTTTTTGACCCATGAAATGTACTTCACTTTTTAAAATCTATTATGTTGTATATGATTAAGTTTTGCTTGTAATTTCATTCGGTCATCCACTAACTTTATCATGCACAGTTTCTTCCATGTCTCTTTGCCATGAGTCATTTACAGATTCAGTGACCATACTTTTCATGGTTCTATGCAAACACTAAATAACAGTCATTGAGCAGAGAAGGAGAGAGGTTTGGGCCCTGAAATCCAGTCTCCAGGGAACCCTTGGGCTTTATTCATTAATGTAATACTTTAGAAATTGTAGAAAATGGTTGAAAAATATCAGGGAGAGTGAAATTGTATCTGTGGAGGCAAAACTGAGACCTTCTGAAGAACTTTGTAAGCACAGAAGATTTCCATTCCTTTTTGATGAAGAAAGATATCAGGGATATGATCCCTTCAGCCTCACCTCATAAAAGATGACTTAGGGTGAGGTCGCCAAGCAGAGGAGCAGTACTTCTTGGAAATGGCCAGGCCAGCATACACTCAAAGTACTTCCTTAGCGGAAGGAAGCCAAGAGCAAAAGACAAGATCACAATAGAAAAAAGGCCTTGCTCCCACAGTGCTAGAAAAACTGCCTGAGGAGACTTAGGCAGTCTTTTTGTAGTTGAAATTATATTAAGGGGAAAAGAGTTTCAAGAGAGAAAAATTGACCCACTAATAAATGAGAAGAGAAAATTAATGCTGACTCTTCACTGCCTGGGACTATGAGTGCACTTGGCAAATCTGTTCCCAGCAAGGAAAACAAAGCAATGCGGACAATTAGAAATAATGAAGACCTTACAGAACTAGCAACTGACAGAAATGAGATGGTATTTGGGAAAGTGAGACATAGAAAATCTGTATATATGAAAAGCTTGCTTATGCCCTTATGCCTCATTCCCCTCTCTGCCTTATCATGTCCTTTGATATGTCATTAGCCAGGAGAGAATCCCAAAGATTATTGTCTCTGGGGATAAGGCTTGTCGAAACTGACTCACAGTGTTGCCTCCAGCTTAACAGGGTGAGGAGTAATAGGACAGGAGAGAGGAGAGCTGGGTTTCTCACTAGTGATGTGATCTTGGGCAAGACGCTTCATTCACCACTAGGGGATCCTCATCTGTTAGACTAAAAGGATAGTGGTCATTTGATTTGACCACTATCCTTTTACCCCTGTTTGTAGGTACAACACTCACTAACCCCCTCCTTTGGAGAACTGTCCCTTCTCTACAACATAGGCTTCGGTGGGGCTGACAGCGCTCTGCTTTCCTGAGTACTGGGCTAAACTCGTAACCTAAACCGGGTCAAGTTACAGTGTATAATCTGCTTTAGACAAGGGGAAGATGTGGGGCAAAGACGGTCGGAGTGGAGCCATCTAGGCGCCACACAGGAGAAATGCCCTTGTCCTAGCGCTGCTTCCTGACTTTCCGCAAGACTTACTTTAGGTAACGATGCCAGTATCCTTCCGATAAATAACTTCTTTTTCTCTTAAACTTAGTTAACAAATGCCCATTTGGTTGTTTTTAACCAAAGAAGATGATCAAATCTGAGAGAAGAGGGCATTCTAGTGATATAAAGAGAGGCTTCAGGTAGAAACACAGGACCACTTTATTTTTGATTGCCGAGATGGGTCAGCAACTTCCACCAGCGATCCCAAGAATGCAGCTGTCCAAGTCGCTGTGTAGGTCCTGCCCTGGCGGTGGGACCCAGGACGCAGGTTTGAGGGCTCCGAACCTCAGTTCCCTTGTTTCAGTTCCGGCTGTTTGGCTGTCTTCCTGGGATATTTTTAGAGTAAATAAAATGTTATGAAGTGCTTTGATGATTTTGGAGAAATGATTAAAAATTAATCCAAGATAGTATGGAAATCTGGGCCTAGCCCCTTTAGCCAACTCTGGGGATCTCAAAATATCTGGCAATTCATCCAAGAATGACGCTTCTTTGCATTTCTTATTCTGTCACACTCTTTCCTATTGATTTGCCAAGCTGGGCTAGAAAGGAAGGAAAACACACAGAGACAAAAGCCCTCTGCAACTAATTAATTATTTTGCCAGTTTTAGAGAGAAGTGGGGGGAAAAACTTTAAAACCAAATAACAATAATTTTTAAAGGAATCCAACCAACACATTTCCATAAAGTGAATATGTTGGGCCTGGTAGGAGGCAGAAGGCTCACTAGGATGCTAAAACCTCTCCACATTTGCATATATTTTTAATAGGGGCTGATAAAAGCAAATAAACCAACACAAATAATTATAATATTTTAATTGTATTTCTTCAGGGCTTTGCAATTTTTTTTAAAAAAATAAACATATATATAAGGCAAAGTCAGTGTTACTAAGTGGCAAGGATTCTGCCAGACCCAGTTGCTGTTTTTTGTTTTTTGTTTTTGAACTACATGAGGAAAGAAAGGTGCAGATGTGGTCTGCTTACTTTAAAAAATCTTATTATTGAAGTACAGTTGACATGCCATGTTATCCTAGTTTTAGGTATACAATATAGTGATTTGATAATTCTATGTTATGCAATGCTCACCACATGTAGTGTGCCTACCTCTTTGAATTATAGAACTGTTAGGGATCCAGATCTAGTATTTCTGTCACTTACCCACTTGCCTCTCACTCACTCACTCACACAGTCCAAGACACATCATAGGAACACTTCTGAGTGGGAATCATGGGCCAAAATGTTAGCAGCAGTATCTTACAGATTATATGGATCACGGAATATCAGAGATGGAAGGGGCCCAGAGAATTTGGTGGCATCTCCACACTGGAAAGAAAAGACATAGTAAAATACCCACACTTTTTCAGGGGGCAACTCAGGGAGCTAGTGGGAAGCCACAGGGCAGGAAAGCCACCTCCAGTATCATACAGCTGGGGCTGTGAGATTTCCCCGAGGAGGGCTCCTCTTTTCTCCTTCCCTCTTTCCTCTTTTAGAGCCATCCCCAGGTTCATCTTCTCTTGTATTATAGGTCAAACTGTGGACCCTTCGATCATAGGACCATATTGCTGGAGGAGACTTTCAATTGCTATGTTTAATCCTATTTCACTGGAGGTCCATAGAGGTTAATGAATCGCCTGAGCTGATGAACCCTTAAGATCATAGTTTCTAGGCAGGACTTGGAAAACTACAGCTCTAGAGTAGCTTTGAAATAGTTCCAAAATCTTGGGCAAATAAAATCAAGCCCAGCTGGGTTCCTAGCCACTGGGTTCTCTCTCCACTCCCATCCCAGTCAGTTTGGCCCCAGGTGCGGTCCCAGGTGAATCCCCAGAACCCAAGTCCAGCCCTGCTCTCAAGCAGGTGAGATCTCAGGCTTTGCTAATCAAATGCACTGGGTCTGTCCTGGGGCCCCTCTGAATTCTCATCTGGGCTTTGTGCATTACTTCCATCTCTAGGAGCAAGTTCCTACAGTTTCTCTCCTACTTTGCCTCTCTAAAACTCCTGTTCTTGGAATAAGATAGACCTGAGTTTGAGTCTCAATTTTGTGCCTTACTGTGTGACTCAGGCAAAATGATAGCCTTTCTGAGTTGTTGTTTTGTGTTTTGTGTTTTTTTTTTTTTTTTGCAAGGTGAGGATAATAATATTACTTCATTGCGATATTGTTATTGTTGATATTCAGGGTTAGTTGACTCTGGAATTGTAAGAGAGGGGTTCAATATAACGTGGAAATAATTGTTTATCACTTCCTTTAGCCCTTCTTAGAAGGGTAGCTCTACTTCCTTTTGCCATTCTTCACTGGAGCACTGTTCTGGCACCCCAGTCTGGTAATGAGGCCTTGCTCTTACTGGACAAACTTCCAGTAACCTTAACCCTAACACCCACCTTCTCTGGGCTTCCCGGTATGGTCATCTCTGATTTCCCAATCACTGGAATTCACTCACCTTCTGATCCCCCTGTTCTTTGTCTTAGATTTTCCCCTATGACTACTTGCTGAAACTTGGCCTGATGTTGCCATTTTCCTTGGGTACCTCTCCGGATACTGGCTGCTTCTTCCCTAGGGCCTCCCACCTACCCAGCTCTCAGTGTGGATTTGACTTGTCAGGATTCCTGAGGCAGATATCAAAAAAGCTCACTAACCTGTGCTTGATTTAATGATATTCACTATTATCTGCATCTACCCTCTGGCCCTCCTCCCTTCTTCAGTCCTCCCAAGGCTCAAAAAGGAGAAACATCTGTCTGCAGCCCCCAACTCAGAATTGTTACTCAACTAGATAGAAAATTCTGTGAACACTGGGTGTGTTAGGAATAGAAAGAAGTAGAGCCCATCAAAGGTCATTGAGGCCTGCTGTCAGATTTCCTGGTGGTGTGAGCATGAAAATTCATGAGTGAGGCATGGAGAGGAATAGAAGCAGGGTTGAGGTAGGGTGGAGGGAAAGGAGGAACGTTGAGGGAGGGAGACATTAAGAGAAACAAAGAGAGGAGAACAGAACATTGCTCAAAATTTGTACAATTTACTCTTTTACTCTTAAATGCATGAAAAGTTACTGAGCCTGACTCGACTCCCTTTATAAATGCAATTCTAGTATTTATGTATAGAGTTGACACTACAGCATCTTCCATTTGTTCATCTGCTCCATATGTAGTTTGTGTTCTTGTTGTTTTCATATGTATATATTTTCTCTCCAACTTGATGCCGAGTACAGTCCTTTGTGGCAAGTGAAGTGTTCAACAAACTGGGCAAATCAATGTCTGCATTCCCAGCTGTCCTCCTGTCCACCAGCCATATTCTCTTTGATACCTCACTCCATTAGCAACTCCCTTTATTTGCCTTACTGTCCAAAGTTGTATTTTTTCTGACTTTTTCCTCTCACTCCTTCATCGCTTACAGTTTTCATAACCTATGGTTTTCTAAAGCATGTTTTGTATCCATTACCTTCTTTTTACTTATACTATGTCAGTTTCAGTTCTCATTACTTCATACCTGGATGATTACACTTGTCTCTTGACAATTCTATTTCCTGCTAATCTCTCTACCCACTACCCGTTTAATCTTTCTGAAAAGAAGTTTATTGCCATATGGCATTGTTCTACTTAGGATCAGTCCTTGCTGCTTCTCAATAAATGCCATCTCTGTCACTGGCCTGGAGCGCTGGGATTGGGTTGCCCTGGATGTCTGAGGCATTGTGCCTGCTACTTTTCCCAGTGTGAGGCCCATCTTCTCAACTATGTGTGGGTTCACTTTCTGCAGTGTACGCAGTGCTATTCCCAGTCAGCACCGGCTCATGCTGCTTCCCCTGCAAGGGCGTTTGTTGCTTCTTCTTTCACCTACACACATCCAAGGCTCAGTGATTTTCCTTTACCACCCATGGAGGCTTGTTGACCAGTCTGGCCACTGAATTCTCTGGTCTCTGTGGTGTAGATTATTTACCTTGGGATTCAATTGTATAGGTTCCTGCACAAGTGCTCAGTTATTTCATGTATTTGCTACTACAACTAGTCCCTTTTATGAGCAGGGATCAAGCCATGTTGTGTAGCAGCCTTTCAGCCCCATTTATAAAGTCCTTCCCAAGGCCAGGCAACATGTTGGTGTTGGGTGCAGAGGTGAACTGGCATGTATCTATCCAGTAGTCTAGACTTATCTAGTAGACCAGATTTTAGCCTCAGTAAGACCTAAGGTCACATTCTGCTCCGTTACTTACCAGCAAGTCATATAGTAACTTCAGACTACATTTCTTCATGGGTTAAATGGGGGATATTTATATAACAGTGTTGCTATAAAGATTACATAGGTCTTATGGGAAATGTTCTTATTATCACATTGACACAGAAAATTATCAATAGATATTAGTTCCCTTCCGCTCTGATCATCACAGAACTACTTTCATAGGTGATTTCTACTGTCAAACGTTCTTTATTTACTACCTACACAATAAAACGAGAGTAGAACACAGAAAGTCACAAGCTCTAGTCTCCCAGTTTTACTTAGAACTGACTTGAGAGGCTTCCGTGGGCCTTGTTCCTTTGTTGAAGCACACAGAACGTAAAGTTGCCAGGGAGAAGTCTGTGTTGTAGATTTCCCATGTAGGCTGTAGATCAACCACTTGGAGGAGCCTCTGACCACTTCACTGCTTTTCTTGCCTGTTTACTCACCCGGCAAACCTATGCACATAGTAGGACCCTCATGACTACTTGCCAGGTGGAATAGGTGAAGGCTTGTTGTGGTGGCAGATTGGAGCCACTGAAGGAGTGGAGTGTGATGGGCTGGTACCTCTGGGCTGTAGGCTGGGGGTGGGGTCTGCCTCCGCTTCTGTACAGCCAGAGCTGACTTGCCATCTGTTCCTGCAGCTCCCTGCTGTTTCTTCCTCCTGCCTCAGTTCCATCTTGCCTGCCACTCTGAAGGCCTCAGTCAGGGAGTGCCACTGTCAGGACCCTGTGTGACCCCGAGAGGGAGGGACATGACTAGACAAAAGGGTGTGGACATGTGTGTGAGGAAGGGACGATAAGAAGTGTGAGGCAGTGTGGAAAAATGAGAATAAGCAAGAAAATGGAAGGGAGAAAGGAAATGAGGCAGCGAGGGTAAGAAAGTCAAGAAAGAGAAAGGGGAAAATGAAAGAAATGGACTAAGAAAGAGGGGGCTGAGAGAGAAGGATGGGAAGGGAGATTGTGCGTGTGTGTGTGCGCGAGTGCGCACGCATGTGCGTGTGTGCGTGTGTTTGAGAGAGTGAGGGAGAGAGAGTCCTGTAATTATATAGGAGAGAATCTATATCCCACAATTGAGATTGGATGACAAAATGACAAGAGACTGAAACCAGGACACAGCAGGAGCTGAACAGCAGACTGAAGATAAGTTTGAAATTGCTGAAAGCAGTGGAAGAAGTATCTGGGCTGCAATTATCTCCTGAGTCAGAGATGTAATCCTCTGCAAGAGCACTGGGTTTCTTCTCATTTGGATCTTCATTGGGCACTTGGCCCTTCCCTCTGGGATAGGAGATGGGGAGAAATTGTGAGAATGCTGTTCCCCATCATTTTGGAACAGGGGTGGAGGGATGTGCCAACAGAGCCATTATGACAAATGGCCCACTCACTCAATAACTGTAGTCCCCCAAATTATCCTCTACATCTTGGCCCTACAGTTGCTCTCTATGCAAATCTTGTCCTCAAAGATGTCCTAAGAGTTGGAACCTTCATCCTCTACCTATCAATCCTCCTCTCTGGAGGCTCCTTCCTGCTAGGGCTGGGGGGCTACTCGGACAGTTGTAGGAGCATCTGACCTACCTGCTCATGAAATTCCCAGGAGCCAGAAGACCCACTAATGTAAGTTTCTAAAGCTGGACTATAGCCTGGTGCCAGTGGAGTTGATGTCATGAGAACTTCTCTCCTTCAGAGCTTTGAAATTGCCCCGTTTCTTAGAAGAGCTCTGTTCCCAAGAAATTCACTGTTAATTCACAGAAGGTTCTGAGGGATTGAGACTCGATGATTGCACTTCATGGAGCTAAAGATTCACCTACCATGGTCGTTTTTGGGTTTGGAGAAGGGAAATGTCTGAGGTCACGTTTGTGTCCCAGGGAAAGTTTGAGGTAAAAAAAATTGAAGAGTTAACAGGACTGAACTGGAGTCCGAAAGGTGAGATAATGGCATGAGCACCTGGGGGCTCAGGCTTCCAGATTTGGGGCTAAAAGACACACTGAATCACCATGGTGTCGGAGACCTGGCTAGCCCTCTTCTCCCAAAACTTCTGTAGTTTCCTGGGCTCACAGGAGGCTCACCCCCTGCCCCTAGCTGTCAGCTCTGGAGACATTTGAATAATGAATTCTGTTTAAGACTGAAAACCTCGAAGTTCCATCTGTAACAAGACTCGAAATAATTACAGCTGATGATTGCCTGGTACACTCAGCCAGAAAAAACAGAACAGCTTTTGGCCGCCAGCAATTACAAGCAGCACCGGCTTCAGCACAGACAGAACTTTTAAATGAATACATGAATACATTGCTGAAGATCAGAAGGCAAGAAAGACTGTTGGAGCTAGGGATGGGGGTGGGGGTAATGAGTTGGCAAAAACTGAGTGACTTCACCCACCATATGAGGTAAGGAGGGAGGGAGGAAGGGAGAGAGAGGGAGAGAGAAAGAGAGAGGGAGGGAGAGAAAGAGAGAGAGAGAGAAAGAGAAACTCCTAAATAAAAAATTAGTTTCTACTTTTTCTTGTTCCTATGGTGGTAGAGGGAGAGAGACCTCCCTGCCCAACCCTTTGCTCATCCTAATTTATAACTATGAAATAGCAAAAAGAGTTGACATGGAGTAGCATCCTCAGGGTACTGTGTTTTAGGATTTGCTCCAGTTTAAACTCTTATCATGGGAGACAGTGAGATGAAGTAGCTTGCTTGCCATAGATGTGATTTGGAATTATAGAACATGGTGTAGGGGAGATAATATAAGATTTGGAACCAGAGAAAACTGGGCTCAAATGCTAGTTTTGCTATAATTGTTATCTTGCTTAGCCACTGAACTACTCTGAGCCTCAGTTTTCTCATCTGTGAATATCTTCTTCAGAGTGTTCTCATGGGGATTTAATAGGATAATGCTTATAAAGCATCTAACACTGCTGTCTGAAATAGAGTAAATAATCCAGTAAATGTTATTTAATGGTCTTAGTCCATTGGCTCTCATTCATTTATAAAGGGGTTCTCACTCCTTTCCTTTTAGTTTTATCTTATGTCTTTAATCCTTACTTGCATTGACTGAAATTATCTGACCTCACCCATTGATTGAGAACAACCAGGGTGTTAAAGTCACTCTAAAAACAGTTTCGGCTAGTCATTTCGTTAGAGGGTTTTAAAACATGAAACTGCACACCCTATGTTTATTGTAGCACTATTTCTAATAGCTAAGATATGGAAGTAACCCAAGTGTCCATGGGTAGATGAATGGATAAAGAAGATGTGGTATATATACAATGGAATATTACTCAGCCATAAACAAGAATGAGATTTTGCCACTTGCAACATGGACAGACCTAGAGGGTATAATGCTAAATTAATTAAGTCAGAGAACAACAATACCAGATTATTTCATT
This sequence comes from Cryptoprocta ferox, assembly GCA_028646485.1. Classification (NCBI taxonomy): domain Eukaryota; kingdom Metazoa; phylum Chordata; class Mammalia; order Carnivora; family Eupleridae; genus Cryptoprocta; species Cryptoprocta ferox. Next base: position 78,214,705 of record CM053575.1, read on the forward strand.
GATATATGGAATTTAAGAAACAAAACAAATGAACAAACATTAAAAAGGGACAAACAAAAAAGCAGACTCTTAAATACAGGGAACAAACTGGTGGTTGCCAGAGGGGAGGTGGGTGGTGGGTTGAGCAAAATAGATAAAAGGAATTAAGGAGTGCACTTATCTTGATGAACACTGAGAAATGTATACAATTGTTGAATCATAGGTGCACTTGACACTACTATAACACTTTGTTAATTACACTTCAATAGAATAAATAAGCAAACAAACAAATAAACAACAAAACTGAGGGGAAAAAAGTCAAACTGCAAACACCTCTGAGCCACAGCAGATAGGGTGAGGCTCTGGAGAGGAGGTCTCCAGAGCTGCATTCTTGCCTCCTACTACTTTCCTGACTTTTCATTTTGTACAAGTTTGCTTTGATTTCCCTGCCTGATTCACACATCTGCCTTCAGTGGCTAATTCCAACCAGGATTAGAACTGGGAGCCTGAACTCCTCGGACTTTAAAAACTACTACATGAGCCATCAAAGTCTTGGTAATCAGACCACTGGAGTGGAGATTTTCAACCTGATTTGAAGACTGTATGATTTCTTTGCACCGTGGCTCCTCGCCAGCGTCTCTGATTCAGGCCTCCCACTCCCATCTGTGAGTTCAGGCAGGGTTTAAAGGCTGCTTCCTGTCCTCATACGCTGGAACTATCTGAGTGGGAGTTTGCAGGCCAGTCTCTGTGCAAACCCTCTGATGCTCTCCAGGGAATTATCTGGGCAAGCCCTGTGTGGCCCTTTCTCCTCTGCAGAGTAGGGTCCACAACTTTCTTCCCCTGTCTCTGTCTATCATCTCCTCCTTATTTCCTACTCTCTTATCTATAAGCACCTGCATGGAGCTCTGCTGTCCCCCAGTATTTCCCTCTTTTATTTTAAACAAGAGACATCCTCAAAGGGCCCTGGTTTTACACCATTTTCCTGACATCACTTAAGTTGTCAGAATATCTCTCTGATCTGATCGGTTGTTTTGACTTTGCTTAGAGTTGGGCTTTAAGGTTAAGCATGTTTCATTTTTTTCTTTTTGAAAGACCACACATGAGTGCAAGTGAGTGGGGGAGGGGCAGAGGGAGAGGGAGAGAGGGAATCTTAAGCAGGCTCCATGCCCAGTATGATAAAGAATTGGATGCTGACTGAGTCAGATGCTCACTGACTGAGCACCCAGGTGCGCCAAGGTTAAGCATATTTCAGCCATTCAGGAGCCACACTGCTTCTGGTTCTTTCTCTTCCCACCTTTGGGCTATCTCATCACCCCCTTGGTGCTTGCCTCTAGTAGGGCAAGGGCAGGAGGACTATGGAAGAGAAAATGATGCCAGAGAAAGCAGATACCATAATTTCAGATCAAGTGTACACACTAGCGAGAAAAGCAATGGACCTTGGGTCAAATGTCTGGATTGGAATTGGGATGCTTGACCTTGAGTAAGTCTCAGGCTCTCCATTTGTTTAGTGGGGTTGTCAGGAGGGTCACACTTAATAAGTCAAGTGTGGGGAAATGATAGCCTTGGGAGGGCACTCCATAAATGACACACATACCTCAGATTAAATCATTCAGATTTTCCTGCTCCCCCTGAGGACACAGTGACTTCACTTTCATGCTTTTTGGAATTTAGGAGAAGGGGCTATGGCAGAGGTTTGTGGGCAGAGTGACTTCTATGATTCTATGAAAGCTCATAACTCCTCTAACATAAATTAATTCTCCTGGGGTTACTTAGTATTGAGAACCCTCTCCCAGAGTTGCTTTGGGAGTAGTGATGCACTCTCCTGATCATCCAGGTTGCTATTGAAACCCCACCTCCTTTCATAAAACTCCTTAGTCAAAATCAATCTTGGGTTCCAAGAAGTGCTTTGTAAGAGTAAAGGTACTGACCTGGATGTAAAAAGCTGTTTCTGCCAGTAGCTAACTGGGGTCTAGCTTGTTTAAACTCTTTTTAGATCAAGGTTGGCTATAAATACACAAGAGTATAGTAATTATAGTACTTTGTGATGCTGAACAATTTGCTTAATCTTGCTGAGACTTGGTTTTTGTTTTGAAAAACTTTATTGAAAAAAATCAGCTTGACTTCATTTGTATTTAAGCCCTTTAAATTTTACACCTTGTATTTATTTATCTGTATCTGTGTATCTACTAACATATCTATTCTTTAGATGAACTTGAGGCTTTTTGAGGGTGGAGCTATGACATAGATATTATACAAACATTTGTTGATTATTAAATAATCATAATTAAGATGGTTCTGAAACTACAAAGGTGGGTGATACATAATTCCTACACTCTTATGAACTCAGAAAAAAGAGAGAGAAAAAAGACAGGATGAGAGAGGAAGTGCTAAATAATAATAATAATAACAACAATAATAAAATTAGCTCTTTTTTTGTTCCTATGATGGTATCTTCCATATGGTATGTGAATTTCTCAATCAGTACTTCTAAATAAATAAATATTGACTGAAAAATAAGCCTAATTCCCTCATGGCAGCAAGGAATGCTGTGAATTTTAAGTGGAATTAGTGACCGGTAGAGGATATTTTGTTATACTTGGTGATGTGAACATAGGATTTCATCTTGACTCTGCCTCCAAGTTCACTAAAATGGTAGTGGGTGATGTGAACATAGGATTTCATCTTGACTCTGCCTCCAAGTTCACTAAAATGGTAGTAAAAGATTTAAAAAAATAAAAAGAAACATTAATAAGTACAAGGAGATTAAGAAAAGAGACCATAGCATGTGCGAGATGATTATATGTATTAGGAGCTAGAAGGCAGATAAAAGAAAAAATGGATAAGTTAAAACTTAAGCTCATGTGTGCACGTGGGTGTGTCAAGCAAACAATACCACATTGAAATGTCTTGAGTCTTGGACTCAGATGCCCTAGTTACCTCTATGGCTGAAAAGAGGTCAAATTACTAAAAAGCAGTAGACCTACATTGCTCCCTCTGCCTGTGTCACTGTGTGATTCCTTCCATGCAGCAGAAACTGGGAGGTATACACAGAGAAGGACGAGATAAGACCCTGTTTGGAAAATAAAGCAGGGCTAAGTGAAAGTTTGCATACTAAACAGCAAGGCTTCCTTCCAGTCCCCTTCTTTCATCTTCCTCCTGAATCAGGCAACCATTTCTCCTAGCAGGACACTGGATGATTCCTTTTTGGGGAAACTGACTGGCATTTAATACAAGATTTTCAGATATTGAGCATAGTCTAATCAAAGTTGAGCCCACTTGAGCTACATGTGTATCATTGGTTGGCCAGGAATTCTGCTCTGAGTTAAACTCATCCTGGCACTCAGTGGAACAGCTATTATCAGGCATGTTGGCCATTGTCATGGTGGAAGGAACTGGTGCTGTGGATTCTGCATGGATCCCTAAAGTTCCCTATGGAAGTGACACATGCTATTCCCATACACTTTTCATTGGCCACAGAAAGTCATATACCTGTCTAATTTTACAGCTGGTGAGGGAGTGAAATTTTACCATGTGCCTGGAAGGAGAAGAACCAGAATATTTGTGAATAACTTGGACAACACTCTTACCATCTGGTCCCTAAATATTCTATGTACTCTTCTTCCCACATGCAAAGTATACTTATCTCTCCTGGAGGTAGATCTCTCTACTGTCTCATACAGCTCAACCTCTAAACCAGAAGTGCATGTTACTAGTCTCTTCAAGGGATGATGCTCAGGGATATCTACTTCTTGTCCGTAAGTGGCTCATAGTAGTCTGGTGATCGAGGAAATAAATATATATGCAACCCAAAACAAAAAGCCAAAAAATAAACAAGTTGTTCACCTCCCTTACCTCCCCTCCACTTACCCAATATATACTTATGGAACAGGACAAAATAACTCCAAGAAACACTCTTATTTAGAAAGGGAAAGGAGGGGAGTCATGTTTAGAGTCCCCTGATCTAAAAGGGGGAAACGCTCCTTGATTATACACTGATTCATTTTCCTGCACTTGTTCCTTTCCCATTGTGTTCTGTGTTTCCCTGCTCTCCCTTTTTCTTTCTTTTTTGTTGCCCTCCATTGCCTCATTTGAGGTGGATTTTGGGGAATATGCTTTCCTTTGGAATTGAACAGACTTTTATCCTACATCCTATTCATAGATAATGGAAGCTCAGGGGTCATTTTAAGTTTTGAAGCATCTCAGTCCAGGCTGATAGTTTCTTCGACAATACAAAGCTCTCCAAAACATAGTTAGCTTATTATTTATTTGATTATAGTCCTCTCCATGAGTGAATAGCCACACACAGTTCTTTTATAGAAAAACTTCTTAAATGTGCTATATTTATTTGCTCACTTGCTCTCATGTCTCTTTCTAAATCTAATTACAGATTCTTTGAAAAAATATCATCAGGCTTTGGTGAGAGAGCCACAGCTCTAGCCTCTTCCTTAAGTCATCTTTTCGTTTGGAAGGATTTTCTAGGTACCGTATCTTTATTTTTAAATGAGTATCTTTGTCCATTCAGGAGTTTTAGCACTGGGGTGGTGGCCATGCTTTTGTGGGTCTTACTTTAAGGTTGATTTATAATCATTCTTTAAAATGTTTTCTTCTTATGTGTTTTATCAGCTTTTTCTATTACTATTTGGGTGTGAGAAGCAGCTACCTCTTTCTATCATAAAAGTCCCCAAATTATAGACTCCATTGTTCTGCATTCCTAGTTGGATACCCACAGTTCTTTTCTAAGCTCATTACAATCTTTTATATTTGTTTTTATGCCAAATGCAACCAACATCAAGAAATGCACAGTCCTAATGCTCTGTTCTAGCACTGAAAATTCATGAGGTTATTGTATTAGGATTCACCAGGAAACCAAAACAATAGGGTCTCTCTCTCTCTCTCTCTCTCTCTCTCTCTCTCATCTAGAAAAGGAGACTGGAGATCTGAGAATCAAGAGAGACAATGACGTAAGTTCTAGTCCAAATCCAAATCTGAAGACAGAGACCTATGTCCCAGCTCTAATACAGTCAGGCCCAGAGAGAGAATTCTTTCTTATTCAGTCTTTTGTTCTATTCAGGGCCTCAACAGATTGGATGAGGCCTACCCACTTTAGGGAATGCAATCTGCTTCATTCAGTCTACTGATTCAAATGTGAATCTCATCCAGAAACACCCTCACAGACACACCCAGATAGCATTTAACCAAGTATATGGCATCTGTGGCCCAGTCAAGTTGCACATAAAATTAATCTTCATAGTTATTTTCTGTTTCTTAAGGTATCTCCAGTGAAATTTCCCATTGTCTATTGTGGGTCACTATTCCTCTAATGCCCAATAAATTTTCTTCTTGCCCACTGGCACACCACTGAACTGATGCCACATGTTCTAGGTATTTGATGTGGCAGCTCCATGTGTCAATTTCTGTACTTTCAGGATAGTATAGGTTATGCTATAGTAACAAGAAATTCTAGAGTCTCAGTGGCTTATATTAAGAACATTTATTTCCTATTCACATTGACTTTCTTGTGGATTGCTTAGGGATTCTGCTCTGAGTCATCCTCATGTCAAGACAAAAGTTGCTACAGCCACCATCTGGAGGTCTGCTGTCAGCCCTGGCAGAGGGAAAGAGGACATACCACTCTGCTCACAGTCATTGGTCAATATAAGTCACATGGTCACAGCTAACTTCAAAGGCCCCAAGTCCTATCATGGGCCCAGAAGAAGGAGTACCAAAAGGGATCTGTGCATAGCCCCGATGATTACCATTCAAGTCCAGCTCATGCACACAAAATCTCCTTTTAGCTTTTTAGTGTTTTCTTCTTACATATATATGAATGGAGAGCCAAGGAGCACCATACACCTGACAAAATGCTCTAATATGAAAAGCAAAGACCAATGCAAACACTGTTTTAAAAAATGAGCTAGGAGAAAAAAGACAACGCAGGGAGCAGAGGAAAACTTAAAAGTTCTCCAATTGATCTCAGAATAAAATGTTTGCATCCCCTGAAAGAAGAACAGGGTGCAATGAAAAGGAACAATCAAAAAAGAAGGGATTGCTCTTAACAACTAAATATATGGTAAAAGGAATTTTAAAATCAGTGGAGGATTTTTATGATAAAGCTGATGAAGCAGTACAAAATATCCACTAGGTCAGATATAGAAAAGAAAACACGTGGATCAATCTGGAAAGCCCATCCTTTAATTAATGGGAGTTACACAGAGAAAAGATATTTTTCAAAGAAATATTTCCTGGAATATCCCAGGACTGAAGGCAATGAGATTCCATATTGGAAGGACTAACCAAGTGCCCAATACAATGAATGTGAAAACTCCTACTCCCTGTCAATGTTTAAATACTAGCGATAAGGAGAAACTCCTACAAACTTCTTGAGAAGCAAGCAGCTGTGGATGAGATAGTGGGCTGGATGGAGGGGTCAGAGTGGGGCTGGTCTTGCTAACGGCAGCTTGGAAGCTAGAATAATATCTTTAGATGGAGATCCAGGGTTCAGGAAACTGTTGGACAGGAGTGACAGGAATTTACAAAAGGAAGTGGATGAAAACTCCAGCTGTGCAGCAGGTTCCAGAAACTTGGAGCTCAGGATTGGAGGCCTTCAGGGCCTCTGATGCGTCTGAAGAATGGGGATCATCAATGAGGAGGATGGGGCAGAGAGCTGCCTATTTATACCATAGGACTTTCTGTGTTTTAAAATAATGTGTCTGTATTCTTTTGTTAAAATGAAATCCAAAATTTAAAAGTGCTTTAGTGTAGTAGTGAATTACAAGTTGAAAAAATGAGATCAAGTTCTGATTCTGATGACTAACTCACTGTGTGACCTTGATATATATTTCTTATTTTTTCATTTATGAAGTAGGCCAGTAGGCCTGGAAGACTTCTTAGGTTATCTCTGGTCCTTACGGTCCAGGGTCTTACAGAACTACAAGTGCCACAGTCACCTTCAACCGAATGGCCTCAAATTCTGATTGCCCTAGAGCTGCCCTCCTCTCTGGGGACTGATGTGCTCTAGAGTGTGCCTGACTCAATTTCCTTTCAGAGAAAAGACCAAGCCTAGTGGCAAGATCTAAATCCAGGGCCTAGTGCCAACATGGACTGCATAGGAAGGAGGCTGGTGCATATGGCTTATTTAGATGCATTTAGTTCTGTATCCTGGGGACCCCTGTGTGGCTCCCCACTGTGTAATGGGGCTGGCTGGAAGCTGATCTGGCAGCTCGTTAACACTCAATTAAAGCTCTTCTCTACAGTATGGCATTAACTTTTAAAAAATTTATACATGCAATTGAAGGTATTAAAAGTGCAATGTGGTTTTCAAAGCAGCACATGTGAGGGAGGCTGTGAAATTGTTCTCATCTGCTCGGGATTCAGTTTTCAAATTTATATGTGCAATTGAGTTGGAAATTAAAGTGCAGTTTTAAGGTGGGTGTGAGTATCTAATATGGTCCTACATTAACCATTTTAGATTTATAAATGTAATTAAAATGGGATTACTTTGGAATTAAAGAATATAGGAAGGAGAAGAGGCATGCTTTTTCTTGGGAATATGCTGCTTTCCCCCCTTTTTATAATCTAAATTTCTGATGAATATGTTGTCACCAAAGTCTTAACTCCTGCAAAATAGGGAAATAAGATTTCCAGAATGGAGAAGATATCTTCTCCCATCGGACATCACTCTTTCTTGCTTTTCTTCCCCATGTTGAAACTGGGGGCTCTACTTCCTACAGGATTCTGGAGGGTGTAACATTCTACACTTGTCACTTAGTCCTAAGAATGTATGTTTTCCTTATTCACATTAGGGTAAAGATCCAGCGATTGAATTTTCCAGTTCCTGGAGTTATGCAGGAATTGATTTTCTGGAATTAAGGGAATAAGTGCTGTGGATACCATCCTGTGCAGGCGCCAGGCCCAAAGCTTCTTCATTTCGTCCTGAGGTTGAGCATGCTGCTCTTTCAGATGGGGCAGCCCACGTACAGAAGGCACTTTCTGGCTCATCAGGAGTATGCAAGGATTGGGGCAGATGCTGGTGAGAAACACGGGCAGTTCCCCATCCTTCCATGGATCCAAGTGGCATATTCTAGAAAATTAGAGAAATATTCTGATTTTTGTCTTTTCTGACCCCTATGACATGGTCAGAAAATTCTTCGAATATTTTTTCCCCTTCTGGTTTAGACTGGTTCTTTTAAGACCACTGGGCTCTTCTAATTGTATGGTTAGGACATGTCTGAATTATCTAGAGAATACCCATGCCTCAGAAAAATTCCAAGGTGAAAATGCACCCTGCTTGTTCTCAGAGATGATGAGACATAGGCGATGCACATCTGTGTGGGCTCAGCTCCAAAGCTTCATCTTCTCTATCATGCCTCCTTTAAGGCAGGGGTCTGGCCTATGTTCTCCTTCCTCTTTCCTCATTGCCACTCAACTGGCAGCCCCTCCATCTGCCCCACAGCAGTGCTTAGTGCAGCAGGAGGATCATGAGTGGCTTTGGTAGGCAACTCCCCACTGAATCCTGAACCCCCCAGGCATGATTGGCTTTCTTAGGCCAGGCACAAGATTTCCTGCCCTGGGGGTCTTACCCTCTTCAAGGTGATGAGCAAAGGGAGGGGGAATGGGTGCCATCTCATTGTGTCTGTGATCTAAGCCCCTTTATCATTCATCCTTGTCATTTTCAGAAGTCTTTGAATCAAGACCCCTTTCTTCTTTTCTCCCCCTAATACATTTGCATGCTCATTGAGGTGAAAAATTACATGATTTCCGGATTGCACTGAGTCCTGTTTCAGACCCTGGGCCTATTTAGCAGGGCCATCACTTTGCAATTACGCTGGGACTCACAGTCCTTATTTAATATTTGTTGTGCTCCAGTGTGAGTCCTTGCTGCTTCTCAGTCCCTGGTGTGTCTCTGTCCCATCTATGTGGCTTACATACTCCACCAAGGGGAGGTCCAAGGAAACCACTTTGCAACCACATAGTACATCATGGCTAATGAATGACTGACAGAATAAATGAGTGGGCCTATTCATTAAAAACAATTCTGTTTTAAAAGTTCAGAAGCGGGGCGCCTGGGTGGCTCAGTCGGTTTAGCGTCCGGCTTCAGCCCAGGTCATGATCTCGCAGTTCGTGGGTTCGAGCCCCGCATTGGGCTCTGTGCTGACAGCTAGCTCAGAGCCTGGAGCCTACTTCAGATTCTGTGTCTCCCTCTCTCTCCGACCCTCCCCTGCTCACACTGTCTCTCTCTCTCTCTCTCAAAAATAAGTAAAACATTAGAAAAAAATAAAAATAAAAGTTCAGAAGCGTAAGTGATGAATCACTGAATTCTACTCTTGAAACCAATATTGCACTATATGTCAACTAATTAAAACTTAAATAAAAAAATAAAATAAAAGTTCAGAAACTAGTTTAGGCCTTAATCTTTGGTAAGGAAGTTAGTCTTGCTATTACAAACAGATTGAAACAAACAAGTAGAAATCATTGACTGCTTTATCCTGTGTAGCATGTAACCAAAGGTTTGTAGGAACCTCCAAAAACACTTGAAAGACAATAGGCTTGAAACTGAGGACTTTAGGAAAAGAGAAAAGATAATTGAAAAAATAGCAAGCCCCTTCCCATTTTTGAAAAAGAAAGAAGTGTATTATGATTTCTGACTAAGAGAAATACAGATAGTGATACCTATCCACATGCAGGGCAGGGCAGATGAATGCTGACCCATGAGGACACTACAGGTTTGTTGGGAACAAGGAGCAGACTGGTGGTGTTTGGATGCATAATATTTGCTTTGGCTACTAGGAAACATGGAGTCAAGTACACAGCTGACCTCCAGCACCCTAGGGTGTTCTGTTTTATATGTATTTCTGTGAACTAATTGCCACTGGAACTCATTGAATTCTCATCCATGTTTTCGCCTCACCCCCAATTCCTCAATTATTTTGGAGTTCCTGAAAATCCGTGGTGACTTCAGGCACAAAGTAAAGTAAATCTGTAAATGAATTAGGAATTATTATAGGGTTTACTCAGAGGATGAAAGGAGCCACTTATTATAAATCTTACTAAATTAACCTAACTGAAGGGAAGACCAGAATGAATTGTCTGATTTCGTGGACTTCATTTGTGGTATCTTTACCAATTTCCAATTCATTTAGTGAGAATTTCATGGACACCTATTTAGCATATGAATGTCATTTAGGGAGAGATTTTTGGAGATACTAGAAATAACAACCTAGACAGAGTCTTTGTCTCCTCTAGACTTTATCTTTCAGGTGGAGGAGGTGAGAAAAATGCACTTTCTTGATGTCAGGAAATTGGAGATAGAAACATGTGGGTACTGAGTCTCTTCTCTCTACCCCAATGCATATGTGGTCCTGCCAAAAATGAGCCTATCTGAAAGATCAGGAGATCTTGACTTTGTTAATTGTTCTTTGCACTGCAAGTGCCTTTTGAATGATGGGAGAAACTCTGTAAAGAAGTTGAGAGCAGCAAGCACTGAGCCTCTTCACTTGGGAGTATGGAGTGTGGAACTCTCCATACCTGTATGGAGCATGTCACTGAAAACTGTGGGACCACTCATCTGCCCCCACTCTGGGTGACCATTTCTGAGAAGGTGAAATTTGAAACTTAACCTGACTCCACTGTGCATATGTGTTCTCTTCCTGCCAGTCCATAGGCCACCAGAAACACTTTACAGGGAAACAGATACTAAACATAGAAGTAAATTAAGATAATTCAAGGTGATGTGTGATGCAAAGGAAAATGAAACAGGGTAGTGTGACAGAGGGTAATAGGGTGGTCGGTGATATGTTCTTGGAAGAGTATTCTTATTGAAGAAAGAGACAGTGGCAAGACCCTGTGACACAATATCCTGGTACTGGGCAAAGGAATGGAGCAAGGAGGGCACAGGGGACCAAGGTTGTTAGTGAGCATGGCCAGATCATGAAGAGCCCCAGATGCCAGGTAACGACTTTTCCCAAGTACAACAGGAAGCCACTGGAAGGCTTTAAGCACAAGAATGGTGTGACCTGATTTATGTTTGAAAAGTTTTAACTCCTTTACCAAGAATGAATTAGAAGGGGAATAGGGGTGGTGGGTACAAGTAGAAGCAGAGAGACCAGTTCAGGGTTATCTCTGCAGTCCAGGGGAGAGATCAAGGTGGAATGGTGATGATCAAGATGTCTGGCCAAGTTCTGGCCACCTGTGTTGGGACATCTTCCCATTGTCACTATCATTGGCTACACTCACTAGGTCTCTATGCCTTCATTTTATACTGAGTCCCTCAGAGCCCACACTATACACTTTCACAGGTAGTGTAATAGATTTCCATCTTGTAGTTTTTTCCTAAGCCAGATCATTTAATTAGACTGTGAGTGTGTCTAGAGCAGATGATTATGCTCACAGCTGGAAAAGCCTGCTTAAGTTATAGGTCCAGGGGAAAGGTGCGGTTGGTGGGGGAATAAGGGTGTGTGTGTGTGTGTGTGTGTGTGTGTATCAGATTTATCTCAAACTGGCTTCCAAATACTCAATTTCCTTTATTCCTGTAATTGGGAGATTAAACACTGGTAATGAGTGTCACTCAGACTTCCTGGGAAAGTCTTTTTACTCTCTCAGGCTTAATTTTCACCTCTGTAAATTGACCATGTTAGATCTGAAATATCTTTTCCAGCTCAAATGTGAACAAAGATCATTTGCTTCTGGACTTGAACGCATGGTGTCTAACGATTGCACTTGACCCACAGAATTATGGCATTACTGGTGATTACATGAGTGCCTCTTGTTCAGTATTTAAATCAACTTGGTTCTCCCATGGTAGTACAGTTCTTCCCCCTCTTATTTATGTCATTTATTTTCACAGAATACCTCTCTCCAACATTTTTTTCATAGATAAATGTAAAGGTAGGCTTTAGACTAGACTAAATAATCAGTAATACCACATGAGTGAGGATTTACCATGACATTGTAGGAAATAACTGGCTGCCAAATGGAAGAGAAATCTGTGATGAAGCTGGAGTCCAAACCCATGACAGATTCATTGCCTTGTCTCTCCTTGGCTGAAGCGACTTGCGGGCAGTGTCCTTGTTTCTGTATCTGGTACCATGTCTAGCTTACCTGCTGGCACTTAACACCTGTTTATCATTATCATGGAGACTGACAAATAATGGAATCCCTCCTGCCACCCAACATGTGGAAAGGTAATTGCTGCTTGGGCTGGTATCAGTTCAAACCACACCACTGCAGCTGAGACAAGAACTCGGCCTTATCTTGAAGCCTTACAGCTACTGGATGCTGCAGGCCAATGTAATTTGCTGGTGCTTTTTAACTCAGCAGCCGTTTTTCAGCAAACACATCAAACTCTTAATGGGGTTTTTGAAAATAAATCTCCTGTTTGAAGTGAGAAGGAAAGAAATAAACAGTTATTATTCCATTTCTCCTCTTTAAGAGAAATTCCTTTTAATTTGGGGGAGGAGGGAGTTGAGTGTGATGGGAGTGGGCACAATGATTCCTCAAAGCAAATAGGAGTCCTGTTGGACAAGCAGCCACGATTCTGCCAGGGAGCTGTGTGGAAAAAATATTAAGTGCCAGGGTAACAGCAATGTGGTTGCACAGACATAATTAGATGAGTAGTTAGAGGTCTGACATTCTTTAGGGAAACAAATGATTGATCAACCCTGCAAAAATAAAAAACCTGCCTCTTTAGATCTATGTAGCAAATTTAAATATTTAATAAATCCATATGTGTGAAGGATTTGTCCTCACCCCGCTCCTGGTTGGCTGTGAGTTTTGGATGAATTTATCAAACATGCCATTTTAGGGACTTCTGATTTAGGCCATGGATATAGGAAGTGCCATTTAAAATTCTTGTCCCATCCCTTTCTTGGCACACTGCTCATTGGAGGCTGTGAGAATGGGCAGCCGTTGGGGAGGCTGTGCTTTTGGAGGATGGATTTGGGGGTGGGGGCCATCTGGGACATTGGCATACCTCACAGGCATCAATCATAATGTGTATCTGCAGCTGGGAAGCAGTGCATTGAACCCAAAACATGACACAGCTCAAAAAAGTAGCTGGTTCTTTGCTGACAGCTATTTGTGGCTGTGATGGTTTTCAGCCCGGAAGGCCTGGAATGGGGGATGGCAGGGCTGGGCCCCTGAATCAGCTTTTGTAGTTCACACCGTGCCCTGTGGGAGGTGATGGTCCCATAATAAGGTGCTCCTCAGCCTTTAGGGCTAGAGGGCACTGGTGTGAGAACGCAGAGACATGGCTTTGCATGGTGTGTGAGGACAAATAATTACTTCTGTACTAAGGAATGTTAGAGATGGGTGGGGAATCCACCAGATTTGCACAGGTCTCGGTCACTGTAGTAAGTTTGTCAGAAGGGAGAACATGGTGGAAGCTGCAGTGTGGATGTACCTATAGGTGAGGTTTGACAACCAGTCCATCAATCCATCTGTCCATGGCAGGGCTGCCATTGTCAGAAGCCTGTTTTTAGTTACCTGGTGGCTGTAGGTGAGTAAATACTGTTATGTGATAACTACTGACTGGGGTGACTGCTGGGGGGTACATATAGTCACTGACTTTTTTTTTTTTTGCCCTGCTGTCTAAGTAATTAGACAATGGTGCTTCATAATGAATGATTTCCTTTATTAAAGTCAAAACATATTTACTAAGTATTTATCACATGTCAGGCCTTATGCTAAGGGCATGGGAATAAGGCCTAAAAGATATGATCTTGGCACAAAAAGCAGGTCTCTAACAGAACTGTGATCTCATGGACAGCACGATACCTGTGGATCTTACTGGCTAGTTTTACAAGAACATTCTTCGGTAATGAGTGAAGATTAGAACATTTCTTTAGGGAGAAACTTCATGGCTGTCCCCAGAACTTCAGGGAAAGTGGGAAAAATAGGTAAAGACAAGATTATTAGGAAATTAAAAGACTAGTAATTAAACTTAGGGATTAGCAGAAGAAATAGGCTTTGGTGGTAGAGTCCAGATTACTGCCTTTGTATGTGTGCATCTGGGATGAGGCTCGGCAAGTCCAAACCAGCGTATGCTAAAGAGAGCAGATGGAGAGGTGGATCCTTCTTCTCGGGTCTTGCTCAACCCTGACAATGCAACAGATGGCCCCTAACCACCAAATGAGGCCAAGTTGGGGTACACAATGGGTCTACCCCACTCATCAGTGTGCTCTGGGTTTCCCAATGCCCCAGAAAGGAGGGGAATGCCAGCTGTGGGGATGCAGTTTTCTGGGGCTGATCTTCACTTTGGATAGAGAAAAGATGGAGTGAGGGTCACAGAGAAAAGGGAGGTGGTTGGGAGGCTCTGATGGCTCGCTTTCCTGGAGTGACAGCTGGCAGGCAGCTGTGGAGAGATATTGTGTGTGTGTTAACAGCCACAGTGACTGGGTGTTTATTGAATTGCTGTGGATTTTCTAAAAGCAAAACAAGCATACTAAATTGCTGCAAATTACCAAGGGCTTTCCTAATGTTCGATAAAAATACTGTGAACATTTAAGGACACAGGCTCAGCAAATGGTTCTGAATGTGGTTGTAGGGAAGCTCTTGCTTTGAGAACAAATACGCTAGCTCTTCAATACAAATAAATGGAGTTAGTTGAATGATGATCACACTAGAGGATGGACATTACAAATTCAAGTTGGCATCCCCTTCCTTTTCCAGTATTTGCTTCCATTTATTTCAAGCTGTTTCCCTGCCTGGCCTCTGCCTACCTTGCCCATGGGGAGATGATTATTTTGTTGTACCACCTCGTGAGATGTGGTGCACCTGAAACCTGGTTATGGCGGCTTATCTTCTGGTTCAGAGATGAAAAGGAGTGCAGGAGAATAGGCTAACTTTTTAATTGTCTTCCTTAATGATCGCCAGTTTTTGTCACTGTTCTCAGTATCCCCAAGGCTACCCATCACTTCCGAGAACAGGAATGTCTTGAAGAAGGCAAGATCAGGGGTTTAGATTAGGACACATTTCCTGCTCGGCAGTCAAATATCTCCATATTCAATACCTGGTTTCCTTAGGCTCAGCCTAATTTCTTTTTGTCCCTGAGGCTTTGCAGTTTTGCTTGTTTTCCTCCCTAAGGTCATGTTCTTTGGACAGAAACAAACCATAAATTTTTGCCCTAAGCAAAAAAGTACCACTAGATTTGGAGGTTTATGGTTTCCAGCCTTGTACTGAGAAATATAGGAGAGCTGGGCCTCTGAATTAAATTACATCCCAGTTTAAAAATCAAAGGAATAACTGTTTGGGGCCAAATGCACTTTGGGTTAAATCAGTTCAAAGCATCAGGAAAATCGTTAGAAATATTTGAAGAGCACAGCAGGTGGCTAGGTTTGCATTTCTTAACCTGTCATTTGATGTTTTGCTTTCACAGGGAGGGTATAAGGAATTTCATTGCCTTCCAGCAGTTAAATTGCATTCAGGAATCCTACACTAGCCTTGGTGGTTTGCAATAAAATTTCAAGGCATGGATGCTCTCCCTCCGGTTTGGCAGTACTTATTGTGGTGAGTTGGAATTCTTTTGCTCATGAGATGATTACATTGAAAATCAAAAAGACTAATATATTTTCCAAAAGCAGCGAAGGTCTGCTTTAGTGGTATGCCCAAGTGTGGGTGCCAGAAGCATTATGGTTTCAAGATAGTCTAGGGAATTAGGAATCAGGGCCCAGTACTTTGGGGTTAAAATAGATGCTTCCTGAGTCAATATACTAAGTGGGCAAGAAGCAACCGAAAATACAACTGGGCCAGAGAGGGGTAGGACTAGCAATGGGACAGGGTGCAACTGGAAAGAAAGAGGAAACCAGAGCCACATACTGCTGAGCCACAGCACACCCGCCCGCTATGATTGGACTGGTATTAGGGGGAAGAAAAATAGAAGACAACCAGTAGTGGGACAGGAACCACAGATGTTTTCCCTCAAGAACAATTGAGCAGTAATCACAGGAAGAGAAAAAAAAAAACCCTGTTGCAAGCAGATGGACTTTAGTAGCAGCCTTACAAATTGGTGCTCTCAGATCCATCTGATGATCTGTGAGTCCTTAGGCAGGATTTACTCTGTCCTGATAGGACAAAGCCCTGCTCAGCTGTTCTGGATAAGCACAATCTACAGGTGGTCTTCTTGAAGCATGGCTCCCGTGTGCCAAGAAGGGGCTCTGGAGATGAAATTGAACTTTTCTAGGATGTGATCCCATTCCAGGACTAGGAGTGTTATGCTGCTGGATGGCTATGTTTGTAAAGGTGGTCAGAATTGAACTTATATGTGACATCCATCTTTCTAAGCGCCACTTTTCTTATCCATAAAGTTAGAGTGTTGGGGTTCCTGATTTCATCTCTCATGCTACATGTCAAATCCTTTGGGGGAAACATCAAGGGAAGACAATTGTGCAATGTTCTATGCACAAAGCTCAAGGACATGTGGAGTTTTGAAAAGTCAGTCCATCAATCCATTTGTCCATCCAACTATCCAATCATCCATCCATCCATCCATCCATCCATCCATCCATCATCCATCTATGCATTCATTTGTTGGAAATTTAATTATTCATTCATCGATTCAATGAACAACACTGAACACTTATAGTGCAGCCAAACTCATGACATTTTGAGCTCTGTGGGGGAAGGACTATCTTGTTTATGTTGATACTGTATCTATCAGCAGTGATTGAGAAATTGTCAATGCTTAAATATTTGCCAAATGAATGAGAAAGGTAAATACACTATCTGTTTTAAAAGAAAACAGGGTGGGGAGTGGTACTGCTTCACTCCAGTCCATTTACCTAATTTCTTGGTAGTTGTACATATTTCAATGCTAAATAAATATTTGTTAAAGGAAGGAAGAAATCTCTGTGCACCTGCAGTTGTTTGTGTGTATGCATTTTGGCCATATGTTATGTACCATACCCTTAGGCAGTGTGGTATAGTGAGGCAGGCATAATGGGCCTGGAGTTGGGGGACCTGGGTCCTCCTCCTCATTCTGTTTCTAGTGAGCTGTGACAACTTGGTTATATTATTGTTAGAGCCTTTCTGGACTCTCTTTTCTCATCTGCAAAGTGAGAAGTCTCTTTAAGCTTCTTCTAGCTTTAAAGTACATGATTAGAACATGAGAAATAAAAATGAAGGAAGAGAGTATGCCCTTAAAAATGATAGCTGTTATTATTTTAAAGGCAAGGGTTTGTCTTCATTATAGCATTAAGGGAAGGGTTGTATATCCTTTGAGTGGGCAGTAAATGCTTTTGAATTACAATAATAAAATAATTGGGAAGTGTTTACTTAGACACATTCATAGGGCTCACTATGGGCCAGGCACTGCGACACATGCTTTACTATTAATAAATCTAATTTTCGTAGCAACTAAATTAGGTAGGTACCAACATTGGCCCCACTTTACATAGCAGAAAACTGGGACCCAGAGAGGTGAAATCAGCTCCCTGTTGTTACCCAGCCAGTAAAGGGCAAAGCCAGCATTTGAAGCCAGGTATCCAGGCACTAGTCTTTGATGTCAACCACCTTGCTACACTGTGATGTGCTTGACAACCACGCTATATTCTATGATGGGTAAAACAGGATATGAACCTTAGTCCCTACCGTGAGATTCTCACAGTCTAATTGGGCACATGAAATATTTAGAGAATCAGAGAGTGGGTGATAAAGCCGCAATGGGAGGTATAGATCATTGGAGAACAGGAAAGCATATAATATGTAACTTACTTTTATATAACACTTTATGCCTTTCTGAGTGTTTTACATTCATCATCTCATTTGCTGCCCATAACAGCTATCATTATTTATTGAGAGCTTACTATGTGCTGGGCATTGGGCTAAGTGCTTCACTTATATTATCTTAACCAAGCCTCACAGCAAACCTATTACACAGGGATCACTTCTATTTTAGCATTAAAAATCCAATTTGACTCATTTATGTAAATAAAAAAATGGAGTAGTTAGGACTGGCTTCTAGCTGGTTCCAGGGACTCAAACATTATCACTGGGACATGGTCTGTCTATCTTTCTCATCCTTTTCATCCTTCCTCTGCCTCTTTCCTTGTCTATCATGGCTCTGGGTTCCTCTATGTTGGTTTCACTCTCAGATGAGTCCTTTTCTTAGGGCGGCCCCAGACATTCTTACTGCAAATGATTCCAACAGATCCAGCAGAGAGAGGACCTCTTCTTCTCAGTATTTCCAACAAACATCCTGGAACTGAGCACCATGGCCATGCATGTGTCCTGTTTCTGAATGGGTCATTGTGGCCAGAGGGATGGAATATATTGATTGGTCATACCTGAGTCACAAGACAAGCCCTGTAACTCCTGGAAGGAATTGTCCCATCAGATCCCAAAGGAAAGTGAAGATGATGTTTCTAGAATTAGGGAGGATGAATGCTGGACAGACACAAAAGTTAAAAAACATATGATGGTTATTGTCTCCATTTTATGGATGGGGAGACAGACTCTGGGAGGTTGAATGCCTTGAAAGAGACCACACATCTATAGAGCAGCAGAGCAGGAGTTGTGTGATGCATATCTGGTTCCTCTCACCCATTTTACATATGGGAAAAGTGAGGCACAAAGTGGTTGAATGCCTTCCTGATATATCTAGATAGAAGGAGATGTTCTAGGACTGAGGGCAGTGCTTTCTGCAACATGGTAGAAAGACAGCCCTGACACAGACATCTTCACTGTGTTAGGGAGGCTATCCAAAGTAAAAAAAAAAATCTGGACAATTGGCATTGAATTCTGTATCAAAATCTGTGAGTTAGGCTTTTGAACCACAGCTTATGGTTGCAAACCCACACAGTACCTAAATTTGGAGGAGAGACGTGAGTGGTTCCTGTTGGGTGGCTTCTTTCACAAGCTGGTTTTCAAAACATCATGCTGGTGGTGGCACCAGCCCCAGGGAATGGGAGACTTTGGCTGTGAATTAGAGGCAGCAGACTTGCTAGTGAACCTTCACCAACACCACTGCTCACAGCCCCCCAGAGTGCTCAGGCTCATGGGCTGTGCACAGTGGTCTTGTTTTGTGTCTGATTCTTGGGAAGACATTTGTCAAGGACGAGTGTTCAAGAATGATCTCGGTGAGATATCTGCAGGCAGCATGATTGAGAGAGTCAGACTGCCCTAGATCTAAGTATTCTTTTTGTTCTTATCAGGTGTGTGGCCTTGGGCATCTTAGGCGACCCCTCTGCAGCTATTTCCCCATCCGTGAGATGGGACCTGTGGGACAGGTCTTCTTAGTCAGGAGACAGGTAGGTATCCTTAGACTGAGGTCAGACCACAGCTATGGAAAAGGCCCCTTCCTAAAGACAGGGCTCCCCAGCCAGGAGGGAAATGGACAATCTGGCAGTTCTAAGCAGTGTTCTAGAGAGAGTGTGCTCAGACAGCTGGCTTCTGTGTCACCTTTTGTGCCTGTGGGTGCATGTGACTGTGCTTGCAAGTGGTAGGCAAATGCTCTTATTGGCTCCTACCTCCCACAGCTACAGTGACAAGGAGCCTTGAGGGCTCCTCTGCCCCGGCCCCCAAGGTCTATGAGCATAAGCTTGCCTGTAGCTTGTTCCCTGCTCTCCTTGCCTTTCGCCCAAAGACCTCAAGTCAAACCGCGGTGGGGGCAGGGCAGGGATCCTGATATTACTGACCTGGGTTCAAATCTCTGTTTTAGCTGTGTGCACATGAGCAAATCTCTTTATGCATTCTAAGCCTTGGTGCTATGACCTGTTCTTATAAAGAATAAATCAGATAACACTTGCAAGTACCTAGCTGATTATTTTGTCATATTATGCATAGATTGATAATGTGACTCTTGAAGACTCGAGAACTCCGTGTCACTTTTCTTCCCTGACAGACCCAGGAGAACCTGCCTCTGTGTGTCCTTGAAGGGCATAGACCTCGCCACCCTCCCAGCGCTGAGTGTGGGGTGGCTCCTGAGCAGTGGTGTTCCCTTCTAGCCCTCCAGGTCTCCCCATGATTCCCAGCCTTCTAACCTCTGTCCAACCCAGTCATCAGCCCAGCCCTGGCTCTGTTATTCTCTCTCCATCCCCTCATCTGCCTCTGTTCTGGCTTCTCTCAGGAGTTATTTGCCTGTCAGATCATAAAGGACCCTCAGAGTTAGCTTCCAGTTCCATACAATGCAGCCTCCTCTCCCTATCACAGATTTGGGTAAAAGGGAAATCTCTTCCTGTGTCATTTCCTTTTCCAGCCTGTGAATCTGTAGGGTTTTAGTGCTGCCACTTCCCCTGATGTGCATCTCCTCCCTTGCCTGCCCTCCCTCCCATGTTATAACTTCCCCTGCTTTCTACATGTTTCCATATTCTTCCTATCTGTTCCTGAATGTCCTTCCTCAAGTCCTGGCTAATTACCTTCTCCCCTTCCCTCAAACACCTGCTCTTCTATTCCTGTCTTTTCTTGCAGGTTGTTCCCCACTATAGGAAGGAAATGGTCCCCTCCATCGGCTCCAGGCTGGGGTGTCAATATGGGGGAGACACAATGTGGTGTTTTATCCTTTTGTTCTACTCGTTTGTCTCCTTTCCCATTCCAGACTTCCTGCTTGTACACCATCATTGAAAAGTGGGTAATTATTTACCAGCACATCACATTTAACCCCACTTCCTTTAACTTTTGTTTTAAGAGCATGTGTCAGTAACTTTGCTCCTCCTGTGCTGATCAAGCAGTCCAGATCCTGGCCTCAATGTGGATGTGCAGTGGTGAGATTGTGGACACTGAGTGAGAAGATTGGGGCCTTACCCCCAGATCCTGCTTGGGATTCCAAGGTAAGCAGTCCTTTAGCTCCCTCATTTGTAAAAAGGGAATGATAACCAGGCAGAAGGGGAGAAGTAGGTGGTATACTTTACCTTATATGAAAATGCCTTATAAGGTACAGAGAATTGTACAAATGGTAGGGGTTTTCTTATTGCGATGAAGTACACATAATGTACAATTTAACCATATTAAATTCAGTAGTATTAAGTACATTTACAGTGTTGTGCAACCATCAGCACACTCTAGTTGCAGAACATTTCTATCACCCTAAACTGAAACCCACACCCACTGGCAGTCATTCCCCATTCCCTGCTCCTTCCAGCCCCTGATGACCACTAATCTACCTTCTGTATCTGTGAATTTGCCTGGCCCAGGTATTCCATATAAGTGAAGCCATACAGTATGTGGCCTTCTGTGTCTGGCTTCTTTCCCTCAGAACAATGTTTTCAGGGGTTCTCCACATTGTAGCATGAGTCAATGCTTCAATCCCTTTTATGGCTGAATAATATTTCACTTTGTGGCTAGACAGCATTTTGCTTATAAAAAATGGTAGTTTTCATTTGAAATCTCATCCAGAGAACTAATGACCATCACAGAGAAGGGGTAATTTGAAATAAGAAGACAAAGCTCCTTCATTTGGAGAAAAGGAGCCCTCAGGGCAGTCATGAGATCAGCTTTGAAACACCTCAGAAGCTCTCAGGGAAGAGCTGGACCTAGTCTCCGTGCATCCCACCAGGAAAAGCAGGGTCAATAGGACAAAATTCTTGACCTACTTCTGATGGGCTTGAGAACTGCCTACAGGCTGGCCCTGGGGAAGGGTTCTTGGGGACCTTGCGGCCATTGAGAACTATGATCTGACAGAGAAGAGAAAATGGCATGGAGATGCTGTCAAACCAGAACTGAGGAGTAACCCAAGGGGTCTGATGAGAGGTGATATGAGGCCGTGGGCCAGAGCTGTGGCAAGTGGGGAAGGTCATGGATGTGTAGAGAGGCTGTGATTGAGGTAGGAAAGGGAAGGGGCTTAGGACCTAGGCCATGAACAAAACTTGGGAGTTGGTGGTAAGGGCTCCACTGCTCATGGGATGTCTCTACCCTCCCTGGCTGTCACCACCCTAGTTCATGTTTTGGTCATCTCTATAGTGGCCTACAAGTCCCCAGACCCAGTTCTTGTCCTGACTCTCCCCCACCCCCACCTCATTCCTACCCCATTCCTCCTTTGACCTGCTAACTCTTAGATCATATTTCTGCTTAGATGTTGTTCCTCCCAAAAAGCCTTTCCAGATCTGCTTCTCCATAATCCACAAAAATATCTTGGCTGGCATCTCTCCTATTTGTCTCCAAAGATCCCTGCACCTTTTCTGTTGCAGCACTAGCTGTGGGTGCCTGTTTGCTGGTGTGTGTCTCTTCAGGACTGAGCATTCTGCAAGGACTGAATCAGCATGTCCTGTTCACCATGGCATCTCTGACATCGTAGACCAGCATCTGGCACACAGTAGGTGATATGCACATATTTGCTGAGTAAATAAATGAATGGATGAATGGGGATGGCTGAGATAATACTTAAAGTGAGGCAGGCTTGAGCATATTTTTTGACAACAGTCATGGAGTAGAACTCAGGTCTCCCACATAAGAGGAGTTCCACTGGAAGTTTGGATGACCATATCTCTGCTGTATTGTAGGTGGATTTGAGCCAGTTATGGGAATGGCCTGAAACCTCACCCAGCTCCAATCTCCTGTGATTTGATGACTCAAAGAACTGCTTCTTGTCCTCTGCCTGGGCCATTTCTTATGCCAGCAGAAACCCCACATGGGCCCAGGTGCAGCACAGATGCTGACCAAGATTCTTTAACCTTTCAGGGGTTGCTCTTTATAGACTTTAGTAATGGATTGCCTATATGGCCTTTTCATTAAACCCCCCCTCCACATGTGGAGCCTGGAGTGGAGGCCAGGAGGTGATAGAGAAGAGAATCTGATGTCTTAAGTAGCACTGTCCTGAGCCAGGAGAAGGCACAAGCAGTGAGTAGCATGGACATGGTGGTGGTGGATGGAGAGGGTCGAAGAACAGGATTTGGGATGATGGTGAACTGTATAGATATTTCAGTGGTTCCCTCTTGGTGGAAACTGTGCAAGTCAAAAATCTATGATTCCAAATACTTTCTCCACCAAAACTCTTCACCCTTGTTCTTCCTAAAGGTAGTAAAACCACTCAACTCCCTTGTAATAGTGTTCTACACCCAGCTAGTTCAAAGTACTTTTACATCAAAAGACTACTACCCTCTCAATTCTCTTGATGTAGATGGGGGCATTATCAGTCTATCCCTTTTATAGAAAGAGAAACTGAGGTACTGAGAAGTTCTACAATTTGCCTGGAAACTGGCCCCATTCTAATACACACACGACCCAGGCATCTTCAGTGGTAACCAAAGGACAGTGAGACTAGAACCTATGTACTGGGCACCTGGGTAGCTAGGTCGGTTGGGTGTCAGACTCTTGATCATGATCTCTTGTTTCATGGGTTTGAACCCCGACGTCAGACTCTGAGCTGACAGTGCAGAACCTGCTTGGGATTCTCTGTCTACTTCTCTCTCTGTCCCTTCCCCGCTTGTGTGCACATGCTCTCTCTCTCCCAAAAGTAAATAAACATTTTTTTTTTTAAAAGAAGAACCTATGTAGAAGTTGGGGCATGGTGGTAGAGTGAAAGGATGGGGAATCAGTAGATAGTGTAAAACAGTCTTAGAAGCTCATTACAGGCATACCTCATTTTATTGCACTTAGCTTTATTGAACTTCACAGATAGTGTGTTTTTGGTTTGTGGCAACTCTGCATCAAGCAAGTCTATCAGAGCCATTTTTCCAATAGTATTTGCTTCCTTTGTATCTCTGTGTCACATTTTGGTAGTTCTTGCAATATTTCAAACTTTTGATTATTATTTTATTTTTTATGGTGCTCTTTGATCAGTGATTATGACTCACTTAAAGCTCAGATGATGGTTGGCATTTTTAGCAGCAAAATATCTTTTAATTAAGGTATGTACATTTTTTCTTTAGACATAATATTAGAGCACACTTAGTAGACCATAGTGTAAACATAACTTTTATATACAGTGGGAAACCAAAAATTCATTTGACTTGCTTTATTGTGATATTTAATTTATTGCAGTGGTCTGGGACAGGAGCCACAATATTTGTGAGATATGCCTGTACTCTTTTTGATTTCCTGGCAGGTGCCCAGGAACCATTTGGTTTTGTTTTACAGGAACATTTTTACTTTGGTTTCCTTCTGCAAAATTACTTGCCTCACAGGAGCTGTTCTGTCCATAACCCTTTTATACTGGAAACCATAGTGTATTCAGTGAGCTATTTTCTTCTCTATCCACTCACTCTCTGAGATTTTCCCTCTATGCAATGTATGCAAAGGCCCTTTCCCTGGAGGAGCTGCCCCCAACAGCACACACAGAATCTTCCTTTGGCCACTTTGTTTTTTCTCTCTGTACTTTGGACAATGAAGATTGAGAAATGTAGTAAAAGGCAGAAATGTGAACAGAGATAGGCTCATGAAGCCAAGCACAGGGAATGTACCAAATTAAATGCCACCCAACAAGAGTAGGGAGCCTGAGAGCAGAGAGATGAGGGGCATAAAATGCAGGTCAGACAAAGCAAGAGAGTTAAGTGAGCAAGGGTGCGCTGGCAGCCCAGGTTTCTGGGAATAGAGGCATCGCATACTGGTGAAATTATTGTGCCCTCCTGATGTATCCCCTGGTTCATTCCGGCCTGCCATGCCAAGTCAGCCATCCTCGGCTAGCTGCCGCATTATTTTATCTTCCAGTGGGAGCCCTCACTCACCGTGGTGGAGAGGACTTGATTAATCAGCAGAGATCTCCTTCACACAGACAGCTGGCTCACTGGGAAGGCCAGAGCTATTTAACGATGAAGACACAGGACACTGGAGCTGCCCCCCCATCCTGGCCCTGCAGCCACACCATCACCTACCCACAGCCCACATCCAGGGGCCTGCATGCACACTCACGCATACACTCTCTCTCCATGCTTGCCAATGCAAAACTCCATTTCTTTCTTTATTTCTTTCCTGGGCTAATTTTGAAGGCACCAGCAATGAGACTTCTAGGAAGAAATGGCACTTTCTCTATTAAAAAACAGGGTGTGATGACTGTGGCTACAGTTGGATTAGGTGGGCAGAGGGTGGGATCCATTCCTCTTCTTAACAGCTTTGTCCCATGGACTGGTCTGGGGGGTTCAGGACCTCTCTCTTTTCAGGACAAATGCATCCATCTGGGGTGGTTGGCAGGGAGCTCCCCACATTGCTTAGCTCATTAAAAGAGAGCCTTGCCTTGGAGTGGCACAGGTAATGAAGCATCACGGGGTGCCTGCCGGCTCTAATAAGATGGAATGAACTGAGGGGAGAATTAACCTGGTAGGATTAGTTCTCTCTGCACTAAGATGTTTGGAATCACCTCTTACACCCCGTGCAGGGAATCTTAAACACACTCCTCTCTCAGGAAGAGTGCTGGCTGGAGAGGAGGGTGCAGGGCTAGGCTAAGCTAAAAAAGATAAGCAGGCTATCGAGCAGAGGCCCATGACTGAGGGGCCACAACACAGCTCACTGCTGGAAGGATGCCAGTTTTCTTTCGAGAACATGCCTCAGAATGGTAGGTTGAATCAGAACCTGCAGAGCCCCCTGGATTGTCCAACCCATCCCCATCCCAGATGTCCAGGCTGGGCCAGGGTTGGGAGGGGAGGGGAGAAGGCAGCTAAGCCTCTAGGGGCCATTCTGCATTTGGTGATATCAGGGTGCCTTCCCAAGACTGAAATTGTAGACATTTGCCTTGCCAATTCTGATCCTAATTCAAGTGTCTCCTGGGTCACAGCAGGAGGTGGAAAGAACAGGAAGAACACAGACCTACAGAACTAAGGGCATCATCATTCAAAATTCAGTTGTGTGCCTACTCCATGCCAGACACTGTGCTAGTTGCTGTGGATGGACACATGAATAAGACATGTCTTCTGTCCTCAAATTGCTCACAGACTGTAAGAGAGAGATGAGCAGGCAGCTAGCTCCAATACTGGGCAAATGTTTAAAGGCATATAGGAATCAATTAATTCTGCTGGCAAAAGTAATGGCAATGCTCAGGGGGTCTTTACAACAGAAACAGGGCTTCTTTGACTTCTTCATTCCTCCTAGGCTGTTGCATCAAAGCATAGGGTCAGGAAAACTGGGGGCAGATGGCATCTCAGAGCCCCAGTGGTTCCAGTATTGTGATTAACCCTGGGCCCATGTTAACAATACAGATCATGAGGTGATGCCTGAGATGGACTGAATGAGAATTTCCTGTAGTGCCTGGGAACTTGCATTTAGACCAGCATCACAGGTGATTCTGGTAATTGGTTAAATCTGAGATATGCTGAAGTAGATCAGTCTCTCCCATTAGAGATGGGGCAAGTTAGGTCCTGAGATGAAAGTGTATGATAATGAGTTCAGAACAATTTTTTGGTACCCAGGTAGCACCAGGCCCTGAGCTCAGATTCACTCATTTCCAAATTCGGCCCTCTGTTCACTAAGGAGGCTGCATATGGCATTTTACACAGTGGGAGAGGAGCTGAGAAACTCTGTGGGGACCCACAACACATAGCATTCTATGTCAGTACAAAGTCTCCTATGGGACTCAAGGAACAGATTCAGAAAAGGGGGGAGAGCTGGGATGTTTAGCAAATTACCATTGCTCTGCTGGCTTTGGCTCTCTACATCCCCTCTTAACCCCACTGCTCTAGACTGCAGCTTGCCTCATTCCTAGAAGGTCATGTCTTCCTGCTTGGAGGCTAGCAAAATGCGAAACCAACTGGTGGTTTGCTCATACTCTAAATACAGATGGTGGTATTTAGGAGGGAACAAAGCCTTACCACAGAAAGTTGCCAAACTCTTGTTTCCAGAGACAATACTGTAAGAAAGCCAGGGAGCAGAAAAAATGTAACTTTAGGGCATAATAGCTTTCCTGAAAGAGCACCAGATGCCTTTTCAATCCTGAGGTGATGCTCTTTGTAAAATCTCTCACTTGTTGAGCAAGAAGCTGCTGTTGCTTGCTAGCATGTGGCCCTGGCTTACCAGTCATCTTCTATTCAACATGAGAAAAGAAATGTGTTTCCACCAAGTGTATGTCCTTGTTAGGTCTAAGCTGAGTTGCCTTTACTGGTGTCCCAAGGCAAACGTTCTAAATATCAGCTTGACTTCCAAGCTGTGGGTGGGTTGGCCCCATGCCCACAGCTGCTTCACATCCTGTGTGTCTCCTATGGGCACAGTCCTTTGACACCAGCCCTTCCTCTGATCTCACCAGGGATCTCTGAGGTACTTAAGGAAGGACTGCAGGTAATACTTCTACTTGGCAAGTAAGGAAAAGGGCTCCCAGAGGTTAAGGACTTTTGTGCTAATGCTGTGTGAGTGGTAAATTAGAGACATACCCAAGTATCTGGCTTCTAAAACCTCCCCTCCAGACATTCCTAAATCTGGTCAGGCCAGTTTCACCACCCCACATTCATTTCCACCACTGAGACTGTGCAAATGTTTTCCCCTCTGGACGGCCTTCCTTTACTTCAACTTTCCATACCCTTCAAAATGTAGCTTGAAACTCCTCTAAGAAGCCTTTTTTAAAAAGACTTTAGCCCTCAATCCTCTCTGAACCTGAATGACACTAGTTAGTGCTTAATTATGTTCCATCATATTGTTTGCTAATTGTCCAACATGTGCCATTTTTCTCAGCACATCTAGTTTGTAAATTTCATGACAACGGCTACTCATGATTCTTTGATTGTACTCAGCCCAATGTTACACACAGAGTTTAAAACTTTTTACTGAAAATCTGCATGGAGAAAGCCAGTGGCATTTATCTTCCTAAGGGAATTAACGACAATGACCCCATTTAGCATATCTCAGTGTGTTTGGTTTCTCCCCATCTTATTAGCTTCCCAACAGAAGCTATCTGGCTCAGAAAAAGCATCCAGCTGTTCAGAGCAGCTGGAAGCCAAGTAAGGGTTATTTTAGAATGAGTTATTTTTTGCTTCTTAAGCCCTTTCAAATAATATTGTCTGAGATGATGCTGCTTGATGGAGAGGAGTCCCCTCACTCTCACAAAACTAAGATAGAGAAATTGCTCCCAAGAAAGACCAAAGACAGGCTAAGAAGATCAGGAAGCAAGATCACTCAGCTTTGGTGGCCAGATGTTTTCGGAGCTCTTGTTTGGTCCTTATCATTGCTTCTGTACAACACCTGTTCCTAGGGGCAGTGAGGGACAGCTGATGGCTTCAGGGGCTGCAGCAGATCCAAACTCACTTTTATGCATACTTTCATGCATTTAGGGGTCTATTATTTGCTTATTCCATACTCTTTCTCTGCCTGTAAGGATGTCACACTCTCAGTGGGGTTGTAGAAAAGAAACATGCATATAAATAAATGAGGTAATTGCAGTTTGATTAAGTGTTGGAGGGAAATAATATAGGTAAAGGGAATAGTGGGAGGGAGTTTGTGGGTGGGGGGTGTGGGCCAGTCTAGACAGGGTGGTCTGGCTGATCATGGAAGGTGCCCTGAGGAGATTAAACTGAGACTTGAGGGGGAAAGCCCGCCAGCCAAAGGCTAGGAAAGCATTCAGGGGAAAGGCATGCACACACACTGGAGAAGCTGGGTGGGGATGGTTGGAGGCCAAAGTGGAGAGAGAAGTGAGGTGGGGGAGTGTGCAAGGGGCACCCAGTAGAGGCAGTGAAGGGCTATTTCGGCAACCCAGAGTGGTGGGGTAAAGAGGAGTGAAGGGCAGACAATAATGGCTATCAGTTATCTATTCAGCCACTGCTCATTGTGCATCTATTATGTGTCAGGCAGGAAACAAAAGAGACAAAACTCCTCTCTCTCAATGAACACAGTCTGGAAGACAATAGTAAGTAAATAAAATATATAGTATGCTAGAAAAGGAGCAGTGCCTAGGAGAATATAGAAAAGGGGAATACAAAGAGGGTTGAAGTTTTAGATAAGATGTCCAGAGAAGTTTTTATTTTTTTTATTTTTTTTAATTTTTATTGAGAGAGAGAGTGCAAGCAGGGAGGGTAGGGGGAGAGGGAGAGGAAGAGAGAGAATCTTAAGCAGGCTTCACACTCAGCAAAGAGCCCGACACAGGGCTGGATTTCATGACTGTGAGATCACGACCTGATGGCCAAAACCAAGACACTTAACCAACTGAGCCATCCAGGCTCCCTGAGAGTTCTTACTGATGATGAAATTTAGGCAAAGATGTTAAGGAATTGAGCAGGTTTTCGAGGAAAATCTTCCAGGTAGAGGAAACAGTAAGTCCATGAGTCTGAAGATAGAAGAATGCCTGTTTTGACCCAGGAGCAGTGAAGTGGCCAGTGTGAGCATAGGAGAGTGAGCAGGGCTGACAACAGGGACATCCCAGAGGTAGGGGGAGGGCCAACTACGTGGCCCTAGCAGGTCAGAGCAAGGCATTGTAAGGTCATTTGGACTGAGCTGGAGCTTGAAGGGTCTTAGCAGAGAACTGAAATGATATGGCCTCTTTAACATTGCTCTGAGAGTTGTGTTGAGGACAGATTGTGGAGTGACAGGCCCAAAGGAAGAAGCCAATAGGTTTTGCCATAATCCCAGTGTGGATGGATCATGGGGCCTGCAGGAGTGTGGCAGCAGGGGACTCCAGAGTGGACAGATTCTCTGTATATGCAAAGAGATGGTAACTGTATTTACCAATGAATTGGATATGGGATGGGGAAGAGGTTGTTTTTAGCTTTGCAATTGAAAAGATGAAGTTGCATTAACTGATATTGGGAAGAAAGTGGGAAGAACAGTGTGAACATAAAGAACATGATTTTAAGCATATTAGGTATTAGTTATCTGTTAGATGTCCTTATGGGACTGTTTATCAGCAGTATGATAAATGAGTTGAATTTGGAGCAAAGGGCAGAGCTAGAGATACAAATCTGGAGTCATTAGTACAGAAATGATATTTAAAACCAGAGACTGGCTGATCAAATCTAGGGAGTGGAAGTAGACAGGGAAGAGGTTGAAAGTTTGAGCCCTGGGGCACTCTAGAGTTTAGAGGTGAAGCAAAGTGGAAGCAAGGGCAGAAACTGACAAAGGTTGGTCAAACTGTTGTTGGAAAACAGGTGGGTGTGTGATCCATGGAGCCATGCTAAGAAAGGTGTTTAAGGAGGACAAAGTGATCAACAGTGTAAATACTAATGATAATTAAGAAAATGAAGACTGAAAATGGTCATTGGCTTTGTCAATTGGCAATGTCAATGACATTGGTAGCCTTAATAAGGGTTTTTGGAAAGGTAGGAGAGGACATGGAAGTAGTATGATTTCAAGACAGAATGGGAGGAGATGGACATGCCACAATAGGTGCAGACAAGGTTTTCAAGGAACTTTGCTCTAGGGAAAGAGAAATGGGGAATAGCCAGAGGAGGAAGCATGGTTGAGAGATTTTTTTAAATAGGAAAAACAGCAGTATGTTTGTATGTTGATGGAAAAAATCCAGTAGAGTGAGAAAAATTGATGCTGCAAGAGAAAGAAGGGAAAATTGCTAGAGCAACATCCTTGAATAGATGAGGAGGAATGAGATCAAATGGACCCGGGGAAGGCTGGCCTTAGACAGGCATACAGTCACTCACAGTGATAGGGAGAAGGGAACGTTACATTCACAAATGCTGGAAGGTGGATAGATGGGTGGTGGGAGCCTATGACTGTTCTTTTCATATTATTTCACTCTTCTTAATCAAATAGAAACAAGGTCATCACTAAGAGTGAGGTTTGGTGAGTTGCTATCCACCACTAAAGATGAGAACACATAACAAAGCCATCTAGCAGATCAGAAGAGTATGCCAGTGCACCATAGCCCAGGATCATAGATTCCTTTCATTGCCAGCACAATTGTGTGTTTTTCTTACACATATTCGTTGAAGGTGCAGTCCCTGCAAATGGGACTGGGATTTAGCTGAGTGCAAGTAAGTAAGTGGTAGTGGAGAGAAGGAGGGAAAGAACACTAAAGGGTAGAGCATAAACACTGACATGGCACTTATCTTGGGTATGTAAGAAGTAAGGGAGGGGAACTGGTTAGAGAATTAATGCATCAAAATTCTCTGGCTGGTTGGGTAGGATGATGGCTGGAATTGGGCTAGCTGAGGAAGTAGTCTTGTGATTTAGGAAGTGGTGGTCAGAATGCAGCACATCTGAAATTAGGCATATGGGGAAACTGTAGTCCTTGGTAATGATGAGATCAAAGGTGATTGGGTGACTTAGGGAAGAGGAAAAGCTGCATGAAGCAGTGGAGTTTGGGGGTATTTGAAGTATGATTATTTGTTTATTAAATCACCAAAGTGAAGAAAAGAAGAGCATCAGAAAAAGGGATTATCAGAAGCTAAATTCTTCAAGGTAAAAGGGGCACAATATAACAGTAACAAAGATGGGAAGCAGGTGGTTTTTTCAGGTGACATGAGATTCCACACAAGGGGGGCATGGGGAAGTTGGGGAGATAGCTCTAAGGAGCAGGAAGATGCATTCTGGGAGGGCCAGAGGCCAATGGAGCCTTTGAGAGGTTGGAACAGGGAGCCACATCCTCAGGGAAGAGCTGCGTTTTAGTTTAGAGGCAGGAGTTGGAGAATGTGAGGACATGACTAGCCTTGAATTCTGGAGGGCAAGCAGTAGGGTGTCAGGAGAAAGAGAGGGAAGGAGATGAGGTCAGAAAAAGTGATGTGCAGAGTCCACAAGTGTCAGAATTTGGGGCTTGAGGGCCGCTTGTGGTGCCTGGATATGAACAGGGAGGAAGATGGACAAAAATACCTAAGATTTAGTAAATGTATTCTATGTGCTGGACGTGTTTCTGATCTTTCATTATGCATTAACTCATTTGTTCTCACAACAACTTTAGGAAGTAGGCACAATTTATCTTTGTTTTATGGATGAAGAAAATGAAGTACAGAGAGGTTAAAAACTCACCCAGGTCACACAGCTTGTTGAGTACAGAGCTAGAATTTGAACCCAGGCAGAGAGATTCCAGAATCCATGCTATCCACCACTACTTCATTCTGCCTTCAGGCTAGTGTTTGCACTGCTCCTTATCCATTATGTGGTCTTAGGGAAATTGATTAACCTTTTTGAGGTTAACTTTTCACATCTGCAAAATAGGAGTGATAATGCCAGGATTAGTGATGCTATACCTAGCAGTTGTACTAAAGGACTCAGAAAATTAGTAGGGAAAGTGAGACATAGGCATGTGATACTAATAATTACTATTTTATTAGTAATAAATACTATTTTAATAGAGGCACCATATGCTATGGAAGCAAAGAAAGAGAAATACAAATTCCTGGTGATTCAAGCAGGAAAGGACTTTTCATTCATGAAAAGTGGCTGGAATTTAGGGGATGGGAGGAGAGGAGAGGCACTAATCCTGTGCAAGTTATGGCCAGATTGCTCAGATTCTGTTTTCTGCATAAGAGGAGACACTCAAGGCTTAGTTTACTGAGAACTCTGATCTCTCCAAATACATGCCTGTTGCCTTTCTTTTCTTTTTCTTTCTATTTTTTTAAAGCAGTCTTCTAAAGAGTAGAAGCAGAGAGAGCAGATAGTGGAGGAATAGAGTGGAAACTTACTTCTCAGTAATGATATGCTCTGCAGACTGAGATAACATGAATGAAGGTGCTTATGAAACTCTGACTAGAGGTGTGCTTGCTAAAGAAATGCAGTGTGTCAGAGGGGCATTAACAGTGGAGGAAATGTGAGTTTTCACATGTGGACCAGATATCTCTGGAAGAGTCAGTATCAGCCTAGAGACTGATAACTATAGGAAGGCAGCAGTACCTTTTATAGAGAATGGAAGACAGACAGATAAACAGACTCTTCCAGGGTTACTGTTCTAGGTTTGAACATCAAGTTTGTGCTGGGCTCAGGTGTATCTGCTTGCACTGGCAGTGCAAGACAGTGTGAGGTCCATCTGTGAGAGCAAAACAAAGTACCCTTGTCAGGTGGCTTCTACAGGGGGTGAGGTTCAAATTACCTGCTTTGTACAACAGAGACTTACATGTTGCCACTGCCATTTGAACTAGTAGTGTTAATGTGGATCCTGCCCCAAAATGACAGAGTCAAAATGCCTTCTTCACATAGAATTTGGAATTGTCCTCAGGGATCTCTAAAGGCTCTGATATTCCACTTTGCTGAGATTCCCTTTCTCACTTATGGGTAAATCAGGACTCATGAGAATAAACTGTGCTTGAAGCAACAGTGTCTGAAGACTCCAATCACTGACCTGGTAGCAGGGCAGTTGGGGCTTGGAAAGTAACCAGACCCTAGAGAAGGGAACTTGTAGACATGAAAATGCTGGTTTTACTCACTGTGAATGCCCACTCCCCCACACCACATTCCAAGAAGTTCTCTGAGCCAATACCTCCTGGGATAGAGAGGATGGTGTTGCACTGAGCAACAGAAAGACAAGACAGTGATTTCAGCAAGAGGGATTTGAGGTAGACACATTTCATTTGTTTCTCCCCTGCTTGTAAGGGTGTCTATAGGAGATCTAAGTCCAGCAGGCTAAGTCTCCCCCTTCTTAAAAGTATATCTGTGGCAGCTGGGGCACCAGACAGGTGGGAGGAGGGAAGGAAGGGACAAGAGGATTTGGGCTGAATTAGCCTTGACACAACACTCCCCCAGAGCTGAGAGTGGCTAGATTTTCCAAAGGTCTTGCTTTTCCAACAGGTCCATTTGCTAAGCTGGGGGCATTTCAAGCTCCTGTCTCTTTTTTCCTCCTTAGAACTCCAGCAGATTTTCTTTTCCTCTGCATACAACATGCATACTAATTGGAACCTCTCCCTGAGAAGAAGCCTTCTTTCTGACAGATTCTTTAAGAATAGACGTAGGTTTTGAAAAACCCAAGATGGCATTGCCTGTAATTATAAAGTAATTGGTGTAATTGAGAGCTCAGGGTCTTATGCAAATCACTCTCCTGTTTTTAACTTTACATCAAGACTATTTTTATTTTTAAGTGCAAAAAAAAAAAAAAGCCCACAACAACATGTGCACTTGTGCATTTCGGCCTGGGCCCCTATGTGTGCAAAATATTAGAGTAGCTGTGGAGGAAGAATTGGTCTTGGATCAAAGATTCAGCCACTTCTGGTTCTCATGCATCTTGCAGAAAGTTGCCAGGCTTCTCTCAGCCTTTGTTTTCTTCATCTGTAGAACAGGGAATATAAGAGTAAACTCCCATTGTTGCAGGAATGGAAGAATATAGATGAATGAGCACTGTGGGGTATACAGTGCTGTCATGATGTTACATTTCCCCTTCCTCCTTGTTACTCCTTTCCTCTTGGAGGTGGAGTGTGGTGCAGTGGGAAGGGCAATGTTTTGGGGTAGCAAGCTCAGATGCATGTCACAGCTCCTCTTTATAAACTGGATAAGTGACCCTATTTTTTATCTTGTGTATAAAGGAGATTGTGGTGGTGGGGGATTGTCAAATGGTCGAATGATATGATCAGTGGGAAAGCACTTTGAAAAGTTCCTCTGGCAATTGAACTACTTGTTTAACCAGTGACCCAACCCTGTGTACTTTGTCCTTACTGAGGTCTTGTGAACACTTGCAGTAGCTGCTATGATTTTTGCTGAGGGGAAATCTTCCAGTGTGAGACCTCACCAGTATCCTGGTTGGGAGTGTTTTGAGTTTCTTGTGGCTGCTGTAACAAATAACCACAATCTTGGTGGCATAAAACAATAGAAATTTATTCTCTCCCAGTTCTGTCCAGCAGTACCATGCTCTCTCTTAGGACATGAAGGGAGAATCACTCCACTGATTGTTTCTACCTTTACCTGGCTGTCTTCCTGTGAGTCCATGTAATCTACTTATGTATCTCTTTCAAGGACACATGTGATGGCATGTACAATTCACCCAGATAATTGAGGGTATTCTCACATAAGATCTGTAACTTAATACATCCTTTTTCCAAATAGCAAAACATTAACAAATTCCTGGGATTAAGATTGTAGGGCCATTATTCAGCTGACCATAGAAGTGAAAGCTCCTTGAAGCTTTCCAGGTTGGAGTCATATCTTCACTACAGTGGGCAAGTTATTTAATTTCTCTGCGTCTCAATTTTCTCATCTGTAAGAGGAGGGTAAATAATAACATCTATCTCACAGGGTAGTTGTGAGAGTTAAATAAATTAATAAACAGAGATCACTTAAACAAGTCCTTGGCTAATAGTAAGTTCTCTCAAAATATTTACCATTATTATCTCTGGTTTTCCTTTAATACCTCGTTCCAGATTTGCCATCATAGTTTCCACCAAACTCTTTCAGGGATTGATTATATTTGGCCTATGCAAATATTGTGGTGTGAGTCATTTTTCATTTGCTCAAAAACTATTTTTTCATGATTAAAAATATTTAACAATTTAGTGATATGGTCTGTTTTTACTTTTACCATGATTTCATAAAATTTCATTATATCCCCTCTTAACATATACTTTTTCATTTTTTTGTTTGAAGAAATGAAATGTTTCTACCTATACAAAAGAAGGAAATTATTGACTTTCATGATATATTCTATTATATCATATCGTAGTCCTTTCTAATGTTTCCTTATCAATAATTGTTACATTGTCCCCTCTCCCCTGACACCAACAGCCATGAACTGCAGGTCTTGAAATACTTTTACTTATGATACAAATATAATTAAGTACCAATTAATTGTTTTAACCAATTAAGAAACATACATGCTTGCCAATCAGTATGTCATCAAGCTGATTTGAAATACTTAAA
Source organism: Cryptoprocta ferox (assembly GCA_028646485.1). Lineage (NCBI taxonomy): Eukaryota > Metazoa > Chordata > Mammalia > Carnivora > Eupleridae > Cryptoprocta > Cryptoprocta ferox. The sequence continues at coordinate 78,250,240 of CM053575.1, forward strand.
GCACAAAACCACTTGCTATTGACAGCATTCCATTCCATTTTAAAATAGCACATAGATCCTTAACATGTTAAGACTACATATGAAAAACACACAGTTAACATCATACTCAATAGTGAAAGAATGGAAGATTTTCCTTTATAGTCAAGAAAAAGACAAGGATGCCCATTTTTACCATTTCTACTCAACAGAGTATTTGAAATTCTAGCCAGAAAAATTAGGCAAGCAACAGAAATAAAAGGCATCCAAATTGGAAAAGAAGAATTAAAAAATATCTCTGTTCACAGGTGACATGATGTTATATTTAGAAAACCCTAAAGGCTGTTAGAACTAATAAATTTCATGAAGTTGCAGAATACAAAATCAACACACAAAAATCAGTTGTATGTTCCATACACTAACAATGAATAATCTTAAAAGGAAATTAAGAAATTGATATTATTTACAATAGCATCAAAAAGAATAAAATACTTAGGAATAAACTTATGCATGGAAGTGAGATATTAGTATACTGAAAACTACAAATCAATGCTGAAAATAATTAATAAGGACATAAATAAAGGGAAAGGCATCCTGTATTCATGGATTGGAAGCATCCCGTATTTATGGATTGGAAAACTTAATACTGTTAAGATGATGTTACTATTAAAAGAGATCTACAGATTCAGTGCAGTCCCTATCAAAATCTTAACTTGTTTGCAGAAATAGAAAAATCCACTCTAAAATATATATGAAATCTCTGGGGAGCCTGGGTGGTTCAGTTGGTTGAAGGCTTGCCTCTTGATTTAGCTCAAGTCATGATCCCAGGGCTGTGGGATCGAACCCCATCTCAGGCTTTGCATTGAGTGTGGAGCCTACTTAAGATTCTCTCTATCTCTCTCTTTGTCCCTCTCCACCCCACTTACATTCTCTCTCTCTCTCTCTCTCTCTCTCTCTCTGTCTCTCTCTCTCAAATGAACAAACAAAAAAATGCATATAAAATCTCAATGGACCTTGCTTGGCCAAAAACAATCTTGAAAGAAAGAACAAAATTGGAGGACTACATTTCTGGATTTCCAAACTTACTACAAAGGTACAGTACACACTGCTTTGAGTGCGATGCTGGAATAAAGGTAGACATATACAATGATGTTGATCTTTGAATAACATGAAGTTTAGGGGGCTGACACCCCATGCAATCTAAAATCTGGATATAACTTCCTACTCTCTAAAAACTTATCTATTAGTAGACTACTATTGACCAGAAGTCTTACTGATAACATAAAGACTCCATTAATGCACATTTTGTGTTATATATATATATATATATATATATATATATATATATAGTATACTGTATTCTTACAATAAAGCTAGAGAAAAGAAAATGTTATTAAGAAAATTATAAGGGAGGGAAAATACATTGACAGTACTGTGCTTTTTTTATTTTAAAAAATCCACATATAGGTAGAACCATATAGTTCAAACTCATGATGTTCAAGGGTCAATTGTATAAAAAGCTGATTTTGAATAGAGTTTCTACGGCCTTTGAATGGGGAAAGGATAGTGTTTTCAACAAATGATGCTGGGAAACTCAATTCATATGCAAAAAAAGAAGAACTTTTTTCTTACATCACATACAAAAATTAACTCAAAATGGTGAAAAGACTTATATATAAGAGCCAAGATTATAAAATCCTCCATACTACTAGATTTTTCAATGTGATTTCTTGAATATGAAGCTAACAGTATTAAGCAACAACAAAAATAGCTAAGTTGGACTTCATTAAAGTTAATGAAATCTTTTGTGCATAAAATGAACTATCAACAGAGTGAAAAGGTAATCTGCAGAAAAGGAGAAAATATTTGTTAATCACAAGGAATTAATATCCAGAATATATAAAGAACTCCTCCAACCTAATAAAAACTAAACAACACAATTAAAATATAGACAAAGGAATTGAGTAGATATTTCTCTAAAGAATATATAGAAATGGCCAATAAACATAATCAACTATGCTTAGCATCACTAGTCATTAGGGAAATGCAAATTAAAACCACAATTAGATATCACTTTTATTCCCTTAAGAATGGGTATTATCAAGAAAACCAGAAAATAACACTGTTAGCCAGAATGTGGAGAAATTGGAGCCCTTGTGTATTCCTAGTAAGAATGTCAGATAATGTAGCCACTGTGGAAAACAGTATAGTAGATCCTCAAAAAGCTAAATACAGAATTACCATATGATCTAGCAATTCCACTCCTACGTATATACCCAAAAAGATTGAAAGCAAGCGTTCAAACAGGTATTTGTACACTCATGTTCATAGCAGCATTGTTCACAATAGCCAAAAGATGCCCATTGACAGATGAATGGATAAACAAAATGTGTTGTATGCATACATTGGAATATTATCTAGTCTTAAAAAGAAATGAAGTATTGACACACAATCCATTGCCATGGATGGACCTTCCAAACATTATTCTAAGTGAAATCAGCCAGACACAAAATGACAAAGATTATATGGTTCTACTTATATGAGATGCTTAAAAAAGCCTAACTCATAGAGACAGAAAGTAGAATAGAGGTTACTAGGGACTGGGAGGAGGGAGAAATGAGGAGTTAGTGTTTACACAGTGGGTACAGATTTCTAGTATAAGATGAAAAACTTCTGGAGATAGATAGTGGTGATAGTTGCATAACAAAGTGAATCTACTTAATGCTACTGAACTGTACACCAAAAAATGGTTAAAATTGTAATCTTATGTATTTTTATCACAATAATATCAATAATAATTTTTTATCACAATAAAAAATTAGCACTTAGATCCCCTTGCTTCGTTGTAAGACAAGAAGCCACAGAGTGGAACTTGAAAGGATGTCACAGCACAGCATAGCACATGTCACAAACCTTGCAGGAAGTCCCCAGCCAATGTTCCTAGTTTTTTGGACAAAGAAGTAAAGCCTTGTAAGTTCTTGATTGGGAAGATATCATGATCTAACTACTAGTCATCAGGAGGAAATTGTAGGGCTGCTAACAGGGCTGCTGATCGGTGAGAGGGAATAAAGTTGAGGTGGTATGTTACACGTTCCTACAATAGGCAAATGCTAGTAAAGATCCTGAAAATCCAAGGGCTCTTGACTGGGGTCTTCATTTTGCCATACTGAGCACTTGCAAAAACAAGGCATAATTGATAAGCTTTTTTAAATATGTACTGGGCATGGTACTAAGCCAAAGATAAATTCTTTCAAGGAGCTTACTGGCTTGTTGGAGAGATGAGGCATAAATACTTGAATAAAGGAAACACTTAGTATTTCAAGCCAACAATAGCCAAGCTATCACATACAGTTTATGATTAACTGTCAAGGCAATTGAAGAGACACTAATTGCTCACAGCTCAAGCTCATGGCAGGGCTTGATCACTTGAAGCTGGTATTGCCTGGTGGTGTGGAGGGGCCAAGTCCTGGGCTCTTGCCCCAGCATCACCAGTTCTGGTTGACTCAGGACCAGTTTCTGAACCTCCTCAGGCCTCTATTTTCTTACCTGTAAGATGGAGTAATGTTATTTCCCCCACATGGTTGTTGTGAAGGTGACATGAAGCAATGCGTATAGAGCACTTAGTGCAGCACCAAGCACATTTAATACACATTAGAGATGGATCTTGAAAGGGGAAGGATAAGAGGGGAAAGGAGATTCTAGGAATCAACAACAATGATATAGGTGGCTTGTGTGTTTGGGAGCAGAAGCAGTGAGTGTGTCTGTAGTGGAAAAATGCTTTCTTCTATGGTTTTTGTTTCCTGAAGAGAAGGTTAACTTTCTACATAAGCTACAGGGCTTATGGAGAAAATGTGGGTTTGCACAGTCTTGGAAAGACTGGCTCTGAAGTAGGAGGAAAGCCCTGCTGTGGGTACACTCTTGCTGCTTTTTCTGGGCCCTATTTCCCTTTGGCCAATGTTTTCTGGGTCATCCAGTACCATAATCCTAACCATTTAGCCTTGATGCCAATGTACAGACTGGCCATAGGAGTCAGCATCCCACTCTGGCATGTTATGCACCATACTTGCAAAGAAATTTTCAGCCATTTATTAGCTCATCAGAAATTTAATGAGAAATGGGTAACATAATTTCTGCCTCATAGAATGAGATGGGGTTGTTTGCAGGATATTTATGGTCTTCAAATGGTGCAATACAAGCAATAATGTTACTTTGCAATAATGAACTTTGAATAATATTCAGTAGATAACAGTGGTTACCCTGTGGGGGAATGGTAAATGGCTAAAACAATGTTAAAAGGAGGAAAAATGAACAATGTTATCCCATGTTTCTTGTGTCGTGAGTCTTACCAATATTTCCCTGAAATTGTAGGTGTTTATGTTGTGATTCTCTGAAATTATCTTATTTTTCTAACTCAGGTCTGTTTAGGTAATTAATTAATCTGTGTAGTAAATGTCATAGCTGAATGCTAGTCTTATTTCAGTTTTCTCAATGAAAATAGATTTACCTGCTCAGTGAACAAGGTAAACCAAGAACTTGATTACTGTTCTTCAGAATTTTTTTCTTTTTCTTAATGTCCCTTTCAAGAAGCAGTTCTATCTATAGCGCTACAATTATGGTCTTAGAGAGGGGTCAAAGGACCTTCTTCATCCTCCTGGCTTGCATAAGATACAGACAGCCATGGTGCTGAGTGGGAACTGATGATGATACATTTCCAATCCCTACCTTATGCCGTAGTCTGCTTTTTTCTTCCTGTCTCTCCTTGGCTTCTCTAGCTTCCTTTCTAAACTCCGTTCACCCTCTTTCTTTTCACTGTATGTCATCAGACTTTCAGAGATAGATGTGGCCATACTGTACCATGCTGGATGTAGTGGCATACAGGGCAATGGAGGTGCTCATCTGAGGCCTCAGGCCTGCATGCGTTCCTTGGCCTTCTCTCCTCTATCTTTTTTATCCCCAGATTCTTTGTTAAAGCCTGGGTCACACTCACTATAGTCAAAGAAGATCTCCAAAGCTTCAATAATTCATTATTCAACAGGTATTTATTGAGTACCTACTATGTGTCAGATACACACCTGCTATGCATTGGGAGATAGCATTGAACAAAACAGCTCCTGTCCTCATAGATCTTACCTTCTAGTGAGGAAACAGAAGAAACAAGTACAGAACAGGTGTATATTTGGATTCTTAGATGGTGATTATGGCTTTAAGAAACATTAAAGTACTGAGAATAAAAAGATGGTCAGAAAAGGCCTTTCTGGCAAGACTGACATTTGAGGGAAGATCTGAATGAAATGAGGAAGACAGACACAAAGATTTCAAGGGGACACACGTTGTGGAACAGAGGGAACAGAAACTACAGAGGCCTGGAGCAAGAGGCTTCAGGGGTGTTTGAGGGGCTGATCATGGTTCTGAGGTTTGGAGGGGGTGAGTGAGGAGGGGAGTGCTAGATGACTGGACTGGCAGGATAATGGTCTTTATTTTTTTCTGGCAAATTATTGAGCTGAAATATACTGCATCTTTCTTTTGAAAGTCACTTCAACTGATGGTTTTTTGTCTGTATTTCAATATTTTTTGAAGACAGCAAGAAGAAGGAGTGTAAAGTGGACATCTGTTGCTTTTTCTACCTACCATCCATTTTGTGTTCTTTGACAACTTACCCTGATTTCCCTCTGTGGAACTGTCTCATCCTCTGACTAGACCACAGGTTCAGTTAGGGCACCATTCCCCACTGACAGATGGTGGATTCAACCTCAGGCCACCCTGATTCACATGTGGTAGTCATTTGGCTAGTAGGTCACAGGGCCTGATCTGAGCCAATGAGACACAAGAAAACTTTTGCTGGGAATACTGGAAAAGAGACTTGCTTCTTCTCACTAATTAAAGGCTATGTGAGTGTATGATAGATGATGACTGTAGCTACCTTGCATCTATCTGGGGAGTCTGTCTGAGAGTGGAAATGAGGTAGACATAACCTGAGTCCTGGTGACATAATTGGAGGCTTTTCATCAAACTAGACTTGAAACCAGTAAAATACCTTGGGTTTTCTGCGAACCATTAACTTTTATTATTGGTTAAGCCAGGTTGAGTGTGCTTATAAACATATTTTTGTTGCTACTTGTAGCATAAACAGCTTTCCCTACTTGACACAGGGGATAAGAGATGGAATAGTGAGGCAGCTAAGACTGCAGGTTCTGAATTCAAAACTAGCTCCTTGACTCTTAACCTATCTAGGCATAAATGTCATCACCTATCAAATATGAGTAATTACAGCATCCATCTTAAGATTGCTGTGAACATGAATGGAACGTATGTAATTTTGGAAGCACATACTAAGTGCTATCTAAGTGTCTGCAGTTGTTATTATTTTTCCCACTTTGTCAAATAAGGTTTCTGAAGCTAGACTATGTATTTTAAAAATATTTATTTATTTTTGGGAGAGTGCAAGCAGGAGAGGGGCAGAGAGAGGAGGACAGAGGATCCCAAGTGGGCTTTGTGTTGACAGGCTGACAGTAAGCCCGACATGGGGCTGGAACTCATGAACCGTGAGATCATGACCTAAGCCGAAGGCGGACGCTCAACTGACTGAGCCACCCAGCTGCCCCTGAAGCTAGACTATATTAAATGACTTCCCCCAGTGACATTCAAAGTCAGAGTTGGAGCTGAAATTCAACTCTAGGATTTATTTATTTATTTATTTATTTATTTATTTATTTAAAGTAGGCTTCACACTCAGTGCAAAGCCCAGTGCAGGGCTTGAACTCATGACCCTGAGACAAGACTTGAGTTGAGATCGAGAGTTAGTCAGTTAAACAACTGAGCCACCCAGCTGCCCATCAACTCCAGGATTCTTAAAGAGTGGCTGTCAGCAGTTATTCACCTATCATAAAAGGCATTTCTGAGTGCCTACTATGCTCCAGCCCTCCCTGATGCTGGACCCTGAACAAATATCGCAAATTCTGCAAGAACAAGGGCTGCTATTCGAATATACTTACTTCCCTCCAGTTCTAGTACAAGGTTCTTTGCCCAGTGGGTGATTAATCAGTGATGTTGACTAACCTTCCCGACACTACTCAGCCTCCCAGGGAGGAAAGGCATTTTCTGAAGGGGGTTTATTTGGGGAATCAGTGATCCACAAAGATGGAAGCCCGGCTCCCGGGGCAGGGCTCTCATGGTTGGCCCGGCAGCACCTCCTCCCTGCCGGGTGGCAGGGCCAGCAGGCTGAGGATTGAAGCTGCCCTTTTGCCCAGTTTCCCCAGCCATCTCCCTCAGCAACTTGCTCTTGGTCTCATGATAAATTCATTACCAGAAAATAAAGCTGGAGTTTCCTAGTGACATAAAATATTGATGAGAGAAATAAGGACTAAGATAAATTATCGGGTGCTACTTGTGGGGCCTGCTTCTTTCTGTTCTGCCAGCTCTGCATACATTTGTTCTTCTCCCTTTTTGATTTGTTCGGGCGGGGTTTGGTCCTCTTAATAGGAAGCATGTTGGAACACTAGTGAAGTGCTCCAACCCCAGAGTCACACCAGAGTGGGAAAATAGACATGTCTCCTGGTTACTGTCAAAACTATGAAACCCAATCCTGCCACTTAACAACCTTCTTGGCAGGTTCTTGGCACCCTCAGGATAGCGTGCAAAAACACATCGCTCCCCTGCTCAGAAACTGCTAATGGCTTCCAATTGCTGCAGAATAAAATCTAAGCTCCTTAGGATGCCATTCAAGGCCTTTTGCGATGTGGTTCCAGTCTGCCTTTACAGTCTAATCCTCACTGTACTACCCTAACCCCTGCAGTTTGGTATATCCAGATTCCTAGATTCTCCAATGAGCGTCCAAGCAGCAGCCTCCAAGCTGCTGTACTGTTTCTTGCCCTGAAATGGCCTTCTCCAACTACTCAGCATATTGAAATCTTACCACTCACTCAGGGGCCAGCTTGTGTGAATGCCACTTGATTCATAAAAAGTCTTCTTTGAAGCTCTCCTACATGAAATTAATTCATATGATAAAAAAATAAATGTGCTCAGTGTTGGTGAGAACATAATTCTCCTTCACTGTTCTGATAGTGTAAATGGTCACCTATAGGTGTCAGAAAAAACACTCAGAACTCAGCCACGTTCACAAGCCAGCAATTCCACATCTGACTATTCATCCTCAGGAAACAGGAAGGAAAAAAGGGGTAAAATTTATTTTAAATATGAAGCCATTCATCATAGTGTTTTTTAAAATTGTGCAAAAGTGGACAGAATCTAAATGTCCAATAGGGAATTTATTAAATAAACTGAGATACATCTATATGATAGAGTGGTAAAATTACTTAAAAATTGTGGTGTACACAAGTAGCTGATGATGTAGAAAAATGTTCGTGATGTTTCTGTAAGTGAAAGAAATGGAATATAAAATTGTGTGAAGTTTGTCATGGCGGGGGGAGAGAGAAAGATTGAGAGAGAGGAAAAGAGAGAGAGGGATTGGGAGAGATTTGAGCCTGGAGAAAGCATTGGAAGGATACGTGCCAAAACGTTGGGTGTGAAACCACAGGTAATATCTATGCTATTTTTTTCCTACAATCTCAGTCAACAGAATTCTCCTGATGTAAATAAGCTGTCACTCATCTCCTTCATTGTAAACCTAATTTTTCTGACTTTGGCCCCGTGGTAGATGAATGTGACACCTGATAATCCTTCTTATACTTTAACTCTGTAAAACTGTCCCCTGTAAAACTGAAGGCTCCTGCTTTTCAGTTAAACTCACTCACTTGCCCTGACATTTCGCTCAAGGGCCTTCTTTTTCTTCTTTTGTTATGTCTGTAGCTTTCCTCCCAAACTTTTCAAGTCCCAGGCTTATGTGGTGGTTCTTCTCATGTGGCATGTGGCTTTAATAAAGGTCTGACTGATGCTTTGTTCTATAATTTTATTTTCATATATTTTTATATCTAACCATACAAGCTCATCCTTACTATTTTTAATGCCTTATAAGGGTGTGGCAGGAAATTTTTTTTTCCAGTAGAGGTTTACAGCTGTCTTCTTGGACATGTGATTTGGGACATTGTATTAGGCAGTGTTCTTCAGAAAAATAGAAGCAACAGGACATGTAGATATACATATACAAAAGATCTTTATTATAAGGAATTAGGTCACACAATTAAAAGTCCCAATATCTGCAGTCAGCAAGCTGGGAACCCAAGAAAGAACTGAAGTTTCAGTTTGAGTTCAAAGGCAGGAAAAGACGGATGTCTCAGGATAGCATAAAATCTAAGCTCCTTAGGATGCCATTCAAGGCCTTTTGCAATGCTGTTCCAGCCTGCCTTTGCGGTCTAATCCTCACTCTACTAACCTACCTGATAGCATTCAGGTAGGAGGGGCTCCCTGTTACTCAGGCTTTGTGTTTTATTCATGTGTTCAATTGACACGATTAAGCTTGTTCATACTAGCTAGGGTGATCCGCTTTGCTCAGTACAGTGGCTCAAATGTTCATCTCATTCACAACATCCTCACAGATGCACCCAGAATCATATCTGACCAAATGTCTGCGCATCCTGTGCCCACTTGGGTTAATGCATGTAATTAACCATCACAGAGGTTTGAAGGTCAGTTGGCAATAAATACTCTTCCAGTCACAGGTCATGTACACTCACCAGTGTCATCCTTTTTCCCTGGTGTTCCTAATCCTTGGTGTGTCCAGACAAGACAGGAACCCATGGACACAAACAGCTGCTTTATAAGAGCTAGAATCACAGGATATCAGACATGAGACAAGGAAAGTGAGGTCTACAGAAACAGAGGACTTGTCAAAAATCACACGTCTTTTAAGTTGGCAGAGCCAGGACTGTATGCAGGGCCTATGTGTCATACTGCCCTGGTGTGTTCTAAAGGAGGGAAGGAAGACAAGAAAAAACTTAGTCCTTATGGGTCTTGGAAAAGGAATTCGCCCTCACTACATCCTTAGTAACTTGCCATATCCCTGCTTCCCTCTTACCCTGTTCACTCCCGACTGCAGACTGTTTGTGTTCTGTGCTGATTTCCTGGCTCCATCAATACTTTCTGACATTTTGACACATCTCTCCTTACAAGTGCAGCTGTGGTGTTGTGTCAAGTTGTGTGGAACAAAATTAATTAGTTAATGTCTGTGAAAACTTTATGAAAATGAGAAGCATGGTCTTACACCAGTGCAGGGAATGCTTCTGCTCACCCTTCATGAATCCTAAGGCCTGTGAAGCTGCTGGACTCCGAGGATAGAGCAGGTCTTAGGGGACCCTGAGCAGTCTCAGAAGGAGTATCTGGAATACCCAGAACCCTTTTCAAGTTTTCCAGTTTGGTCTATTCTGGTTTTTGCTGTTGGGTTGTTTGCTGTGTTATTGATTCTTTTGTTTTCATGAAAGGCTATCTTCTTTTGAAATTGGTGTCCATTCCACCCCATGGTTTCAATGTTCAGTAACCTTTAAGGTCTATTCTTATTCATGCTGTGACACTGTTTCTGCTTGGAAGATCGTTCCATCTAAACAGATGGGATGCATTATAGGCTGAAAAGACTGAGTGTGGGGCCAGGAGCACAATTCGGCCTCAGTGCCCCTAATGTCTACTTGCACTAACAAGTCTGGGTAACCACAGGTCAAGGTCTTTGGCTTTGGTTCCTTGGGAGACAAGCAGGTATAGCTCCGGTTGATGCATACTGAGGCTTTTGCAGTTTTGTTTGTCGTTGTTGCTTTAGAGCTCTTTGCAGATATTCTAATTTAGTATTTTTGCAGGGATTAGTTTTACCCCAGAGTATTACATAAAGTACATTCCTTCTGCCTCCTCCTCCCCAGTGCTCCACCCTCCCCTTAATTCTTTCAGTTAAAAGCAGATACTCTCCCACGGCTTATAGAGCCCAGGCCCATCAGGGGAGCAGAGAGCTCTGCATGGGCCCCACACCCTTCTCACATACTTAAGTCTACAGTGGGAGGGGTGAGCAGGTGTTTTGAGAAGGAAGGATTGAAGCATTTTGGAACTCTGGAGCAGACAAACAAATCAAATCCCAACTTTTAGGTGCCTAGGGGCACGGCTTCATGGGTGAGAGCCTAGCAGGGTACCGTGGTGTTTTAACATGTCCACATGCCTCAGGCTAGTGTTCTTGTCAGTCTAGAGCTGTGTCCTTCTCCAATTCAGCTGAACCTCAAAGCCTGTGCCTTTTTGGTAGACAGGGCACCTCTCCACCCCCCAGTGAAGGATAAGCTGCCTGTGTGACAGCTTCCACAGCTTTGTGCCTGGCCCTTAGTGCTGGTGGCTGGAGTCCTTAGAACCAGAGAAGCAGATCCTATTTTGAGTTACTCAAAGGATCTTTGCAGGGTTCAAAATGGAGAATCTGATTTAAAACCTCTTAATACTTCCTTTAAAAGACCATAACTACTTCCACAGGAGGCAGTTCTATTTGAAAAGTGTATTTGAACTTCAGTCTTTGAAAGCCTGGGGTAGTCAAAAATAGATGGTGGCCAAGATTCTCCAGCTTGTCCCTGACTCAGGATCTTCTTAAAACCAACCAACCAACCAACCAACCAACCATCCAACCACTTCCAAGCTGAAAACTGAGGGTTTATCCTTTGACCTGGATCATTATCCAAATCCCCTCATCCCTCCATCCCTACTTCCCCTCCCCCTGCGCCCCTGCTTATTCTAGTTCCTGCCCAAACTTTTTTGGACTATTAGCCTCAGAGGAAATCATTGATCCTGACTCTCCACTTAACCTGAAACTAAGACCTGGGGTTGCTGTGTTCCACAGGAAGAAAGCGATGGGAGAAAGATCCTGTGGGTGGTTAGTGAAGAAACATAGGAAAGAAGAAGCAATCTAATTTTCTGAGGATGGTTGTAATATCAACCTGGGAAGTGCAGAAACAGCTGGGCTGCACTTCTAGCCCTTGCCTCCATGTACTGAGCACAGACAGAGCACCGAGTGCTGGTGGAGAGCTTTGTGTGGCGTCTCAGTTCCATGAAGTCATCTTGTTATTATCCCAGTTTACAAAGAAGGTAAGTGACACTGTGATATAGTTAAGTATCTCTCCTTTGGTTTTGGTCACACACTGTTAAGTGGGGATACTGATCCTTATACTGGGCTGTCAGGTACCTAAGCCCACTCTCTCTCACAGCTATTACGGGTGGAGGATCGGTCATTGTTTTCTGTAAAGGACCAGATGATAAAATTTTGTGTACAGAGTCTGTTGCAAGAATCTATTTAAAGTGCGGGACTCTACCTTTGTAGTGGGAAAGCAGTTGTAGACAACATACAAACGATGTGAGCTGGATTCGATCATGGGCAGCAGTGCCATGTGCCATGGCTAAGGGCAAGTGTATGGCCTTCAGAGGGAGAGAGATCTGAACTGCATTCCTCCCCTGCTCATCAGTATATCCTGGGCTGGAGATTTCTCTTCTATAAAATGGGGATAATAACACCTCTCCAGGCATGGTTGTAAAAGGATTTAATGAGATAATATATGTGAAAGATTCACCCAGTGTCTGGCACATAATTATCTCTCAATAAATGTACCTTTTTCCCTCCCTACCTAAGGGCAGTCCCAAAGGAGGGAATCACTAGCTGTAGAGCCCCAGGGCAGGAATAATAACTAACACTTACACCACAATCTGTGATGTGCAGAGGGCTTTCGCAGTACTGTCACATCTGGGTTTCTCACAAACCTGAAATAGACCTGCCAGATCATAAGGCTGCTGTTCTCTTACAGATGAGAGAATGAAGACTTAGCAGAGGTAAGAGATCTGGCTGAGTCCACCCAGCTAGAGTCTCATTCCTTAATTCCAGATGTTTCATAAACTCAAGCCCCAGTTTTGCAGCTTCCTTTCTGGCTCTCAGTCTCAGTTTCTCTTATGTGAAATGGGGATAATAGAGCCATTCCTTCCTTAAGGTGGGCATTACAATGATTTAATGTTAACAAATCTCACTTATTACCCTTCTGAAAAGGCTGATTTGCTAATCCTCTTAGGACTCTCTACCCACTGAAGAAAGTCACATGTATTGTCCCTCTGAACCACTGGGCCAGCTCTGTTCCTCCAGGGTCAGCTGTGTTGTCTCTTCTCTGCCCCACCTGATCACCAGCAGTTGTGGTGTGTGAGTTGTGTGGCATGAATCCATTGCTCTTGATCTTTTAAATAAAGCCATGAACTACATGAATGGTGATGGCAGTCAATGGGAAGTGACCATAATGCCTTTGTAAGAGCAGACAAGGGTGCTAACCACAAGTGTTCTGACCTTCCCTGACTAGCAGACACGAAGCACACACTGAGCCATGCCATGGATATCATGTCCTGTATTTTGTCTCACAAGGAAACCGGGGTTGGGCTTGTCCAGACTGGATACTTCTTCAGGCAGAGTACTCTTCCTGGAGCAGTTATTCTCATTTATTGTTTTTGAGGGTGGTGGCAGTAGTAGCATTAGGAGCACTGATTACACAGTTAGAAAAATGACCCCCATTTTTTTTAACTAATAAGCCAGTGGAGAAAAGCAATTTAATTTATCAAATTGTTGGATTCATAACATAGTACAACTGTTTCCTGCCATTCACTGTTCTTTGCAGTGTTGGTTTAGCGGCTCCATCACGTTGTCCATAGTGAGTCCTTTTAGGCAAGCTCCTTAATCTTTGGATGCCTCAGTTTCCATAAATTGGGAATAGGAATAATGATGTTGGAGGTATTTTGATAACTCAATAAGTTGATGAATGAAAAAATAATCTATAAACTGTAGGATGTGGCTTAAACATAAATCTTCTATGTGTATATCAACCCATATATATTTCAAATGACACTTCAGGGAAACATTTTTTTCTTCACAGAGGTGTGGCTAAGAGCACAGTGTGTGCTCTAGCTCTTCCCTTGTGTGCACACACCTTGGAGTTTTCACTTTAAAAATTGCTGTTGTATTTCCTACTCAACATGTCTCCAGAGGCAAGGGAAACAAAAGCAAAAACGAACTATTGGGACCTCATCAAAATAAAAAGCTTCTGCACGGCAAAGGAAACAATCAGCAAAACTAAAAGGCTACCGATAGAATGGGAGAAGATATTTGCAAATGACATATCAGATAAAGGGTTGGTATCCAAATTCTATAAAGAACTTATCAAACTCAACATCCAAAAAAACAAATAATCCAGTGAAGAAATGGGCTAAAAACATGAACAGACCCTTCTCCAAAGAAGACATCCAGATGGCCAACAGACACATGAAATGATGCTCAACGTCACTCATCATCAGGGAAATACAAATCAAAACCACAATGAGATACCACCTCACAGGCATCAGAATGGCTAACATCAACAACTTAGGCAACAACAGATGCTGGCGAGGATGCAAAGAAGGAGGATCTCTTTTGCACTTCTGGTGGGAATGCAAACTGGTGCAGCCACTCTGGAAAACAGAATGGAGATTCCTCAAAAAATTAAAAATAGAACTACCCTATGACCCAGGAATTGCACTACTAGGTGATACAGGTGTGCTGTTTCAAACGGACACATGCACCGCATTGTTTATAGCAGCACTATCAACAATAGCCAAAGTATGGAAAGAACCCAAATGTCCCATTTATGGATGAATGCATAAAGAAGATGTGGTGTGTGTATATATATATATATATATATACACAATGGAGTATTAATCAACAATCAAAAAGAATGAAATCTTGCCATTTGCAACTACGTGGATGGAACTAGAGGGTACCATACTAAGTGAAATTAGTCAGAGAAAGACAAATATCATATGACTTCACTCATATGAGGACTTTAAGATACAAAACAGATGAACATTAGGGAAGGGAACCAAAAATAATATAAAACCAGGGAGGGGGACAAAAACATAAGAGACTTAAATATGGAGAATAAACAGAGGGTTACTGGAGGGGCTGTAGGAGAGGGTTGGGCTAAATGGGTAAGGGGCATTAAGGAATCTACTCTTGAAATCACTGTTGCACTACTTGCTAAGTAACTTGGATGTAAATTTTAAAAAAATTAATAATACATAAATAAACAAATAAAATAAAAAATAGGCAGAAGCTCAACATACCAATTAAAAAATAGGCAGAAGACATAAACATTTTTCCAAAGAAGACATACAGGTTGCCTGAACAGACACATGAAAAATTGCTCAATGTCACTCATCGAGGAAATACAAATCAAAGCCCCAATGAGATAATAGTTTTAAAATCTAGAGGGGCAAGATTTCATTCTTCTGTATGGGTGAATAATATTCCATTTTATATATGTTCCACCTCTTCTTTATCTGTTCCGCATCAATAAACACAAATTGCTGTTGTGTTCAGTCTTTCCCTGTTTGGAAATTGGTCATCTCATCTCCATCAGCCCTAAGCACTGAGAACCACTGCAGTTCTGATGTGCTGCACAAGGCTGGCAGGACAATAGCAGTTTCCTCTGCTGCTGCCAGAAAGCCACTGCTGGCCATACTGCATGTGTGCTTACATGCATGTATGTGTGCAAATGTGTGTGTTTATGACAACTTTATCAAAGTATGATTCACATAGCATAAAATTCACCCCTCAAAGTATACAATTTATTGTTTCTTTTAATATATTCACAACATATTTTTTTGAAGTTTATTTATTTATTTTGAGAGAGAGAGAGAGAGAGAGAGAGAGAGAGAGAGAGAGAGAGCAGGAGAGAGGCAGAGAGAGGGAGAGAAAGAGAATCCCAAGCAGGCTATGCACTGTCAATGTGGAGCTTGACTCAGGGCTCAAACCTATGAACTATGAGATCGTGACCAAGCAGAAACCAAGAGTCAAATGCTCAACAGATGGAGCTACCCAGGCACCCCCTCTATTCCCAACATATCGTATAAGCATCACCACTATCTAATTCAGAATATTTTCAGTACCCTAAAAAATACCCCCCCATACTCATTAACATTCGGATCCTATTTTCTCCTTCTTCCAGTTCCTGGCAAGCACTACTCTACTTAGTGTTTATGGATTTGCCTATCCCAAACATTTCATATGAATGCAGTCATACTTATGTAGCCTTTATGTCTGGCTTCTCTCACTTAGTGTAATGTATTCAAGGTTCATCCATGTTGTAACATGATCAGTACTTCGTTTCTTTTAATGGCCTAATAATATTCCATAATATGATTGTACCATGTTTCATTTATCTACTCTTCAGTTAATGGGTATTTGTGTTGTTTCCACATTTTGCTATTTTGAATAATTTGCTATGAACGTTTGTATACAGATTTTGTGTGAACATACGTTTTTACTTCTCTTCGGTCTACCACCATTACTTAGGAGGAGAGTTGCTGGTTAATATGATAACTCTATGTTTATATTTTTTGAAAAACTGCCAAATTATTTTTCCAAAGTGGCTACACAATTTTACATTACACTCCACAATGTATGAGTGTTCCAATTTCTTCACATTTTCACCAACACTTGTTATTATCTGACTATTGATTCTAATGATCTGAGTGGGTATGAAGTTTTTATTGGATTTTTAAAATAACCAGTGATGTTAGCCATTTGTATTTCTTCTTTGGAGAAATGTCTTCAAATCTTTTGCCCATTTTTTTTTTAAGTTTCCGACACTGATTTTATTTATTTATTTATTTATTTTTAACTTCATAGTTTATTGTCAGGTTGGTTTCCATATAACACATAGTGCTCTTCCCCACAAGTGACCTCCACCATGACCATCACCCCACTTTACCTTTCCCCCTTCCCCTTCTGCACTCAGTTTTTTTCGGTATTCAAGAGTCTCTTGTGTTTTGTCTCCCTCCCTCTTCCTAACTCTTTTTCCTCCTTCCCCTCCCCATGGTCCTCTGTTAGGTTTCTCCTGTTAGACCTATGAGTGAAAACATATGGTATCTGTCCTTCTCCGCCTGACTTATTTCGCTTAGCATGACACCCTCGAGGTCCATCCACTTTGCTACGAATGGCCAGATTTCATTCTTTCTCATTGCCATGTAGTATTCCATTGTATA